>CANSGD010001144.1:600000-1200000 GCA_947645195.1 Patellifolia procumbens
CTTTTGGGTAATGTGGTGGAAAAACCAAGAAAGGGGGAACATGAATCATTCAAACAAGGCCTAAGATGGCCTACACAACTCCCAACAACACCATAAAACCACAAAAAAGAAACCCAACTCTCATAAATCAATGAAAAACTCATAACAATCCCAATTTTGAAGCAATGGAGCGAATATTTCTTTAAGAACGTACGTGAATGAAAGAACTTTGAATTCTTTTGAACTTTTATTTCATTTTTCTTTCATTTTTCTGAACTTCATTCACGCAACTCCAAAATTACTTTTTCTTTTCTTTATCTCACTCTCAAACCACAACAAATACACTTTTAATTCCTCAACAACCAAACCAAACCAAGAAACTAATCTCAAACTCAACCCATACAAAAGCTCCGCCAAGCTAGGCTTGGAATAATATCAAGAGAAGGCCTTGGGCTCATAATAGGGGTTTGAGTAACATGAAACAAGTCATTAGGCTCAACGGGGCTAAGAAGGATAAAAATATATCAAAAATTCACTCTGAAGCTCAAGAATAAGACAAAAGAACGCCTCTATCACAGCAAATGTTACAAGTCATCGAAAATCAGACAAGTATGAAGTCAAAGTCAAGATCAATCCACTAAAGAGGAATTAACACACAAGAATAGACTGGATAAAAATATAAATCCAATAGGCTACAAAGAGGCCTCACAGTCTAACCAATTCAGGTATGCAGCACAAAGTGGTCTAATGTAATCTAAAAATGCTCGAAATCATAGCAATCAAACATCAAATCATAGCCTCAAGATCACAAATGCCCAGCTATCCAGAAAACAAAGTCAAATCATTTTCAAATAGAGCACAACAAGGGGCACAGGGAGGCAACTAAACCAGTCGTGGGAACCACATTTTTTTGATTTTTCAGTATTTTTCGAAAGCAGTAAATCTATCCTAGAAAGCAGTAAAAGAGATAGAGAATACAAACAGAACTCCTCCCCCAAGCTGAACTTGACAGTGTCCTCAATGCCAAAAGGTGATAAGGACTATGCTAAGAGGAAAAACAATGTTAGTGCCCTCACTCTCGCTCACAAAAAGAAGAAAAATAAAAAGAAAAGGAAAAGGGGAAGAAAAATACGAGTTGCCTCTCGCACAACGCTGGTTTATAAAGGTCCCGCACGACCATAATCCTCCATCTCTCAAATAGGAGGGGCTTGGCAATGAATGTCACCCTCATCAAACATCTTTTTCCTCCAAATGTTCTTGATAATGCCTCCAGACGGCGAGGCAACCTTAGGTGTAGTTGGAACCTTATCCACACCTACTTCATCCAAAACCTCATCCCTGCAACAAGATTGTTCAAGCATAGGTGCCTTAACAACATTGGTTAGTTTAAACATCACTTTATCATCACCAACACTAAGAGTTAAAGACCCAGACTTGACATCAATTACAGCACCAGCAGTACACAAAAATGGCCTGCCCAAGATAATAGGAATCTGGGCATCCTCATCCATATCTAACACCACAAAGTCAACAGGGATATAGAATTTCCCAACCCTAACAAGAACATCCTCTAAAACACCTAGATGGTATTTTATAGAACGATCCGCCATCTGTAAAGTGATTTGTGTGCATTTAAGTGCTCCCATGTTCAGTTTCTCAAAAACAGATAATGGCATAACAGAAACAGAAGCACCTAAATCACATAAAGCCTTGTCAATAAAAATCGGTCCAAGATGGCAGGGTATAGAAAAACTACCAGGATCTTTTAACTTTGGTGGGGTTTTATTTTGGATAAAAGCACTACACTCTTCAGTAAGAGCGACACGTTCTATCCCACCAAAGTCTCTTTTCTTAGTGATCATGTCTTTCAGAAATTTGGCATAAACAGGCACTTGGGTAATTAAATCTGTGAATGGAATCGTTACCTCAAGGTTCTTGACCATATCCAAGAAATTACCAAACTGCTGATCGACCTTGGACTGTTGCATCCTGTGAGGAAAAGGTAGCCTTGGTGTAAAAGGCGTTTCAGAAACCTTCTCCTTTTTCTTCCCTGTCTGTTCAGCTTCTGCAGACAAATCGACTTCAGACGTCGAATTCTTCCTTTTTCCTTCCTCTACCACCCTCTTCTTCCCTGCAGTTGGGGTAACCTCATCAACGGGCACTAAAGGGGCATCATAAGCTATGCCACTACGAAGAGTGATGGCATTCACATGTTCTCTCTGAACGGGTTGCCCTGGCAATTGTCCCTGCTGCCTCTGAGCATTAGAGCTTGCTAATTGTGCAACTTGAGCCTCGAGAAGTTTGAAGTGCTTCTCTTGGGCTCTTTATGCTTCCTCATTAGATCTTTGCATGGCTAGCATCTGTCGCTCTTGGGCTCTTTGTGCCTCCTCATTTGCCTTTTGCATGCTTAACATCAGTTTCATCACTTCAGATATGGGAGGCTCTTGTGGGTTGTTGTTTTGTGGAGGTGGGGTGGGAAAATTTTGTGGGGTTTGGAAATTATTGTGGTTGTGGAAGTTTTGTGAAGAGGGTCTTTGAAAGTTTTGTGGGGCTTGGTAGTAAGAGGGTTTGGGATGGTTTTGTGGAGGTGGAGGATGGTGGTTTTGTGGGTTTTGGTAGCTATGTGGAGGTTGGAAATTTTGTGGTCTCTGTTGGAAGGCATTTGCTTGCTCCATCTGAAGTTGACTGAACTGACAGTCATGCCCAAAGTGACCCTGAACACCACATACCTCGCAGTAAGATAAGGTAATGGGTGCTATGGCAGACATAGCATTAATGCTCAAAGGAGGTGCTGCTGAGGAAGAGGAGTTGAAGGTGTTAATCTGTTGACTCAGCTTCGCCATCTGCGAAGTCAATAATGCAATGGCATCTACCTCCAGTACCTTCCTCGTGAGGCTTCGCGAAGTGGAATGATCTTTGGCTGCGAGGTTTGATAGAAACTCGTAGCCTACATCCACTTCCTTATCCATAAAAACTCCTCCTGCAGACGAATCAACAATACTCTTCGTCTGAGGCTGCACACCATTGTAAAATGTCTGCGTCAAGAACCATTTGTCCATGTTGTGGTGTGGACACTCTCTCTGTAAGTCCCTAAACCTAGCCCACGCTTCCCGTAATGTTTCATCAGGCTCTTGGGAAAACGTGGCTAGCTTGTTTCTGATTTCTGCTGTTTTTGTAGGTGGATAATACTCTCTCAGAAATGCAGCAGAAATCTCACTCCATTCAGTTTCCTTCACATCGTTCAACCACTTCTGGGCTCTATCTCTCAATGAAAACTCAAACAACATGACTTTGAGCTGATCTGGAGTGACGCCGGCATGTTTTACGGTTCGACAAAGTTGTTGAAACCGTTGCAGATGATTTGCCGGATCTTCGGTTGGATGCCCACCAAACTGATTTTGCTGGACCATGCTGATGAGTCCAGGCTTAATTTCGAAATTTACCGCGGC
Organism: Patellifolia procumbens; assembly: GCA_947645195.1. Lineage (NCBI taxonomy): Eukaryota > Viridiplantae > Streptophyta > Magnoliopsida > Caryophyllales > Amaranthaceae > Patellifolia > Patellifolia procumbens. The sequence goes on from CANSGD010001144.1 coordinate 603,429, forward strand.
AATGGTGGGCATAGTAGGTCCAGTGGAGAGACCATCTGGGTTGGGCACCCCATATGACTTCAGTGACTTTGACATGACTGAACTCAAGGTGTCTGTTCCAGAGGTGTTCAGCTGAACAGGCTGCTTTTCTTTCTGATTTTTCTTTCGGATCCGCCTGATTGTCCTAGTAAGATCGGGATCCGCTGGAATGGGGAGCCGTTTCTTTGAGACCTGGGCATACAAAAGAAACAAAAAGAAGCAGTAAAACGTACCTCAATTGGAACAATGAAGTTCCAATGAGGCACAGAGAAGTAGACCAAATAATCAAATAAAAACTTAGAAAACTAGCCGTCTCCCCGGCAACGGCGCCAAAATTTGATAGGGTTTTAGTCGTATCACCTAATCAAAGATAAACCTACGGTCCTCTAACTATGGTAGTCAATGGAAGCAGGGTCGAATCCACAGGGAGACAGAAGTTCTAAATTAATATTCAATCAATCAGCTACTTCAGATGAAATCAGATAAGAATTAACTGAACTAGTGATTAAACTACAGAAGACGGAATAAATCGAGGATTTAACTATGGACTGAAACCTAGGGTATCAGGTCGGTCCACCATGCTTATACCAGTCAAATAGGGTCAACTACTATCAAAACCTAAGTCAAGAGTCGGGGTATTAGAGCATGTGTTGAGCTATGGTTAAGACTCAACGCTCATAGTTCAACATACGCCGCATGTTCACTAACGTAATCAGAACTACTGACGTGTCCTAGGCCTCTAGTCGTAAGACGGATCTGTGCAAACAACTATTAACCACAAGCAACCAATGAAATTGTACACTGACATTAATTACTCAATAAAGAACAAACCACATCACAATCACCCTAATCAAGCCCTAGAAATTGATAGAAATCTAAATCACAATCATGGTATAAACATGGCTTTCCTATCTAACACCCTAGAAGGAAAACTACTCACTCATAATCGAATCAACAACGACAAAACTAATATGAAACCCTAATAATTGCATCATGAATAATTGAATAAATAAACTAATCAATTGAGAATAATAAAAGAGATTAGGGCAAAGAAGAATACCAATTGACAGAAAGCAGGAACTTTTATTGAAATCGAATAGGTTCAATCACCTTTAATCTAATCTAAAGTGTTTAAACTAGGCTAAGAACAATAAGAAATAAGCTAGAGTAAAACTAGAATAAAAGATGAATAAAAGATGTAAGAAGATCCCTCTAAATAATGAGGAAAAAGGTATTTATAATACCCCCTCAAGTGTAATTAAAATGGGAAACAAAAGTCGAAATCCGCGTGAAAAGGTGCCAGACCCGATCGAGCCCGAGCACAGTACTCGATCCGGCCGAGATACAAAAGTCATCAGCTCTTGCTCCTGGGTCAGCGTAGCAGTGTAAAGGCGAGGATTATGGCCCACCCGATCGGGCCCAGCAACATCACCCGATCGGGCCAGGCAACAAAATGGGTCAGCTGGCTTCCCTCGAAAGCAGCATCATAATGAGATGTGACAGCCAGATCGGGTCCGGGCACATGTGTGCTCGCCCGATCGGATCGGGCATGCCTTGCCTGATCGGGTCCGCAACTTCTATACCCGATCATAATTCCTTCGCCTGATCAGGCTATTTTTGCCCAATCAGAGTACGGAAACCTCCTTTTTGACTCTTTGGCTCTCTAAACTTCACGTTTAGGGGTCTTGGGACCTCCTAAACTACCCATAAAACTCGTGAGCCTTCCTACGTGCCACGTAACATCTCGTAAAGCCGTGGTTGCTTCCAAATGGCTCGGGAATAAGGAGAAAACTCCCTAAAACCTGCAATTCAACACTAAAAAACGAAACCACAACTATATACGATAGTTAGCACAAAATAGCTCCCAAGAGCTCCAATGACGCACAAATTAGCTTGTAAATAAGGGAGAAGAGTCTATATAAATACGCGATATCAACCGTTGGCCAACATTACAGACAAACAAGTTCAGCTCTTCATATGGAGAAATAAAATTACTCGGTACAGGGTACCAAGGATCCTCATCTCTGAAAATGACCGCCAGCTCAATAGTGGCCCAAGCAAAGAGTAATGCGAGAAGTTCGTCACACAAACATGGTTCTCGGCCGTTTCTCGTCCTAAAACTAATGGCGAAGCCGAAGCAGCCAACAAATTTTTGCTCAACAAAATCAAAAAGGCCCTTGATGAAGCAAAAGTAGCTTGGATATACGGATGACCTACTCGAACTTCTGTGATCGGCTAGAACTACAGTAAAAGAAGCCATTGGTCATTCTCCATTTTAGTTCGTATACGGAAGCGAGGTTGTTTTACTAGTGGAGGTCGGAATCCCGTCCCCACGAATCTCCTTCTATGATTACGACGAGAACATGGCCGAAAAACCAATTATCCTCGACCTACTACCCGAAATCCGATGCAACGCCCTGCTAAAAGTAATTGCATACAAATAGAAGGTGATTCGATTTTTCAACAGGAGAGTAAAACACAGGCCATTCAGTTAGGCGACTGGGTGGTTCGGAAATTGGAAGCCACTGACAAGTCTCACCTAAAAGGAAAACTCAGTCCAAATTGGGAAGGGTCATACAAAGACACTAAGGTCATCAAACCTGGCACCTACCTGCTTAATCTAGTGATGGAATCCCACTAGCGCGCCCTTTGGAACGCCGATAACCTAAATAAGTTCTATAATTAAGTTTGCTTTGAAGTCCAACTATGTAAGCCCTCGGGCACCCTATATTTTCTCATTTGTACATGGGGCTAATAGTGATGCAATAGAATCAATTTTGTAAGTCTCACACTATGTCCAAACGAGAAAAACACCAAGGTCGTCCCTCGGACACCCAAATGACTTCTCAAACCTCGAACTTCTCAACCAAGTTCGAAGTTTAAAAATGTCCAACGAAGACAGGTCGTCTGAAGGACACCTATTAATATGACCCTCAGATTTTGGTTGAAAGATCTTAAGCTCTCGGAATCCAAAAACAACAGTAGAAGTGTAAATGCAAAAGAAAGAAAACAAACAAAATGTAACACCGTTTCATTGACTCAAAGATCAGGTACAAAAGGATTTGATCATTACAAACCATAGTTTACAGAAGTACAAGAATAATGACGGTTACAGTGCTCGGAATACAACTTACAACTAAATAAAACTAAACCTTCCCAGCACCATCTCCTTCAGCACCCTCCTCTTCGTCCTCGTCCTCTTCCTCATCATCATCCGCCTCCTTATCCATTAAGGCCAAGTCCAACTTATCCATTAAGGCCTTCTCTTGGGCCTCAATCACTTCCTTGAAGGCGCTATGAAGGTCAGACCAATCTACCCCGGCCTTCTTAACAACGGCCTCAAACCGACAAGTGGCCTCAGTCTCCTTGATCTGAGGCTAACCTAGTCGAACTTGGCGCAGAAAGATTGGCCCTCATCGGAATCTTTCCAACTCTCCATCCAGGCCGATAAAACCTTCTTGTCGTCCACGAAATCCTACAACTTCTTAAGTCGGGCAGTAGCGGGGAGAGCCTGGTCAAGCTTCTCCTTGGCCTCAGCCAGCTCCTTGACATGTTTATCAGCGTTTTGAACGGCCTCATTCCTATGTCTTTTCATCTCTTCGATCTTGCCTTGAAGGGAGGCTCGTTCCTCGACAAAATTTACTTGATCTACCTCAATAGCCCTCTTGGCCCGGTCCAGCTCAGAGTCGGACTTGCGGAGCGCCTCGGATAGCTTCTAAGTCTCGTCATGGTGCTTCATTTGTTTTTCCTCGAGCACCCTCAACTTGTCCTCGGTCTCCGCCAGCTTTCGACTTGCATTATAGTGCTGTCGAGATAGATAAGTCATCCGAATAGACAACTACAAAATCAAGAAAAAAGACAAAGTTAGATAACTTGATCAAAATCAAATGGAAAAAACAAGTTATCGGATACTCATGTTCAACTAGGTAGCATGAAGATGCGGTACCTCGGCATTAGGAAGCACGAGATCAAGGATGACCTCGTCCTCATTGGTGTAAAGGACGACCATGGCCTCGTTTACTCGATGGAGAGTTTTGGCCTCAGTAAGCTGAGTCCAAGGGCGAGCCCCTCTCGGCTTCTTAGACGATGGATCCTCTGTTTCAGGATCAAAGCCGAGAAGGGTCCGGACATCTTCCTCCTCCTCCTCGGTAACATTAACTGTATAGGGTGAAGAAGACACCCCTTCCACAAGCGGCTGAGAGCTCTCAGACGAGACTATTATAGTCGTCACAACAGTCTTCTTCGGCTCTTCTTCAAAGCCACCTTGGTTTTCTTGGACCTGGTCTTCCTTTTCCTTGGATTCTTCGGGACCTGAAAAAACAAGAAAAGAGAGAAATGCCTCGCACTAAGCTGAAACCATAAGAAGACAACAATTTACCTCTGGTGCCGTCGGAATAACCTTCTTTTTGGCCGCCAAGTCTTGGCGAAGCTTCTCGGCCATCAACTGTCGGGCAGTCATAATCTCGGCCAGCTCAGGATCTAGGAGGCCTCAGGCGATATCTGCCACAAGCAAAAAGGCTAAGTATGAATACAAATAAGTTCAAAAAAGTTGAATATTTGCGAATGTTTACCCCTATTATATGTCGGACTAATGCTGACAGCAAACAAAAAGTGTTGTTTATGAAAAGGCCTGACCTCGAGAGCCAATTAGGATAAACCCAAGTCAGGCAACCATCTATTCTTTTCTCCTCCTTCCGGAAAACAAAGCAACAACAGCCTCCTCCTTGGACAGTTCAGGAACCCTAAGATTAAGGAAATTGTTGGCCTCTTTTCGATGGTGGACAGTCGGAATGTCCCAGCCATCACCATCATAAACGAAAAGAAATTCTCTTCGGAGTTCCTTTTGGCAAGTCACAGGCTTTTCGAGTACTTTGTACATTGAACGAGTCTGGAAGAACCACCATTTAGCCCCCATGGCGCTCAGTCGGCGCCTCCATTAGCTTGAACATATGCCTCCACAGTTAGACTGGCGCCAAACACCAAGCATCACATATGGATAAGACATCATTAACAGAGCCCCAGGTTTTCAGCAAAATGTGGAAAATGGCCAATTTGTATTCACTAAACAACTCCTTAATGAAGGGGTGCAACGGAAACCTAAGACCCATCTCAAAATCCGCCTTATATACAGCTATAAACCCCGGCAGCGAGTCCAAAACAGTGGCGATCGCCTTTGGCTTATATAACATAAAAGGGTTTTTTACAAAGTATCCGGTTGCGAAATACTCTAATTCTCTATCCAAAGACGCTAACCATACCGGCCCATTAAAGAAAAAAATCTGGTCCCCCTCGGGATCCAAGGGAGGGTAAACTATCTCGGCCCAGGATGTGCTTGCTTCCTACTCAGCCGTTGTCGGTGGTCGGACTGTCACTACACCATTATTCAAAAAAGAATCTAAATAACTACGTGTTTTGGAAGGGATGCTACGTAAACCTCCCATGGATACGGGATTTCCCACTCGGACTCCTCCTCAAGGCTTTCTGAGTCACATGTCAAAGGTACCCCTCGGGTATTATCAAACCAGATTCCACACTAAACACCCCCTCGGATACAAAAAAGGGAAAAGGCTTGGGAGGTGCTCGGATCAGATTGAGCATCCATTATTTATCAAACAAGTGCTCAAATGGCCAAGAGGCCTTATTCAAATTGAACTCAGTTAATGAAGCAAAACAAAAAAAGAACATACCTGAGTTCAAGACCTTCAAAGGTAATAAGAACACTCAAAGAAGATTAGAGAGAGAAAGTATAGAGAGAGAGAAGAGAGCAAATGCAAATAAATTCAAAGTAAGGAAATGAAAATGGAACTTTAAATACCCTCCTCTCTCTTTGGCACTATTCACTCTCAAAAAGTCGTTCAAATAATACTTAGCACAGAGAGGCAAAGTCAACATTGGGCTCAAACTACAATCACCCGTGTGAACAGTGACAACACGCTTTCCAAGACAAAAGTACAAACATTTTGTCCATAGTGCAAACGTCTTGTCAAAAGCACAATACCCAACAAATTGCTCTCTGCATGCCCTTGGACTCATCAATTTGGTGTTGCTCTCATCACATAGCAGAATCTGACTAAGTATAAAGTCCTTTCAACAAGGCATATATAGGTGCTCGAACTGTCAAGGGGCTCATTAGCCCTTGACAATTCTGACACCCTACCTAGTTCAGTGGTCGTGCTTGGAATCATAAGGGACACCACCTACTTCTTAACTTAGATTGACTAAGTATAAAGCCCTTGCAATAAGGCGTATGTAGGTTCTCAGACTGTCAACGGGATCATTATCCTTTGGTAGTTCCGACACCCTAACTAATTCAGTGGTCGTCCTCAAACTCGTAAGGAACACCTCCTAGTTCTTAACTTAGACGAAGTTTTGCGAAGTATAAAGCCCCTTCAACAAGGCATATGTAGGTCCTCGGACTGTCAAGGGGCTCTGTAGTCCTTGGTAACTCCGACACCCTAGCTAATTCAGTGGTCGTCCTCGGACTCATAGAAAATACCACCTACTTCTTAACTTAGATAAAATTTGGCCAAGTATAAAGCCATTTCAACAAGGCATATGTAGGTACTTGGAGTATCAAGGGTTTCATTAGCCCTTGGTAAATTTGACATCCTACCAAGCTCAATGGTCGTCCTCAAAATCATAAAGGACACCACCTACTTTCATAACTTAGCCAAATTTGGCTAAGTAAGATCGCCAACGATACATAGGCAAGCGTATGCCTTAGGACTCCAAATGAGCTTCATACAATGCAGCCCTTGGAATCCGAAGGAAAATTCCATGAGGTAGCCCTCGGAATTAACTGAACAGTACCCAGGGTTGTCCTCAAAATCCACTTGGCCAGTACCACACGGTACTGTCCTTGGAATTTGAAGAGTAATCCCAAGGTGGCTCCCTCGGAATTTGAGGAACATTACCACATGGTACCTCCCTTGGACTCCCACAACACAAGCCCCAAGTGCTGTCCTCGGAATTCAAAGAGCAAGTACCACATGGTACCTCCCTCAGACTCCCATAGCACAACACCAAGGAGCATCCTGGAGAACTTGATGAACAATACCAAAGGGTTGTCCTCGGAATTTGAGGAACAGTACCACATGGTACCTCCCTCGGACCACAACAACACAAGACCCAAGTGTCGTCCTCGAAATTCAGAGAGCAAGTAACACTTGGTACCTCCCTCAGACTCCTATAGCACAACAGCAAGGAGCAGCCCTCGGGATTTGATGAACAGTAACAAAGGGTTGTCCTCAGAATCTGACAAACATTGTCAAAAAACTGCTCTCGGAATTTGAAGAGTAATAAGGTGCTGCCCTCAGAATTTAGGGAACAGTGCCAAGAGGTTATCCTCGCAATCTAAAGAACAAGTGTTATCCTCGGCTTCTAAAAAACACTTTAAGTCAGAATCGCTTTCCGACAATGGCCTAATCCGTCAACTCACAGGGTCGTTATATGTTACGCCCTTGGCGCGGGGTGAATTGTTTGGGCTCACCTAGTCCATGGAAAAGACGAAAATACCCCTTATTCCTAGTAACATGGGATTGGAAATTACAACATCTGGGATCTCACATCTCCAGATTCTCTTTCCAAGAATATGTGCCTATAAAAGCATCAACAACCAAAACAGTAAAGGGTAACTGATCAGTTGTCCACCTACTCACTACTTTTGCTTACATGAGCTTACGTCATTATTCCCATCACAACTCTGCATCGCTGAATTCATTGGAGGGGCTACTCCCAGAAACCCTCGGCTAGTCTTTCATCTGTTTTGCAAGTCCTCTTAGTAGCACGTGACTCGAGACAAGACTGCACGTGATCATCTCGTAATTATCCGTCATATCATCTAAAGTTTCTTGGCGAAAACAAAATCAAATTGGCACCCTGAAGCATATATTTTAACTCTTATTAGAAAAAGCTTCATCTAAAGCCGAAAAAGTCGTTTGGGTGCAAGGAACACAAGTAAATATTGCATGAGCCTATGAGGAGACTAGTGAGCAACAAGAGAGCACGAATGTCCCATGTTTCCAGTATCAGCTTCACAATTTCAATAAACTTCTCCATTGGAATGAAGTTAATCAATCACTTTGTTAACCATATTTATTAGGATTTTTGTTAAAAACCACCTAAACTTTTCACGTTTTTATAAACTCTCACCTTAATGAATTATTCTTTTAAATTTCCGCCTACCATCTTCAACTTTAAAAAACTCCCATCATTTGACGATTTTTGTTAAATTTCATTCAAAAAACCGTAAAGTGAGCCCCACATATGCATTTTAATATTTATTTACGCTGAAATCAAAGTCAATTTCATCAATATAAGGACGAAATCTGAACAAATTTGGAGCAAAATTGGAACGAATTACAACTATTTGGAACGAATTGCAACTATTTCAAGTTCGATTTCGTTTACAAAATGTATATGCGGGGACCCACCTAAAGATTTTGTTAACGAAATTTGACAAAAACCTTTAAGTGGTGAGATTTTTTAAAAAAAAGGAAATGGTAGATGGTAATTTAAAAAAGAAATTCATTAAGTTGAGAGTTTCTAAAAACGTAAAAAGTCTAGGTGGTAAAGTGCAATTTATCCTATTCATTACTAACCCCCGCAAGAAAAATGCTCTAATCCTCTCTTCTTTTATTGCTCTTACTTTCACATATGAACTACCAACTCATGTATGATGTAGCTCTTGGTATAACCATGGTAAGCACTAAGCAGTGTGCTAATTGCATATGATTCTCTAATCATCAGCAGCTAAAAACTGCACTTGTAATGCCTCACAAACTCCTTACAATAGAAATAAATTAAATGACAATGTTGATATTATTATGATCACATTTTAAATACTTCCTCCGTTTTTATCCAGATGTTAAGTTTTTCTTTTAACGGGCTCCTTGGTATTTTTTGAGTAAGAGAGGTAGAGGGAAATATTAAAAAATGGGCCCCATATGACTGAAGAGACACAATTATTAACCAAAAAGAAAAGTGTAACAGCTAATTCTTAACTTCCTAAACGGAATGTGTAACAGCTAAAAAATGGATGAAGTAATAAAAGTACAATTAGTAATTAAATAAATTTTAAAGCTTCTTACATCTGCACATCAATGAAAGATTTGAATCAGAAAACTGAGTGCAACAATATAATTGCTGAGTCCCAATATCTGGAAACTAACCACTTCAAAATTGTTCGAAATGAAATGACTTCTAATAGTTTTGACTGAACTATTGGCACCATGTGCGTGAGTTGTGAAATATCCTAAATCTGACCAACCAGTTGAACTTGAAATTCTTGTAAATGGCCATTTTAAGCAAATCACAAAGAGCAGCCTGCAAAAGAGAGGGTAATGGTCTACTACAGATGAGAATAGAGATTCAAGAACTAACAAGTGTGTTTGGGAATGCCATAAGTAAGTACCAACCAGAGATATGTCTCAACAACCATATGCCGTTCATATAAATTAAACAGCATTCATTGCAACAATAAACTTTTTCTACACCTGCCCCAGAAGCCGAATCCAGAGAGCTATTTACCCATGTTCCTTTAGTAAAATTTAGATGTGTCCTCGTTTAGAATAGAAAGCTTTTACAAAGAAAATCAAAATTATTTGATGAAACTTGCGTACAGCAATACCGTAAAGGCGTAAATGCCCTACATAGATTATTAGAACCTGCCCTGCTCTAGCCTAATCTTATACTTCTCAGGCGCAGGCGCATTATCATACAAGAGTATTACACTCTTTCGATTTGTTATATCGACCAGTCAACATTAAAAAAGAAAATAAAATTGGGGACACTAATGGTTTTACTATCTTCATATACACTTGAATTAATGGGGAAAAGAGTTTCCTGACCCCGTGTTTTGATAAGGGAACTGGGTGGAAGGAGGAGGGATTAACTTTCCCTTGTTTGGCTATAACATGGGGAAGGGATCTAGTAGAAATCAGTCATTTTCCATCCCTTCGTGATAAACCATATCCTTCCAATATTGGATATAATTGTAAGAAAAAAGTCAAGGTCGCTCCTCTCTCCTTGCTTCCACCCTCCTCCCTCTTTCCCCAGCTTTCTCTACCTGCCGCTCCATGATTGCCACCCAATAAAGGGTAATAGACCTTGGGAAAAGGTGAATCAATGCTTCATTGCATAATGCTTATCTAACATGAATACGCCTAAATGGTATGGAATAACTAGTTTTCTGAAAATCTAGCACAAAGTTCTAACCATTTATGATTTTGATACGAAATATCTACTTGAAATTGTTCCCCATAACCACGACTATGTGCTACAGCCAGCTACGAGCAATTGAGAATCCAAAATTCTTTAAATACATGAAAATGTTTCAAGTTCATTTATTAAGATGCGTGTAGAATTGTAATTGCATCAAAGGCACATATTGTAACGATATTGTGACCTACAAGCAATATACGAAAAGAAAACAAAATTTAAAAAAGTTCAAAAACATGATTGAAATATGCAGATAACCAACTGGTCAAGAAACCATGAGAATTTTAAAATAAACCATATACCACAACGAAAAAGAAGATATTTATCATTAATATTGCCAACGAAATCCCAAAACAAAAAACCATCATCAACATACTGCAATTCGATCTTATAGCACCAATGAGCTAGGCACTGAAAATGCATTTTTACTTCAGTAATAAAAAATTATTTAACATCTATGCTATCTATAATGACAAGGAACCAAAGCCACTTTTTTCGACCACATGTTCTATGTAGGATAGTAACATATTGACAACGTCAATCCTAATTGTGAAGACTTAAAAAGCATATAAAAGTTTACAAAGGTCACATTACCCGTTTTCAAAACATGGAGAGCTTAGAAACTCCGGGAAACTCAGGGAAAACATTTTCTTTCAATAACCAGCAATAGACCCAGCGCCCCCCGGCTTTGAGGATCTTTAGTGTCAGAATAGGATCTCTTATCTCCAACAATCCTGTAGGTCAACAATGCTACTTTAAAAGCGTTTCTATTTTGGTTTTCCGAACTAATTCTACTCCCTCCGTCCCACAAAGTTCTTCCCATTTCATTATTTTATACCTCACATATATTCTAGTTTTTGTGATACCCCTTTTTCCTGACTGTACGAAGTATAAGTTGCCCTATCGTCCGCCCTATCGTCCGCTCCCAATCGGTCAATAGGTCATGCTTTGCAAGGTCTCTAGTCCCAAAAATAAAAGTCTCAACTGATATTACTCTCAGAATTTGGAAACAATAACAGCCAGTCTACCAAGACTCAGTAGAAGGTTGAAATACTGATTTAGCATATGTTTTGATGGATCCGCAATACGCAAGGAGAAACAATTCAATTATGTACAATCACCAACCCAATCAAAATAATTTTGTTCCTTACAATGAAGTTAATCATTCTGCTAACAAGCAGATCTCTTAGCTCATCTTATGCTTCAGATTTCAGCTTTGTGGAATATCACATTAATCATAAAAAAAGGTTATTGTGACCCCTTATTAAATCTTACAGTTACAATTAAAGACTAATCCATGGAGGAATGAATTTGGTAACACAATGAAGAAAACAAGCATGGGACCATTAGCGTATTTGAAACATAAACCAAAATATAAACTTTGTTCATATAATTCTACCATATCAATTGCAATGCGTTCCGATTAATAAAAAAAACACATTCAATGAGGCAAAGATATCATATAATTAGGACATAAAACAAGACAATAAGAAAGAGATAGACCTTAGTTGTTGTAGAGGAATTGCAGGCGATATTGAATGAGGGGGCTGAGTAAGAGATAGAAATCTTAAAGTGGCAGCAACTTAAGGAGAATGAAACAGAGGAAAGCCAAGAAAATGAAAAGGAAAAGATAATCGAGAATCACAAAGAACTTGGGCGACCCAATACTATTATAACTCCTTTTCCTCTTGTGTTTAACCACATTATCCGTGTCGCCCAGTTGTTCCAGTCTTGCCATGACTCTCCTCTCCTCTCTACCTTCTCGTCTTCTCCGTCTACCGTTTCTCTTTCTGATCTGCGAACCAGGATTTGAGTTTCTACTTGTCCACGCCTCCTTTCTTCTTCAATATTGTTTAGCAAAAATTGTTAATTACCATTTTTTATACTTCCTCCATTTCTTTTTAATTGCAACAAAGGGGTATTATTAGTGAGATATAAAAAATTCATTTGTTGCAATTAAAAAGAAACGGAGGAAGTATAATAAGATTAATATAGAGTCGGTCTACACTAAACTAGACAACTTTAGCAAAAGTTAAATGTAGCAAAAAGTTAAGATTTTTTAGTAAAAGTTAAGATTTTGTAATTAAAAGTTAAGTGTTAGGAATGAAAATTTGATTTTTTTAACAAAATTTACTATTTTGTAATTAAAAGTTAATGTTTAACAATCAAAAGTTAAGGTTTTGTAATCAAAAGTTAAGTGTTATGAATGAAAAGTTAAGGTTTTATTGTCAAAATAAAACCCTAAATTTTTCCCCAATTCGATTTGATTGGGTGTTAAATGGGGATTTAACATTCCAATTCGTGAAAAGCGTTTGAATTAATGAAATTGAAACTAAAAAGAAGGGGATTTTATGCTTGAATTGACCTAATTATTGCTCAGCCTTCTTCGATTTCTCTCCCCCAACTGCAGAAAATCGAAACATAGACCAAGGGAGAAGGCAAAGGTGAAATAAGGCGATCTACCGCTGCTGCGTCGAAGAAGCCGCCCGGAGAATCGTTAAGGATCCGTCTTGAAGCCGCCGGAAAACGAGTGTGTCGTAGTACAGCCGTGATGCCGTGTGGTTGAGGGGAGTGAAGAGAGTGAGGGGAGTGAAGAGAGTGAGGGAAGGTTGCGGGTGGTGGTGGTTTAGGGGAAGGGGAGTGCAGGGTTGGCGTGGTGGTGATGGTGGTTTCAGAAAGGAGGTAGGAGAGCAGTGAGGGAAGGTTTTGGGTTGGAAGTTTCAACGTTTGGGAGGGAGAAGAAGTGAGGAGAGAGAGTGGATCTATATTATTTTTAGTGCGTACCAGGTCCACCCAAGAGTTTCTCCCTTTTATAAACAACATTTCGTAAATTACCATTTTAAAGTATTTTTTTAAATTACCACATATTATATCCAAAACTTCATAAACTCCTACCTGTTTATGTTTTATGTTAAGAAAACGGTTATGTGGGGCCTACACATAACTAATCTAATAAACTTTAAAAAAAACCCAATTGAATTCCTATTGGACCCCCCTCACCCTAACATTTTTCAACTCGAATTGAAGAGTAAAGGTGGAATGAAATTGCAAAAACGATAAAGTTGTGGGCAATTGCATTAAATTGGGAGGGAATCGAATTGAATTATGTGATTTTCACTTTAAAAAGGTAAGTGTATAATCCGAATTAGGGGTTTTGTTGCCGAAAATTAGGTTTTTTTTGCCTAAATTTCGCTAAGATATTTTGAGGGTGAATTTGGGTCCAATTTCTTCTTGAGGTGATTAATTGAGCAAAGTTAAAACCTATTTTTTTTGTTAATGCTTAAATTATGCAAACTGAATTTGCTCCTCTCAATGCTCTATCTTCGACAAAGATGGTGCTTTGGGGCCTAGTGCTTTTCTTAGTAACGAGGAAGAGAGTGAGTTATGTGGTGGAGAGAGAAAGATTGGAGTAAAAAAATCTCTAGTAATAATGGTGGTAAGTGGAGTGGAAAATAGAGGAAGAGTATGAGGAGGGAGAAACAGAAAGAGGAAACAAAAAAGGAGGCAAATAAAACCATGTGGGCTCTACTTAACGCTTTTCTTGACAGAAAACGTTAATAGGTGGGAGTTTTAAAAGATTTGCATATAAAATGTGGTAATTTATGAAAAAAAAATCTTCAAGGTGGTAATTTACAAAATGTTGTTATAAAAGGTGGTAATTAACAATTTTTCCATTATAATCTTATAAGTATTTTCCTTTATGCATCATAAACAAACATATAGCGTGAATACCGTCCACATAAGTTTGGTTATGAATCCGCCTTTTTTTCTAAGCTTCAGTAGCACCTTTTGGCTTTTTTTTAATGAAACCTGCTTTGATGCAAAGGCTATGCCACGATATATCTGTTAACACAATCTGCTTCTCATCTGGTCTTCAAAGGACGAATAATGCTTTTGTATTTCGCAATACAACAAAGTCAAATCATAGCACATTTAAAGAAAATTTCCAATAGTATACAATAACTTTTGTGAATTCTCAATAGTAAACCTTAATTATTTTGGGTCTCAATGGTATACCTAAACTATTATTAACTTCGCAAATGTAATATTGTACATGGAATATTCCGTTAAATAACTGAATACTCCATCAAATTATAAAATTAAAATAAAAGCCACAACCCCAAATCTCTCTCCACCAGCCACCACAACTCAGCATCTACCAGCCCCCACCAGCCACAGACACAACCCATCGCCGAATACACCCAACAATGGGGAGCTTCCATAAAAAAGAGAAAACCACCGGCGCAGAAAACGGTAGTGTTACTCTGGTGGCGAAAGCAAAGAGGAGTGTTGAAGGAACAACGGTGTGAGGATGAAGTGATTTCTGATAATAAAGTTAGAATTGCTGCCATTAGAGTTTTTATGGCATCTAATTCAAAAAACAAACCCTATGAAGCATTCAGTGAAGAACACTGGTCGATTGGTGTGTGGTTTTGGGTGTTTTGGAGAGAAAATGGGGTTTTTAATAAGCAACATTAATGGGGTAAATGGGAAAATTATTTAGGGGTATTTTGAAAAGAGAAGAGAAGACAAGAAAGGGGAATGAATTACACAATAGCTTATAATTTCACGTTGTTGTTGGATAATGGTGGACAAGGCTTGTAACATGGGGTAGGGGTGCTGCAGTAAGGTTCAAATTGGTGGTTAGGTAAGAGGGTGTTGGCGGTGGTGAGGAGAGAGAGAGAGGAGTAGTGGGAGGAGATAGAGAAAGGATTGGTGGTTGTAAGGTGATGTAAGGTGGATGAGGTTAAAAATTAACAGTTTTTGGTTGATAATGCTACATTTGGGAAATTAATAATAGTTTAGGTATACCACTGAGATTCAAAATACTTAAAGTCTACCATTGAAGAGGGCTGAGGAGGATGGGACGGAGGCTCTGCCACAGGAGCAGAAGCCTCTAGAGGCTCGGCCACAGTATGAAAAGGTGGCGGAGGAGGCTCAACCACAGGAACGGAAGGAGGTTGAGGAGGCTCGATCACGGGAGGGGAAGGAGGTCGAGGAGGCTTTCTCATAGGAGGGAAACGAGGTCGAGGAGGCTCACTTGTAGTAGGAGAAGGATGCCGAGGAGGCTTGTTCGTAGGAGGGGAAGGAGGTCATTGTGTCTTATGTCTTGGAGGAAAATGAGGTTAAGTTGATGACCGTGCACGTGGTGGAAGAAAAGCACGAGATGAAGAGACCCGGCCGCGAACCCACTTAGAAGGTGGTCAGAGTAGACGCCACGAGTAGATGGTTATGACATAGTCTGAGAGTGACTATACAAAGAGACAACATGAGAAACTGGCTGTCCTTTTAGCGCCTTGGTGCATTTAGACGCTAATCCTCACAATGTCTCAAGACAAAATCGCAGGGCCTTATCATCAGTCAAATCAGAATCGTCTCCATTGCCTTCTTACATCTCTCTGCAACTGATGCCGTCTCAAATGACTAAAAGAAATGAGTAGATGTTGTCAATGGACAAACATATATTTGAGTATGGGAATTTATGACAAATCACACGTCAATAGTATTAGTTATTAGTTGTTTTTACTAGTTTAGAAAAGTATTAAATATTTATACATATCCCTAAAGGCTACCTATATTGTCTTATCAATATTATATATGGGTGATAATAATAATCAAAGTTTACAAATATTGACTTTAAATAAATCAAACATGAACACTACAAGAAATCAGATCAATTAGGCGACCTTATTCGCAATTGTAGGTCCAAAAATTGCCCTTTTAGATCGAATAGGGTGATTTTTTGGTCGCCTTTCACTCGCCATACTTTCTCCATTGTATTTGGATAGTTAAGGTCGCCCTATTTGATACGATCAAAGAGGGCAACCAATTTTGCCTTTCTTACACCAAATAGGGCGAGTTGTGTCGCCCTATTTTATACGATCAAATGGGGCGACCGAGTTATCGGCTTTATTGGTATAAAACCAAATAGGACAAGACTTGTCCCCCTCAATGACAAATACATCAAATAAGGCAATAATTAGTCTCCCTTTTATGCCACTATCTACTATGCGAAATGTATCGAATAATACTACTTTAATAGCCTTCTTGCATCTGTTATGAACATCTACATTTCGTTGGAGACGTATTGAATCACGCAGCTTTAATGACCTTCTTTCATCTGTTATGATTCTTATGAATATCAATATTTCGTTGGACGTATACAACTGATAAACTTTGATAATCATCAAAAAGACCATCAAAATTTTCCATAATAAGTCTATATTTCATGGTCACATCAAAACATTCACAATGCTCAACATCCCCATAACAAAAAAAAATCCTCACTAATTTACTTTCTACATCTATATATCTAAAAATCTTCTTTTAATCTTTTACTATATAAGCACAAAAATATAGATCACTCTATTTAGTACTTGGAAACATTGCAAACTGAAGGACTTGTCATCTATATATCATAATCATGTGTCCTGCATAAATCAAAATAGAAAATACTACCTCCGTCCTGTTTTAATTGCAACAATAGCTTGCGCACATAGTTTTAGGAAGTTAATAGAGTAGAGTGTAAGTTATATTAATTTACTGTAAAAGTTGATCTGATAGAAAGTGATGTGGTACTTTTAGGAAGTTAATAGAGTAGGGGAATACGACCTCCGTCCCATATTAATCGCAACAATAGCTTGTGCACATAGTTTTAGGAAGTCAATAGAGTAGAGTGTAGGTTATATTAATTTATTGTAAAAGTTGATGTGATAAAAACTGAGGTGATACTTTTAGGAGTTAATAGAGTAGAGGAGTATATTTTTCACATAAATCAATTAATGAGTGGGATATATTAGTTGGGTGATATATAATAAAATATGGGTGGTTCAATGCCTAAAATAGAGTATTGCAATCAATATGGGATAACCATTTATGGAAAGTGTTACAACTAATATGGGATGGAGGGAGTAGTATTTTAATATTTTTCACATAAATCAATGAATAAGTAAGTATATTAGTTGGGTGATATATAATAAAATATTGGTGGATCCATGCCTAAAATAGAAGTGTTTCAATTAATATGGGACAACAATATATGAAAAGTGTTGCAACTAATATGGGACAAAGGGAGTAATAGTTAGGTTGTTGCTACATTCAATCGAAAGATTTTCAAATCTAAGTGACTTTTTAGTCTACCTATAACATAATTACCTAGACAATCTCAAGTAGAAAATGCCCAAATGGTGTCATTTTTCATGTTGACATGATCCTATAAACTATTAATACTCAATTGAAGAAAGACACAAACTCCATAAAAGAGACTAAAGACAAATGGGATAGAGAGAAGGGCTCCTCCTTCTCTCTAAAAAATCCCCCTAGTGAAAAAGCCTGAAAAACAGAAAAAATAATAAAAATACATTTTCAGCAACAACGCCAATAGCAGCAACTCTGCCATTAAACCAACAAAATCACCAAGAAAAATCCGGCAGCTGTAACCCAACGTCGGAGCCACTTCCGATCTAATTGTCATTGTACTAATGCTCGGTACTATATCAGCTCTCATAAACATAGGCAGGAGCACCAATTTGGTACGGAGGAAAGACCCATGGGAGTAGATTGCGCAGTCGAGGAGGCCGGGAAAATTCATGGAGGCTTAAGGTACGAAAATCAAACATTTGTGTTGAAAAGTAACACCAAGTACCGAAAAGGGAAAGAAACCAACAACAACAAAGTCGGTAGCAACAAAAAAGGGAGAAGGGAATGCACTATTTCCAGCAAAGTCTTTCATGGTAGTGTGCAAAATTGGAAGCCTGGACTAAATTTGATCAAGATAACTACAAAGCTCATCCATGGAGGGATGGTATTAATGACTACAACTAATGACTCTAACCCCTTTCCACTAAAGTTAGACACCACCAAAGAAGTCCACGCGGAATTCAGTCAAGGTAACACCCCCTACCCCATCATCTAATTAATGATACTTGGAGAAAAATTCATCCTACCCTTACTTTCAGTCAAAATTTGAAAGCCATTATTGTCATGAGTCTCCCTACTTTTCAATCTAGTCAGACAACAAGTCTGCTGATGTAGTCATCAAAATCTTAAGGGGGAGGGGCACTTTTAGTTTGACCTCTCACAAAATCATCCAAATATACCTATTTCTAGTGGAAAAAGGATGAGGTTGGGTTTTAGAGGAAAAAGGATGAGCGTGGATTCTAGTGGAAAAAGGAAAATGGATGGCGATGATGTTGTCATGGAGGATCACGAGGACGGTGGCAAAATATCAAGTTGTGATTGGCCCCGAGTCTGATTGTGACTTAAATAAAGTAGCGGTGATTAGTGTTGACCAACACCGAGAAGAGCCATGAAAAAGTTGGAACTGTCAATGGCTTGGCAACCCTTTAGAGAGAGGCCGGATATAGTCTTTGTTTGGAGACAGTGATTGATGCTCGGAAACTAGAAAGGGTTCATAATGCATGTGGTATTTCGAAGGGTCGTTGTCTTAGTAGTGATGGATTGTCAGGGGCTATGGGTCTATGGTGGACAGACCTTGATGTGAACGTTGTTCGTATTCCGCTCACCATGAACTAGCGAATATTCGAAATGACGGAGGGTTGTTTGTTTGGTGGTTGGTGGGTTTTTATGGGTGGGAAGAGACTACACAGAAACACTTGTCCTGGCAGCTTATGTCATCTCTTCGAGGGTAGTATGTGGGCCCTTTGTTAATGGTGGGGGATGTTAATGAAATTTTTTCATTAAATGAGAAGTATGGCGGTGCTATCAGGGGAGAACGTCTAATGGATGCGTTTCGGAAAGCTATTGATGCTTGTTACCTTCGGGACTTGGGGTTCTGAGGCAGTATTTTCACCTGGCAACGTGTCAACAGCCTAGAAACTCTGGTGAAAGAACGTTTGGATCGTGCCCTGGCTTCGGATGATTGGTGTGAGTTTTCTTCCTTATTACGAGGTTATCCACCTTCCTATTTATCGTTTGCACCATGCTCCTATTCTAGTTAAAGTTGTCAAAGTTTCAATGCGTAGAGGAGGGCGTAAAGATTTTAAATTCGAAGCCATGTGGCTATCGAATGATGATTGTGGTGTCGAGGTGGCTCGTGCTTGGAATGCTGAAGTTGGGGTGTACATTACAACCAAGTTGGTTGGTGTGGTGAATATCTTAGTGCGTGGGCGAAAAATACATTTGGAGACCTAAAGAAGAAGATTAAGGACGCTGAGAAAAGTTTGAAAGATGGGCTGGATTTAATTGTTATGTCGGTTCATCTTTTTCTGGTTTGCCCCTCTTACCAACCCACACTTGTTTGTTTTATTCTAATTTCAGCTTTGTTTGGGCTTCTTCTCCAATTCCACCTCCCTCTTCATCTTCCTATCTCTGAATACACCTACTGACGAATGGTTCTCATCCTAAATTCCCAAATCTTCTTAAATCTATGCCGGGAGAAGTGACCTTGATGGTTCTCATCAAACATTCGTCAGGAGATTTAAGCAAATGTCATGGTGGATGAAAGAGAAGTGAAGAGTAATGATGTAGTTGGTAATGGAATTTGTTGGATTTTGTAAAAATGGGTTAATTATGGTAAAGGATCGAGAACATGAGGAGGTAAATTCCCAATTTATGAGAATGTTTGATAGGGATGAGAACCATGAGTTGGGAATTGGGAATCGATTTCCAAATATTTTGGTTCTCATCCCCATAAAACATTCTCCACGACACCCCATCAATTCTCCTCCGATCTTCAATCTGGAAATCCAAACGACATATTCTACTCGGATATGTGACAGTCAGAAGGTCGAATTGTACATCAAAAAGCTAGTACGTTATGTACTTTTTCCAATTGTATTTTGGTTTAGTCAATTATTTATGCATTTAGCAGGTTTAATCAACTATGCGTTTTGGATTAATAGTGGTTTAGTCAATTATACGTTTAGGTTTAATCAATATTGCGATTTAGATTAATTATAGGTGGCAATCGGGTCGTTTGTGTCGGGTGTGGGTCGGGTCAATTCGGTTCGGGTTTGTTTCCTGTATGTCATTTCAGGTTCGAGTCGGGTTTCAGGTATGTCAGTTTTGGGTCGGGTTTCGGGTATGTCGCTTTCGATTCCGGGTCGGGTCGTTGGCCTAGTCCTCTAACAACGGTACATAATTCTTCATCGTTGATCTTGGAATTAACGTGTTAGGTTTAAGGGAGGATTGATATAAGAGCACCACCTTTATATAGGCTTTACTTGAAATCAAAATAAAAATTATAGATAAATATTATTCAGGTCAGTATCGGGTCGGGTCAATTTTTGGGTCGGGTCGGTATAGGTCAGGTTGGGTTATTTCGGGTCTCGGGTTGATTTCGAGTCATCGATTTCGGATCAATTTCGGGTCTCGGGTCGGGTTGTTCAGGTCGGGTCACTTTTGCCAGGTCTAAGATTAATCGACTCAACATTTTGCAGTTTACAGTTTGATGTAATTACCTTAAGATTTTGAGTGTAAATAATAAATCTTTTCTTGTAGTTCAGTTGCGAAAATACTACAGATTGCTATTTTAACCAAAGTTTAGTCTTTTCCCTTTTGCTATTTTTGTAAAATTGGAGATTTGTGGTTATAGTTTATCAAATATGATGCATTCCTTATAGGAAGATGTTTTGGGCATCTCAAGGAGCTATTTGTGGCTGGAAAATAACATAAAAACCAAATATAGGTCATATTAAATTATGTGTATTCTACATTGAAAAGCTATTGTTTGGTGTTGCCTCTTACATTTTGATTATAAATGCATTTGCACATTATGACTCATTCTTTTACATGTTGTATTACATTTATACGTGCATACTATTACTCATCTATTTCTACTAACCATAGCTTTTATAAGTAACGATTACTT
Source organism: Patellifolia procumbens (assembly GCA_947645195.1). Classification (NCBI taxonomy): domain Eukaryota; kingdom Viridiplantae; phylum Streptophyta; class Magnoliopsida; order Caryophyllales; family Amaranthaceae; genus Patellifolia; species Patellifolia procumbens. The sequence continues at coordinate 624,496 of CANSGD010001144.1, forward strand.
TTTATACAGAATGAGCTAAAGACCTTTCGTAAAATATCAAAGGAGTTGCGCAAAGAACACTTTTACATCCACGTTAGACCAGACATCTCATTATCAAAGACAGACTATCTAAATGGGTTTTCAAATTAATTTCTCTTGAATAAGTTTTCCGAATTAATAATATATTCATGGATGTTGCAACTTTTGGACCTAAGCCACTGCCTATGAGTCGCTGACTCAGTCTTCAACATGCACGCGGTCAGAGGCACACTCCTCCTCCCATTGCTTGAGAGCTTACAGTTTCATTTTCCTTAAATGCAAATCAAATGATCTCAAGCTACCAACATGCCTCTTTGTTGCTGCTTAAATAGATCATTAGCTATTTGCGAGAGGCCAATTCGTAAGGAAAATAAACAGTAAACGCAATTGCTAGTAGAACTCAAGCCTACCGCAATCGAGAAGGTAAAAGGTACACCTTGGTGTACGTACCTCTACGTACACCTAATGAGTATGAGTTCGTCAAAATGAGTATGAAGGAAAATAATTATGAATTGGTCAAAATGAGTACGAAGCAAAATGAATATAAGTTGGTCAAAATGTGTACAAAGCAATATGAGTATTAATATTCAAAATGAGTACGAAGAAAAATGAGTATGAATATTCCAAATGAGTACGAAATACCTAAATGAGTACGAAACCAAATGAGTATGAGTTTTTCTATGAGTTTTCCAAATGAGTATAAGTTAGTAAAGAGTATAATGTCAAATGAGTATAAGTTAGTCAAATGAGTATAAGTTAGTCAAATGAATAGTATAAGTTAGTCAAATGAGTATTATTTACCTAAATAAGTATTAATCAGCCAAATTAATATATATAGTCTATCTAAACTTTGGTCGCCCGTGACAAGCTTTCCAAAAAAAACTTAGAACATAACTTTGGTGCATTCTTACCAAATGCAAGATTGAATTGCATGTAGATGTAAGTTGAGTTAGCTATACTTTCCATTGCTTTTCATGAGCAACTAGTGGGAAGTTATAAATTGGGAATATATTTGAATTGAATCGTGTTTTTACAACCAATCTTCAAAGGATAGAAGGGGTCATTTGGAAGATTTAGGTTGAAGTTTCTAGTGATTTGTTGCCGATTTTGCATATTGCATTCTTCAATTCTGCCCTTTTTCGATTGTTGTTGATTTCACAACAGCATTGACGAAAGCATTTTGCTGTACAATTATGAAAATTAAATGTTCTTGATCAGATCTCCAAAACAATAATTATGGAGTAAGATTAAGAACAAAGTAAGCCAAAATCACAAAGGATTAATAAATAAAATAAAATAAAAAACATATAAAGAAAGGAGGAGAACTCATGAGAGATAATATCTTAAGCATGAGTTAACAAAACTACTAGATAAGAAAGAATGAAGGAAGTGTGCATGACACGAGTGAAGTCATGTTGATGGTTGCTACAAGCTTAACCCTATTGTTCAGTGTAATTGCGTGAATTTTAGGTACTCCCAGGTGTACAATATAATTTGCCATCGCGATCACCAATACTCATCTAGCAGCAAAATAAAAATATTATCTGGGATAGACAAGCATTCAAAAACACTGACCCCTCAAAATTGGTGCTCTGAAGAGATACTAGAATTAGCATACCTCTCAACACCAACAGACCCATGAGCAACTAATCTGCTTATGATTCACAACTTCATATATTCGGTTACACCCACACTCTCAACACCAACAGACCCCAAACCAACTACTCTGCTTGCGATTCACAACTCCATATCAACAGTCCCGACCCTGGGCCAGGCAGGCGGGGCGCCCGTCTAGGGCTCATGGATGAAAGCCTTATTTTACTGGTTTAGAAAAAGAATTACATTCAATTAGTCCGCAATTGGCTATTGAACAAATAAGTTAGCGTAGCGATGAAGAACATCTACAATGCACAATCTCCATAAATGTTCGATGCTTCCAAGTCTCATTGTTACCTTTTGTTTTCCTTTCTCTAATTCCATCACTTCAGTTGCTTCATCCAATTGGCTATATAACAATCCCATTAGATAGTGGATTTTTGTTTCTTTTACTAACTAAATAAATTTTTCTCCTGGCTCATCCACCCAATCACCCAATGTTTATTTTGCTAATCTTTCTAAGGTCAAAATGTTATGACTTTCTTGTGTTGTCCATTAACAATTTCAAATATAATATTATTTGGAATTGAACTTAATGACGCCAAAGGTTAAACCAATTTGCTGTTACACGTAAATCGACAAAGTCAAGTTGAAACCAACAAAATACTGACTTTACTTTTCTTACCCAATTTGAAACAAGAAAAATACTAGAGAAATAATCCAAAAGGGTAAAACCATCAATTACACATTTTTCAACTAGTATCTAATATGAAAACAATTATTAATTGGCAACTCAATAATCATAAATGACATAATATATCGAAGCAATTTCTGAGTTTCTATGATGAAGTTGCTTAGGCACGATACCAATACGAAGATTTGTTATACGTAATAAAAGTACTTCTTATTTACAATTTATTTGTACATATCGCTTAATTTTTGAGGGCTTTATATATATCTTTCGCCCTTATGCCACCCAAATGTCATGAACAACCATATTATATGTGGTAGACATTTATACATCAACAATTTATTAGGGGTCCTATTTTTTTTTTCTTCGCCCCGGACCTTGAAAATGTCAAAAATGACCCTGCATATTAATTGCACCTTCACCCAATAGAACAAAAAGAAAGATGCAATTCAAATTGCTTTTAATTAGGTTCCTAAAAGCATTACCAATAGAAAAACATAAGCAGTGGAGATAAATGAAGGTCTCAAATATTAAAACACTAGAATTCGATAGCAAATTTATCGACTCTAACCATTTTGTTTTTTTGGTAAGGAGAAGTGGCCCGGATCCCGCTCGGGTCTTATTGGTGAGAGTAGGAGGGAACGGTAAGGGAAATTCCTACCTTCAAAGTGCCCATAGTTAGGATTGAACCCCAACGTTTGAGATTGAAATAATACTCTCCTTTCCACCAGACCAAATACTACTTAGTTCATTGACTCTAACCATGGATTACACAAATTTATCTCAAAATACAAAACTGAATTGAAACTATATTGGCAGAAACTCATCGACTCTTAACAGTTCCAAAATGAGGGTTTGTAGAAACAATCATATCAACAAATTAGAGAGAAATACCTTGTCTGAAATTGTAATTGTTGTCAATTAATTGGTTTGAGGAACTTGATTAATACATTAATTTCAACCGAAAAAGAAACCAAATGTCATAATATGGAGGGATAAAAAGTGAAATAATTTCACCATGGAAGTATTGAGAGCATCAAGAATTGGAGGACGGTAAAGAACAGCAGTTCAACAGTGAAAGATCCTCCAGATATCCGATAGCAATAACGAACCTAGAGCAAGAACTGAAAGACGATGTTGAGGAAGAACAGCAGATTGGTCAGCAGTACAAGTCGCGAGGGAAGAAACCCTTAAAACTATTTTTAGGTAGTGCTCCTTGGGATTCAAGCTCGCTAATAATATCTTGCACAGCCTGTATAAATCATTTCCATCTTCAACTTCAAAGTCAAGGAAAACCAAATTGGGGCTAAAGTAAACATAAACAAAATTTGAACTGATGTTGTTCCTCAACATGGCCCCTGTTTCTGTCCAAGACAGCAACAGTGTATGTAGTGGTGGGTACTTGGTGGAACATGGCTCCCAAACGTCCTTCGCGGTGGTGGTTACCTGCAAAACAAGGAGAAACCTCGGGGGTGGTTCCGAGGATCGCCTCTCCGATGCCTAAGTCAGTCCAAGTTGAGCACAAGATCTCTAGTAGAGAGAAAACGAGTATCAAGTGCAAGTATTTTGTAATTGTTTGATTGAACGTATCTTACCCATGCATGGGCATTGGTATTTATATGAGATATGGACTTGCAACTGACCTAGTAAAGTGAGTGGGCCTCTTTGGAAGTGGGCCAAGGTGGAACAAGGCCTTTATTAAACTCCAGCCTAGAGGTTATGTCTGGAGCGGTCTGCCTGAGGAGGTCCGCTCTGCCCCTGGCGCTCTGACGTGGAGTGGCAGGACCAGTGGTCTGCTGCCAGCTGGAGGTCTGCTGGGCAAACCCCATACAATTTGCCCCCCAGACCCAGTATTTGCAGAGTGCAATATGTTGGGTACGTTTGTTTTTGGTCTGGCGTTCTGCTCTTCGCAGACTGATACGTGACTCTCTGGGAGTTGCTCTTCACAAACTCCAGAATGCTTCCATTTTTCCCGCCCATTTGGTTGGGGGTGTTGAGCAAGGGTCATTAATTCATTTTGAATTGAATTGAATTGATGTGACTCTTTGGGTTCCCAAGGAATGTAATGATGACAAGTTAATGCTGAGTGGACGAATTATGCCTATTTAAAAGCTGAATCGACCTTTTGTGAAACTTTTCAGTCTCTTCTCTTTCGAACTCTTTGCTCTCAATCTATCCTGTTGTTATCCAATAATTTCCTTTCACCCTAGATATTTTCAAGTGATTTCTCTCGATTTTCCTAGGATTTGTCTGCGTTTGGAGCTCAATTTGAAGTGTTGATACTGTTGCGTTTGTGGTTTTCGTCTTCTCTTTTCTCAGCGTCTTCCGTTCTCCATCCAGGTAAACTATTTTTCCGAGATCTACTTTTGATTTTTTCCTTCTTGGATGGTTTGGATGTGATCCTCTCTGTGTTATAGGTTTCTCCCCCTTTTTTCTTCTGTACGCACTTATTTGCCTGTGTTTTTGAGGTTAGGGTTTTCTTTCCTTTGGTCTTCATATGCAATTGTTTATTTCCTTGTTTCATGGATCTGTTTGGTGTTGTTTCATTTTCGTTCTGCCGCTCTGGATGATAGGCTCTGCTCTGCTTCTTCAGCTGGGCTCTGTTCTGGGTGGTAGGCTCTGCTCTGCTTCTTCAGCTGGGCTCTATACTGGGTGGTAGGCTCTGCTCTGCTTCTTCAGCTGAGCTCTGCTCTACTGTTGTTTGTGGGATTTTTAGGGTTTGTTTTGTTTACCCTGTTATCCTCTTTATTTGCTGGGCTGTAGATCTGTGATGTGCCTTCATTGTTTTGTTTGTGTCATTTGCAAGAAAATATCCTATTTCTTGGCTATCTCTGATCTTCACATACCATACATATCCTTGCCCCCCAGTCTGGTAGCTCAGTCTGTAGGTCTGAGGTGCCAGACTACTTTGCATGTATCTTTTTGCAAGAAAAGCAAGAAAATATCCTATTTCTTGGCTATCTCTGATCTTCACATACCATACATATCCTTTCCCCCAGTCTGGTAGCTCAGTCTGTAGGTCTGAGGTGCCAGACTACTTTGCCTGTATCTTTTTGCAAGAAAAGCAAGAAAATATCCTATTTCTTGGCTATCTCTGATCTTCACATACCATACATATCCTTGCCCCCAGTCTGGTAGCTCAGTCTGTAGGTCTGAGGTGCCAGACTACTTTGCATGTATCTTTTTGCAAGAAAAGCAAGAAAATATCCTATTTCTTGGCTATCTCTGATCTTCACATACCATACATATCCTTGCCCCCCAGTCTGGTAGCTCAGTCTGTAGGTCTGAGTTGCCAGACTACTTTGCATGTATCTTTTTGCAAGAAAAGCAAGAAAATATCCTATTTCTTGGCTATCTCTGATCTTCACATACCATACATATCCTTGCCCCCCAGTCTGGTAGCTCAGTCTGTAGGTCTGAGGTGCCAGACTACTTTGCCTGTATCTTTTTGCAAGAAAAGCAAGAAAATATCCTATTTCTTGGCTATCTCTGATCTTCACATACCATACATATCCTTGCCCCCAGTCTGGTAGCTCAGTCTGTAGGTCTGAGGTGCCAGACTACTTTGCATGTATCTTTTTGCAAGAAAAGCAAGAAAATATCCTATTTCTTGGCTATCTCTGATCTTCACATACCATACATATCCTTGCCCCCCAGTCTGGTAGCTCAGTCTGTAGGTCTGAGTTGCCAGACTACTTTGCATGTATCTTTTTGCAAGAAAAGCAAGAAAATATCCTATTTCTTGGCTATCTCTGATCTTCACATACCATACATATCCTTGCCCCCCAGTCTGGTAGCTCAGTCTGTAGGTCTGAGGTGCTAGACTGTCTTGTGTTGTGACTTCAAGTCTGATGTATTGTCTTCTGCTTCTTGTGTTGTGCAGAATGTCTACTTCTCAGTCTGCCGCCTCCCGTGGGAAGGGTGTGGTATCTACCTCTTCATCTGAGCCAGATGAGCCTTACCCGATGGATACTCAGTCTCCGTTTTTGAAATTGGACCTGCCTCGGTGTAAGGACGAGGTGGTTCCAGAGGAATGGGAGTTCTTTGACCCCTAGAACAGCTTACGCAAGGAGCTGTTGGGTCCTGAAACCAACAGGTTCCCTCCCAACTATAAGTTCAAGCCTACTCTGCCCACAGTCAAATGGGACTACAGTGATTATGAGATGCGGCTTACTGCCCTTTATGACAGCATGGGCAAGCCTTACTTGGCGAAGAAATCTGCAGATGCGTTCAAACGGGCGCATGCTGCTTATTACCTTGAGATTGCTGCGGAGATCAAGCCGCTTCGCGGATCTTGGGTAGTACTTCCCAAGGAGGGTCAGAGCTTGGCAGATGTACCAGAGGGGTACACTGCTGTTTATCTCAAGCAGTTGGAGTTTGGGCTTAGATTTCCAATCCACTGGTTTCTGGAGTGGGTTCTCTGCGAGTATAAGATGTCGCTCTGCCAGGTTAATCCCCAGTCTCTGAAGAAGGTTCTGGGGTTCATTTGGGTCTGTGAAGCTTTGGACTTCCCCCTAACCATGAACCTTTTCAAGTGTCTGTTCTACTTTAAGAGGCAGGGGAGGAGTACAGCTACTTCACAGGTTCGGTACGAACCAACCATCTGACGGTCTATCCTGTTGATCTTACTCTGAAGGATTGGCGGGATAGTTTCGTCTTCGTTAGGGTACCCGACAGATAAGGGACACCATTATCAATTTAAGGCTCCTCTGCGCCCTGTGGAGCCTGACTTTCAAAAGCAGAAGGACCCTTATGTGCTGAACTGGAACGAGAGGGTAGCCTACTACTACTTCAAGTTCAAATCCAAGCCTACTGTTGGGAAGCAGTTTCTTCCCAAGTATTGGTTGCCGCATCACTATGTGATGTGTCAGAATGCCTTCCTGAGGATAGGCAAGCTGTCACCCGACTACACTACTGGTAAGTGCTCTGCCAGCCCTTATCTTTGACATTTTCATTTTCCGTTATGCTGTGCCCCATGGCATTCATTATTTGTGCTGTTCTGCAGCTCCGTGCAGAAAATTTGTTCTTGCTCTGATTAAGGGTTGGTCTTGAGCTCGTGAACATGCTCTGCCCCTTTCCATTATTTTCTGTCTGTTGTCTGACTAGCTCTCATTGATGAATATTCTGATTTTTGCAGAGACTCTGGGGTCTGCCATCCCTTGGGAGCTGGGTTTGAGTCAGTCCTCGGTGTGCCGGAGGTATCGTCCGATACCAGATCCAGGGACCTACACCGTTACTGATTTTATCAGGGAGATTAATACCACTCCCTTGGACCATCATTCCCTCCGGACCAAGCGCCCGGAGCTTGTGGATAGGTTTACCGGGGTGTCTCGGCCGCAGGGGGGCCCTTCTGCCACTGTCACCGAGATTGAGTCTGGTGATGAGGAGGAGGCGACGGCTGTTCCTTTGCAGACCCGACGTTCCCGGCGTGCTGTGCATCTGCCGGAGGACGACGATGATGATGATGATGCAGGGGGAGCCATCACTCTGCAAGGGACCGTTCTGGTGGTTGAACCCCTGCAACAGCTTCCTGCCGTGCAACCAGGTATTATTTACGATGATCAATCTGTTCTTTCTGCTTGTGTGCACTCTGTTGTAGACTTCTCATCCTTTCTGCTTATTTTCAGAACCACCTGTGGGGGAGGATGTGCCCATGGGAGAGCATGACCAAGCGATGACCGAGTTGGACAAGGCTGAGAAAGAACCCACTCCAATGGATGGTTTTGCCCAGTCTGATAAAGCTGGTCAGAAGTCTCACCAAGCGATGACGGAGTTTGACAGGACTGAGGCAGAGACTGCTCAGACAGTCACGACTCAGATTGCTGAGGGCCAGAGTGAGGGCCAGGCTGCATCAGGTATGTGTCTTCTTCAGACCCAGACCACTCTTTCTTACAGATTTTTCTCCATTTGAGAGTTCTTGATTTTTCTGATTTGTCTCTGATTTGATAGGTCCTACTGGGCAGGCCATCCCTACGCCTGCTCAGACCAGCCAGGGGGAGGTGTTGGAGTCTCTCCAACATGAGAGGGTGGAGCGGCAGAGTTCTGCTTCTGTCCTAGTGGTGGAGACTGTCGTGTCTCCCCCTGTTCAGAAGTCTACTCCCCCTGTTCAGAAGCCTACTCCGCCTGGAAGGAAGGTTGCTCCTCCTCCTCCCAGAGGTTTCAAGCAGGTCCTTGCTCCTACTCCTGAGCAGTTGGCGCGCTTGGTTAGTGCTTTCTTTTCTTTTCTTCTGTCTTACAATTTTCAAATCGATCTGCGCCCCATTTTGCTGACGACCTTGTTACCTAGGCTTTTCTTCGGCAGCAGTTGCGGGCCAAGAAGGTGCAGTCTGCTGAGGCTTTTCAGACCTCTGCTCCAACTGCGGGCCAGCTTAAGTCTCCTATAGAGGTTGCTCAGAAGCCTGTAGCTGAGTCTGAGGTCTCTTCGCATTCCCAGAAGAGGCCCTCTGAGAGGCAGAGTGAGGAGGGAGCTCCCCCTCAGAAAAAGGTTCGACTCCCTGCTGACCCCCTTCAGATCATTGATGTCGAGGAGGAGCAGGTCATCAAAGGTGCGTACCCCTTACCCGGCCTCAGTTCCGGCCTTTTCCCTTCTGTGGAACTTACTGGTCTTTCCTTCGGCTCAAGTTCTCTGCAGAGGGGATCGGCGGATGACTAGCAAGAGGCTCAGGGGCAGGAGCAGACGTCTGTGGCCTTCCCTGACCCCAGTGAGTGGCTGAAGCTCCTGGGTAGTCGCTTCTCTGGGGATTACGTCGTCCAGGATGTTCCTTTAGTGAGTTCTTCAACTTTTCTGCCTTGGCAGACTGTGGTATTTTTGAGGTTAATCTGATCCATTTTTCTTTGAATGTAAGCTGCGCGGGCTGGCGCCTTCATTGGGGAGTTCTGCCATGCGTTAGGGCTGGGTAGACATGAGGCAGATCTCCCTGAACTGCAGCAGCTTAAGGCTCAGGTAGCACAACAGAGTCAAGAGTACGCCAAGCTGAAGGCTCAGAACTCTCTGATTGTGTCTACCTGCCGCGAAACTGAGGAGGAGAGGGATGCTCTGATTGTGGAGCGTGACACCCTGCGAACTGCCAACCAACGCATGGAGGGTATGGCGATGCAAGCAGAGGCTATCGCGGCTGGGCACTCTAAGCTCTCTTCCCAGCTTAGTGAGGCGTTGTCTCGCGCTTCAATGACGGAGACCAAGCTGAAGACCTCCGAGGCCATGCTGCAGGCAGCGTTGAAGGAGCAGGAGCAGCTCAAGGGTCAGCTCTCTTCTGTACAGGCTGAGCATGAAGGCTGCTCTGCTAAGTTGGCTCTGCAAGCCAAGGAGGCTGAGGAGGCTCTGAGACTGAGGGAGGAGGAGCTAGGGGCAGAGTTCTCCAAGCTGCTTTCTGAGAGGGAGGCTCAGCAGGCTAAGGAGGCTGAGGAAGCTGTGAAGCAGAAGGAGGCCCAACTGCTTGCTGAGGAGACGGCCCGGGCTGCGCAGATGGAGGAGGCGTTCGGGCACAAGTACTGGGAGGATTGTAAAGTGGCGGTCCGTAGAGTCCTCTAGCATCTGCAGTCCTCTAGCCTACGCCAGTGAGGTGCACATGCAACCTCCTGTTACCCAGGAGCTCAGAGACTTGGAGCTGCTCTACTCTCTGCCTCCAGAGGGAGAGTCTTCAGAGCAACAAGCTGATGGGAGCTCTGCGAGAGATGGCAGCTCTGTTCCTAAGCAATAGGGACTCGGGCGGCTATCTCGCGCTTTGCCTCAGTCTTCTTGTGACTCCTGTCTGAGCTGTTGAGGTGGATGAGCTGGGAGCCAGTGCTGAACTGACTGCAATCCTTCGTTTTTGCCCTCCGATGATATCCTAATTGACTTATCTTGTAATATTTGTAATTAAATAGCCAAACATTTCCTTTTCATCTGTATTTGCTCCCTTCTTTTGGTTAGGTAGCCGCCGTTGTTGTAGTATTCTGTAGCATTCTGATCTGGCTTATAGCCAGATCTTTCGTGTAAGATACAATGATTTTTCAGGAATGCAAGTTGTATTCTTTTGTTGACCTTTGTCTCTTCTATCTTGTGCATGCTAAGTTTTGTTATTTTTGCTAAGTGCTTGTGCTCTGCTGCTTTTTTGCCCGGCATGTCTTGCATTCTGCTCTGATGCTGAGTTTGCTGTGCAACCATATAGCATATCTGAGTGTTTTCGTTTACTTGGCTCGGTGGCGGGTGAGATTTGCTTAGAGCTGCGACTTTAGGGGCCCTTTACTCTTCTGCTCTGCCTTATGCGTGACAAAAATTCAACAATAAGCAGAGCGAAGGAGGTATTTTGACGCCCTAAGTCATGATGATTCTGGGAGTTTTGGGGTTCGCCCTTTAACTCCTTCTTCCACCCTTTTCGTGTCGGGGTACGTTTGGTTCTTTGGAACTCTGGCGTCCCCATTAACCTTAGGTGTCTATGACTTATCCTTGATGCTTTTTGGGCCTTCGGCCCCGCAGGTTTAGAGGTAGAGGTCTATGACATCGCTAAGTCGAGCCGGCATCCGATCACTCTGCGGTCCTCATGGGCTCTGGACAGAGTTGACCTTTCGGCAGGCTCCCTTTCTTCATTATATAGTTTACTTTTGTGTCTGAAGGGCCTTTTCAGCCTTCAGTCTGACTCAGACCCTGTTTTCTTTTGCCAGACTGTGGTATTTTTTCTCAGTCTGCTAATGGTCTGTCTGATTTTTTCATTTGTTTTTCATAAAGAATAGATAAGGGGATGGGGGTTTAATGTGAAATGGAGAGTGTATAGTTTGCAAAGGGTGGCTCAAAGGCCTTTCATTCATAGGATTTTTTTGATACAACCTGGGTTACACGAAGTATTTTTTCAGTATTAGGGCGTTCCAGTTGCTTTTCAGTTCGCTTCCATCCATTCTTTTCAATCTGTAGGTTCCATGGTGTAGCTCTTCACTAACCTGGTAGGATCCTTCCCACTTAGCCGACAGCTTTCCGTGTATTTTGTCTTTCTGCACAGCTGCTGCATTTCTGAGCACCAGATCCCTTACCTCCAGAGGTGTTATATTCTGGCTATGCTCTAGGCAGAATAGGTTTGATTATGAATTATGATTGATAGTTAAGCTTTACTTAAATTAACTTAGATATAGAAATCACCACTAAGTCAATATTAAGGTCCTAAGAACACCACTTGATTCAAGCTCAAAATCAAGCTAGCATAGGCGCTTGGATTAATGATGAATTAATCAAAGCAAAAGAAACTCGAAAGTTCAATGTGTATAAAACGTCTAATGATCTTTATTAATGACTCGTGCCCTTTAAATACATGTCCTTGACTCTCTAAAAGATAATTACTGAAAATAAAAATAATAATTAAACTAATTAAGATAAAAACCTATCTAACTAAGGTTGAAGTCGATCCACTTCATACTCTATCATTTTTGACGCCATCTTTGACCATTTTCCTTGATATTCTCACTTATCCCTTCAAAGTAGGAAACCAAACCCTAATCTGATTAGGTTAGGCGCCTAAGATGAGCTTTGGAGGGAAAATGATTCCTTTAGCTTGATCCTTGTAGCTTGGCCGCCCATTTTGTGCATAAGATAGACTTTGGACGCCCATTTTGTGTAAAGATAGAAGTTCCCTTCTATCCTTATCTCTAGTAAACCCTAGGCGCCATTTTCTGAAGTTTTAGGCGCCATTTCCTTGCTTCACTCGTCCATGCTTCCATTTGCAACCCTAGTTGACTTTCTACTTTCTAAAAAGGAAATTACAACTCAACTAAGACTTTCCTAGTTAATCTAATATGACATTAAATTAACTAAGAGTACATTTTATTAACTAGACTCTTATTAAAGCAATAAAGATAGTAACTTAGTCAATAATCAATTGACTAAGCTAAGGACACTTTCAAGGGACATAAAGGACTCAATACTCTTAAGGGAATTCAGAACATCCCTTAACACACAAGCAACCACGTTCTTGGTCTTGGAGTCAATGGAGCTAGGTGGACCTCCATCATCCTCTCCTTCTTTGGAGGAGTTTGACCTCAAACTTGGTAGCTCTTCTTCATCATCATAGAATGGGCTCAAATCAGCAACATTGAAAGTGGCTGAAACTCCATAGTCTCCAGGCAACTCGATCTTGTAGGCATTGTTGTTGACCTTCTCAATCACTCTAAATGGACCATCAGCTCTAGGGCTAAGTTTGGACTTTCGTTTAGAAGGGAAACGTTCCTTCCTTAGATGAATCCAAACCATGTCACCCTCTTTGAATTGGACATCTCTCTTTTTCTTATCAATCCTCTCCTTGGTTCTCTCATTGGCTTTCTCAATCTTTCCTCTCACGTACTCATGTAGCTTTTGGATCTCTTTCACTTTATTTTCGGCTTCATGGCTATATTTTGTGTTGGTAGGGAAAGGGGCTAGGTCAATAGGGGTGCAAGGGTTTTGACCATAGACCACAAAGAATGGACTAAGGCCAGTAGTCTTGCTAGGAACTCGATTGTAGGCAAACTCAGCGTGAGGTAGCATCTCCTCCCAATTTTTAGGCCTTTTTGTAGCTAGGGCTCGAATTAGGGTTCCTAGGGTCCTATTGGTGACCTCTGTTTGGCCATCAGTTTGGGGATGGCTAGAGTGACTGAATTTCAGCTTCGTTCCCATCTTCTTCCAAAGTGTAAGCCAAAAGTGACTTAAGATCTTTGGGTCTCGATCACTAACCATCGTCTTTGGCACTCCATGCAACCTAACAATGTCCCTGAAATACAAGTTAGCACAAGAAACAGCATCGTTAGTAGTGTGGCACGCCACAAAGTGTGCCATCTTGGAAAACCTATCAACCACCACCATGATTGAATCTTTTTGGCGTTGGGTTCTAGGTAATCCTATAATGAAATCCAAGCTCACATCCTCCCATGGTGCTTGCGGAATAGGAAGAGGCATAAACAACCCTTGAGGTAGTAAATGTCCCTTAGCCTTTTGGCATGTCAAGCACCTCTTAATCAGAAACTCCACGTCTCTTGCCAATCTAGGCCAAAAGAAATACTCACTTACAAGCATAACAGTCTTTTCTATCCCAAAGTGGCCAGCAAGCCCACCTTCATGAAACTCCTTGACTAAGGACACTCTCATACTGTGCCTTGGAATGCAAAGGCGATTTCCTTTAAAAAGAAATCCCTTTAAGAGGTAATAATCACCACTTGGACGATTATGGCACTTTTCAAACAATACTCCAAAGTCCTTGTCCTCTACATAGCATTCTTTCAATAGCTCAAGCCCCATCACCTTAGGGCTTAAGGTAGAAAGCAATAGGTACCTCCTAGATAAGGCATCAGCGCCTTTGTTCATCTTTCCTGCTTTATGCTTAATAGTAAAATGGAATGTTTGAAGGTATTCCACCCACTTAGCATGTCTAGGCTGCAACTTCTGTTGGCTTTGGAGGTACTTAAGCGCCTCATGATCTGAATGGAGAATAAACTCCTTTGCAATGAGATAGTGTCTCCAATGGTCCAAAGCACGAACCAAAGCATAGAATTCTTTGTCATAGGTCGAGTACTTTCTCTTTGCTTCGTTCAACTTCTCACTAAAGCAGGCCAAAGGCCTTCCATTTTGAGACAAAACAGCTCCAATTCCCACGCCAGATGCATCACATTCAACCTCAAAAACTTCATTAAAGTTAGGTAAAGCTAAAATAGGAGCACTAATCAATTGAGCTTTTACCTCCTCAAATGCCTTGTTGGCTTGTTCACTCCACTCAAACTTCTTTAACTTTGTGATCTCTGTAATTGGAGTCATGATAGCACTGAAATTTCGAACAAACCTCCTATAAAAGGAAGCTAATCCATGAAAGCTTCGAACTTGTTGTATTGAGGTAGGATTAGGCCACTCCTTGATTGCTTGGACCTTCTTCTCATCAGCCTTGATCCCTTCTTTAGAGATAATGAAGCCTAGAAACACAACTTGGCTAGAAAAGAAGAGACATTTCTCTAAATTCCCATACAAGCATTCGGCCCTCAACACACTAAACACTTGCTCTAAGTGTTTTGCATGCTCAAATTCATTCATGCTCAAATTCATTCATGCTATAGACTAGTATATCATCAAAATAAACTACTACAAATCTGCCCAAAAAAGGCTTCATAGTTTGATTCATTAAGCGCATGAAAGTACTTGGAGCATTAGACAATCCAAATGGCATAACAAGCCACTCATACAAACCCTCCTTTGATTGACCTCAGAGTGTTGGGTAGCTCCTCTAACCACTTGCTTTTCTGTTCCTCCAGCTTCTTTTGCAGACCTATCAGGATCTGCTTGTTAGCGGCTTCGGCTTGACCATTGCACTGAGGGTTGCAGACTGAGGATAGAGCATATTTGATCCCGAACTGCTCCAACCACTCTGACAGGGGCATATTGTCAAACTGTCTCCCGTGATCGAAGACGAAAGCCTTCGGAATCCCGTATCTGGTGATGATGCTCTGCCATAGGAACATTCTGACGGTTGCTTCTGTGATGGTAGATAGGGCTTCTGCCTCTATCCACTTAGTGAAGTAGTCTACCCCCACCACTAACCATCTCTTCTGATATTGGGCCGTTGTGAAGGGTCCCAGAATGTCTAGCCCCCATTAGGCAAATGGGATTGGGTTGTAGATCGGCATGAGGTCGTTTGCTGGCAGCTTGATGTTTGGTGCGAACTTCTGGCAGCTGTCGCACTTTTTCACCAGAGTCTCAGAGTCAGCTTTCATTGTGGGCCAATAATAACCAGCTCTGAGAGCTTTATGGGCCAGAGCTCTTGGCCCGATGTGGTGCCCGCAGAGTCCCTCATGGATCTCTCTCAGTATGTAGTCTGCGTCTCTCTGCCCTACGCATTTGAGTAGGGGCAGAGAGAAAGAATTCGTGTATAGCTCGTCCCCGATCAGGCAGTATCTGCATGCTGTCAGCTTGAGCTTTCGTGCCTTCATCTTTCCCTCTGGTAGTTTACCAGTCTGTTTATACTCAGCGATCTCCCTGATCCACTTTAGCATATCCTCCAACTCTAAAACTCGCTCTGCGTCCTCGCAGATTGCACTGGTGGGTCTGACTTCCACCAGAACAGACCTGTTCAGCTCCTACAGACTGCTGCTTCCTAATTTAGACAGAGCATCTGCTTTGGCGTTCTGTGCTCTAGGCACTTGTTCAATTCTAAAACTTTCAAAATTAGAAATCAGAGACCTCATCCTGGCCAAGTAGCTCTGCATTGTCGGCTCCTTAGCCTCATACTCCCCTTTGACTTGGTTGGTTACCAACTGAGAGTCAATTTTGAGGTGGACGTGCTTGGCTTCCAGGGTCTGGCAGAACTGCAGTCCAGCGATGGCCGCTTCGTACTCTGATTCATTATTGGTTGCTGAAAACATGAACTTCAAGGCGTATTCAATGATTTTCCCTTCCGGGGTTCTGATGACCACGCCTGCCCCAGAGCCATTGATGGTTGCAGACCCATCTGTAAAGACTGCCCAGGCTATGGGTTCTCCCACTGCTTCTTGATAGGCACACTCTGCTAGGAAATCAGCCTGAGCTTGTGCTTTTATGGCGGTTCGTGGGGCGAATTTGATGCTGAACCCTGTCAGCTCCAGGGCCCAGTTCATGATTCTCCCCGATTTGTCTACCTTCTCCATTGCCTTTTCCAGAGGCATATTTGTCAGCACAGTGACGGGATGTGCGTCGAAATATGGCCTCAGCTTTCTGGTGGCCAGCACTACTGCGTAGGCTGCCTTTTCTATCAATGGGTAGCGTGTTTCTGCACCCGTGAGGGTGTGGCTCACAAAGTACACTGGCTGATGCTTCTTGTTCTCTTCCTTCAGCAGGACTGCACTCACAGTTGCAGCAGTAACAGCAATGTACAGGAAGAGAGCTTCCCTTGTCTTGGGTCTGGCCAGTGTTGGCAGACCAGAGAGGTGTGACTTCAGCTTCTGGAATGCCTTCCTCTGCTCTGCTTCCCACTTGAACTCTTTGTTCCCCTTCAATATCTTGAAGAACGGGAGAGCTTTCTCTGCAGACTGAGCTATGAATCTGGACAGGGTTGTCATTCTGCCTGTCAGCCTCTGGATGTCTCTGATGCTTTGAGGCTCTGGCAGATCCATAACTGCTTTCACTTTGTCGGGATTTGCGTCGATCCCCCTTTCACTGACCAGATAGCCCAGAAATTTCCCTGACCGTACTCCGAACACGCATTTTTTAGGATTCAGTTTCATGCTGTGTTTGCGGAGGTTGGTGAAGGTTTCCTTGAGGTCTGCTATATGGTCAGTCTCAGTTTTTCTCTTGGTGATGACGTCATCCACGCACACCTCCAGATTCCTTCCCTTTTGACCTACAAAGACCTAATCCATCAGCCTTTGATAGGTGGCGCCTCCATTCTTTAGCCCGAAGGGCATCATGACATAGCAATACCCCGATAGGGGTGATGAATGCCGTCTTCTCTTTATCTGCAGGATCCATGAAGATCTGATGGTATCCGCTGAACGCGTCCATGAAGCTGAGAAGAGCATGACCACTGGTAGAGTCTACCAGCTGGTCGATTCTTGGCAAGGGATAGCAGTCCTTGGGGCAGGCCCTATTGAGGTCTGTGAAGTCGACACACATCCTCCAGCTCCCGTTCGCCTTCTTTACCATCACCACATTGGCCAGCCATTCTGGATACTTGCAGGGCTCTATGAACCCTGCCTCGAGCAGCTTCTGAACTTCTTCCTCGATGGCTTTTTTTTTCTCCGCAGAGTAGTTCCTCCTCTTCTGCTTCACAGGTCTGTATCCTGCAGCAGTGTTTAACTTGTGGTTGATGGTGGCGGGGTCTACCCCAGGCATCTCAGCTGCTGCGAAGGCAAACACATCTGCATTCTCCTTCAGCAGACTGATTAGGTTGACTCTGGTTTCAGGATCCAGGTCTTTACCTATTCTGACTGCCTTGCCTTCTTCCGGTCCCAAGAGTACCTCTTCGGTCTCTTCCCCCGATTCAGGCTTATTTGCTTCCTGTTCTGCTTCCGGCCGAGCATCGGCCTAACTGATAGCGGCACACTCTTCCTTTCTTTCCTTGGCCTCTTCGGCCTTTCCTTCCTTTCTTTCCTTCCTGGCTTCTTGAGCCTGGTCCTTCTTGGCTTCTTCAGCCTCTTTCTTCTTTCCTTCTTTCTTATCCTTTCTCCTCTTTCTCCTGGACCCAGAGTGGTCAGGAGGAGGAGGTCTTTTATCCTTCATCAGAGCGGTCAGATTGCATGACCTAGCTGCTCTCTGGTCTCCCCTCAGTCTGCCCACCTCATCAGTGCTACTTAGGAAAAGCATGGTCTGGTGATGGGTTAACGGGATTCCCTGTACTGCCTCAATGAACTTCCTTCCCATCAGAGCGTTGTACGATGACGGGAGGTCTACTACCAGAAACTCTTGCACTACAGTGCTCTTCACTCCGTTCTGCCTCTCTGTGGTCACAGTCAGATTTATTTTCCCCTCTGGGATGATTGAGTTCCATGTGAATCCGACGATTGGAGTTCCTCCTCTCTTCAGCATTGAACGGTCCAGCCCCATTTTATCGAAGGTGTCCTTATAAAGGATATTCACGGCGCTCCCGCCATCTAACAGTATTCTTCGTACATCTGTGCTGCTGATCTCCAGAGTGACCACTAGAGGGTCAGAGTGGGGAAAACTGATGCCTTTGCAGTCCTCTGCTGTAAAGGTCATGTTTGGCAGATCTGGGCTCTGCTCTGCTTGGTCGATGGAGTAGAGGTTGGGGTGGGTGAGCTGCCTCAGATGAGCCCTCTCTCCCCCCATCGAACTAGAACTGCCAAATATGACGTATATCGTCTTCTTTTTTCCTTCCTTGATCTCTGCCCGCTTGTCCTGCAATTTCTTCCCTTCGCTCTGTTGCTCCTTCTCCTTGATCCCCTGATTCCAGGCCAGGTACTCTTTAAAGTAGCCTCGTCTGATCAGGCTTTCCAGATCATTTTTCAGGCTTATGAAGTCTACTGTACTGTGGCCTGGCGCCTCATAGAACGCGCAGAACTATGCCATGTTGGGGCCTAGGCTTCTCTTCTTGGTGGGAGGTGGTCTGTGCAACCTGCTGTCATCTCTGTTGGTCAAAAAGATCTCAGCCCTTGGCGCGCTGAGGTTGCTGTAGTTGTTATACTTCTCCTGGGCCCTCAGCCGGTCCACTTCCCTCTCTGCTTCTTTTTGCTTTTCTCTTCATCAGCTCTGATGGCACCTGGAGCCTCCGAAGTTCAGTCTGCCTCCCATGAACTGGTGCTCATTCTGCCTGGTATCTTTCCTGGCCGGTCTGCGTGTTCCTGCTCCGTTTGTCGAGGCTTTGTTGAAGTCCTCGACAGCTATGTATTTTTCAGAGCCTCCTCAACCTCCTTAGCCTGCTGAGCCTCCCTCTCAGAAAGCATCTTGGAGAACTCTGCCCCTAGCTCCTCCTCCCTCAGTCTCAGAGCCTCCTCAGCCTCCTTGGCTTGCAGAGCCAACTTAGCAGAGCAACCTTCATGCTCAGCCTGTACAGCAGAGAGCTGACCCTTGAGCTGCTCCTGCTCCTTCAACGCTGCCTGCAGCCTGGCCTCGGAGGTCTTCAGCTTGGTCTAAGTCATTGAAGCGTGAGACAACGCCTCACTAAGCTGGGAAGAGAGCTTAGAGTGTTCAGCCGCGATAGCCTCTGCTTGCATCGCCATACCCTCCATGCGTTGGTTGGCAGTTCGCAGGGTGTCGCTCTCCATAATCAGAGCATCCCTCTCCTCCTCAGTTTCGCGGCAGGTAGACACAATCAGAGAGTTCTGAGCCTTCAGCTTGGCGTACTCTTGACTCTGCTGTGCTACTTGAGCCTTAAGCTGCTGCAGTTAAGGGATATCTGCCTGATGTCTACCCAGCCCTAAAGCATGGCAGAACTCCCCAATGAAGGCGCCAGCCCGTGCAGCTTACATTCAAAGAAAAATGGATCAGATTAACCACAACAATACCACAGTTTTCCAAGGCAGAAAAGTTATAGAACTCACCAAAGGAACATCCTAGACGACGTAATCCCCAGAGAAGCGACTGCCCAGGAGCTTCAGCCACTCACTGGGGTCAGGGAAGGCCACAGACGTCTGCTCCTGCCCCTGAGCCTCTTGCTGGTCATCCGCCGATCCCCTCTGCAGAGAACCTGAGACGAAGGAAAGACCAGTAAGTTCCACAGAAGGGAAAATGCCGGAACTGAGGCCGGGTAAGGGGTACACACCTTTGATGACCTGCTCCTCCTCGACATCAATGATCTGAAGGGGGTCAGCAAGGAGTCGAACCTTTTTATGAGGGGGAGCTCCCTCCTCACTCTGCCTCTCAGAGGGCCTCTTCTGGGAATGCGAAGAGACCTCAGACTCAGCTACAGGCTTCTTAGCAACCTCTGCAGGAGACTTAAGCTGGCCCGCAATTGGAGCAGAGGTCTGAAGAGCCTCAGCAGACTGCGCCTTCTTGGCCCGCAACTGCTGCTGAAGAAAAGCCTAGGTAACAAGGTCGTCAGCAAAATGGGGCGCAGATCGATTTGAAAATTGTAAGACAGAAGAAAAGAAAAGAAAGCACTAACCAAGTGCGCCAACTGCTCAGGAGTACGAGCAAGGACCTGCTTGAAACCTCTGGGAGGAGGAGGAGCAACCTTCCTTCCAGGCGGAGTAGGCTTCTGAACAGGGGGAGTAGACTTCTGAACAGGGGGAGACCCGACAGTCTCCACCACTGGGACAGAAGCAGAACTCTGCCGCTCCACCCTCTCATGTTGGAGAGACTCCAACACCTCCCCCTGGCTGGTCTAAGCAGGCGTAGGGATGGCCTGCCCAGTAGGACCTATCAAATCAGAGACAAAGCAGAAAAATAAAGAACTCTCAAATGGAGAGAAATCTGTAAGAAAGAGTGGTCTGGGTCTGAAGAAGACACATACCTGATGCAGCCTGGCCCTCACTCTGGCCCTCAGCAATCTGAGTCGTGACAGTCTGAGCAGTCTCTGCCTCAGTCCTGTCAAACTCCGTCATCGCTTGGTGAGACTCCTGACCAGCTTCATCAGACTGGGCAGAACCATCCATTGGAGTGGGTTCTTTCTCAGCCTTGTCCAACTCGGTCATCGCTTGGTCATGCTCTCCCATGGGCACATCCTCCACCACAGGTGGTTCTGAAAATAAGCAGAAAGGATGAGAAGTCTACAACAGAGTGCACACAAGCAGAAAGAACAGATTGATCATCGTAAATAATACCTGGTTGCACGGGAGGAAGCTGTTGCAGGGGTTCAACCACTAGAATGGTCCCTTGCAGAGTGCTGGCTCCCCCTGCATCATCATCATCATCGTCGTCCTCCGGCAGATGCACAGCACGCCGGGAACGTCGGGTCTGTAAAGGAACAGCCGTCGCCTCCTCCTTATCACCAGACTCAATCTCGGTGACAGTGGCAGAAGGGCCCCCCTGCGGCTGAGACACCCCGGTAAACCTATCCACAAGCTCCGGGCGCTTGGTCCGGAGGGAAGGATGGTCCAAGGGAGTGGTGTTAATCTCCCTGATAAAATCAAGAACGGTGTAGGTCCCTGGATCTGGTATCGGACGATACCTCCGGCACACCGAGGACTGACTCAGACCCAGCTCCCAAGGGATGGCAGACCCCAGAGTCTCTGCAAAAATCAGAATATTCATCAATGAGAGCTAGTCAGACAACAGACAGAAAATAATGGAAAGGGGAAGAGCATGTTCACGAGCTCAAGACCCACCCTTAAATTGATAATGGTGTCCCTTATCTGTCGGTACCCTAACGAAGACGAAACTATCCCGCTAATCCTTCAGAGTAAGATCAACAGGATAGACCGTCAGATGGTTGGTTCGTACCGAACCTGTGAAGTAGCCGTACTCCCCCTGCCTCTTAAAGTAGAACAGACACTTGAAAAGGTTCATGGTTAGGGGGAAGTCCAAAGCTTCACAGACCCAAATGAACCCCAGAACCTTCTTCAGAGACTGGGGATTAACCTGGCAGAGCGCCATCTTATACTCGCAGAGAACCCACTCCAGAAACCAGTGGATTGGAAATCTAAGCCCAAACTCCAACTGCTTGAGATAAACAGCAGTGTACCCCTCTGGTACATCTGCCAAGCTCTGACCCTCCTTGGGAAGTACTACCCAAGATCCGCGAAGAGGCTTGATCTCCGCAGCAATCTCAAGGTAATAAGCAGCATGCGCCCGTTTGAGCGCATCTGCAGATTTCTTCGCCAAGTAAGGCTTGCCCATGCTGTCATAAAGGGCAGTAAGCCGCATCTCATAATCATTGTAGTCCCATTTGACTGTGGGCAGAGTAGGCTTGAACTTATAGTTGGGAGGGAACCTGTTGGTTTCAGGACCCAACAGCTCCTTGCGTAAGCCGTTCCAGGGGTCAAAGACCTCCCATTCCTCTGGAACCACCTCGTCCTTACACCGAGGCAGATCCAATTTCAAAAACGGAGACTGAGTATCCATCGGGTAAGGCTCATCCGGCTCAGATGAAGAGGTAGATACCACACCCTTCCCACGGGAGGCGGCAGATTGAGAAGTAGACATTCTGCACAACACAAGAAGCAGAAGACAATACATCAGACTTGAAGTCACAACACAAGACAGTCTAGCACCTCAGACCTACAGACTTAGCTACCAGACTGGGGGGCAAGGATATGTATGGTATGTGAAGATCAGAGATAGCCAAGAAATAGGATATTTTCTTGCTTTTCTTGCAAAAAGATACATGCAAAGTAGTCTGGCACCTCAGACCTACAGACTGAGCTACCAGACTGGGGGGCAAGGATATGTATGGTATGTGAAGATCAGAGATAGCCAAGAAATAGGATATTTTCTTGCTTTTCTTGCAAAAAGATACATGCAAAGTAGTCTGGCACCTCAGACCTACAGACTGAGCTACCAGACTGGGGGGCAAGGATATGTATGGTATGTGAAGATCAGAGATAGCCAACAAATAGGATATTTTCTTGCTTTTCTTGCAAAAAGATACATGCAAAGTAGTCTGGCACCTCAGACCTACAGACTGAGCTACCAGACTGGGGGGCAAGGATATGTATGGTATGTGAAGATCAGAGATAGCCAAGAAATAAGATATTTTCTTGCAAATGACACAAACAAAACAATGAAGGCACATCACAGATCTACAGCCCAGCAAATAAAGAGGATAACAGGGTAAACAAAGCAAACTCTAAAAATCCCACAGACAACAGTAGAGCAGAGCTTAGCTGAAGAAGCAGAGCAGAGCCTACCACCCAGAACAGAGCCCAGCTGAAGAAGCAGAGAGCCTACCACCCAGAACAGAGCCCAGCTGAAGAAGCAGAGCAGAGCCTACCATCCAGAGCGGCAGAACGGAAATGAAACAACACCAAACAGATCCATGAAACAAGGAAATAAACAATCGCATATGAAGACCAAAGGAAAGAAAACCCTAACCTCAAAAACACAGGCAAATAAGTGCGTACAGAATAAAAAAGGGGGAGAAACCCATAAACACAGAGAGGATCACATCCAAACCATCCAAGAAGGAAAAAATCAAAAGTAGATCTCGGAAAAAGAGTTTACCTGGATGGAGAACGGAAGACGCTGAGAAAAGAGAAGACGAAAACCACAAACGCAACAGTATCAACACTTCAAATTGAGCTCCAAACGCAGACAAATCCTAGGAAAATCGAGAGAAATCACTTGAAAATATCTAGGGCGAAAGGAAATTATTGGAGAACAACAGGAAAAATTGAGAGCAAAAGAGTTCGAAAGAGAAGAGACAAAAAAGTTTCACAAAAGGTCGATTCAGCCTTTAAATAGGCATAATTCGTCCACTCAGCATTAACTTGTCATCATTACATTCCTTGGGAACCCAAAGAGTCACATCAATTCAATTCAATTCAAAATGAATTAATGACCCTTGCTCAACACCCCAACCAAATGGGCGGGAAAAATGGAAGCATTCTGGAGTTTGTGAAGAGCAACTCCCAGAGATTCACGTATCAGTCTGCGAAGAGCAGAACGCTAGACCAAAAACAAACGTACCCAACATATTGCAATCTGCAAATACTGGGACCGGGGGGCAAATTGTATGGGGTCTGCCCAGCAGACCTCCAGCTGGCAGCAGACCACTGGTCCTGGCACTCCACGTTAGAGCGCCAGGGGCAGAGCGGACCTCCTCAGACAGACCGCTCCAGACATAACCTCTAGGCTGGAGTTTAATGAAGGCCTTGTTCTACCTTGGCCCACTTTCAAAGAGGCCCACTCACTTTACTAGGTCAGTTGCAAGTCCATGTCTCATATAAATACCCATGCCCATGCATGGGTAAGGTACGTTCAATCAAACACTCACAAAATACTTGCACTTGATACTCGTTTTCTCTCTACTAGAGATCTTGTGCTCAACTTTGACTGACTTAGGCATCGGAGAGGCGATCCTCGGAACCACCCCCGAGGTTTCTCCTTGTTTTGCAGGTAACCACCACCGCGAAGGACGTTTGGGAGCCACGTTTCACCAAGTACCCACCACCACATACACTGTTGCTGTCTTGGACAGAAACAGGGACTATTATAAAATTACTAGAAATAATTATCATGTGGAATTGGATTTGACTAATACGAATATTCTTTCGGTCAATTTTTCCTAGTGTTGGATTATTTTGTGATCCGGCATTGGTAAATCATAACTTAAGTACCTCATAAATAGCAAAAGAAGATCCAAGAAAGCCAACCTGTCAAAAATCGTTAATGTTTGTCCCATGAACTTCAACTTGTCTGCATTGGCAGTCACAAAAACATCTGTCTTTGTCTAATCCCCCCTCTCTCTCCCGGTCCTCTAATGAGCTCTAAAGAGTGATGACATAGCCCTTTTCATGTGGTCTACATGCCACCGTACTCTGACTTATCATATGGAGCTAAATACCTTCTTCATTAGACACCCTATTATAATTGTCATAATGTGATAAGATGGTCCTTTACCCCATTAATCATTTCCTATATCTTAACTTATATACAAAAGGATATTCGTCTAAACTTGTAGTATTTTTGGAGTCATTTAAGTGTCACCCTCATCATTGTGTTTCTCCAAAGTTTGCTATGGGTGTTGAAGAAGATTATGAGATAATCAAGTGGTTTAATGATGTTTCAGAAAATGCATGTTTGGTTCAACAAGAAACACTTCGCCAAATACTTGAGCTTAATTATGGGGTTGAATATCTAAGCAAGTGGTTAGGGGACATGACGAATATCCATGAAATAGATTTATCTACTTTGGAAAAGATGTACACTAAATTGGTACCGCTCTCCGTCCATGCAGATGTTGAGCCTTATATTCACAGGATAGCTGATGGAGATACTTCTCCACTTCTTACACAACACCCTATCACTCATCTCTCCTTAAGGTATGCTTTCTCTCCTATACCCAACCGTAATTGTTTAATTTGTTCCATTTGTTTTTTCGGGTCACCAATATGCACGTTTGACCATTAATATCTTCCATTACGTATTACTATGTTTGATTTTTTTGTACCCTTCTGTTTCTGAGATATTTTTGCAAGTTTACTGGAGTAGTTGTACAGATGAGCTTTATCTTGGTTTTGAAGTTGGTATCCAAGTTGAGTTAGTGTTGTTGTGGTGATTGCAGTTCTGGTACTACTGAAGGGAGACAAAAGTATGTACCTTTTACTCAACACAGTGCTTATACAACACTTCAGACATTTAGACTGGGAGCGGCCTACAGATCAAGGTTTGAGTTCTCATTCTTCCTGACCAAGACCTCCTCTTCATCAACATTAATCAAGAACAAAAAGAGGCCACTGTAAAATAATGTACAAACTTGATATTTTACCTATCTTTCCTCATTTTTACCAACAAGTCTTTTATTGCTTTCTAGTTTCTAATAATCTAGTACTATCATGAGTCATTTGGTAGCTGGTGACATATAGCTATAGTATTAGTAAATTTTAGAAATGTTTTGTAAGAAAACACTCGTGTCAATATCCATGATAGTGAACATCTCTATCATGTCTTTTGCTTCATAAATTTGAATTACTATCGTTTACCGCTTTAAATATGCTACTATTTGAGAATGAAAACTTAAGAAGTAAATCAAACATTTGGAGATGAGATTTCATTAAAATGGGTAATAAGTTGGGAATTTTCCTAGCAAATTAAATATCCATTTCCATTACCATCATTTTGTATCATCACTCTGTCAAACGGGTCGTAAAAATATATTCATCAGACTTTCACCTTGATCTTCTAAGACTTTCGATTAACTTTTTTTCACTAAACTAGGCATAAGTTTATTTCTCCACCACTGTATAATCGTATACCAAACGAGCTATGAGTAATTAAGTAATATGCATATCATTTGACCATTGAAGAACAATTCAGGGCGTATCCAATAAAATCCGGAGGGAAAATCCTGGAGTTCATTTACAGCAGCAAGCAATTCAAAACTAACGGAGGTTTAACAGCTGGAACTGCTACAACTCACTACTTCAACAGCAAAGAATTCAAGCTGAAGCAAGAAAAAACCAAGTGCTTCACTTGTAGTCCTCAAGAAGTGATTGCAAGCGGGGATTATGCACAATCCACTTACTGTCACCTCCTACTTGGCCTCTTCTTCTGCACGAAAATAGAATTCATCTCATCAACTTTTGTGTATAGCATTGTTCAAGCACTTGAAGCATTCGAAGAGGTATGGAAAGAGCTTATCAAAGATTTAGAAGAAGGCAACCTTAGCTCGAGAATTACTATTCCAAATGTTCGCGAAGCTGTGTTAAAGAAGTTGTATCCAAAGCCATGTTTGGCCTCTAATCTAAGACTAGTTTGTGAAGAATTAGAAAAAGTGAATTGGGTTGGGTTAATTCCTAAGTTATGGCCGAATGCAAATTACGTTTTTTCTATAATGACGGGATCAATGCAGCCTTATTACAAGAAATTAAGGCATTATGCAGGGGATTTGCCATTGGTTTGTGCAGATTATGGGTCGACTGAGAGTTGGATTGGTGTGAATATTGTTCCTTTTTCGGCTCCTGAGAATGTCACCTATGCAGTTGTACCCACATTTTCTTATTTTGAGTTTATACCTCTTCATAGAAATTGGAGGGGTGAAGGTGTAAGGACGTCAGCTCTTGATGACTTCGTTGAAGACCCACCTGTTCCTCTCTCTAAAGTCAAGGCTGGTCAAGACTATGAGATTGTCTTAACTACTTTTACAGGTGAGTCATATATGTTGCTAACTTCATCACTTTCATTGGCTCTATTGATTATTATGTTATTGCTAACATGCCTTTATTTTTTTCACTTATCTCAACTTATCTGAATTCATATGGACGTACTTAAGTTAAACCGCTAAGTCTCATCTTGAGTCAATCTCTGCAAATCTGTTTTATGGAGCAAATAAGAAGCCAGAAGTTGTAAATTTTTATCTGCACTTCTGCAGAGGTCCATGCATCTACCTCCCTTTCAATTTAAAACAACGTGCTCCCATTATGGTGCGTTGTTTTTTTATCAAATAAGCAAGTATCAAGAAACAAACATAACTTCCAATAAGCTCTAATAATTTAGAAAGGTCATCGTGATACAGTTTGCTTAATAAATGTTTTCAAAATATCAAATTCTAAATTCTTTTTACTTCCAAAGAATTAAAGACATTCATGCTCAAAGTTGTGCATTGACAAACATGTAGAATGGTAGATTAAAAACAAATATAAGTAGTTAATTGCAAAGATGTCAATATTGTTAGCTTGCTACATCGGCAGAGTCAGTGGCAGTGGCTATATGTAATGTTCTTTAACGTGTTAATAGCGGAATCCAGATAAATTTGCTTTACTGGATTTGCTCCTTGAAAGAAATTGTCAAATAATGAAGACGCAAATGTTAAACAAGCAATGCATGATGTTTCACATATCTAGGTACCATTTTTAGAAGGCACAAAAATTGTCACATATTATCTTGGTGTTCTAGCGGTCTCTTTCGTGTGTGGATTATATTAATTGATCATGATTTAGATGTGGGCTTACATAAGAGGTATTTTGACCTCTAGATCACATTGAAGCTTTGCTTGTTCAATCATCATCTCTTCAGCATTAATCATCATCACTAAACAAATCTAAAGTTAAATCTCTTTGCCAGGACTTTATAGGTACAGGTTAGGAGATGTGGTGCAGGTTACTGGGTTCCACAAGAGTACCCCAAAACTGAGCTTTATATGCAGGAGAAAATTAATTTTAACAGTGAATATTGACAAGAACACAGAGAAGGACCTTCAGCTAGTGGTTGCAACTGGGTCCGAGTTGCTGAGTCAACAGGCTCGAGCTGAGCTAGTCGATTTCACAAGCCATGCTGATGTGGCCAACCAGCCGGGCCATTATGTAATTTACTGGGAGATCAAGGGAGAAGCAGAGGAGTGGGTGCTTGATGAGTGTTGCAAAACGATGGATGCATCCTTTGTTGATCATGGTTATGTGGTGTCCAGGAAGACCAATTCTATAGGACCTTTAGAGCTTTGCATTGTTGAAAGAGGAACTTTTAAGAAAATTTTGGACCATTACATAGGAAATGGGGCTGCTTTGAGCCAGTTTAAGACACCTAGGTGTACTAGTAACCAGAAACTGCTCAAGATTTTAAACGTTTGTACCATCAAAAGGTTTCTTAGTACAGCTTATGGCTGAAGTTAGTCGAATTAAAAGAGCTTGTAAATAGACACAAGTGTACAAGTAAGGACTTGCTACAGAGAGGATCATCTGTGTTATTTTCTTTTGTACATTAGAATCTTATTTAAATCTAAGTTTAAGTTTTGTTTTGTTTTGTTTTGTAAATAGACACAAGTGTTTTGTTTTTTTCAGGTGTATGAGTTACACTAAAACCAAGATCGTAAGACTTAATACCATGATATGATTAAGAGAAGAGGGGAAGCATGGAGAAGATCGTAAGAACTTAATACCATGATATGATTAAGAGAAGAGGGGAAGCATGGAGAAGATCGTAAGAACTTAATACCCTGATAAAATTAAGAGAAGAGAGTAGAACAATGGAATCGAGAAAATGATTATCAAGTATTACAACTAATTGAATCTTCAAATAAATCAGCTTCAAATTCCTCCTCAACTGATGTCTATGACTCATTTCCCTGCTCTACTTCTGAAGCACTATTTTTTGGTGCATAAGGTTGCAGAGGAATTGAAGGTTGAAGATGATGTTGTTGAACAAAGAAAGAGACAAAATAAGGAAGGGAAAAAAAAGAGAGTAATAAAAAAGATTCTAAACGAAAAAGATTAATGAAAAAAGGGAGGAAATAATAAAGTACACAATATTGTTCACGTGCATGTTATGTGTTTCGGCATTTGCTACTACAACAGGTTACCAAGACCTATTAATTTAAATGAAAATTAAAGTTGGTACTTTCCATGAATAATTCATAGTTTAATCCTTTTATAGAAAATCGGACATAGTTTATACATTTATTATCAATTTTCCTATATACAAAGGAAAAAATAGGAGGGAAAAATCGGCAAACAAGTGGAGGAACACGCTGGCGAGCAGCTGGCGGTGGTCGACACGGCTGCACGGTGGCGCGCAGCCTGACACGTGGGCATGTGGTGGTTTGGCTGGGCAGCGGGACTGAAGGAAAGGGGGAAGTGTGGTGTGGGAGAGAGAGGAAATAAAGAGAGGAAAACAAATTAATGAGTGGGGGAATTTGAGGTTTAATGTGTGTATTTATAGGTTTCCATTAGTTCTAGTACTAGTAGGCTTAGGTATTTGTTTGGGCCTTTGAGTATGGGTATGAAAGGCTTAAAAGAGTTGGTTCCTCTAACCGAATTTTAAAATCATTTGTATGACTAACTGAAACTATTTAAATTAATTGCTTAACTCTCCAACTTCAACTTTAATCAAATAATTGATTTTTTCAAAAATAAACCAATTTTTGCGTTGATCGCTTTTAAGAAGTCAACCTTAATTTATTCTATTAACAAGTAAACTTTGTACATACTTTTGCTTTTGAAAAGTTTTTACCGACTTTTACTTCTTAATTATTTGTTTAACAGATTAAAGTGACACATATCACTCTTTTATTGAACATTTAAATTGTAAATTTTATTTTAAAAAATAATAAAAACGTTGGAGGTACTTGGAGCAGTGAACCTTGAACTTCACTACATCCTTTCTCCTTTTAATCTTGACGGACCTGCGTCACCTGCTTGGGCATTTTTGTTGAGCTCGAATATTCCAAGTGCTCACTTTTGTATTTTCCCATTCTCTATCTTTCTCTATCAATCTCCATTTTTCCAACTAAATCAGATTCACATTCACCAACCATTAATCTCGCTGCAAATCCACCATTTATTCTCTCCTTCTCTCCACTTTCACCAACATGGAAATTCTCACAACAAAATGGCAACTAATTGGGAAGATGGGAAGAATTAAATCACTCTTCCTACTGTCATAAGGTCTTAAGAGAAAGAATTAAAGCAAGAGAAAAAGGAAAATGACAATTCTAACACAAAAAGGGAGGGAACTAATTGAAAAAATATGTATTGAGAATGCAAGTACAGGGAAGGGGGTTACAATAACATTGATTATGATAGAGTACAACGTGCAGATGACTACGATTGTGACAATGACGATGATGATGAAGTTAGGATTATCATTGTCAGCCGGCTCAGACCTTCTTCTTGCACCGGGAAGAGAAAAATAAAACTTTATAGCAAATCCTTCAATTTTCGGAGTGGGAGAATCTTCCGGGACGAAATCCGAGGGGATTGATGATAATGTGATGTATCACATATATATATATAGGTTTTAGATGTATTTAAATTGCATTTAGAACTCCTTTTTGAGTATTTAAGTGCATAATGACATGAATTACATAAATTGTGCTCTAGTACTCCCTGTTTGTGTGTTTCGATGATTTTCAGGTTATTTTAACACAATTTGATCATGAGTATCAAAGATCTAGCCTATTAATCGTTGAAGATGAAGGTATCTTGCACAAGGATCACAATGCATCCGTTTGGGACAATTTTGAGTTGGAATGAAGCAAAGAGTTAGTGAAACAAGTGCCAAAACTGACACACGTTCACTATTTTAATCATGACGTTTGATAGAAAACTGATAATCAAGAAATTTTAATTGGGTTGGATTCTAGACTTCAAGACCTTTCCAATGTTATGTCAAACGCCCCAAACGGACTTCTGGTTTGAGAGATATGACCTTCGCAAATTGACGCAAAATCGCCAAAAATTGGCTCAGTCCACTCGGGCAAAGAGGACCCGATCCAATCGGGTTGGGCCTTCTTAATGTTGCCGATGCTTTATTTCAAGGAAAGAAGAGATTTGAAGTTGGGTCATTTTGTACCAACCCGATGCCATAGGGTAATGATTGCCCGATCGGGTATCACAGTTTCGGCCCCGATCGGGTGGCTTCGCTCCATCACATCGGGTGAAACCCAGAACAACTGTTGTTTTATTTTGTGAAGAGATTAACATGGCCTAAATTTGTACCAACCCGATGCAATAGAGCAATGGTTACCGATCGGGTTGCGAGTCCGCGGAGTCGAAATTCTATCTTTTCATTTCCGTTTTTAATTAGTTTTAGGGGCTATATAAATAGCTTAACTCCATTATTTTTTAGGAGAACTTTTATTCTATTTTTATTTCCATTTTTCTTAGTTTAGTTTTAGAGAGATTTTCTTAGATTAAACACTTTAGATTAGTTCAAGAGCTGATTGAACCTCGGATTTATTTCAATATAAAGGTTATTGCTTTCCGTCAATTGGTACTTTTCTTTACTCTTAATCTCTTTAATTACTTTTTGATTGCTTAGTTTAATTATTGATTTGATTCATGATGTTAGGATTAGGGTTTTATATTAGTTTTATTATTGTTCATTTGATTATGTTTGAGTAGTCTAATTTCTAGTGATTTAGGGAGGAAAGCCATGTTTATACGATGAATTACTTTTGAATTGCTATTAGTTTCTAGGGCTTGTTTAGATTGGTTATGGTGTGATTTCTTATTATTGAGTAATTAATGTTATTGCGCAGTTTTATTGATTGGTTAAGGTTAATAATTGTTTGCACAAATCCGTCCTACTTTTAGAGGCCTAGTACACATCAGTAATTCTGAGTACGTTAGTGAACATGCGGCATATGTTGAATTATGGGCGTTGAGACTTAACCAAAGCTTGACACGTGCTCTAATCACTCGATTCTTGACTTAGGTTGTGATAGTTGTTTGATCCTTTGATTGGTATAAGCATGGTGGACCGAACTAATTCCTTAGACCTTTATTTCATAGATTAACATCTCTCTTTATATTGCTTTCTAGTGTTTAATTAGTGGTTCAGTTGATTCTTCCCTGATCTTGTCTGAAGTAGTTGTTTAGCTGGATATTAACTTAAAAACGCTGTCTCTCTGTGGATTCGACCCTATTTCCCTTAACTACCATTGTTAGAGGACTTAGGATTTATCTTTGATTAGGTGATACCTGTCATAATGAAACGGTGTTAAAATTTGATCCAATGAAAAAGATGAAATTTGAGTAAAAACTGGAGGGAACGCATGAAATGGGGGCTAAAATTAATCCTTATGAGGTGATGTTTGTTTGTGAAATATGTGCAAATTCTAAGCCACAAGACGATTCATTTTGGGTTATGGGGTGTTCTCATTACTATTGTTCAGATTATGTGAGAAGTTACATTATTTCAAAGCTGTTAAATGGTATTTCTGAGATTGGTTGGCGGCTTGTTGCAAGGAGGGTGGTGGTGGTCTTGGTTGTGGAGGGGAAGGAAGAGGAGAGAGAAGGAAAAAAAGTGAGTGAGAAAAAATTAAAAATAATTAATTGCAATGAATTGAAATAAGACATGTGGATAAATCATCTAAGCTAACAAGTCAGTATTAGGTAACCTCTAAAAAAGCTTGTTAAAAGCAAAAGTGACTACAAGGTTTAGTTTATTTTTGTTAGATAAGTGAAAAGATATATTAAGCACAAAACACAACTTACAATCTACTCAAAGGTGACGACAACCCTTCTAGGAAGGCTCCCCAAACACCTAAGAGCAACTATTACAATTGAGCTCATCTAGCCAGAATTGAAACTTAGTAAAGGCCTTAGAGTTATAGACTAACTTCATCCTAGTTCTAATTACAAACTTGATAGAAGCAATACAACTATCAACACTAGGAACATAACTACTCCAATAAGCCTGATTTCTAGCAAGCCAAATGTTATAAATAACAGCAGCAATTACAGCAAAGGCTACTTTCCTTTTAGCTTGAGGCAGACCTCCCCTTTTACTGATCCAGTTGAGGCAGTCTGACATGCCAGTCCATCTCTTCTTAATCTTGATCCAATCCAGACAACCCTCCCAAACCAGTCTGCTGAAGCAACATTGGAAGAGAAGCTGATCAAGGCTCTCAGTATGAGAGCCACAAATAGTACATGTGTCCTCAGAGCAGACCCCATATCTTCCGAGTCTGTCCTTTGTCATAAGCCTTTGGTGGGCTGCTAACCATATCAAGAAGCTGTGTTTGGGTGTATTGAGCCTATTCCACACAACTATATCCCAACTGACTTTATCTCCCATCTCCTGTGCTTGTTTGTAACATTTACCAATGGAGAATACTTGGCCAGTCTGGGAAAGCCAGACTGCTTGTCTGATCTCATCTCTAACTTGACAGAAGTACCTCCATATCCAGCTAGCAGTGGACTTAGGGTGGTGATGCCACCAATCCCCTCCTTGGATGTACACTGAATTAACCCATCTCACCCACAAGGTGTCTTTCTTTTCAGCAATAGCCCAAACTTGCTTGCTAACTGCTAGGAGGTTCCACAGCTTTACATCTCTGACTCCCAGACCTCCATAGCTCTTCTTACTGCAGACCTTATCCCAGTTGACATAGCCTGGCTTTAGGTATCTATCATTACCTTGCCATAAATAAACTCTGCAGATTTGATTTATTCTTGCAAGAACAGCCTCAGGAAATATGAAGATCTGCATCCAGTAATTGCACACACTCATCAGCACTGAGTTGACTAACTGAAGTCTGCTAGCAAAAGACATAGTTCTATGTTGCCAGGATTTGATTCTAGAAAGCATTTTCTCTACCAGTTTCTCACAGTCTGCAGTTCTTAATTTCTTGGTGCTAATGGGAGCACCAAGATACTTAAGAGGCCAGGCACCAGAACCAAACCCAGACAGCTTCTCAATCCTGTAGAGCTCTGCAGCTTTCATGTTAACTCGAAAAACTTCAGACTTCTGCTGGTTAGCAGCTAATCCTGAAGATTTTTCAAAAATTCTCAATCCTTGGAGCATCAAGTAGACACTTCTATAGTCTCCTCTACTGAAAATCATTAAGTCATCAGCAAAACACAGGCTATTCAGTTTCAGACCTTGACATCTAGGATGGAAATGAAAATCTTGCTTTGCCCCTGATAATTCAGGATTCTAGTCAAATATTCCATGCAGAGTACGAAAACCAGGGGGGATATAGGGTCTCCTTGTCTTACACCTCTCTTAGCCTCAAACAAATCTGTACAGGATCCATTAAAGAGGAGAGTATATCTAGTAGTGGATATACATTCCATCAGAATATTAATGAAGTCCTTAGGAAAGTTGAGAGCCTGAAGCAAATCATGCACAAACCCCGACTCAATAGTATCATAAGCCTTTTGCAGATCAACTTTCATCAAACAGCTTCTGGCAGCTTGTTTCCTAGTATAATGTTTGACAAGATCCTGACACAAAAGTATATTATCAATGATGCTTCTACCAGCTACAAAGGCACTCTGACTCTGGCTAATCAAACCAGGCAAAACTCTTTTCAATCTTGAACATAAGAGTTTAGAGATGATTTTATAGAGCACTGTGCAACAAGCTATAGGTCTGTAATCTCCAACATGAGAGGGGCAAGCAACCTTAGGAACTAAGGTGATTGCTGTTGCGTTTATAGCTTTAAGCAGTCTGCCTGAACTGAAGACTTCTTGAACTGCAGAGATGATGCTTTGTCCCACCACATCCCAAGCATCCTTGAAGAAGCTGCTCCCATAACCATCAATCCCAGGAGATTTGTTATTAGGAATAGACCAGAGTGCTAACCTAATCTCTTCTCCTGTGAAATTGAGGTTAAGAAGAGAGTGTTGAGCTTCCACCAGAATAGGTCCTTGTTGAATAAACCTGCTCTTGATAGGAAGGACTTCACTTCTTGTATTAGCAACAAAAGTTCTAAAGTGATTCAAAAAAATATTTTTCACTTCTTCATGCTCATAAATCCATACATCCTCTTTACACATAATAGCATTAATATTATTTTTCTGAGCCATTATTTTCACACTATTATGAAACTTTTTAGTATTGCTATCACCATCAAGTATCCAGTCCCCTTTTGCTTTCTGATTTAAGAAAGAGAGGTAATTAGCCTGAACTTCTTTAAATTTTTGGTGAGCTACAAATTCAGCATGAATAGGGCTTACATTGCTGGGATCAAGATGCAGCTGTTCCTGGCAAAATTTAAGATCAGCAGCAGCTTGTAGTTGAGCAGCTTCAACATCCCTAAACCTCTCTTTGTTGAGCTTTCTCAGATCTTGCTTTAAGGATTTCAGTTTATGCCATACTTGGAACATCTGGAAACCAACAACTTGCTGCTGCCAGGCTTCTTTACCAACAGCTAGGAAACTATCACATTTACTCCACATCTGAAAGTATCTGAAGGGGATTTTACCTTGAGGTGTGGGAAAACATTTGATCAAAGCAGGGGAATGATCAAAATATCCCTCAGGAAGGAAAATCACTTCTGCTGATTAAAAGAGTTAACCAGTTTACATTAGCAACAACCCTATCAAGCTTAGCTAGCACTCTGTCTTCATCATCTTGCTTATTATTCCATGTATAGAACCTACCAAGAAATTTGACATCAGTCAAATTACAAGAGTTGAAGCACTTTTGAAAAGCCTCAATTTCCCTTCTAGTAACTTCAGCCCTAACTCTTTCCTCATATGTGAGCATATTATTTGAATCTCCCATCATCACCCAAGGGCCTACTAAAGAGCCACCAATTCCCTCCAAGTCTCTCCATAGAATGCATCTGCTAGCATTATCATTATGTGCATACACTATAGAACAAGCAAAGGAAACTCTTGAACTGCAAGAAGTGACAATACAATGTACTAACTGATCAGTGCAGAATCTGATATCCACCTCAAAAGCTCTAGGGTCCCAAGCAATAATGATTCTACCTCTACCATGCCATGGTAAGTTTGTAGTTATATTCCAACCTGGACATAAGTTCAGATACAAGGCTCCCAGTTTATGAGCCCTGATCTTAGTTTCAAGGAGACAAACAAGCTTAGCTTTATGAGAAGAGATAAGATTCTTAACCTCTTTCTGTTTTGCTAGCTTGTTTAGCCCCCTTACATTCCAGCATAGGTTATTATCCATTCACCATAGGGGTAATCAACCCCTTATCTATCAGCTCATCATTACCTCTGTCATCAGTGTCAAGGCCAACTTTATCAGCTTCAATAGGAGTAACCTGTTGCAGAACCTCAAATCTGTTAGGGCTTTCCTGGCTTACAGTAGCAGTGACAGTAGCAGTTACAGTAGTTTGTTGCTGCTTTTTAAATTTGCTGGACACTTGTCTACATCCATCCTCATCCACCAATAACTCCTTATTCAGTTTAGGGGCCACTTTAGGCCTCCATTCCTGCTTCTTTTTTACCACTCTGCAGTCCTCCCCTCTATGGCCTATCTTCTTACAATGTATGCAGATCTCAGGCTTCCATTCATACTCAATAACCTGATGAAGAAGTACTCCATGCTCATTCACAAATGATACAGAGTCAGGATAAATCTGATCAACCACCACTTCCACCAGCACTCTGGCATACATCAGCCTATCCCTCCTCTCTGTAGCTTGGTCTACTTTGACAAAATCACCAAGAGACTGCACTATTTTGGTTAGACTTCTGCCTCCCCAATATTTCACATTGAGTTTTTGAAGTTTAACCTAAATAGGAACCTTCTTAACCACCTGATCACTAATGTCAGCATCAATATCCCATGATTTCACAATCAAAGGTTTTGAATCAAAACTAAAATGACCATTAAGAGCCATGTCTTTTCCTCCCATGTCACTGAATCTTACCATGATAGTTCCTTTCCCAACTATAGAAACTTTATCAATGCCCATCTTCCCCCAAATCCTCCTCAAAAACCCTTCCATAACAGAGAATGGTGGATTAGCACCAACCACAAAGCAGAAAATGGCAGTCTGCCAATAGTCTACTTCCTCTGCAACATCATCAATCTCTATTTTAGGTATCTGCACAGTTGGAATAGGGGTCTGCACAGTTGGAATAGGGGTCTGCTCCTCTATCACATTTAACAGATCTAATCCCTTCTTTCCAACCTCCATCTCTACACTAACAGCAGAGCCAAATATGATATGTTTACTGGGATTACTATGTATAAACTTACCTCTAGAAGTCGAGGTCTGATTACCATTCTTGGTTTTTAAAGCTGAAACCCACTCTGAGAATCTCCTCAGAGCTCTAGGATTCACTTCATCACCATCAGTGTGTACAATAGGAGTATCTGGGTTAAACTCCTCATCACTTGTGATGTCCAGATCAGAGATGTCCTCATCTTCCTCAGTCTGCTCAGTCTGCTTCCCTTTCAGTTTCAGATCAATGGTAGTGCTACTATCTTTAGAATCAGAGCCAACCTTGCTTCTTGCATTCTTCCTCTTAGGGGGTCTGCCTCTCTTGCCCCCTGCCATGGCTTCGACAGGTTGTGGAGGGGAAGGAGAAATCGCCTTCAGAGAGAGAGAATTTCTATTTTAGGAAAACCGATGAAACCTTTTTTTTACAAGGTTTAGTTGTTAATGGAATAAATTAAGGTTGACTTGTTAGAAGCGGTCAACGCAAAGGTCAGCTTATTCCTGACAAATTTTCCTATTAAATAATCGTTTGACTTTAAAATAGTCAACACGTAGGAAATTAATTATTTAAATACCAAAAATATTTATAAATATACTTTAAATATATTTATTAATTTCATAAAACTACGGAGGATTACAGTGCAGCTTCCAGATGGCTAAGAATGAATGACAAACCTGATAACTAAAGGGATACAAGCAAGAGGTGTAGCTACATGGTGATCATGGCCACAAAACAGAGGAATGCAACGCACTCAAAAAAGAGGTATCTTGGCTTCTAAAAAAGGCTACCTAGACCACCAAATAGGTAAGAAAGACAAAGGAGGTGAACAATGAAACAATCAAGACCTCCACCTGAGCCCTCCCACTAAAAGGTAATCAATTTCATCTCTGGTGGTTCAGATATTTTTGGACTGAAATATCTGCAAGAGAAGGCTCCTCAGTTGTACCTAGGAAGCACAAGAATGAAAAAGAAAAGAGTCTGTAGAGCATGAGCTTCGATGAGGAAGACGGAGATGATGAATTAGACAACCTTGCCGACTTGGTCATATCATTGACCATCAGCCACTGCCTCATGAAGTGGGTCCTTGTAGACAATGACAACTCATCAAATATCATCTTCAAGAATGCACTAGAATGCATGGGACTACAGGAGCGTGACGTGATAAAAAAATTCACGGTCTTCTATGCTTTAGCGGAGAACCTGCATGAACTATTGGCGAGATCACCCTACCTACATACGCAAAGGGTTGAACCTGCAGACCAAATTCAACATCATAATTTCCCTTCAGGGTACAACGTGATCATGGGGACACCTTGAATATACAAAATAAAAGTTTTACCTTCCACCTATCACCACACCATCAAAATCCCAACTTGGTGGCGAGTGCAAATAAATCGAAGGTGACCGTAAAATAGAAATAGAATGCTACATCATCACAATCCAGCCAAAAAAGGAAGATATCTAGCAATTACGGATAGGTCCAACACCAATAAAGCACCATGACCAGGATCTTGATGAAATAGTGTTGGTCCCATCAAAACGAAAACAAATTCCGTAGGTTACATCTTCATTGCTACTTGAGGAGAGGGAACAAATAGTCGAGTTCCTCAAAAATAACATTATCTGCTTTACATGGAACCACGAAGACATGACAGGGATCAACCAAGATGTGATAAGAAAAACATGGAAAAAAAGCGTGGATCCTAACGTAAAACCTATTAAGCAAAAAAAGGTGTAAGTTCGCTCCCGAAAGGAGCCATATAGTATATGAGGAGATTTAGAAGCTGCTTAAAATTGGAAAATTAAGGGAGGTCAAACACCTAGAGTGGCTAGCTAATGTGGTGGTGATAAGCAAGAAAAATGGTAAGTGGAGGGTGTGCATAGATTTCACGGGTTAAACAAAACATGTCCCAAAGATCCATTTCTTTTACCACACATAGATGCCATAATGATGCTAGTACTAGGCACGAGAAGCTCACCAACCTGGACCCGAACTCAGGTTACAACCAGATTCTTATTGGTCTAGAGGACTAGAAGAAGATAGCTTTCGTGACATATAGGAGAATCTACTAGTATAAGGTAATGTGTTTTGGTTTAAAGAATGTAGGTGCAACCTATCCGAAATTGGTGAACAAGTCTTCCCAAAATAGCTAGGGGACACTATGGAGGTCTACATTGATGAAATGTTGGTGAAATCAAAGAAAGATGAAGATCAAGTGACACACATAGAGGAAACTTTCGAAGTACTAAAACAATACGGTATGAAACTTAATCCTACTAAATGTGCTTTCGGAGTTTTTGCAGGTAAGTTCCTAGGTTACATAGTCACTCAAAAAGGAAGTGAGGCTAGCCTAGACCAGGTATGAGACATCATAAAGATATAATCACTAAGGAACCCAAACGAAGTATAAAAGCTGAAAGGGAAAGTTGCAGCTTTAAATTGTTTCATATCCAGACCATAAGATAATGAAGCTTAAAGGGAAAAAGAATAAAGGTTTTGATTGGACTATTGAACACGATTCGCCACCCCAAGAGTTAAAGAAGTACCCGATGATGCCTTAACTCTTACTAAAACCAGAAGAAGGTGAAACCGTGCAGCTATGCGTAGATGTGAGTAACAAAGCACTAAGTGCAATGTTAGCACGTTAAGCTGAGAACCAACAACTTCCCATCTATCATATCAAAAAATCACTCCTATACATCAAACCAGGGACACTTCCTTAGAAAAATTAGTCCTAGCTTTATTTAAATTTCTATTCAATTACGTCATTACTTTAAATCGCAAATTGTTTGTGTTATGACTAACTACCCTATTAAGGTGGTGTTACGTAAGACAGAGTATTCAAGTAGGATGAGAATATGGGAAGTATCCCTAAGTGCACATGACATCAGGTATCAACCTAGGACAACTATAAAATCCCACGCTTTTGCTACTTAGAAGCTATAGCTGACAAAGTGGTACGTAAAATTAACCAGGTAACATGTATAGGTAATTGGCAACGATACGTCGATGGCTCTTCGAATTCTAGGGTAGATGGCTGAGGCATAGTGCTAAAGTTAAGACAAGGGGACATGATAGTACGGTTTATTTGCTGTATTTTCAAAGCTACTAACAATAAAGCAGAGTGGTAAGTTCTAATTGCAGGGATGACATTAGTACATGATCTAGGCGCTACCAGCTTGCAAATAAACATTAATTCCCTACTAATTATTAGACAGGTTAAAGGTGAATACACAACCAACGACTCGAAAAAGCTTATGTATAGAACTAGCAAAGGAGAAAGTTGAGTTGTTTAAGCTTTTCCCCATACAACAATTCTTAAGGCAGCAAAATACAAAAGCAGCCGCATCAACCAACCCGAGATCTGCTCTCAAAAAATGCAGCTTCAAATCACCTCCTATAACTCACTTATTGAACCCATCTATCCAACAAATGGGTATGTAATTTAACTTGTGTTGACAATGCAGCAAAAGCATACATGGACCAAGCTCATAATCCATCAGCTAGAGGATGATATATTACTAGAGAATAAGTTGGAAGGTAGAAAAATAAGAATGAGAGCTTCTAGGCACAAAATGATTCAAGGTGTTCTATTTTAAACATTATCCACTGAAATCTTGCAAAGATGCTTAAAGAAGAACGAATAGGAAGCTACCTTCAATAAATTCCATGAAGGGGAACGTGGAGCACATGTTACATGTGAAGAAGTTTAGGTATTAAAATGTTGGCATACCGATACTATTGGCCCACAATAAGTCCAGATGTCCAATAATATGTTACGAAATGCGATAACTCAGAAACATTCATGTATGACGCACAAACCTTCTGAGTTGCTACATCTTGTTCCCACACCTTAGCCCTTCATGAGAAGAGGGATCGACATAGTTGGTAAGCTACAAGCCGATCTAGGCCAAAAATTATTTATGGTAACTTCAACAGATTATTTTTCTAAGTGGATTGAAGCAGGTGCATTCCAACAGGTAATATATAAGGAAGTGATTCTTTTATACACGCTAACATTATATACAGGTTAGGAGTACAAGGTGAAATTGTTGGCGACAATGTATTGTAGTTTATAAGTAAAAAAACCAGACAATTTTGCCATGAGTGGAATATGAACTTGGTCACTTCAACACCAAGATGCCCACTTAATGACCAAGCTTAGTCCAGCAATAAGATCATCATCAAGATCGAGGGCTTAACACCTTCTCTAATTGCTTGTAACTAGGCCTATGTACTATTAGCCATTTGAACCCATTTGAACCCCTTTGACTGATATCAACATGGTGGATCGAACTAATTCTCTAGGCTTTTTATTATTTGTTAAAATTTTGATTTAATCCTGCTTTAATTAGTTTAGTAGTAGTTCAACTGTTTTCTCCCTGATTTTCTCTAAAATAGCTTTTTAATTGAACATTTACTATGAAAACCTGTCTCCCTGTGGATTCGACCCGTACTTGTAAGGCTTTGTTAACAACAGACACCGTGCACTTGCGGTATTACATTTTAAAAAAATCAAATTTTTGGCGCCAATGCCATGGAGATAGCTATTTGTCGAATCTTTATTTGATTATAAGACTACTCCTTTTGCCTCATTGGAACCTCACCGTTCCAATTGAGGTACTTTTCGCTGCTTCCTTGTTTTTCTTTTGTCTCCCATGTCTCAAAGAAAAGGTACCCCTATTCCCGTGGATCCCATCTCACAAAGATACTCAGGCAGATTCGAAAGAAAGTTTAGAAAGCAAAGCGGCTTATTCAGGTGAACACCTCTGAGGAAGACACCTCGACTTCAATTATGTCTAAATCACTGAAATCAAATGGGGTGCTTCACCCAAAAGGTATTTCCTCTATACCTACTATTCCCACCATTACCGCAACAAACTTTGAAATCAAACCTGCACTCATCAATATGGTGCATAAGAATATATTTGGTGGACATCCTACTAAAAGACTCGGCAAACCATCTACAACGGTTTCAACAACTCTATCGGGCAGTCAAACATGCCAGAGTCACTCCACACCAGTTAAAAGTTATATTATTCCAGTTCTCATTGAAAGATAGAGCACATAAATGGATGGACGATGTGAAGGAGATGGAGTGGAGTGGCATACTGCTGCGTTTCTCAAGGAGTATTACACACGAACAAAAATAACATATATAAGAAATAAACTAGCCACGTTTTCCCAAGAGCATGATGAAACACTTTGGAAAGCATGGACTAGATTCAAATACTTACAGAGAGAGTGGCCACATCATAACATGGACAAGTAGTTCTTGACGCAGACTTTCTACAATTGCAGTCTCGGATGAAGAGTACAGTTGATTCGTCCAGGGGGGAATATTTCTGGATAAGGAAGTTAACGAAGGCTATGATTTCCTTTCAAACCTTGCGTCCAATGATCATTCCACTTCTAGGAGTCTCATGAAGAAGGTACTAAATGTAGACGCCCTTGCATTGCTAACTTCTCAAGTGACGCAGCTCAATATAAAGATTGACACACTGAAATCTTCTACCTCGACACCTCCTCCCATAAGTGTCAATGATGTGTCTGTAGTCGCACCAATTACCTCATCTTACCGCAAGGTATGTGGAGCTTAGGGAAACTTTGGGCACGATTGTTTGTATGGTCCGCCGGACAGATCCAAATCAGAGCATGTAAATGCTT
Organism: Patellifolia procumbens; assembly: GCA_947645195.1. Classification (NCBI taxonomy): domain Eukaryota; kingdom Viridiplantae; phylum Streptophyta; class Magnoliopsida; order Caryophyllales; family Amaranthaceae; genus Patellifolia; species Patellifolia procumbens. The sequence goes on from CANSGD010001144.1 coordinate 666,843, forward strand.
TTCAGCAACGACCATCAAACGACCCTTACTCCAACACATATATGTATTCCTAGGTGGAGAGATCACCCAAACTTTTCTTATAGGAGTAATAATGTCCACAACCCACCACCACCAAATCAGCCCAAACCACCCTTTTACTAGAACCCCCTGGTTTTCATATAGCCCCTCCACACAATTTCCAACCTCCACAAAATTTGCAGCCTCCACCACAACATGTAGTCCCCCAAGAGCCCACAAATTCTGATTAGATGAAACTCAATGTCCCAATGCAAAAGAATCACGAGGAGTCGACTAGAGACATGAAAAATCCTATAAAACTCGTTAAGACTCAAATGGCTCAAATGGTTGGGCCACCCATCCAAAGGGAGCAAGCAAATGTCGTTACACCTGGTAGCGGCACTGCTTATGACGCTCCTCCATTGCCCATTGATGATGTTGAACCTAGAAAGTATAAGGAGGTGGTAAAGGAAGAAGAGAGTTCGACGTTTGAGGTCAAACTATTAAAGAAAAAACAGACAGGGAAATAAAATGAAAAGGTTTATGAAACGCCACCAAGGCTACCTTTTCCCAATAGGATGCGGAAATCCAAGGTTGATTAGCAGTTTTGGTAAGTTCTTCTCCATGGTCAAGAACCTTGAGGTAACAGTTCCTATCACTGAACTTATTTCTCAAATGCCTGTTTACGTTAAATTTCGTAAAGATATGATTACTAAGAAGAAAGACTTTGGTGGGGTGGATTGAGTTGCTCTAACTGAAGAGCGTAGTGCTATTTTACGGAATAAAAAACCACCTAAGTTGAAAGATCCTGGTAGTTTTTCTATCCTTTGACGTGTTGTTTCTATTTTCATAAATAAAGCCTTGTTTGATATAGGTGATCCTGTTTCTGTTATGCCTTTATCTATCTATAAGAAAGTCAATATGGGAGCACTTAAATGCACACAAATCACTTTACAAATGGCTGATCGTTCTATAAAATACCCCTTCGGTGTTTTAGAGGACACTCCTATTAGGGTTGGGAAATTCTACATTCCTATTGATTTTGTCGTACGTGAGATGGAGGAGGATGCCAAGACTCCTATTATTCTCGGTAGGTCGTTTTTATGTACCGCTAGTGCTATTATTGATGTTAAGTCTAGGTCTTTAACTTTACGTGTTGGCGATGATAAAGTTTCTTTTAAACTAACTAATGTTGTTATGGCACCTATGCTTGATCAAACTTGTTGCGGGATTGATATTATGGATGAGATTGTTTAATCTGCACTCTGGCAAATGCTTTGTACTGACGCTCTGGAGGTCGATGCCTGCATTGCTGATTGGGAGGGTCCTCGAGATGAAAAGGGAAACAGATCGATTGTTACAGAATAGGTGAATTATCACAATGCACCTGAGGTGACATCATCGTCTACAGGTACGAGTAAGAACCTTTTAAGGAGGAAGATGTTTGATGAGGTGGGCACTCAAGCCCCTCCGATTTGAAACTTGGAGGTAATATGGTCGCACGATACCAACGTTGTGCGGGAGGTAATCCGTAATCTTTCCCTCATGTTATTATATTTTACTTTATTATTTTTTTTGGAGTGAGTGAGCGAGATAGTACTAACATTAGTTTTTCCTCTGCGCATCGTCCTATTGTTCATCCTTTGGCATTTAGAGCACTGCCAAGTTCAGCTTGCGGGAGGATTTTTATTTATATAATCTCTCTCTCTTTTACTGCTTTCTAGAACAAATTTATTGCTTTCGTAAAATGTTGAGAAAATAAAAAAATACGATTATCGTGACTGGTTTGATTGCCTCCCTGTGCCAATGTTGTACTTTGATTGAAAAGTTATTTGACTTTGTTTTCAGGATGGCTTGGCAATTGTGATTGTGAGGCTATGATGTGATGTTTGCTTGCTATGATTTTGAGCAGATTATGATTATTATATAGTATATGATACTGCATGCCTTAAATGGTTAGACTGTGAGGCCTATTCTTGCCTATTGGAATTATATTTTTATGTAGTCTGTTTCTTGTGTGTTAGTTCCTCATTAGCTGACTGATCTTGATTTTGACTTCGTACTTATTGATATCTGATGACTTGTAGAATTTTATATGATAAAGAAGTTCTTTTGTCTGATTCTTGAGCCTTAGAGTGAATTTTTGATACACTTTTATCCTCCTTAGCCCCGCTGAGCCTAACGACTGTTTCGTGTTACTAAACCTTATTGCATACACATGGCCTTCTTTTTGTTATTATTCCCAAGCCTACCTTGGGGGAGCATTTGCGTGGGTTGGTTTGTGAGATGGTTTTCATGAGTTTATTAGGATGAAGATAATTGTGTATTTATGTGGTTTCAAGTATTAGAAAAAAAAAAGAGAAAGCAAAGTGAGAATTATGTGAATGTTGGTTCGAAAATTCAAAGAAAAAAAGAAAAAGAAAATCAAAAAGTTCCAAATCCCTTCATACACATTGGTAGACATATTCCTCACTTATGGGTCGGGTTGGAAAGTTTATTGAAAGAAAAATCTATTACATTGCTTCAAAGATGGGTTTATTGGAGTGTTTATTGATTCATGGAGTTGGGACATTGTTATTGGTTTCGTATTGTTGTTTTGGGAATTGCATAAGCCTCAATTGGCCTTGTTTTTAGTGACTTTTTCTCCCCATTCTTGGTTTTTCCACCACATGTCCTAGACATATTCCCTACCCTTACATAAACCCCATTACAACCCTTAAAAAGTCCTTTGGAGCTCGTGTTCAAATTGTTTATTGGATTGATTTGAAATCAGTTTGTCAAAGTTAAAGAGTATTTCTGCTAATCGAGTCAATCGGATTAGGATGAGTGACATTTTACCTTCATAAACACATGAGAGTGTGAGTGGGAATGGTCATTTATGGGTCGGGATGGTGATTTTTCAGGCACATTCTTTGCCTGTCACAAAATTGAGAGGAATGACACCTTGGTGAGTACCCTTTCAGGATTTGCACATTTATAGGCTAGTTACATTTGATGGTTTGCTTGGATGATTGATAGTCAGATTGATATGAAAAACAAAACTTGATTTTACTTGCTTGAACGATTCTTAGTGTTGAAAATGTTTTGAGCTATGATGTTTTATCATAGGGGTGAGGCAATTTATTCCATGATTCTGTTTTATTTGCAAGAGGACAAGCAAAGGTTTAGGTTTGGGGAGTTTGATTTTTCACATTTATATATACTTTGTAGATACATTTAGATTTCATTCAAGACTCCTTTTAGAGCATTTAGGTGCATAATGGAATGAATTTACATAAGTTGTGCTCTACTACTTCCCGTATGTGTGTTTCGATGATTTTCGGTTTATTTTGATACAAATTGATCATGATTATCAAGGATTTAGCCTATTAAGCATTGATGATGAAGGTAGCTTGCACAAGGATCACAATTCATCCGTTTAGGACAATTTTGAGATGATGAAGGTAGCTTGCACAAGGATCACAATTCATCCGTTTAGGACAATTTTGAGTTTGAATGAAGCAAATAGTTAGTGAAAGAAAAACCAAAATTGTCACATGTTCACTATTTTCATCATAACTTTTGATATAAATTTATAATCAAGAAGTTCTTAATAGGTTGAAATCTAGACTACAATGGCTTTCCAACGATAGGTCGCACGCCCCAATCGGACTTCTAGTTTGAGAGATATGGCCTTTGCAAGTTGACTTAGTTTTGTCAGTTTTCCGCCCGATCGGGCATGACCATCCGATGGGGCGCGAGAGCACTTTTTCTCCTTTTTCTAATTTTTTTCTATGTTTTGTCCATCCTGTCGGCCGGACGATTATTCGGGAGAGCGTTTTTATCCGTTTTTTTAGCTTTAAGGTTATGTCTATAAATAACATGTAATATTGGATTAAACATCACCTTTAGCTTAACTTAGTTTCACAAAACTCTTAGTTTCTCTCTAGATAGTGCATAGTTGGCCTAAGGTAGCACCCTAAAAGTGTTACTGAAAGGCTTAAAAGTGTTACTATACAATAGGTAACACTTTTAAAAGTGAAACATCTACCAAAGCTACCTATTTTCTAAGGTAGCACTTTTCAATCCTAATGTAACCCTTTTTCAAACTAATGTATCACTTTTGAAGTGCTACATATGATGTTTTATGTAATGCCTTTTCATTTATTGTAGCATTTTCTATATCATCTTTTGAACTATAGTAACACTTTATTAGATGTTATGTATCACCTTATATTACCATATATAACACACTATTAGATATTAGGTAACACTTTTATCCTTTGTTGGCTTTTCATATTGTAGCATTTCTATTTCAGATACTCCCTCCGTTTCAAAAAGATATACCCATATTGAATATTTTCTATTTATATACATTTTTTCTCCCCATTTTACCCTTCAATATCTAAATATTTACCTACCTTTTACTCATTTGTACTTTAATGATCCCCACATTTGAATCTCTCTCTCTCTTACTTTTCCTAATAAGGACAAAAATATGTACATGAAAATTATTAAAATAAACATAAGATTCTCCTATGATTCTATTTGCCTTGGTTTTCCCCCATATTTCAAATGGCTATAACATTTTGGAACGGAGGGAGTATATCATAAATATCTCTCATATGAGCTTTTTACTAAAACTTACAAACGCGGTAAACAAAGGATAAATAGAATCATATCATAAATATAAATGAGTATACATTCTCAATGGTTATTGTAAAGAATGATATATATATATATATATATATATATATATATATATATATATATATATATATATATATAGTTTTCATAAATTTAAAACACACTAATGTATTCAAAACCAAAATAGTTGATCAAAAAATCGAGTCATATAAAATTCTCTCCCTAAATAAATGTAATCTGTAAAGAAAATTCATTTGTTTCTTCGATTATCTTCAATTACATCGTCCTATCCATGCATCTCTCCTCAAACAACATTAATCCTTGCTACTCTAACATTATCTTCATCATATTGCAATAAGAATAAAAAATAGTATAATAAGACAAAATTATCTTGGCAAACAATCAGACCAATCACCAAATATCAGTAACCTGTCCCTAACTGACATTTTAGTATCTACAACTTCATAATTACCATCATTGTTTTGTTTAGAACTGATTGGCATTTATACCAAGATATCTAGAAGGGAGTTTTTTCCTTTTGTAAACACATGCATGTCTTACAGTAACTCTCACCATTAACCATACTAACAACATACGAAGCTGATTTGTTGTGATTAATAATAAGACCACAATTGTTAGGGAAAAACGTGATTTAACCTCCCCGCTAAAATAGAGAATTAGATCATCTGCAAAGAAGCAAAGGAAATATGATTTAATTTTAGAGAAAAGTATCTAGGGACCAGGCATATATAACCAAGTTTTGGTAGCCTATCTGCACAGAACAACAACAACAAGGATGTGCCGGGACCAACATCAGCATCTAGCAACAACATCAACCACTATGATAGGCTGGATTCAAACATATAGGGGAAATTTCTGAGGTACCCCCGCAGTTAGGGATAATTCTACGGGTACCCTCCTGGTTTTCAAGCTAGCTGAAATGCCACAAGGGTTATTATCTGCAGCTTAAATTCCCTTATTATACTATTTTTTTTATTGTGCTTAGCTAGCTCGAAAATCAGGAGGGTACCCGAGGAATTACCCCTAACCCCGGGGGCACCTCAAGAAATTTCCCTATTTAAATTTTCCCATTGTAACATGAGAGTGCTGGATGTGAAGATAGAAATAGCCATTGGATACTCATGGATAAGCGGAAACCAAAGACTTGAAAGAATAAATTCGAGAAATACCTTGCCACTAAAACTGATGTATGCAACCCCATGTATGAAACCAAGTGATTTGAGTTTATGTGCATTAGCAGCCACATTAATATTATAAATATCAAGGACGTTTGGTTCACACTAGGGAAAGGGAGAGCAATAAATTAAGAACGGGAAATACAGGACATTAAGCTACAACTACAATATGGTGCCTTAATCTGGTCCATTCACGCAGCCATGCAGAATAATTTGTACCAAGAACCTAAGTTGCCAGAATAGATGGATAACGCAAAGTTATTGTAATAATTGAAATATACCTATTGAAGATGTTGTTCATTCGATTATGTGATTTCTATATCCGATGACACACTACCCTGCGATGGAGTCAAATTAGTTAAAGTTTCGGGAGGGAGCGTTGCTTAAACATCTTCATGACTTCTCTAACGTTATCTTTCACAATTTGATCCTTATATGGTTTCAAAAATTCATCTAGGATGATTGCACCACCCACAGCTGTAGTGTCCTTACTATTTTTTCCATTCACAACCGAATACCTTCCAAGTTGCCTTTTGTTTTCTATGTTATCAAGCTTCATTACATCACGATATGTTCTGTCTCCATCAATCTGCCTTTCCATTTGAAGTTCCTCCATCTTGACCTTATAACAAATAATGAAAGTATTATTAAAATCTACCACAAGTTGAGATTAGAAAAGTGTATCCTAAAAAAATGTAAAGGCAACCATACTGCCATAGAGGGAAGTACCTGAGCTGAGATAGCAGAGTCGAGCAACGAACTGATGAAGAAGATAATAAGGATGATAAATCGGAAATTAGACGAACTAATTCTAGGGTTTATACGCCAACCCATTTTCCCCAAATCGAAGAGGAAAGGAAAATGGGGGAAAAAGTAGAGGTGAAGAGGAATCACCGAATCAGATTTTTTAAGGACCAAAATTGAACAGGGAATTAAGGAGATAGAGAAGAAGAGCGAGAGAAAATAATGGAGGAGGGTTGCTGGAATTAAAATATTGAAGTCATCTCGTCGCTATGAAGAGTGGGTTTATTTTTTGGGTTGTTTAAGCCAACCATTGAGGCGTTTAAGTAAAAACGCATCAAATGAGGATTTTTGAGGCGTTTACATAGAAAAATGCCTCAATTAAGACACTTGCTTTTAAAATAAAAATAAATCAAATTTGTTATTGCTACTATTTGGATAAAACGCCTCAAACGAAGTGCCACAAAGTATTGTTTTTCTACTAGTGAAAGTTCCTTAGTCACTTTTGGAGGAGCTTATGGAAGATGGTGGGAACTAAGTTACTCTTTAGTACGATTCATCATCCTCAAACTGATGGCCAAAATGAAGTAACTAATAGGACCCTTGGAGCTTTATTGCGTTGCTTGGTGAGCAAGACACAAAAGGATTGGGATATGAAGCTAGCACATGCCGAATTTGCTTACAATAGATCTCATGCAACTACAACTTTTCAATCTCCATTTCAAGTGGTCTATGGTATCAATCCTTTTCTTCCTATTGATTTTATAGAATTAACCAAATCTAAAATTCATTTGTATGCAAAGAAAAGGTTCGACACTTTCAAGAAGACATGTGAGCAAGTCAAAGCTAGAATAAAGAAGATGAATGCTCAATAAAAGGAGAGAGCAAACAAGCCTAGAAGGAACCTAAGTTCCAAATTGGAGACTTAATTTGGATTCATTTGAGGAGAGAAAAGTTTCCAAGCAAGAGGAAGAACAAGCTCATGCCTAGGGCTGATGGTCCATTCAAGGTGATTGATGTGATTAGTGATGGTGCCTACAAGATCGAGCTTCCAAGTGATTATGGAGGTGTGAGTGATGTTATATCATGAAAGTTACGCAGCTACATGTGCAGGTTAAATAATTATTACAGCTATGATCTTCCAGCTTAGGATCTCCAGCTAAGGAATTCCAGCTTGAGTCTACCAGCTACGAAGGACCAGCTAATATCTCCCAGCTAAGGGACTCAGCTCTGTTAGAAGCATTATGAGTCAACAATTAATGAAGCCTAAAATCTCGCAGAGAGAAAATTCAAAGGTACAGAGTGATAAATGCGAATAAAGATTGTATTCAAAGACATTGATTACATATATGAGCGAAGATCCAAGGACGGTTACAAGTCGTTGCTGAGGCTGGTTCAAACGGACATAATTTCCTTAGTGTATATATATATATATATATATATATATATATATATATATATATATATATATATCTCAATGATTGTATAGGAGACACAAGCTTTTACACATTCATCACTTACATTCTAAGATTGAAACATTGTTCTTAAGCTTACGAATTACATTGGTACATAAAACACTAGGGCTGTAACTGAGATTATAGGGGATTGGTGGACTCAAAGACACTAACAATTTTTCCCTTATTCCACGGGTTTCCGCGTCACCATCCTTGGTGTCTTTCACTTTTCTCTGTTCTTGCTTTCTTTGTTCATCCTAGCCGTGCTCAGCAGCATCCAGCTATATAGCCACTTCCTAGCTGTAGCTCCCAGCTTAGTTTCGCCTTAAGCAGAATTTAGCATAAACAGTTTGGCGCCCACCATGGGGCCTACAGCTAGATTTCACATCTAATCGTTCGTTGTCAATTTTTTTTTAAAACACTTAATTCAAAATGGTTGAATTCACTCCTGAGCAAATAAAAGGTGCTCTTGAATCTCTCCGGGAGGCTCAATCTGAGTCCAATAAAATGAATGAAAACTTGCAAAAAGAACTGGAATATGTTAAGAGTAACGCCAAGAGATCTTCACGACGACACACCAGCATGCCACCTCGTATCTTGCGGATGACTGATTCAGAGATCAGTGCTGATGAAGAAGCTGAGGACACTCCACAAAATCTCGACCTAGAGGAGATAGATCCCACAGCTACGAAGCTAGCCCTTCTCGAATCCCAGAACAAGAAGATGATGCAGATGCTAGCTAAGATGCTGGGAGCACCTACACCTGTAGCTGAGGAGACCCCTGATGGCTATGCCAAGTCGCCATTTGTGGAAGAGATAGCTACAGCCATGATTCCAAAGAAGCTACATCCGGCCCCTTTTGGCAAGCTGTATGATGGGACCACAGATCCATACGACCATGTGAACCAGTATAAGCAGAAAATGCGGACTTTACCTATCCTAGAAGGCCTTCTTGAAGATACAATGTGGAAATCCTTTGGAGCTACCTTAGGTGGACCTGCCCTACAATGGCTCATCACCCTCACGGCTGGTACTATCCCTAATTTTTCCATCCTTCTTAACAAATTTTATCAGCAATTTGCTAGCAGCAGGGTGCTGGAGAAACATACCGGCGACCTATACCGCATTATCCAAAAGACAGGCGAAGCTGTGCGCCAATACCTGGATAGATTTATCAGAGAAATGATTTTTGTCAAGTACTTGGATATCCCAACAGCCATCGAGGCATTCCGAAGAGGTTTGATCCCTAAGTCCCGTTTATAGTATGAACTAACCAGGTATCCATGCAGTACCTTCGAAGAGGTCAGGGCTAGAGCTATGGCTGAAATCCGCGTTAAAGAGGATGGCGCATCCAGGTATGGAGGATAATCCAGCTACGATAGGAATACTTAGAACAACAACAACAATAACAACAATAGGAGGAATGATTGGCACCATCAGCCATACCAAAAACGTGATCAAGCTAACAGTGTAGCTAGGGAAGCTCCTCGCAGGTCCAATAATGCGGATTTCCCTCCTTTGTCCTTCTATTGCTTTAATGTTGATGCATGAGGTGTGGTGAACGCCTTGGAGAATCTAGGTTCAGCAGCTAGGTGGCCCAAGAAGACCGATAAACCTGATGGTCAAAAAGACACCTCCCAGTGGTGCAGCTACCATGGTGACCATGGTCATCGAACCGAAGACTGCAAGGCTCTCAAAAAGGAAGTCGCTTGGCTGCTGAAGAAGGGCTACCTGGAACATCTCATGGGGAAGAAGGGCCAAAAGGATGAACCCCGGGAAGCAGGATATAAGTTGTACTCTTGTCGCGAAACCTCCTTTCTTCCGCCGTTCTAAGAGTGGAAAGAAAATGGCCCAGCAAGGACAATAACAACAAGCCAGCTGGACCCCCACCTGATCCTACCCATGACAAGGTAGTCAATTTTATCTCTGGAGGTTCAGAAATTTGTGGACTAACCTATTCTACAGCTAAGCGATTCGCCAGAGAAGGCTCCAAAGCAGCTCCTATACGACACAGGAGCAAGGAAGAACGAGAGTTGCGAAGCATGACCATCAACTACGAGGAAGCTGAGGAAGCTGATCACCATGATGGACTGGTCATATCCCTCACCATCAGCAACTGCCTGATCAAGAGAGTGTTGGTGGACAACGGCAGCTCAGCCAACATCATATTCAAGAAAGTTATACAAAGCATGGGCCTGCGTGATGAAGATATCATCAAGAAGTCAACAATCTTGTACGGTTTCAGTGGAGAACCTGCCCTCACCATCGGCGAAATCACTCTCCCCACCTATGCCAAAGGAGTCAACTTGCAAACCAGGTTTAGTGTTGTAGATTGTCCTTCAGCTTACAATGTTATTATGGGTACACCTTGGATTTACAGGATGAAAGTTGTACCATCCACCTACCACCAAACTATCAAGTTCCCCACCAAATGGCGAGTGCAAGAGATCAAGGGGGACAGGAAGATAGCTAGAGAATGCTACAGCGTCTCCCTCAAACCCAAGAAGGAGGAGATATAGCAATTACAGCAACATCCAGCACCCAGCAATCCCGACAAACAGGACATTGAAGAAGTGGTGCTGGATCCTGCTAAGCCAGATCAGACAGTACAGGTTGCAGCATCGCTACCACCAGAGGAAAAAGCCAGGATCATTGAGCTCCTCAAAAACAACATCACCTGCTTTGCGTGGACGCATGAAGACATGGTTGGAATTGACCATTCGATCTGCAATCACAAGCTGAACGTGGATCCAAACCACAAACCTATCAAACAGAAGAGAAGGAAATTTGCACCTGAACGCAACCTGATCATCAACGAGGAAGTAGAGAAGCTGCTGCAAGCAGGTAAGATTAGGGAGGTCAAATATCCTGACTGGCTAGCAAATGTGGTTCTGGTAGGAAAGAAGAATGGAAATGGCGAATCTGCATAGATTTCACGGATCTAAACAAAGCCTGCCCCAATGATCCATTTCCCCTACCTCACATAGACGCCTTGGTGGACGCTACAGCAGGGCATGAAAGGCTCACATTCCTGGATGCTTATTCAGGATATAACCAGATTCTGATGGACCTAGAAGACCAAGAAAAAAACAACTTTTATGACTGAAAGAGGTATCTATTGCTATAAAGTTATGCCATTTGGTCTTAAGTATGCAGGTGCTACCTACCAGCCCCTAGTCAACAAGATGTTTTAAAAGCAGCTAGGGGACACGATGGAAGTTTACATTGATGATATGCTGGTAAAGTCCAAGCAAGCTGGACATCATGTGTCTCACCTTAGGACACCTTCGATGTGTTGAAAAAATACAACATGAAGCTGAATCCAACAAAATGTTTGTTCGGGGTACCAGCTGGTAAGTTCCTAGGTTACATAGTCACGCAAAGAGGAATCGAAGATAGCCCGGACCAGATCAGAGAACTCATCAACATCTAATCACCAAAAAACCTGAAGGAAGTCCAGAAGCTGACAGGAAGAGTTGTTGCGCTCAATCGTTTTATTTCTATATCATCAGATAAGTGTCACCTTTTGTATCATGTACTTAAGAAAAATAAAGGTTTTGATTGGACCGCAGAACACGAAGCTGCTTTACAGCAACTCAAAGCTTATTTAGCTACTCCAGCCATACTTTCCAAACCAAAGCAAGGAGAGACTTTGCCGCTTTATCTAGCTGTAAGCAACACGGCTGTTAGTGCAGTCCTAGCTAGGGAAGCTGGCAGCCAGCAGCTACCAGTATACTATATCAAAGTCTCTGCTTGATGCAGAAACCAGGTACACATCTTTAGAAAAATTGATATTAGCTCTGTATACAGCTTCCAGGAAACTCCGACATTATTTCGAGGCTTATCCTATATGTGTTATGACTAACTATCCCACAAGTTGTGCTCCGCAAACCAGAATATATGGGCAGGATGAGCAAATGGGTTGTATCCCTAAGTGCCTATGACATTAGGTACCAACCCCGAAGGGTTATAAAATCACAAGCCCTAGCTGACTTTGTGGCTGACTTCAGTCCTAACCTAGCTTCCTCAGCAGATGAGGAAGTACGACACATTAACCAAGTAACACCTATAGGTAGCTGGAAATTGTTTGTGGATGGCTCCTCCACTTTTAGAGGAGCTGGGCTAGGTATAGTCCTAAAGTCGCCACAAGGGGACATGATAGTACGTTCTATTTGCTGTGATTTTAAAGCTTATAACAACGAAGCCAAGTATGAGGCTTTGATTGCAGGTATGACAGTAGCTCATGACCTAGGGGCAACCAGGTTGCAGGTATATAGTGACTCCTTGCTGATCGTTAGCCAGGTAAAAGGTGAGTACGCAGCTAAAGACTCGAAGATGTCCCTCTACTTGGAGCTGGTCCAATTGAAGATATTGCTCTTTCAAGAGTTCACCATACAACAGATACCAAAGGACCAAAATACTAAAGCTGACGCACTAGCTAACCTAGGTTCTGCACTTAGGAAATGCAGCTTCAGCAATATTCCCATCGCTCACTTAATTGAGCCAGTTGTCAACAAGGAGGTAAGCAATGTGTTTAGCATTGGTGATGAAGCAGGGACTGATAGCTGGAAAAAGTCGTTGTTGGATTACCTAGAAAGGGACGTACTACCGGACGATAAGCTGAAGTCCAGAAAGCTACGCATGAAAGCCAGCAGGTACCAGGTGATAGCTGGAGTCCTATTAAAACATGCAGCTAAGCAGGACATGCTGCAAAGGTGTTTAGAAAAGGAGCAGTGGGAGACTACCCTCAAACAATTTCACGAGGGAGAGTGTGGCTCACATACAGCAGGAAGGAGCTTATCTAACAAAATCTTATCCTACGGATATTATTGGCCGACATTGCGTCAAGATGCCAAGAGATACGTAGCCAAATGTGATACTCCCTCCGTCCCCCAAAGGATTTCCCATTTGCTTTTTGCACGGTCTCCAATGCACATCTTTGACCGCTTATATCTCCTATTATTTATTAATAAAAATGATAAAATGTTGATATTTTGAATGTACCTATTAATACAAATCTAACAAGATCACCTATGACAATTATTTATATTATATATTATAATTTATGGTCAAACTTTACAAAGTTTGACTTCAAGAAAAGCAAATGGGAAATCCTTTGGGGGACGGAGGGAGTAGTTGCCAAAGGCACGTAGGTACGGTACATAAGCCCTCTGAACCATTACATCCCACCTTGACACCTTGGCCATTCATGAGGTGGGGCATGGACATAGTAGGGAAGCTGCTAGTTGCGCCAGGTCAAAAAGTATTCATGCTGGCCTTAACTGACTACTTCTCTACACTAGTAGAAAAACATCAAATTGCGGCTCTTAATTTGAGGCGTTTTATCTTAATTGCAGCAAATAACTTTGAGTATTTAAAAATAAAATTAGCACGCCCATTGGTTGGATGCGTTTTTTTCTTAAGACGCCTCAAACGTATTTATGAGGCGTGTAGAAATTTAAATGCCTCTTGTCCCAATAAGTTACTAGGCATGTGTAGAAATAAGCCCGCGATGTTCGAGCGCATAATTATAGGGCTTCCTTGCTTCTTCTCTCTCAATCGTCTTTTTCTCTCGAACTGAACATCGCGGGCATAATTCTTGAATTCAAGGCCGCTGGTTGCTCTTCGTCGCCGACCTCGTGCTTTCTCTCCGTCGCCGGCCTCGTGCTTGCTCTCCGTCGCCGGCCTCCACCTGTTCACGATTCCGGGGCAAAATAATTGATCCATGGTACCCAATCAGGAGGCAACCCACCTGCGTAACTCAAAGACCTCGATTCTCGTCCATCATCGGGTATTTTCTCCATTTCAATTCCGTTACTATTGTTTCTATCTCTCTATTTTCTTCTCATTTTTTGTTATCTGATTTGAATGCTTTATCTTGTGGCTGAAGTTCTTGTATGTGGATTAGTGGTTTAGTGGGTAGTAAGAACTGCAGAAGAAGTGTTCAGTTTATTTCAATTTTTTAGGAAATTGTTAATGATGATTTTGATTTTATGGAATTTTGAAAATGATTGAACTCCTTTTCTTATCAATTTTTATTCTCTCCTAATTGTTGAAAGCTAGTCATTTGTTATTGATTATGAATTGCAAAAGGTTGGGTAGTATGATTTGTTGGTATAGCATTATATTGGTCTTCTGGGTAAAAAGCATGTTTTTCTACTTCTTTGGAACAATTTGATAGACAAGGTTGTTTTGTTTATAGTCGAAATGATAATCTACTGAACACATGAATAGCTGAACCGATAATCTACTTAACCCATGCAATGTTGCTCATTAAACAATCTATCGTACCTGAAAATGATAATTTAACTCTAAACTAAACTCACATTTCCATTTTTCCTTGTTATTCTTTTTAGTACTATGTATTGTATATTTCTTTCCTTTTTTCCAATTTCTGGGTACCAGAGGTCTAGAAATTGGTTTGGTGAAGAGAGGGGAGGTGATTATAACCATCAGGCCATCACCGAACACTATAAGCCTTCTCCTAAATTATAGGACAAGACCTAGCTGCCTCCTACTTTTTTCTCTTTTTTCTTTTTTTTATATTACAAAAATGACTATTGGTTCACGCAGATCCTGCCTGTGCTTTCCTAATGTTGGGTTGCTGCTGCAATTTTCAAATCATTATTTTTTTGTTAAGGCAAAGGGGATGCTTTATTTATCCTTTTTGTTCTGTTTTTATGGATTTATATATGGTTTTCTAGCTTAATTCATAATTTCAAGGTAAATTGGGACTAATTACCTAGGTTTAAAATTTTCCTTTTACCAGCTTGAGTGAAGTGCTTTAGGTATTCTTATGATTATTAAGGACTTTTCAATCCCTATTTGATATTTGAATATCCTGATTTAGGGGTTCATGATCCAGGATATGTGTCTTTTAAGTGGAAGAAATTCTATAGTCTATGCATCAGCTTTTGGTAAATGATCATACTTCTTACAGTTCTGTTTTTCCTAATGAATCTTACATCAAACTAGTCCCTCCAAACAACACTTTTGGTTTATTTTTGGTTTAATTTTGTTGTTGCTACTAATTGAGAGATACTGCTGCTGCTATTGCTTCTGCACGCGCTGCTGATTTGTATGGCTTGCAGCCAAAATTTGATAGGTTTTAGTCGTATCACCTATTCAAAAATAAACCTATAGTCCTCTAACTATGGTAGTCAATGGAAGCAGGGTCGAATCCACAGGGAGACAAAAATTCTAAATTAATATTCAACAATTCAGCTACTTCAGATGAAATCAGAGATGAATTAACTGAACTAATGATTAAACTAAAGAAGACGAAATTAAATCGAGGAATTGACTATGGACTAAAAACCTAGGGTATTAGGTCGGTCCACCATGCTTATACCAATCAAATAGGGTCAACTACTACCAAAACCTAAGTCAAGAGTCGGGGGATTAGAGCACGAGTTGAGCTATGATTAAGATCAACGCTCATAGTTCAACATACGCCGCATGGTCACTAACGTAATCAGAACTACTGATGTGTCCTAGGCCTCTAGTCGTAAGACGGATCTGTGCAAACAACTATTAACCACAAGCAATCAATGAAATTGTAAACTGACATTAATTACTCAATAAAGAACAAACCACATCACAATCACCCTAATCAAGCCCTAGAATTTGATAGAAATCTAAATCACAATCATGGTATAAACATGGCTTTCCTAACTAACACCCTAGAAAGGGAACTACTCACTCATAATTGAATTAACAACAACAAATCTAATATGAAACCCTAACAATTGCATCATGAACAATTATATAACGAAGCTAAGCAATCAAGAATAATAAAAGAGATTAGGGTAGGAAAGAATACCAATTGACGGAAAACAGGAACTTTTATTGAAATCGAAATAGGTTTGATCACCTTTAATCTAATCTAAAGTGTTTGAATTAAACTAAGAACAATGAGAAATAAAACTAGTCTAAAGCAGTAAAAAGATGAATCAAAGATGTCCCTAAATAATATGAGGAAAAAGGTATTTATATTGCCCCTCAAGTCTAAATAAAATACGAAATAAAAGACGAATTCCGCGACGGATGGCGACAGACCCGATCGGGCCAGAGACATGCACCCGATCAGGCCGCGGTACAAAACTCAACAGCTTGCGTTTTGGGCCCTCGTCTAGCAGCAGCGCAGCATCAGCTAAATAATACGGCCCACCCGATCGGGCTTTGGGCAGCCACCCGATCGGGCCAGGCGAAGACTTGGGCCCAGCGCACTCTCTTAAACAGCAGCAACAAAATAGGATGTAGGAGCACCCAGCCCGATCGGGTCGGGCACATTATGCCCGATCGGGTCTGGTGCATTGATGCTCGCCCGATCTGATCGGGCACGCCTTGCCCAATCGGGTCCACGACTTTCATACCCGATCAATATATTTTCGCCCGATCGGGCCATTTCTGCCCGATCAATGCACGGAAACCTCCTTTTTGACTCTTTGGTTTTCTAATCTTCACGTTTAGGGATCTTGGGACCTCCTGAATTATCCATAAAGCTCGTGAGCCATCCTACGTGCCCCGTAACATCTCGTAAAGCCGTGGTTGCTTCCAAATGGCTCGGGAATACGGAGAAAACTCCCTCAAACCTGCAATTCAACACTAAAACGCGAAACCACAACTATAAACGATAGTTAGCACAGAATAGCTCCCAAGAGCTCCAATGACGTATAAATTAGCTTGTAAATAAGGGAGAAAAGTCTATATAAATACGTGATATCACTTGCAGGCATTCCTATTAACAAGTCTAGCATCAGCAATAGGGAGCCCGTCAACAACAATAATAACAACAACAACAGTAAAAGTGCGAATGACAAAAGGTTCAAGACATTGCATGATGCGGAGACATTTCCTAGGAACGAGGTGCTTGGTGGATACATCTTTGTGTGCAACAATTACACCATCCAAGAGAACCTAAAGTGAGATCTATTTGGTAAACGTACTTTTCCTTAAACTCGCGCTTTTAAAGTTAGGATTTCTTGGTTAGTGTTTCTGGCATCATGATCCTTTTACTTTCTCCTTTAGGTTATGTGTGTTATGAGCATTAATGATCATGCAATTTTGATTTACCTGCAAGGCTGCAATCATTATTGCTATTACTAGTATGCTCTGCTCACAATAGAAGATGATCATGATTTGGTGGTTTCAATTTGCAATGAGGAATGGCTGCTAATTGTGGCTCCTCTGTTTAGGTCTACCCCCAGGATACATGGACTCTTTTCGAGCAATAATACATGGTTTACCTCTATTCCTGTACAACTATACAACTCACTAGCTTCATGGCATATTTAAGGTTTGTGTTGAAGCCTCATTCTATTTTTCATGTCTTTGATGTCAAAAAAAATTGACGATTATCGGCCTCAAATAGATGTTTTTCCACTAGTGTACGCCTCCGCTGTCTCGGTAATCACCGGAGTTGCAATGGATCGTTTTAGTATGTTCAAGTAATTACTAGGTCTGCAATTTAGTATATTACACCATTTTTTTCTTTCTCAAAACATTTTTGGTTCAATTATCCATTGCTTCAACTTTGTTCTTGATTGTAAATTTTGACATGAAATTTCTGTTTCATATTAGGTGTAATAACCTAATTTGATTTGATTTGATCTGATTTACAGTTCATGCCTCAAAGATTTCTGGTTCTGTTCATCAGTTCCTTTAACTCTGTAATTCTTGATTGTGATTTTGATCTGATTTTCTGTTTCAAACATGGTGTAATTTACTGAATTGATTTACAGTTGTTACTTTAAACATTTCTGGTTGAGTTTCACATTTAGCTTGTTGTAAAGAATGAAGAGGAGCTGAGCATGCTTCTCATCGATATTACCATTGTAGTAGGGTGAATGTAGTATATTATTCTTTACCTTTTATATCTTCTAATTGCCTTTTCTTGTGTCAGGTTTATGCAGTGGACGCCAGTGACATTACAGTGCAGGTACCTTGTTTAGATTATGCTTCCTACTGGTAGTCAGTTCATGCTTTTTATCCCATGATTTTGGCTTCTTACTTAGTTAATATGTTGTCCACATTCTGCTGTGTTGCGTCATGACTCATCTCTAGCCTTCATATGGCTTAGTGGCACTGGCATCATTTATGGTATGTTCTGTGACTTCTCTCTAATCTCCCCCCTACTGAGTTATTTTCTCTCCAATCTGCCCCCTACTCAGTTATTTTTTGGAAAAATTGGTCAGTTCTTTGACTTTCTCCAAAGGTTATAATAAACCTGTGTTGCTTGGTTCCTCTATATTATGGTATGTCGAATATTAGGGTCCAACTACATGCTCTTAGCCTCAGCATCAAGCTGCATTTTTCCTCCCGCTCTGTATCATCCCTTCGCTTTGCGACTTCTTTATCCTTCTCCACCTCCTCATCATCCTTGGTGCCTTAGCAGGGTGCCATGCTGCCATCACCGGAGGGACGCGGTGGTACAGGGCACATTATGGCTGCCACGGTCCTCACCGCCATCTTCCAAGGCTCGATATTGGTCCTTATCTTTACAAGAAGTGATGATTTCTTAGCAAGTTTGAAATCGTATGTTGAAGAGAGTAGTGGTGTTATGATCTTGAAGTTGGCTAGTGGACCTTTTGATGTCATGTTTTGTTTGAAGTGGGTTGTTTTTATTGTTGCATTTTTCTTGAAGTATTATACTGTTTTTGAAGGTGATGTTAATGGAGGTATGAAGAGGACTGCTAAAGAGGGTGTTACTTAAGAAGAAATGAGCTATTTGCCTTATCCTTCTGCCTCTCTACATGTCTAGAATTTCAACAAGAAATCGAAGGAAAGAGTTATGATTGGTTATTTTTTTCATTTTTGAATATATATTACTATATAGTAATTCATATTGGAATTCATATAATTTTGATGTTGTTGATCTTATTGTTGTACTTAGGGCTCGATATTGGTTTTAAGTGTTTTTCATTGTGGACAACTTGCAGTTATTCTTGGAGGGCCACTAATTGGAAAATTCATGGACCATCTCCCGAGAGTACATGCATATAATTGCCTAAGTTCCATCAGGGTAATTATTCATTTCTATTCAATATGCTAACTTGCGTCTCTTTCTCATTTTTCTAAGATTTACTGCATATGGCAGGTTGCTGCTCAGCTGATGACTATGGCAAATCTGGCAATGATAATCCATGGTGTGTTATTCTTCTTTTTGCTGGTGCAATTGAGCGGCTATGTGGGTTAGCTTTGGGTGTTGCCATGGAGCGTGACTGGCTTGTACTGGTAAAGTTGTTTCAGATTCCGTCATGGTTTCTGTTGCTTCCTTATTCCTCTAGTCTAGGAGTTCAATTTTATGATGCAGACATTATGTTTTCATCAGCTAGCTGGAACCAATCGACCTATTGCACTTGCATAGGCTAATGCTGTTATCAATCGAATTGATCTTCTTTGTGAGGTAAAAAGTTGTCTTGCTTATTGAGCTTTACACTCTAATTTTCACTCAGTAACTCAACCATGCTTTCTAAGTAGCTGAGTGATCAGCCTTTATGTAATTGTATACGCGTGTAAGCTTTGGCATTTAGTTTTTTTTTCCGATAAGCATCTCACCAGTACATATCACAAATCTGGAACATCTTTGCGATTATCATAATTTTATGTAATTTTATGTATACTTGCAGATTGCAGCCGCATCACTATTCGGTATTCTTTTGTCTAAAAATGCAGGGCAGCTGGGCATCAGCTGGGAAGGCCCCTACCTGATTGAATATGTAGTAGGTAAAGGAGCATATCGCCTAGCTACAGTAGAAGGGAAAGCTGTTCCCAGAAGCTGGAACGCATCACATCTGAAACTCTACCATTTCTAGGAAACTAGATACTTGGCTGAAAATCAAATTCTCAACAACAGTAACTCAAAATACCAACAAGGAAATTACACCAGGTAGGAAAAATTGTTGGGCAAGGTCAAGAAACGCCAGGTTAGGCTCCCTTCCACCTTGCCTTTTCTATCTATAAGGTATTCCCATAATCCTTACTGACTTAGGCATCGGAGAGCCGTTGGCTATGCCAACTGTCTTGGCATAGTCAACACATGCAGGTACCGCAAGGCTAGCTGCAGGTTGGAACATTTCCCAGCCTCCCAAGCTATCTAAAGACGCAAGTACACCTAGACGCCTTAGAAAGAAGCTATCAAAGAACTAAGCTACCGAGGTTGCATCAGCTAAGGGCTATACACCTGGGTAACTGGGCCCATCACACAAGACATTGGCATCAAAAACGCCAGGTAAAAACATAAAGCAGCTAGCTCATTATACTAAAGTTCTAAGATGCATATATGTACCAAAAGTTAGCATGTTCAAAAACACACCAGCCCCTTAGCTGATGGTAAAAAGCATCCAAGGCAAATTAAAAATTGTTTGACAAGAGGGAAAAGCAAAAGATGTTTGAAGAAATTAAAATAATTGCATCCTTAGGTAGCAAGTTGGTCAGCTGTAGGCATCTGCTCTGGCACCTCAGAAGCTGGGACAGAATTGCTAGAAGGCTCAGTTAAAGCAGGGGCATCAGCTAGGGCCTTAGCTGAAGAATTAGCTGGGACCTTAGCTTAAGAGTCAGCTATAGAAGCTTCCTGCCTATGAGGGTTAAGGCCCAAAGCCAGAGCTTTAAGGTCTGCAATGCTTCCCATGGTAGCTAAGAAAGCGTCAGTATACTTATGCAGCTCCTTGTTCTCTACAGTTCTAAACAGCATCAGGTAAGCCAGCTTAGCAGGTTCAATAATTTGAACTTCTGCCATCTTATCCAAGTAAAGCTCCTTTTGATGCTCCAGCTGAGCACTCAGGATGTCTCTCTCTCCAGTCACCTTAGCATCCTCCCTAGCAGCAGCAATCTCAGCTTCCGCTGAAGCTGCAAAGAGCTTTTTTCGCATCTCTCTCCTTCTCTAGAAGCAGCGTCTCAGCTTTCCGCTGCTCCTCAGCTTGAGCCCGTTCTTTCTTCGCCTTTCTCAGCTCCTCCTTCAAACTGGCAACCTCAGCTTTAGAAATCTTGAGCTGAGCAGACACCGAAGCAGCAGCTCTGAAGCCGGAGCGCGCCGCCAGTCAATTGGGAGAGCCTAGCGTAAAGACCACTACAACAAAAAGGAGCTTTCGTGGCGATTATATTGGTCTTTCGCGGCGAATATATTTGCCGCGAAAACCTTTAGGATCAAATCACTATTCGTCACGAGATCCATTGTCTCTATAGCATATGGAAGCGATTTTCAAAATCGCTGGGGTAAGCCAAAATAATTGCCGCGAAAGGGTAGTATCTATACCAGCGATTATTGTGGCGATTATAATCATCACTAACTCCCTCTTTTGATTTACCTCCATTTAGCTTTAGCATCAATTGTAATCGACACTATTTTCAATAAGCGGCGATTGTAATTGCTATTAAAGACAATGATTTATCTTTCTAATTACTATTGTGTTGATTACAATTGCCACAACAAAAAAGTAATTGTCATTCTTTTATTCTATTGTGTCAATTACAATTGCCTCTAAAGAGACTAGTAACAAATGACCACTATTCTTGTTTCGATTACAATTGCCACTTTAAGTACTATGAATTATAGATAAGAATCTCAATCATATAGTCGATACAAAAATGTGCACAAGTGTCTTAGTTGCCTCGCTAATAATTTCGAAGCCATTAAAGAGATCGAGTCTAATATTATCACCAAATATATAATATGATTAATTCAAACTTAGAAAAATTTACATTGACATCCTTACATCAAAGTGAGTCTAGTATCTCCATAATCATATAAGTAATTACGTGCAAACCAAATGTTACTTATAAACAACAAAAAAGATTTTCCAAATAGCTTCATATGTTCACAAAAACCTGCTTCTGGCCTCTTTTCCAACCCTGTAGTAGTACCTGCCAATTACAAAGAAAAAAAGCTAAATAATATTGAAACACAATTTCATTTTATGCCTATTAAAAGAGAAAAACATAAGAAAAGCAATAAACAATAGATGTATTCACGAACAAGCAAAGTATCATCTATGATTAATTTTCCTAGAACGCACGTACTTGAGTAAATGATGCCAGTCAAACTTACATTCTTGTTCTAATACTCTTTTTCTAAAATACAATTTAACAAACTTGTACTAGGATTGTTCAGCAAAAGCACACCAACAGCCACAAGAAACAAGGGAGAAAAACCGAAAGGATTGTACCGAGAGTTTCACATCTTCAGTTATATGTACCGTTTCTATTAGTCCTTATTTGATCTAAGCTTTTCTACGCTTTATTTCTCATACAAACACAATTTTACAAGCAATTACAAGCCAAGAATCTTTAAGTACATCGTCAAGTGCTAACAAAACCATAAACATCAAGAATAAAGCTGCTCCATCAGATGGCTTCTATCAAGAACTGCACTACAAAGCTGCTGCAACTTGGTCTTTCTATTAAATCAGTTCCAAATTATATAGACAAATAAAGTTAGCCAATTTGCATAAGTTCCACTAAATATCAAGGGCCAAAAAGAGATGCCATCTTAGCAAGTGCAGATCGAGCAGTAAATAGCAATATGAAATAACAGGGGAACATGTACTTTGGAGCATAGCAGTAGCCAGTATGAATCAACATACCTTGGTCTTTTCATTATCCCAATAGGTAAGAAGATCCAACCATTGATCATTAGGCACACCGTACACTAGAATCATTTGGAACTAAATAGTTCCGATTATACTTGTAAGGCTCATAATATCCATCTCTAAGTTCGCCTCTAAAATCATTTACACTTTTTCCCAGAGATTGAAGAATAATTTTTTCTCCTCTACGTGGAAAACTGAAGCGTAACTGTAAGCGAAGGCAAGTAAACTTTCCGTTAGACAACTAAAAATCAAAATTAGTCACAACAATAAGATCGAAATAATTTAACATCATCTAACCGCTATTTTGGCAACATAATATGCTTGATCGAAAAAAAAAATACTAACTAACCTTTATCTCATTATGCATAAGGTTTTGTATTCCTTTGTTACCAGTCTCCAATCAGAATAACCTTGTGATGCTAGCTCGAGATTGTTTCCTATGGTCCGTAAAAAACTAGCTAAAAGACCAGCTTCTTCACCAATAGGTTTTTCATAACAGTTCAGTGTAACGACCTCTTTCTCATCTAGCGATTGATTCTAACTATCTGCAAGAATAGTTGGTCCTTTGCTCCTTTCTAATAAGTAAGAAGTTTCTATTAGTATAGGAAATAGATTGAAAATAGTGTAGAGAATCATGTGCATCTATATTACTTCCTCCGTTTTTTTTAAATGTGACACTTTCTATTTTAGGAAGTTTTAAATTAAATGTGACACTTTCTTTTTTGGTCAATAAGCTCTCTCTATCTCTCTCCTCTCACATGGGTCCCCTTATTTTTTTTCTCTCTATCTCTTTCCTTCCCAAAAATTGCCTCGGAGTCTGTGAATCTAAAAGTGTCACATTTAAATAAAAACGGAGGAAGTAATTTAGTTCAATACCAAGTGCTTCTTATGCTTCTGCTGAATCAGAATCCTCATGAACCTCCGTGGAACCATCAATCTCATTTTCTAGAGATGATTCTTGAGTGATTGGTACATTCCTTTAGCTTAAAGTATGGTCGGGAATGATACTAGAAGATGAACCAGTAGACACGCTTACCTTTGTTAAACGTCTTCTTTTTGCCATTGAACCTGAAAGGCAGTCTAACAGAACACAAAATCACATATAGTAACGGTAGTTCTGCGATGCGTATCACTTTATTCCTTACCTAACACAAGTCTTGCTAAATTCATCAAATTCCGAAGGTTTACAAGGTTATTATGCCAGAGCTATATGTTAGCCCATGCACACAGAAAAAAGGTAGAGATCATATGCCAGACAAGACTTTGATCAAGTTTATACCTTTTTCACAACTCCTATCTTCAAATATGAACTGAAAATTGTATTAAAATACCATTAGGCACCTAGAGGTTCTTAGTTAGATTTCACATTAATCCAATTTACTTATTTTTTTTATCATGCATCGACACCAACAACTACTATTCCTATTTCATAGTACATGAACATAACTAGTTTTCCCACTTAAATGTTCCAGGAAAGTATTCATATTAAAATATCATATTTTCTATAGAAATCACTTTCCCCTTCCATCTACATTTATGGCAGAAACTTAAAACAAATCCAAAAAATAACGTTACTGATATATATTGGATAAACAATTCAAGATTTGTCCTGGTTCCTCAATTCTTGCATTTCATGATTTGTAGCACCAACAACATTCATTTTCCTATTAGACTTCTACATTCAGGCATAGCAGAAGGGCAGCCACAATTATTTTAATAACCAGAAAAGGCACTAAAGATGCAGTCTATGTCATCTAGTCACCAAAATATAACAATGCTAAATTATATCAATGGTACATTACAAATCATACATATCATGATCCTAATCAATCAATGTCTAACCTTGATGACGCCTCAAAGAACTAGCTAAACTATCCTTATTTCTAAAAAAAATTTCATAAAACAGTAGCATAATCAAAGCAGTTCCCAGCAAAAACTCATCAAATTCAGCATAATAGTTGAATAAAACAAACACAAAAAAGAGGGCAAAGTAAATTTCTTCATAGAAAATTGATTGAATTACAGAAAGATTGTACCTGAAGTCTGTTGCGTGGATTGCAAGTGACGTGATTAAGCGATGAAAAGCAAATCAAAAGCGCATAATAATCACTGGAAAATGACAAAACGCAATACCACAACAATCCTTTTTCAGATGATGTTGCTCCAATTCATCCACATATAAGAGTGAAATATCTTCTGCTGGAGAAGCTGAATAAACTTGGATGTTACTACACCACGACTGCCTTTTTTCTAACCACCAACTATAAATATAATAATGCAAAAAGAAAATGTCATTCATTTAATTGTTCCAGTTAGATGTTTGATTATTTGAAAACTACATGAAGAACAGTTCAACAAACGAAAAACAGATTTTATTGCAGAACCTTCATTAAAGATGCGTTCTTTTCATAGTCACTTTATAAGACGTTAGCACTATATCCGAACTTATTAGACCTGAGTGAAAAAGACGTACCCTAAAGTGTCTTACATTCTACCCTATGATACCCTATTCGGGGTACAAGATTAGGTATACTTACGGGGTTTAGTCTAATACTCTAACGTTACCTTATTCATAGTACAAAATTGGGTACAATTAAGCCCTGGGATTTGGGGAAAATTCACACACCTCGCAGACTATTTGGAAGATAAACATCGCCAGCCCATTACAGTGGTATAAAAAGAACTAGAAATTTAAAAGTTCATACCATACTATTCACCAACGATAAAAGCCATTCCAGCAAGGTGATATGGTACCATTTATGCAGACTTGGAAAACTACATATGACAGCATATTAGCAATTCAGTATCAACAAGAAAATGACACATAGAAGTTTAAACAGACATCCAAGAAATCCCTAAAGTTTATCTAATGACATAAGCTAGCAAGTTATAACCAAATGTCCAAAAGAGACTACATTGAAGGTGGGCAAAAATCAACCAAGCTCTTTCAAAATTAATCCAATTCAGTAAATACCCAACTCATAAAATAGATCAACTAACAATAACAAATCAAGGAGGCGCAAATAAAGGGTGAAAACCAAGAAACCAATTCGTCGAACATGTTACCTGCATAAATTGAAAACACCCACAAAAGAGAGTAAATTAGAGAAGAAATAAAGAGCTTACTTGAGTAAAGAGGAGAGTACGAAGAGGTGATTCGAGAAGAGGTGATTTGAGGAAGAACAAAGAAATAAGATGGACATTTCAGACAAAGATGAGAATTAAGGGAGATAATTGATTGAATAGTGATATATAAAGAACTAGAAATTTAGAAGTTCACACCATACCATTCGCCAACTATATATACTCACACATACAGATTAACAAAAACGTAGAAAAAAAAAGCAAAGAAAATTGACAAAATAATCTCTGTCTCTAAAATCAACTGAAGAGAGTACTCACTCAAGAGCAACTCAGATATAACAATGGCGGCAGCAACAATTACAAACAACGATATTTTAACCGGAAAATCTTCTCGAGCAATTGACAAAACGGATGCAAAAAAACAAACAGATGAGTGAATTTTAACTACTCAACCTTCCATCTCAAACAATCTTACATCGGAAAATTATAAATCTCAATATTCAATCTTACAAATTAATTTAATCTCACAAAGCAAATTAATCTATGTCATTAATATTGAACAACTACCTTAAGAAGCGTCGACAGTGGCGCAACCTAGGAAGGTGTCGAAATTATTTTCAGAAGAAGTTTGAGAAGGTGGCGCGGCGGAGGAAGGTGGCGATGAATGTAAGGGGTGAAGAAGTTTGGAGCCAGCAAGAATTTTGGAGTGAATTGAAAGTGAATTTTGGAGTGGCGGTGGATTGAAATTTGTTGAGCCAAAAATTAGTACAGTATGCCGCTTAATTGAATTGGGAATTGGGAATTGGGAATTGGGTAGTTTAGGTTTCGCATCGATTTCTTAATAGGTTTTGGTATTAATTTTTAATTGCTACGGTAGACTTAGTCATTTAAGTTTTTCTAAACTTATTGTAGCAAATATCTAATTGATGCAAAAAAATCGCTACTAAACCCTATAATTGTTGTAGTGAACGTTAAGGTATAAGAAAGGTGGAAAGCAAAATAAAAGGAACTAAAAGACTAAGACATAGTAAAAACAGTACCTGAAGAGACGCATGCTTCACCATCACCTCAAGGTCCTGCAATCTGAGGCGTTTGGCCGCAGCGGGAAAGAACAGCTTATCTGCATGGGGCCAGATGCCATTGTTTATCCCATCCTCGGACAGAAAGTCTGCAGGCATAATTAGGTTGACCGTTGATGAACCAGGGGCAGGTGGATCTAGGTCCAGCTTGGTTATAGAAGGAGGCATACTAGGAGTTGTAGTAGCAGTCTTAGCAGGAGTCGTAGGTTTAGACTGGGTAGAAGCAGTAGGTGCTTCCATCCTCTTCCTTTTCAGCCGATCCAAAGCATCAGCTTGAGACAAAGTGCTACCTTTGACTACGCAACAAAATGAAAGAAATTACATGCTCTTTCTAGAAAAACCTAAAACAAACTAGCTGGAGGGTTAGGTTACCTGAATTCATGGAGTTATTCCCTGAAGTAGCAGGGGTCAAAGAAGAAACAGGAATAGCTTTGAAGGGTGGAGTGTAAGATCTTTTGTCTAGGGAGATGCTGAGAAAGACCTTCGCCCTTTCGACCCTATCCTCAAGACTTTCCACAGCAGAACCTATAAAAAGACAGGGTTAAGAACCACTGTTAATAAAATATTCGAGGAAAAAAGGAAAGATGCAGTAAAAAAATACCTCCAGCAGGCCAGCCAGAGGGTAGGAAAGCCCAGCTTCGCCAAGGGAATCTTTGGCAACGAAGAAAAAGCGAGTCTTCCAGAAAGACTCCGAAGCACCAGTCCCTTCCACAGGACTAGGGTACTTTCGATTTTGCTTCAAGGTGACTTTGTTAGGGTTTATAATCTTAAGACAATACATGGTCAGGAGATCTTCTAGGGCAAAGGCTGGGCTCCAGTCCCTAGTAGCTCACTCAATTGTAAAACAAATCTTCCAAAAACCCGGCATCAGCTGGCCAGGGGGAAAAATTTAGAACCTCTATGAAAGAACGAATCAGAGGTGTGAACTCAAAGTTGTACCCTAAGAGGAAAGGGTACTCATAGAAGCAGATATGGTTATCTGCAGTTTTTTCCGGCCTATCTAACTCTTCAGGGACTATAAACTCTGTACTTTCCGGAAACCCTCCTCTAATCCTTATGTTCTCTATGTCTTCCCAAGTGATTCTAGAAGCAACGTCATCTCTCTCTTTACCCATAGATGTAGTTTTTGGAGAAAAAACTTTCTTCCTAGCTGACTGCTTGATAGGCATGTAGAGAGACAAAGAGGAGAAGGAGGAAGAGAGATAAAGGAAACTTACCAAAGGAAAGGGAAGAATACACGGAAGAAAATCTTTTGGAGATCTCTTTGATTTTAAGTCGTTCTGACAAAAACGGCTAGTATATATTGCTTGCCTTAAATAAACTAAAGTGATGATTAACCTTGATCTTTAAAGATAAGCGTGCTTCATTTAATCTTTTTTGCCTCTTGAGTTTCCATCCTTTATGATAAACGTTACATTAAAATTTATCTTAAAATCATAACTTGCAGCTTTACTACGCAAGGCCAGCAGTACAAGCTACAAGTTAGGGGAAATTGTTATATCATGAAAATTACGCAGCTACATGTGCAGGTTAAATAATTATTACAGCTATGATCTTCCCCCTTAGGATCTCCTGCTAAGGAATTCCAGCTTGAGTCTACCAGCTAATATCTCCCAGCTAAGGGACTCAGCTCTGTTATAAGCGTTACGAGTCAACAATTAACGAAGCCTAAAATCTCGAAGAGAATAAAGTCAAAGGTACAGAGAGATAAATGCGACTGAAGATTGTATTCAAAGACATTGATTACAGATATGAGCGAAGATCCAAGGACGGTTACAAGCCGTTGCTGAGGCTGGTTCAAACGGACATTTTTTCCTTAGTATATATATATATATATATATAGCTCAATGATTGTATATGAGACACAAGCTTTTACGCATTCAGCACTTACATTCTAAGATTGAAACATTGTTCTTAAGCTTACGAATTACATTGGTACGTAAAACACTAGGGCTGTAACTGAGATCAAAGTGGATTGGTGGACTCAAAGCCACCCGCTGTTTTTCCCTTATTCCACGGGTTTCCGCGTCACCATCCTTGGTGTATTTATATTTTTTCTGTTTCTTGCTTTCTTTGTTCATCCTAGCTGTGCTCAGCAGCATCCAGCTATCTAGCCACTTCCTAGCTGTAGCTCCCAGCTTAGTTTTGCCTTAAGCAGATTTTAGCATAAACAAGTGCCACCTTCAATGCTGGTGATCTTAGTACTTATTATGATGATGCAATTTTGAGGACAAATTCTTTTCAAGATGGGAGAATGATACAAGTCAAGGTCCAAGTCAAGATCAAAAGTCAACTCTTGGAGATGAGCCTATTTGTTTGATTCTTGAAGCATTTGGATTCAAGTTAAATTCCAACTATTTCTTTGTGTCCTTGATTACTTAGGAAGATTATCATAGCCTGGAAGAATGATATGGAGCTTCCTATTAAGTCATTAGAAGTCTTAGTTAATTTTATTTAGTCTTTTTATTCAGCATTTTAATTCTGTTAATAGATAGCCGAAAATATAGTTGTAATTTCCGTTACCAAGAGTCCTTGTTCTAGTTGTAGTTGAGTTGTAATCCCTACAAGATAAGATTAGATTAGCTAAGAGATAAGGATTATGATAGGCGTGTAAATAAGATAAGGGGGGCCGAAAATCCTACCCTATCTTATTAGATTATCTTCCTTATCTTTTCCTAAATTATAGGGATTAGTTTTTAAGCCATTTTTAGACTAAGGTTTTGGTTTCCTCATTATGCTAGGAGTATCCTAGTATAAATTGGCATCCATATTTTCAATAAGAAGTAGATTATTTTTCAGTTAAAAATTTCGCTAAGAGTTAATTGTTTATTTCAATTAATTTTGCCACTTAATAACTTTCAGGAGTGTTGATTTTAATTATCATATACAAGTTACTTGTTCTTGAATTTTCGGACTTAGACTAATGTTTAAGTTCCTTTTCTTTGGAGTTCTTGAACGTTACTTATCATTGGAGTAGCATTCATATCAAGATCTCCAGCGATGTACATGTTCGTGAAGGTGTGCA
Source organism: Patellifolia procumbens (assembly GCA_947645195.1). Lineage (NCBI taxonomy): Eukaryota > Viridiplantae > Streptophyta > Magnoliopsida > Caryophyllales > Amaranthaceae > Patellifolia > Patellifolia procumbens. The sequence continues at coordinate 696,633 of CANSGD010001144.1, forward strand.
AATGAAAAAATGGGAAGACTTTCTCACTTCTTTCCATTTTTTTCTTGGTGAATGGTGTGTGCAAGAAAAAAAAAGGCTTCTACTTTTTGCTGAACTTTGACAGCTTTTAGGGGAGTTAATAGGGAGTTAGAGATGGGTTAAATATGTATATAATGGCTACAATAAGTGGTAGTCTACGAGGGTGAGTGAAAGGGTGAGTTTTGGATTGAATTAACGTTACAATGATAAGAAAGTGATAGTTATAAAATCTTCATTTCCCACTCTAAACACCAAAACTTTTGGGGCCCCTTAACGCCCATACATGACACGCGCAACTCGTTCGTAAGTTAGACGGCACAAGAAATATATTAACGCTCATAACAAAAATATATTTATGGTAATATTTTTATAAATAAAAACTATTAATATTAATATAATATATATACACCTCATAAGCATATACATTTTATATATTATGCTCACACAAGTATCACATTATTCAGTAAAGCAAAACCGGCACAAGAACAACCACTAAAAATAATTAAAGAAGTCTACATTTTATTTTACGATATAAAATATATATAAATATATATATACCTATATAATGAAACGTAGAAGAAAATATAAGTTTAAAAAATATAAGAGTAAATATAATTATTATCGAATATATATAATTCAACGCTTGAAATCGAATGACACAACACTTAAATTTATAAAATAAAATAACTAACTAGATTATAAAAGTAATACGCACGTTACATTGTCCACCGAGACATTTTCTAGTTCGAATACGACCATTTATGTAATACAATATAGTTTTTATTTACGAAATTATATTTAGATTTATAACTACTCCCCCTTCAAAGAGTTTCTTCTAGAGAAATCAGGGGGTGTTACAACTACTCCCTCTTCAAGGAGTTTCTTCCTCGAAACTTTTAAAAGAATAGTAGAACAAAAGAAAATACTCTTGATAAAGAACATTAACAAAACATAAATCAAATAGGTTTTAGTTAAGGGTTAACTCAACAGAAGAATTTGATGATTCAATGAATATACATTTTATTTTGAAAGACAAAAAGAATTATTTGAAAAATATTTATAAAATGCGAAAGCACGGATGACACTGATTACAAAATGTTAGAGGTAAAAACAGTTGCATAGTAAACCAAATTAATAAAATTATTGAAGAAATGATACAAAAATCCATCATAAATATTATTAGGAAGTGAAAAAAAAATGGATGACCACTAGTGAAAAAATAGTCATTAGTTGCGGACCAAAAAGGGCCTTTAGCTGCGTACATGTGTCCGTAGCTATTGTAGGCGCATCTAAAATAGCTACGAGCTTAGCTCTGTACGTGTTCGCAGATAAAACAAAACAATTGCTGCAGGCTACTAATTAGGACCGCAGCTAAAAGCACCTTTAGCTACGGGCCTCATATTAAAGCCCGCAGCAATTGTTATTTTTTTTTGATTAAAAAAATTCCAACGCTAGCATAGCTGCGTGCTGAACATGAAGCCCACAGCAAAGATCCTTTTTTAGGCATACAAATAACAACGCTATATATAGATGGCTACCATAGTAACCAATATCAAACCCTAATCATTAGTATTTGTTATCAAAGAACAAAAATTAAGCATACAACTAACTTCATAGAAAGCTCCAAAACATAACTTATTCAACAACATTACAACAAGTCAGCAACACATTTTGAACTGATATTCACAAACTGTAAATGAAACCAATATTTTCAAACACTACTACAGGCCTATAGCAAGTATTAGATTAGAAAAAAAATCAGTTGATCCTAAAAGTCCAGCAGATCCAATCTCTTCCTCATCCTTGACCTTCAGAACTGTAACCTTGAGTTGTATATGGCTGCTCTACTTCTCATTAAGAAGAAAAAAGGGTGTGAGTTTGGATAAAACTAAAACAAGGGAAGAGAAATTGCTGCAATTCATTAGAACATCAAGACGACCCTTTTTGTACTGTTTAACACTGACCAACCTTATACTTCCACGCTTGTATCACGCTATAACATATGCTCAGGACTCAAATTTTAAATAGGAGGACAAGCTTCAGGCACTTATGGTAAGCAAAGCCCCACTACTACAAAATAAATGTTATACCAAATTGCTGACCAAACAGTCTGATCAAAGGCAACTTTTAAGGGAACTACCCACAAGCCTTGGAAATGGAATAGAGCCCGCAAGAGCCAAATTAGTCAAGAGCACAACCATAAAAGACAACAAAGAAAACTTCATTTAGTATACTAGAGCAGTACACTACAAGTTCAGAAAATAATACCTCACACAATTCATAATAGAAATGGGAAAGAGAGCCATGTAAAGCGAATCCAGCAAGTCTAGATCTCACCATGCGGGTACGATCAAAGTCAAAAAGAGGTTTCCCTTCATAGCACTGTTAAATTAAAAGAAGAAATTAGTAGGAAAATTCTCAGCCACCTAAGAGTGATCATTAAGGCATTAACCACTAACTAATAGAACGAACTTGTGCTATCCAATCCCACAATGAGTACACTTCTCCACTAATCACCATTTTTGCGAATACAAGATTGGTTTTAAGGATTTATTCATAAGCATAAAGTTCACAAAAAAATCCACCAAAAGACATCAATAATCAGTTAAATTAACTAAGAATATACAAGAAAACAAAAAATACGTTGCATTTGAATATGAAGGACTCACATGCCAAGAATCATGATCAATAGTGAGCAACTTAGTCAAAGCAAAAGAACCAGCAACAAGAATAATAGAAGCATTAATAGCTCTATCAATCACTTTATCCATACGTCATACTCGCACTCAGGCCTGCACCAAGGCAAGAGGACCAGCATGTCTTCAGGTGTTTAGAGTGATAGTCGCACATTTCATTAAAACAACTTAAAGAAAAAATAAAGACCGCATGAGCTCCTTGTCCTGACTCCGACATCCCTGACAATGAAGCGGATGCTTTTTCATTCAACAGTATCCACATTAAAGGCTGAAGAAACGGACAATTTCTTTCAGCAAATAAGAAGTTAAAGCATTTCAGAAATGTACATGATACACAAGATATGCGAAAACAGATTAGTAAAATAGCACATGTTGTAAAAGATGGAATAACACTATCGCCTCACATTCTAATTGACTATTGTCCTACTTACCCTGCTTATATTAGCAGAGCATTTCATATATCCATTATTGCGTGTAAAAGTTGAAGATCAGATTCCAATATTTCACCAATCTTCAGAAATGTCTTGTTTTCCTTTCAGGGCCGTTTATGACATTTTAGAGGCCAGGGGCGAAGTAAAAATTTAGGGCACTTTAACCATATGAGTTTTTAAATATTGCCTCAAGTGTAATTTATTAACTAAAAAATTGATATTTTTCGTTAATACCTATTTCCAATTTTATATAAAAAATTTACATTAATACAAGTTATTAATAATAGTTAAATATAATTTATAAAATAAAATACTAAATATCCTCTTTTATACCTTTAAGTCTTTCATTTATTATAATATTATGATTAATGATCTTCATATAATTAATATTATATCTTAGTTCTTAATCATTTTTTAATAAGTTATCTTCTTGGATACAATTAAATTAGATAAGGAAAGCAAACTTATATACTACATGACAAACAAAACATAGGCATTACAACTTTGTGGGTTTGCTTGAGTTCCTGTCGAAAAAAAAAACTTTGTGGGTAAAAAAATAAAAGCTTAACTAGAATAAAAAAATTGAAACAAATAATGAAGTTAAAAAATCAAAAAAAGAAAAATGGAAACAAACAGGCCAAAGGCCAAAATAAGTAAAGGCTTAAGGAAAAGGAAAAGATATTGAAAAATAAGGTTTAAATCATAAAAGCAAATGCAAATCAATAGAAGTCAATTACAACCACTAAGATTCGAACTCTGGACTTCCTGCATGCAAGAAGCAAACAACTACCATTACGCCATCATAATTTTAATGTTCACTCAGCGCCTGATTCTATATTAGGTAGATCCTTTGTCTGATGGAAACTCAAAACTGGGCTTCTCCTCCGTGGGCCCTGGGCGGTTGCCCCGCCTGCCCTGCCCCAGGGACGGGCCTGTTTCCTTTCGACCACAATAGCAGCTTGTAGTTAGCTGAAATCAATAAGCAAACAGGTTTTTAGAATTCCTTTCACTTATTAGGCACAGTATAGCATCTAAGAAAGTGATTCAATCCTTTAATTCTAATGCAAAACATCATTCGAACTTAGCCACTATATAAAATAATTCAACCACATTTGAACTTGGAACATAATACACACATGCACATACTTATAACACTTAAACATCAGAAGGAAATTCAGAAATGAAAGGTCACAATGAAGTAATGAACTTATAAGCTCCCCATTATAAAACCCATAACCAAAACCAAATCAAAATCTACCTGGCAAGCATCAAAATAAAGCACATTCCAACTAACCACAATCCAACAAACCAAATGCTAGAGCAATCCAAAACAAATTCTCACGCTCGACCTTAAGTTTGTCAAGCACCCAAGCATACTTGAAGGACCTCTTGTTTATCAAGCTCGGCCTTAAGTAGTAGTTGAAGGTCCTTCTCGGATCTCTCAATCACACGCTTGTCAATACCACCATGCTTGTAGATCAAGTGAGTAGTGGTAGTCGACTTGCTGGAGTCAACATGGCGAATGACCACCAAATTAATGTGAATCTTTTCTTTACCCATGATTAAATTTGTGGAGCTGTACAAACAAAATAGTAAATACAAGAATTCAATTAATATTGGCATCTATATCCACCAAGGGTCAAAAAATGAACGAAAAACGAAAGGCCATTTCAAACCAAAAGACTAACATGTATATATTACAAGGAATCCTAACTTCAGAATTTAAGCAACTTAATACCTAAGGCTCTTAATGAACTTTCCGCAATTTGTTAGTTGCCGAATATTGAACATTGAGTATATAACACTACTGGTTAAGAAGACTACGTTGTATAAATACTCTAAGAAAGACAGTGTATCCATGTTTGTGATTCCTCATTTATAGTTGGTCAAATATATGTGATAACATTGTATTAAGATAGCGAATTTCTTCTTATTCAAATGAAAGCAACCATTATGTTAACTAAAAATGTCTCTGAATTTCATTTGCTCAAACACTTGTCTAACTTTATCATATTTACCCAAAATGTGGCAACAAATCATGCAAACTAAACATCCCCGTATTAGACTCATCGACCTCGGCGTCGATTGAGGTTACTTCTTCCCTACACCACATAAAAGAATATCAACACAATCAAGACCATATTAAAATACCGGACAAATAAACAAAAGAAGAAGAAATAGTGATTGGAAGAGCAAAACAAAAATGCAAACGCAAACCCAAACCTATGTCTAAACAGATTTTATAAGAATTTTGATATCACGTATTTATATAGAGTTTTCTCCCTTATTTATGAGCTAATTCGTGCGTCATTTGACCTCTTCGAAGCTATTTTATACAAATTATCGTATATAGTCGTTGTTTTTTGTTTTAGTGTTGAATTGCAAGTTTTAGGGAGTTTTCTCCTTATTTCCGAGCTATTTGGAAGCAACTACGGAATTTGTGACTTGTTATGAGGCGCGTTCGGGTCGTTACGAGTATGTTTGCTTGCTTTAGGAGGCTCTCGAGGTTTTTGACTTGTTCATCGAACTCAAACCGCAAAGAAAAGATAAAGAAACAAGCTATTAGAGTTGTCTCGTACTTGGATCGGGCCGAAATGGCCCGATCGGGCGAAGGTTTATGTGATCGGGTGATGGAGTTTCGGGCTCGATCGAGCAGACATTGCCCAACCCGATCGGACGAGGCTCATTTATGTGATTTAGCTCCTTGGGCGAGAAAACAAGAAAATAGGGCCAAAAACACGCACCCGATCCCATCGGGCATCCACCACCCTGTCGGGTGGGCCAAGATTCTCACCATATAGCTCCCCATAAAACCAATCCCAAACTCAACCCATACAAAAGCTACCCCAAGCTAGGCTTGGAAATAGTATCAAAATAAAGGCCATGTGCTCATAATAAGGGTTTTAGTAACACGAAACAAGACATCAGTGGGGCTAAGGAGGATAAAAGTATTTCAAAAACTCACTCTGAGGCTCAAGAATCAGATAAAATGACGCCTTTATCACAACAAATGCTACAAGTCATCGAATATAAGACATGTAGGAAGTCAAAGTCAAGATCAATCCACTAAAGGGGAACTAACACACAAAAACAGAATGGGTAATCATATGAATCCAATAGGCTACAAAGAGGCCTCACAGTCTAACCAATTCAGGCATGCAGCACAAAGTAGTGTAATATAATAAAAACTCGCTCGAAATCATAGGAATCAAATATCAAATCATAGCCGTAAGATCACAAATGCCCAGCTATCCAGAAAACAGAGTCAAATCATTTTCGATTAGAGCGCAACAAAGGGCACAGGGAGGCAACTAAACCAGTTATGGGAACCATATTTTTCTGATTTTTTCATGTTTTTTGAAAGTAATAAATCTATCCTAGAAAGCAGTAAAAGAGATAGAGAATACAAACAGAAATCCTCCCCCAAGCTGAACTTGGTAGTGTCCTCGATGCCAAAAGGTGAACAAAGGACGATGCTAAGAGGAAAAACAACGTTAGTACCCTCACTCTCGCTCACTAAAAAAAAATAAGAAAAATAAAAAGAAAAGGAAAAAGGGGAAAAATACGAGTTGCCTATCGCTCATTGCTGGTTTATAAAGGTCCCGTACGGCAATAATACCTCCATCTCTCAAATAGGAGGGGCTAAGCAGTGAGTGTCACCATCATCAAACATCTTCCTTCTCCAAATGTTCTTGATAGACTGTGAGGTAACCTTAGGTGCATTTTAAACTTTCTCTACACCTACCTCATCCAAAACCTCAACCCTGTAACAAGATTGTTCAAGCATAGGTGCCTTAACAGAATTGGTTAGTTTAAAAATCACTTTATCATCACCAACACTCAGAGTTAAAGACCTAGACTTAACATCAATGACATCACCAGTAGTGCACAAAAATGGTCTACCCAGAATAATAGAATTTGGGCATTCTCATCCATATCTAACACCAAGAAATCGACAGGAATATAGAATTTCCCGACTCTAACAGGAACGTCCCCTAAAACACCTAGTGGGTATTTTATAGAACGATCAGCCATCTGTAAAGTGATTTGTGTGCATTTAAGTGCTCGCATGTTCAGTTTCTTATAAACAGATAATGGCATGACAGAAACATGAGCACCTAAATCACACAAAGCTTTATCAATTAAAATAGGTCCAAGATGGCAGGGAATAGTAAAACTACCAGGATCTTTTAACTTAGGGGGGGTTTTATTTTGAATAAAAGCACTGCACTCTTCAGTAAGTGTGACACGTTCTACCGCACAAAAGTCTCTTTTCTTGGTGATCATGTCTTTTAGAAATTTGGCATACATAGGGACTTCGGTAATTAAATCTGTGAATGGAATCGTTACCTCAAAGTTCTTGACCATAGCCAAGAACTTACCAAACTGCTGATCGACCTTTGATTGCTGCATCCTGTGAGGAAAAGGTAGCCTTGGGGTAAAAGGCGCTTCAGAAACCTTCTCATTTTTCTTCCTTGTCTGTTCAGCTACCTCAGATAAGTCAACTTCAGACGTCGAACTCTTCCCTTTTCCTTCCTCTACCACCTTTTTTTCCTTGTAGTCGGGGCAACCTCATCAATGGGAAATGGAGGAGCATCATAAGCAGCACCACTACGAAGAGTAATGGCATTAACGTGCTCCCTCTCAATGGGTTCATGGCAATTCCCCTTGTCGCCTCTGAGCATGATTGCTTGCCAATTCTGCAATCTGAGTCTTGAGAAGTTTGATATGCTTCTCTTGAGCTCTTTGCGCCTCCCCTTGAGCCTGTATATGCTTTTGCGTTTCTTCATTTGTCTTTTGCAAAGCCAACATCAACTTCATCAATTCAGACATGGAGGGCTCTTGTGGGTTTATGTTTTGTGGATGTGGGGTTTGAAAATTTTGGGGGGCTTCGAAGCTATCAGGGTGATGAAAGTTTTGTGGTGGGGGGTCTCTGAAAACCAGGGGGTTTGGTAGTATGATGATTTAGAATGAGTTTGCGGAGGTTGAGGTTGATAGTTTTGCTGATTTTGGTAGGCATGTGTAGGGGGAAGTTTTGTGCTCTCTGCTGGCAGGTGACACGGTCGTTGCACCTGCCAAATTATTAACCTAACTTAGCCTAGTTTAGGGCAAGAAAGGGTCGATTCCACGAGGAAGCAAGGATTAGCAAGGTTTGAAAGTAATTAAGCGAGCTAAGCCTATTTTTAGTGATTTTTGAGATTATTTGATCAACTAAGAAACCAAGAACTAATTAGCTAACAATTAAACTAAATGATTGGGTTTAACAATAATAAGAAGACACTAGGGATAGGGGAATCACTAGTTAACCAATTGCTAACCTATTTGTCAAGCCAAGGGGATTTATTAGGGTAAACTAAGGGACTAAGTCACTCATATGTTTCCTAATTACTCTCTCGAGCTAATTAGGAGGACTTAATCAACCAATTTTACCTATTCTGATGGTAAAATCAATCAATCATATATTTCCACAACTCATAGCGATTCGATTAAGGTCCTAGGAAGCCTAACACATATTCTCATGGTGAAGTAAACCTATTGACTAACCTAAGGTCCATCAAAAGCTTCATCTCTCAATCCTTCACTTTTGATCCCCTAATCTAATTCAATTGATGATCAAGCAATTAAACAAGCAATTAAATAGGCTAGACAACCTAATTTCACCTAAATCTAACCCCATTAGCTTGACTTTTGAGGTCAACTCATGATCAACCTAGGTCAGCCCCTTCCCCTAGCTACGAAATTACTCTAAAGCCATAAAAGAAGTAAAATAAAAAGCTTGAGATATTAATGGAAGATCAACAATGGTGGCAAACATGAAAACAAACCAATAGGCAACTAATCACTACAATCAAAGGCTAAAACAAAATAAAGCAAGTAATAAAGCAAATAAAGGAAAGAGATAGAAGAAATACTCTAAATAGATGAAAATCAATGGAAAAACTCCATGGAAATACCTTCAAAAGCTTCAATTTGGTTTCAAGATCTACTTTATCTCTCTAAAAAGTACTTCTCTCTCTAAAGTTCTATCTCTAATTAAGGTAACAATGATTCAGAAATTAAAACATTCTCTAAGATTATTACAAAATTGGTTTTATACCCCGCAGAAATAAGGGCAAAACCGTAAAAGACGAAACGAAATTACGGAGACTGGGCCCTGGAGCGCCCGCTCCTCACACGCTCCCGGGTCGCTCCATGTTATTATCGGTCTCAACGGCCTCGTCCTGAGAGCAATCTTGGTATCCGAGCCGGATCCGCTTGCCTTTTCGGGGCGGTAGTAGACTGTTGAAAAATAAAAACTTGGTTATGAAAATTAAGGCAAATTAAAACAATTTTCATCACCTTACACAAAATTTGTATACTAGTGCAATGAATAGTAACTATGAATAGTACTATGAGCATGTTATATGCCATTTGATGATCATCTTTTGCACAAATTAAAGCTACGTAGTAGTTTTCTATAAGTGTGCATAAGTTTTGTTTTACTATGACATGAATAGTGTTTGTGAATAGTGTTATGATCATTATTTTACAAACTTGCATGTACTACTTTTCAATTATGTTTAATGTTTAAAGTTATAATTAAAGTTTTGTGATGTTAAGTGGAAGTTAAGTTTACTTTTTATGTACTAATATCTAGTATTTATTATTAGTGTTAAAATACTTTTTCACTAAAAGTTACCTAAATCATATTATTTTTAATTTAGTGTGCCTTAAGTAATTAAGAGTTACGTTAAGTGTTGGTCAGACGTTGGTCAGCCCTTGTTAAATCCGTTGGTCAGCCGTTAAGAGGATAGGTGGTCCCCGTAAGGGTGGTCCCGTTGGTCCCATTTAATTGTGTCAACTTAATTACCTTTGAATACTAAATTAATTAATTTTATGACCATGGCTACTTTAGTTAGAAAGTTATTTTCGCACGATAATAGTAACTCGGATATAGTACGTAGTAGGGAAATTTCATTTCCTATTAACTTTCAAGATTGGACTATTCCTAAAAAACATATAGATAACATATATCAAATAGGAAAATTTGACTTCAAAACAGCCTTTTCTATTAAACACCATGAAGAGACTACAAGTTTAAATCAAGAATTTCAAAGTATTAAATTACTTAATAAAACGGCTATTGATAAATATTTAAAGACCTATAGATATATTCATTTTGGAATGATCCAAATAGCTTTAAAACCTCTCTCTCGAGAAGGCTTAGATTGTCCTATTTTTATAGCCTTAAGAGACAATCGTTTAGTTGGTTATAAGGATTCCCTCTTAGCCATGATTCAAACTAATATTTGTAATGGTCCTATATATTTTAATTGTTGTCCAAATTTTATCGTAGATATGACTAATCCATGGATACTAGATACTTTAGTATTCGATGTTCACCTTTCAAATAACACAACTGTACAATTCAGAGAACATGTTAAGAATTTTGCATTAATATATAGTGTTTATTTTAGATTATTATCTTCTCAATTAAATCCTAAATGTTTATTACATCCTACTATAGATGAGACTAGTTTATTAAAGGTAGAAACTGAAAATGCAGCCACCTTTACCCCCAAGAAACTAAAATGGAATGAAATTACAATTCCAGAACAATTTCTTATCCAATATAGTCCGCCACCTCATAATATTGCTCAAAAAATTATTGATCAAATTATAGAAGAACCTGATGGTTAAGTAATTATAAGACTAGGTAGTAATAGACCCTGTACCCTAGTCGAAAAGATTCAATCAATAGTTTTCAATCTCCTATTTCTCAAAAATCCCATTTTGAAGAATCATCAAAATTTTATTATAAAAATCCAATCCCTGAACTGTAGCGGAATCTTCTACTAATTCAAATTCACCTACCTCTTCAACCATGAAACCACCAACCTATTCTTCTATTAATGTTATCTTAGAAGAATTTCAAATTGATTTAGATTATATTCAAAAAGATTTTTATTCAAAAAAAAATAGTGATAAAAAAGACTGGTTTTTTGGATATTTTGATCAAAATGCAAGAAACCTTATAAGAACAAATTGGATTTCAGATATGAAAAATTTAAAGGTTAATATTCCCTTTTTTATTTGGTTTTCTAATTATACTATCAAAAATAATATATTTTACCCATTTAATCAATGCCAAATAAATACTACTACCACTAGTTTAGTTCAAAGTTGGACATTAAAAGACAGAAAAATTGTCAAGTCCATCTATCCTCCTTCAACTGAAGTTCGAGTCGACAATGACGAAGGATCCTTCGTTATGGCTCCCTTTAAGAAGGGTAGGGATGAAGACAATTCTTCGTCAGTTAATTTAGGTGATATTAAAAAATTATACTATCAAAATAATTATTCAAATGAACTTCTTACAACAATTTCCAAACAAATAGAAATTTTAGCTGCTCGTACAACTACGAAATGTCAAGAAATTGAGGATCTAACTTCAAAATTAGGAACGCTTTCATTAACTAAAAAGGAGACCAAATTTCCAGTAGACCTTGCTACCCCACACATTAATACTACTCAAATTCCAATATGTCGTCAAAAGGCTCTTCATTTACCTGAAAAACTAGCCCTTTAATTAATACAATTAATGAAAAATTATCCTCTTTAACCAAACCAAATAATAATATTGATGTTTTAAACAAATATATCCCCAAGGAGGAAGAGGATTCAAATAACTCCGATAGTTCAAATGATAATGAAATTAACAGAATAAAAAATAGTTCATGGAAAAATATTTCCACTAGAAATTATTATAATAGACCAACTCCACCAGATATTCAATACGAAGAACGACATAAATTTTGTAATAGCTCTGTTTTAGGAGCACCTTTATTATTTATTAATTATAATATTAGCTTAATTAATTGCTGAAACCCTTGTGTTTAAATGAAAACTTATATTTGTTTTTATTATTATTATTAAGAAGCTGTGCTATATTTATTGATGTAATTATTTTAAATTATATTTGTGGAATCACTTTTAATAATTTATAGCTTTATATTAATTTAAGAAATGGGTTTGAGTTATTCTTTTGATGACACTTTATATTTTAAAGAGATAAATTAATTATATTTGTCTTTATATATCCTAGAAGGGGATATTATATTAAGGAAAATTTGTCAAATGGCACCTACTTGTAATCCAACTTTGTGAACTAGCACCTTGATTTTATTTATTTGTCAAATGGCACCTACTTTTAATCTAACTTTGTGAACTAGCACCTTGATTTTATTTATTTGTGAAATGACACCTACTTTTAATCTAACTTTGTGATCTAGCACCTTGATTTTATTTAATTGTTATTTAGCACCTTAATTCAAGTTTGTGATCTAGCACCCTAATTTTAATTTATTGTTGCTTAGCACATTAAGGCCTAAACTACCCTAAACTATTTTTCTTGGTACCTTACTAATTTGTTTTGGCTAAATAAGTAAAACATTCATGCGGTTATTCTATCTCGTCAACACAAGTTTAATCATCTTATGAATGAAAAATTCCTATAAATTGTACATCGTATATATACGTCGTCGTCTAAAAATGGTCTTTCGACTTTTAGGTTGAATGCAACATTCATGGACCGCACCGATACCATCGTTTCATTAGAATTCTCGAAATTTGTACCCCTTAAGGACCAACACTTAAGTTTGTTTACCCGAAAATGTCGTATTCGACCTAAAGATCGCCGCAAAAGTCACATCGAAGTGTGTGCCCCTGGTACTCGTGTAGTAGATCACAAACTTGAATTAAGGTGCTAAATAACAATTAAATAAAATCAAGGTGCTAGATCACAAAGTTAGATTAAAAGTAGGTGTCATTTCACAAATAAATAAAATCAAGGTGCTAGTTCACAAAGTTAGATTACAAGTAGGTGCCAATTGACAAATAAATAAAATTAAGGTGCTAGTTCACAAAGTTGGATTAAAAGTAGGTGCCATTTGACAAATTTTCTTTATATTAATGGGTTTTAAAAACAAATATAGAAAAGAAAATAAAGGAAGTGAGGGAGTAATGGCGTGGCAGATTAGGAAGGAGGAAAGAGAATATGTGTTTGATAGAGGGACAAAAGAAGGAGTAACTCATGAGTTTAAAACAAAAAAGAAGGAAAATAAAAAGGGGAAGGGGTGTTTCTTCACGAGCAGGAACAAAAGGGAGAAGAGAAAGAGAAAAGGGGAGACGGAAGAGGCGAGAAACAGAGGAAGAGAGAGAGAGAGAGAGAGAGAGAGAGCATTTGAAGGAGGAAGAAGGCGGCGGACGGAGGCGCAACTCCTGTGGGGCGGTGAAGCAAGTGACGAGAAGGCGAGGAAGATAGCAGCGCGAGAGAGAGAAGAGGAGCGTGAGTCCGCGCGCGCCACCTTATTCAGACCATTTCCGGCCAAATTCTTTCCGATTTCCGGCGGGTAAGATCAACCCTCGGCAATTTCAAAGAATCTACGTGAGATTAAAGGTTCTTTGAGAAATTTAAAGAAGATTGGGTGAGGGGCCATGAACCACCGTAAACCACCACCTCCACTGCCATTCTTGCTTATTTTTGAAACCCTAACTGAGGCACTAAACACTTTCACATGAAATTGTTATTTCTTGATTTACTAGATTGAATCTATATACTTTGTTTGATAGATTTCTCAAATTATTTATGAATTTTGGAAGTTTGTTTGTGATGTTGTTACTGAATTGAGGGAAATGAAGTATTGATTCTATGTTGTGGAAATTGATAGTAGATTGATTTGAAGTATGAAATTGTGTGATATTATTTCCCGAATTTGGGCTCCATTAGAGTATGTATCTTCTTGATGTTAGTAACACTGATATTAGAATCTGAATTATGAAAATCAGTAGAGGATTGGTTTAAGGTATGAATTCTGTTAAGATTAGAATAGATGACTCAAACTAGTGTTGGTTGAAAGTTATGGGTTGTTGTGATTCTTGGAATTGAAAGAGGAGTGGGAAGCTTGCGTTTTGTCTAGTTAGTAGCTGGTAAATAATCTGAGTTACCATGTATATCCGAAATCGGTTCAGAATCTAATGATCAATAGGTTGTTGAAATAAGATAGATTTGGAATCAAAGAACTAAATTAAGGACAGGGTCGGTACGTCGATAAGAAAACTCAAGTCAGTCTATCAAATTGAGTTGAATGATTGTAATAGTAAGAAATTAAGTAAGTGATCTGATCACTATTGATTTGGAAAGTAATTTGAATTGGCTTATAGAATTGAGTTAAGTAGTCTTGGCCTAAAAGAATCGAGTTAGTTAGTTCTGTGTAATTTAAGAAAGTTAAGTCCAAGTCTAAAGATTTCCATTAGTCAGGAGCAAGTTATAAATATGAATTGGATATAAGCTCTGAGAGTTCTAGTTAAATTAAATATATTGTCTAACTGTCATTAGTTGTGGTTTTAGTCTAAGAACGAGGATGACCTAGGTGTCAATTGAATAGTAACCAAGAGTATTGATTAGTCTCATTTAAAGTTTAATATTAACCTATATATGTCATTAGTAATGAGATTAGTTCTAAATGGTTTGAAAATGTAATCAACGGTAACTAGTTAGTGAACGAGCTATAGTCTATCATGAAAGTAAATCAATAAGTTCATTAATTGTGATGAGGTTCTAACTAAGGAATTAAAATATGAAAGTGTAAGGAATAATGGTTGTTGTCTGTCTACTATAACTTGATATTAGTTTTAATAACTGCTTTTAGTAATAAAGAGAAATTTGTAAAAGCCATCGCCAAGGTTAGTAAAGACTATATAAACGAAGTAAGAAAATAGTAAAGTAGACCATCCTGATCTTATGAAGTCTATGTTTGTAAGATTTGCATAATCTTCTTAGTGAGTAACCAAGTTACGTAAATGTCCTAGTTGTTAGTTTCAGTTGTTATTGGCTTGGGAAATTCACAAAGGAACATGATTAAAGGAGAACAAGTAGGGCTAGCTTGTGTGAGTGATTCTAATATAGGATAAATATCGATCTTATGAGAGTAGTATAGCGTATGTTTCATAGGAAGTATGTCTCATTTGTCGGAAGATTAAACTAGCTTACTTGAGGATATTCTATTCTTACTCAACTGAGCGTATTGGCATGTGAAAAGCCATTGGAGACATCTTGGGTTTAGTACGTGAACCCTTAGGATATGTTATGAGCTTTTGGGATATATAGCAAGGTTATGATAAGTTATTATGTTTTCCAAAGCCTATCTTCGTAACGTGAAACTTACTTTATAAAGTAAAAGCGTATTTTATTGTATGAAAGTGCTATGGAAAGTGTGTGAAAGTGTGATTTGTGTAATATGGTGAAAGTCACCAATGTGCATATATTAAAAACAATATTATTAAAGAAGCAATGTGTGAACATGCACCCGAGTTAGGGCGGGGGGTTCCTAGCTGTTGCCTTCCAGGATGGGCGAAATTCTGGCGTTATAGGACATGTCCGGGTAAGTCTTGCAAGCAGAACAGTAAAAGGTGGGGTGACGACCCTCAACAGTTTGGAGACAGCCGGTACTGCGTGGTACCCCTCTCCATTCGCGTTCACACCAAGATAATAAATAACAATGAATGTTTCTTGTAAGAAACTTAATTGTTGTGGAAGTAAATTGAGTTTTCAAACATATATTATATCAATGATATATTTTGTTATGAAGTACTATTTTGGTATTGAATATTATGATGTTCCAATATCTTTACGGTAAATGGTTTGAGGTATACATGGTTGTATGAGTTAGATGTGAATATATGTGAAGAGTGTTTTAAACAAAAACCACCAAAGCATGTTTTACTTATTTTACGGGTTTAGTACTCAGCACGTTGCTGATGGGAGTCAAATGTTTGTTTTGTCATTTCTGTGGCCTGTCACTTGGGTGGGTGGCAGTGTCGTATTAGTTTCAGGTGGGAACAGTGAAGTTATGAAGCTTTGATGCAGGAATTCTTATTGCAATTGTCTTTATATGTATTGAGGCGAGGACGATCGACTTTGTAATAGTGTAATATTTAGTTATGTTGTAAATAGTTTTTAAATAGGAATTTGTAAAGTAGAAGCTGGGAATAGTTGCTGGAAATATATCAAAATGATATACAGGTTTATAATTTGGACGCGAGTCCTAAGTTAAATTTTAGGCGGTCCGTATTTCAAACGGAGCTCTGCCGAATTTTCTGTAGACTTTTATTATTTAATTAATACCATTTAGATCATTTAGATAAATTCATTTAGTGTTAATGTTTTATAGTTAAAGTTTTAAAAAGTTCAGGTTTTTAGAATTTCATACTCTTCGTTTTAGGACGATGAGTGTGATGGTAATAGTCCGGGTTAAGCTTTTCGCTGTGTTTAGCTCTAATTAAGTTGGTCGGTGAATCTGGGCTGTTACAAATTTAGAGACACACAATATGATGGCTCCGCTGTCTATGAATGGAATATAGATGGAAGATCTGAGTATGAAATATTAAATGTTCTATCAGAAATGACTATGGCTGTCACCACCTATAGATCAAAGCATTGTGATGAGGAAACCATAGTTGATTTTCTCACCACCGGCTTTACAGGCCAACTTAGGAATTGGTGGGATAATAGCATTAGCACCGATATAAAACAACAAATAGTGAATCATGTCAAAACTGAAAGAGAACAACAAATCTATGACGGTAGCTCAATTCTCATCAATATGATTGCTATGCATTTTATAGGCAATCCTAGAGAAAAGAAATGTCAACAAATCAAATAGTTCTTACAAATCTTCGATGTCCAACACTTGATGATTATCGTTGGTACAAAGATGTTTTTCTTAGTAATACTTTCAGGAGAAATGATTGTAATCAAGCCTTTTGGAAAGAAAGATTCATATCTGGAATTCCATCATTATTTTCCCAAAGAATATTCACTAAAGTAAGGGAAAATTCAGGTCAAGAAGAAATCCCTTATGATAGTATGACTTATGGTCAAATATTTTCTTTTGTCAAAAAGGAAGCAATAGCGCTATGTCAAGAACTAGCCATCCAAAATAAATATTCTTCTGAAAAAAGGCAAAGACGAAGAGAACTAGGTAGCTTTTGCGCTGCCTTTGGTCTTCCTAAAATTCAACCCCCATCCGCAATCAATAGAAAACGATTTAAGAATCAATATAAATCAATTAAACAACCTCCAGATAACGAACAATATTATAAAAAACCTTTCGAAAAAACCATACGGCAACCAAAGAAAACTTTGGATCCAAAACGAAGAATTCATTGTTATACTTGTGGTCGAGTAGGTCATAAGTCTAATGAATGTACTATGAAGCAAAAAATCAGTGAATTATGTGGTAATGACACAAATCTTAAACAAAAATTATTAGCTCTATGTATTTTAGAAAATCCTACAAATCAAAGTATTTCAAGCTCAAACGAAAATGATTATATTCTTCAAATAAAATCAGAAGATGATTCTGATTGCTCAAAAGATTCCTCTCCATTTTGTCAAAAAGGATGTTGCAATAATATTTGCATTATTTCCAAAACCAATAATGAAAAAGAATTCTTATCAAAACTTTTTCAACAAAATTATCATTTTCGAAAAAAATATATATTACTCATTAAATTTATACCCCTACAGATGGATTTGGCAACTTATATCGCATCAATGGAATCACAAAAAAGGAAGGAGAAGCAAGAAGAAAGACATGCTCTCATCATAGGAACCCAACATCTACTAAACAAACTCTCTCCATCTACCAAACAACTATCTCAAGATCTGATACAAGCCTCAAAAACCTTTGATCGAGAAAAACTCGTATATAGAACCTATAAGATGGTCTGCAAATTCTATATATACGAGCTAATCCTCCACATTCTTCTACTCCCTTATGACCTCCAAGCCATCATCATAGACAAAATTCAAACAATCCAATTCAAAAATTGGTATAGAGAGTACTTAATCAATGATGAAGTCTACGAAGTGGATATTTCACGAATTTGGGGAATTCCATTAAGTTTTTTTGGTTCTCGAGGACTCGAAGGAATGCTTTTTCCAGTCAACAATATTGAAGCTGATGATCCATACATCTTAAGTTGGAAATATGGAATTACATATAAGTTCACTGGGCTACCACATCCAGAAGCAGACTTTTTCAAGGAGATGACAAAATTTCAACAATATATCTTCTCAAAAGCATACTATCTCCAAAGACAAGAATGGATCTATGAAGAAATTATATGTGCCAACATTGAGCTAGATAATGGCAAAATTAATTATCTAATCACTCTCAATGTCCCTAATAAAGTCCAGTACGTGGCTACATACAAATTGTTAGATCCAACTGAAGCAAGAGCAACCGGATTCTATCGCATATTAGAAAGAATTCAAAGTATCATGGATCTCATAGAACAATATCCATCTATATTCATTCATTATGGCAACACTACTGTTATTATCCCGACATGGTTATCTGACCACTTTACTACGGCGATTGATCGATCAGAACCTATCGATCAAAACCTAGTTCAAATCAAATCAGGAAAATTTCTTTCCAACGACGGAAAGATTTAATTTTCAAAGATTTACGAAGATGTAAAAAATAATAGCCCGCATGTTTTAACTGGCAAAAATTAGGGCAATGTAAAAATATATAAATAAATAAAGATCCCGCTAAGTGATTTTTCACTTAGGCAAAAATTAGGGACAAAAATATTTACTAACGCTTTTTCTGCAGGTTCAAATTTCAAAACGGTGTTTTTTGGACGTCTCAGTCGAAGAAAAATATGACAAAGTAGACCGAAAAGTAGACAATTGTCAAGCAAAATGGATGCGGCACTGCTCAAGCACCGCACCACGTATCAACATATTGATGAAACTTTGTACAAATGCCAAGACAAGCCTATGACTCATGCTTGATGATGATGAATCAACATAGCAACATGTACATCAAATATCATATGCAACAAAATAATCAACAGTAAATGGCATGCAGTTGCTCACTATAAAAGCCTTCAAAAGAAGTTGACAGAACAACAACAACACACAACCAACAATACACAACAACATCAAGCTCTCCAAATATTCCAAAACACCAAATAGTAGTATCTTTGTAATACTTTCATAAGTTTCTCCGTAGAATCAAAATAGTAGATCATATGCATTTTCTTTTCAATCAAAAAATCACAAAAACCTATACAAAGGCCTTAGGCCAAAAATCAAATACTAGTTTGTTCATCTTTTGTATAAATTATTCCAATCATATATCAAAGTGAGTTATTCTACTCATATCTTTGTTTTTTAATTTACATTTCTGTCAAATGTTTTAGTCGTTTAATTATTTCGACGACAATTTTATTTTAAAAACTATTTCAAATTTCAAGTTAATTATATTATCAACCGCTTCCGCCTTCATAATCAATTAATATCGGTCTCCACGGCCTCGTCCTGGGAGCAATCTTGGTATCAGAGCCGGACCCGCTTGCCTTTTCGGGGCGGTAGTATATAATATAATTAATATCGGTCTCAACGGCCTCGTCCTGGGAGCAATCTTGGTATCCGAGCCAGACCCGCTTGCCTTTTCGGGGCGGTAGTAGACTGTTGAAAAATAAAAGCTTGGTCATGAAATTTAAGGCAAATTAAAACAATTTTCATCACCTTACACAAAATTTGTATACTAGTGCAATGAATAGTAACTATGAATAGTACTATGAGCATGTTATATGCCATTTGATGATCATCTTTTGCATAAATAAAAGCTACGTAGTAGTTTTCTATAAGTATGCATAAGTTTTGTTTTACTATGACATAGAAAGTGTTTGTGAATAGTGTTATGATCATTATTTTACAAACTTGCATGTACTACTTTTCAATTATGTTTATTGTTTAAAGTTATAGTTTAAGTTTTGTTATGTTAAGTGGAAATTAAGTTTACTTTTTATGTACTAATATCTAGTATTTATTATTAGTGTTAAAATACTTTTCACTATAAGTTACCTAAATTATATAATTTTTAATTTAGTGTCCCTTAAGTAATTAAGAGTTACGTTAAGTGTTGGTCAGACGTTGGTCAGCCCTTGTTAAATCCGTTGGTAAGGCGTTAAGAGGATAAGTGGTCCCGGTAAGGGTGGTCCCGTTGGTCCCATTTAATTGTGTCAACTTAATTACCTTTGAATACTAAATTAATTAATTTTATGACCATGGATACTTTAGTTAAAAAGTTATTTTCTCACGATAATAATAACTCAGATTTAGTACGTAGTAAGGAAACACATTTTCCCCTTAACACTCAAAACTTAATTACTCCCAAAATGAATAAAGATATTATGTACCATCCTTCAGTTAATGTCATTACAAAAAATAAAGATGAAAAGGAATTTTTATTTGAACTTATAGATAAAATTTAAGACGTAGATGTTAAAAAAGAATATCTTTTAAAACTAAAGGACATTATTTACAAAGAGGAAAATCCAGTTAGGTCCGAACCTATAACTTTGTCTAAAATATTTAATCAATACCCTGCTCCAAATATATTTAAACAAATTACAACTAAAGATTTACAAGCAGAGGTAAACAGTCTTAAGTCTCAAATAAAAGAAATTCAAGAAAAAATTTTAGATTTTAAAACAAAAGACCTAGAACTTCAAACTAGAATTGCTATTTTAGAATCCAATAATAACAAAAATAAATTTCAAAAAGAGCAACCTTCTTGTTCTTATAGTCCTACTTTACCTCCAATTCAAATTTCTTCACAAGAACCAAATGACGATCAAATTAATGTAATAGATAAAATAAGTTTTCAAAAAATGGTATATTCTCATTTCCCTTAAAATTGGAAATGATTTTCACATAAACACTATAACGCTACTAGATAGTGGTGCCAAAATTGTATCAAAGAAGGACTAATTCCTAGTACCTTTTATGAGAAAACTACAGAAAAATTACATAGTGCTAATGGATCCCCTTTAAAAATAAAGTATAAATTACCAAAAGCTTATATTTGTAATAATGGATATTGATTTAAAAATTCATTTATACTTGTAAAAGACATCAACAATGAAATTATACTTGGCACTCCTTTTATAACTCAAATTTATCCTTTTACTGTTGATCACACAGGTGTTCACACAAATATTATGGGGAATAAAATATCTTTTCAATTTCTTGCCCCAGTCTTTCAAAAGGATTTAGCTTTACTTCAATCTTCTTCTATTTTCCAACAAATCAATTTAATTACAAATAAAAGGTCTCAAATTTCTCTTTTACAACAAGAAATTTCATATTTAAAGATAGAAGAACAATTACAAAATTCTCATATTCAAAAACGAATTTCTGATTTAGAACAAATTTTCAAAAATGAAGTTTGTGCCGATATTCCTAACGCATTTTGGGAAAGAAAAAAGCATATGGTCTTACTTCCTTATGAAAAAGAATTTTCAGAGAAAAATATTCCTACAAAGGCAAGACCAATTCAAATGAATCATGAAATGTTAGAATTTTGCGAAAAATAAATTCAAACATTATTAGATAAAAAGTTAATTAGACCTTCTAAATCTCCCTGGAGTTGTGCAGCATTTTATGTCATGAACCAGGCAGCGAAAGAAAGAGGAGTCCCTAGATTAGTTATTAATTACAAACCCCTTAATAAAGTTTTACAGTGGATTAGATATCCAATTCCCAATAAAAAGGATTTATTGAATCGACTTTATAATGCAAAAATATTTTCTAAATTTGATATGAAAAGTGGATTTTGGCAAATCCAAATAAAAGAAAAGGTTAGATATAAAACTGCTTTTAATGTCCCTTTTGGACAATATGAATGGAATGTTATGCCTTTTGGACTCAAAAACGCCCCTTCAGAATTTCAAAATATTATGAATGATATTTTTAATCCTTATACTCAATAAATTATTGTCTATATTGATGATGTATTGGTTTTTCCAAATTCATTAGAACAACATTTCAAGCATCTAAATACCTTTTTACATATTATCAAAAAGAATGGCTTAGTAGTATCATTTCCAAAAATGAAATTATTTCTAACCTATTTACAAGCCGTAAAATATCCACCTCAAGCCTCAACTTCAAATTCAAACACTCAAAATCCAAACACAGATACCCATAATTATATTACCAAAACTAGTAAGGAACATATGTTTCTTACTCGCTTCAAAGAAACCCCTCAAATCCCTGACATTATTAGATTTACTAGTACTCTTTTCCCCACAAACTGTCATCATAAACTAGAAGCCTCATACAAAACCCAAAAGTTCTATGAGTTTATACTCGTTGACACCAAATCAGCTGAGATTGAACATATTGAAAGAGCCTCAATCACAGTATATTCAAAAATGCAAAATTAAGAAAATTATCCCTCAATCAGAATGGGTATCAGTTTATGCTCCTAAGGAATTCTCAGTTCCATATCATCCACAAGAGTATAATTATGTTGATTATCAGATGGCATGGTATCGAGCATTTTTTATTCGAGGATTTCATCACTCATGGTTTATCAGTTTTTGTCCTCAATGTACCTCCAATTTTCCCATTTGGTTCTACGAATGGTGGTACTATTTTGGGAGTATCCAACAAATTTGGCCAGCAGAAGTCAAAAAATCTTATAATTTCTTCTCTACACATATACATAATGGAAGTCCATATTCCACAGAAATATTATTTCACAAAGAATTTGGTATTCCATGAATAATAAGTTGGGCTTACAATATTGCTCAATGGTATCCACCTCCATTTCCAATGTCATTAGTTCGAGAGTTTAAAATCAAATGGTGGGAAAAGTTTGCTATAGAAAAATTTTGTTCCCTCAAAGTAGTTCAAAGTCATATGTTTATGAGCAATCAGTTAGTCAAGGCAGTGAAGGATGTTCCAAAACCTCCAACTCCAAGAAAAGACAAAGAAATCAAGAAACCAGAGGATAACTATATTTCAGAGATCGAGCTTCTCAAACAAGAAATTAAATTACTCAAAAGAAAGACACAACTTATGACTCAATCGTCAGATAATTCCTCCGATCAGTTCACTCTCCTTCAAATGATCCGTTTGGAGGACCTTGTTCCCAAGATCCATATATGCAGTAAAAATTTCTTTCCAACGACGGAAAGATTTACTTTTCAAAGATTTACGAAGATGTAAAAAATAATTGCCCGCAGGTTTTACCTGGCAAAAATTAGGGCAATGTAAAAATATATAAATAAATAAAGATCCCGCTAAGTGATTTTTCACTTAGGCAAAAATTAGGGACAAAAATATTTACTAACGCTTTTTCTGCAGGTTCCAATTTCAAAACGGTGTTTTTTGGACGTATCAGTCGAAGAAAGATATGACAAAGTAGACCGAAAAGTAGACAACTGTCAAGCAAACCGGATGAGGCACTGTTGAAGCACCGCACCACGTATCAACATATTGATGAAACTTTGTACAAATACCACGACAAGCCTATGACTCATGCTTGATGATGATGAATCAACATAGCAACACGTACATCAAATATCATATGCAACAAAATAATCAACAGTAAATGGCATGCAATTGCTCACTATAAAAGCCTTCAAAAGAAGTTGACGGGAACAACAACACACAACCAACAATACACAACAACATCAAGCTCTCCAAATATTCCAAAACACCAAATAGTATTATCTTTGTAATACTTTCATAAGTTTCTCCGTAGAATCAAAATAGTAGATCATATACATTTTCTTTTCAATCAAAAAATCACAAAAACCTATACAAAGGCCTTACGCCAAAAATCAAATACTAGTTTGTTCATCTTTTGTATAATTTATTCCAATCATATATCAAAGTGAGTTATTCTACTCATATCTTTGTTTTTTAATTTACATTTCTGTCAAATGTTTTAGTCGTTTAATTATTTCGACGACAATTTTATTTTAAAAACTATTTCAAATTTCAAGTTAATTATATTATCAACCGCTTCCGCCTTCATAATCAATTAATATCGGTCTCAACGGCCTCGTCCTGGGAGCAATCTTGGTATCAGAGCCGGACCCGATTTATGCAAGTCTAAGACCTAAAGGAGAGAAGAAGAAAATAAGGGGGCGTTTAGTTTGTTTAGAGGAAAGGGAAAGGGTTAGAGAAAGGGTTACAAGGAGAATGGAAACGTTTACTCTTTGATTTAGTAAGTTGTTTGTTTCAATACATCAAAGGGAAGCCTAAATTAATCACCACCACCACCCTCTCACTGTACCACCTCCTCTCCTGCAGCCCTTGCAACTGACGCCACCTCTCTCTCCTCCCTGCTGCCGCCTCTCTCTCCTCCCCGCTGCCGCCTCTCTCTCCTCCCCTGCTGCCGCCTCTTTTGCAGATCTAACTTTTTGGTGGTAAGGTGTTTTTTCGGGTGGATGATGGTGGTATTCGGGTGGTTGGTTCTGTTTGTGTGGTTGGTGGTGGTTTTCGGTGAAGGTGATGGTTTTCGGGTGTAAGGTGGCTGTTTTCGGGTGGATGGTGGTTGTTTTCGGTGGATGGTGGTGGTATTTGGGTAGAGTGGGCTTGTTTTGCGGTTGTGCAAAGATGGTTTCGGCTATGGCTGTGTTGTTTCCGGCGGTCTAATGGTGGTTTCGGGTAGTATGGGGCTGTTTCCGTTGGTGCACAGGTGGTTTCGTATGATGTTACAGGGGTTTTGGTGATGAAGTGGTGGTGTGGTGGTGGTTCTGGTTGGGGTTGGTGGTGGTTCCGGCTGAGGTTGGTGGTGGTTCCGGCTGGGGTTGGTGATGGTTCCGGCTGGGGTTAGTAATGTAGTAGGGGGTGGGGTTGTTTCCGGTGGTGGAGTGGTGGTGGTCATGGTGACCAACTAACCATGGAGTTAGAGGAGAGAAAGGGTAAGTGAAACCCTTGGGGGGTGAGGGGAATCAATGTAGAGGACTTTGGGGGTAACCAAGGGGTAAAGGGAATGATTGAATGGACTATACAAACAACAAGTAAGGGAATTAGCTTACTTGATTCCCTTTCCCTTTCTTATAACCCTCAAACCAAACGCCCCCTAAAAAGAAAAGCAAAGCAAAAAGATATACAAAGAAACAAAAAGGGTAGAAAGAGGAGGAAGTCATATACAAGTCATATACAAGTAAAAACAGTCAACCACGGTTCTTTTCATTCAAATCCTCAAGGCAATGATCAATAAAGCACACTCTCCTATCATGCCCCGTAAACCCAACCTACCAATGCGTCCTCTCTAACACGTGTACCCAAAAAGACACCCCAAACCCTCAAAAAGAGCCACATCCCGCGAGCATAATCAGATAAAAACACTCCCCAAACAATCAAGGCACCATCCTCGGTGTAATCATGCAAAACAAGTAAAGGGGGAGCGGGGCAAGAGGATCTAGTCCTCTTCCATGTAAGATGGACCTTCTCCCGAAGGGGGAGGTGGTGGCATGTCGCCCGAAGGGGGAGGGCGCGGCATCGAGCGGTAGAAAGCTAAGGGGGCGGGGCTATGAGGCTCTCAATCGCCCGTGTAACCCGGCGGCTAAGCGCCATAGGGGTGGGGATAGGCGGGATCACCCATGGGGTTAGAACCCCCGGGTGCCTGCCAATCATAGGGTGAGTCGCGGTGGGGCCAGTAGGGGTACGTGGGTTGGCGTTCATTCCATCCCGGTACCGGCCCATGTTGAGGAGGCCAATTTGGAAAGTTGACATAGGGGTTAACGTTTCCACTTCCACGTGGTGATGATACATTGAACTAGTTTGTATCATCATACCACTCAAGTCCTCTCTCATGCCTTGGATCGTATTCATCATACGATCTTGGTTGAGAGCAAGACTGTAGTAGGCCCCCTCATAGTCAAAGGAGCAGGACGACACTAAGGCACGACGGCCGGAACTCGGCTCCTCGCGATGGAGAGGAGGAGCTTAGTTGCCGTGTGCGGCCTGGCAATCCGCGACGGGGGGCTCATAAGGGATGAGAAAAATATCGGCATCCTCCCCGTCGTGGTCAAATGTGGTCACCTCCGGGTTTAGGAGGTAACAATGATGACGACCCCTTACCTTCCAAACGAACCGCGCGGATCAGGGTAAAATCAATCCACCCAGCGGCTCTAATATAGTTCAAATCGAGGAAGGGGTTATCATCAACTGCAGTCAACAAATTAAGTTGCTCCCCAAACCCTAGAGCGGAAGCAATGATAGTAACCATCCCCCCACAATGAATATCTAATTTAAATAGTTCTCCACGGCGTATAGCAATACACCGTTGGTGAAATAGAAATCCGAGATTCTACTTGCCTCCTATGTCATTAGGGAGGGAGATGGGAGGCAATGATGAACGCACTCACCTCCTCCGAGGCTACCTTACTTGGTTCTTTTTTTGAAAATATGGCGGTAACCAAGAGGCGGTGAATGTATCGAACGATGGGGGAATGCATATGAGCGGAATATCCCGTTTTGGGATCAAAGGGGGCGTATCCGGCAATATCATGCCAAAATGCGTCCCTTTGATAGTAGACGGGGTATTGCCAAGTCTCGAGATTTCGGATGGCATTTAAGGGATCACATTGGAAGATGTCATTGAGCCTCCCCAAAGAGATAAATTGGGGTTGATTGAACAATTGGAAGTTGATTTTCATACTCCCCCTCTTGTCCATCATCCTCATTTCTCTCGAGAGAGGCTAAGAATTCGAATGTGAGCCGCTCATATGTCAAAGGGCTAAAGGTGTAAAAGCGTTCCATGCCTAAAACAAATAAACAACGCCTTACATCTTGCACTATCCCGATACTCTCAAGAGTGTCACCATGGAAGAACTTGGAAGCCTTAATCTTCCGGTGCTTAAGTTCGTCATACCGACGTTTATGGTCGGGGTTGACGAACTTAAGGGCCGGAAGGGTGCCCTTTTGGTTCTTTTGGGAAGAGGAACCTTGGTCTTTTTTACTTTTTTTTCGTGAACGAAACATTCTTGGAGTTTAAACAGAATAACTCAACCAAGATGATTATAATAAATTAAAAGACCACAGTCTCAACCCAACAAATAAGCACGAAAATAAGAGCACCAACCAAGGAAAAAATTCAAAGCAAAAATGAAGGAAAACAAAAAATAATGAAAAGAAACTAGAAAAATTAAAATTAAAAAAAAAGAAACTAGGAAAAATTAGGCTAAAAGTAGTGAGTAACTAAAAAGAAAATAAAAGAAAGAAATCACACAAAAAATCAAAAAATCAATTAAAAATCAAAATCTATCTAAATCTACCAGCTAAGTCCACAAGCAACACCACAATCATCATATTATCAAATTTCTAGTATAAATCTAGAAGAAAAATAAAAATTAGGGTTAGGTTTTACCTCCCTCTTTAAGAGGGGTGAAGAAATTCCACAATTGCGAACAATTTAGGTGCCAAGCTTCAACCGTGTTCCTTAACCTTTTTCTTCAAGAGATCTCCCCCAAACTTCAACTTTGAAGTGATGATGAATATTTGATTTTGGGGCTTTTTGACGAAAGTGGGTTCTTTGTGTAGAGGAGGAGAAAAGATGAAGGTTTTGTGAAGGAGGGGAGTGAAAATGTTGAGAAATGAAGGAGATATGGAGGTTTGAAGTTGGAGGTTTAATGGAGTTTAGAGAGAGAAAGGGAGTTTGAAAATATGATTGAGTGAATGAGAGTGAGGGGATGAGGGTGATGTGAGGATGAGTGATAGGGGAAAAAGGGACGGATGGGGGTGTGTATTGATTTTGGCACGTGAAACATCATAAAAAAACGAATAAATGGCGGCGCTCCAGCTAAAACGGAGCGCCCGCTCCAGGCTTGGAGCGGGGCGCTCCCTACACGCTCCAGGCTTGGAGCGGGGCGCTCCCTACACGCTCCAAATCACTGATTCCCTGGCAACGGCGCCAAAATTTGACACGGTCGTTGCACGTGCTAAATTATTAACCTAATTTAGCCTAGTTTAGGGCAAGAAAGGGTCGATTCCACGAGGAAGCAAGGATTAGCAAGGTTTGAAAGTAATTAAGCGAGCTAAGCCTATTTTTAGTGATTTTTGAGATTATTTGATCAACTAAGAAACCAAGAACTAATTAGCTAACAATTAAACTAAATGATTGGGTTTAACAATAATAAGAAGACACTAGGGATAGGGGAATCACTAGTTAACCAATTGCTAACCTATTTGTCAAGCCAAGGGGATTTATTAGGGTCAACTAAGGGACTAAGTCACTCATATGTTTCCTAATTACTCTCTCGAGCTAATTAGGAGGACTTAATCAACCAATTTTACCTATTCTCATGGTAAAATCAATCAATCAAGTATTTCCACAACTCATAGCGATTCGATTAAGGTCCTAGGAAGCCTAACACCTATTCTCATGGTGAAGTCAACCTATTGACTAACCTAAGGTCCATCAAAAGCTTCATCTCTCAATCCTTCACTTTTGATCCCCTAATCTAATTCAATTGATGATCAAGCAATTAAACAAGCAATTAAATAGGCTAGACAACCTAATTTTACCTAAATCTAACCCCCCTAACTTGACTTTTGAGGTTAACTCATGATCAACCTAGGTCATCCCCTTTCCCTAGCTACGAAATTACTCTAAAGCCATAAAAGAAGTAAAATAAAAAGCTTGAGATATTGATGGAATATCAACAATGGTGGAAAACATGAAAACAAACCAATAGGCAACTAATCACTAATAATAAAAGGCTAAAACAAAATAAAGCAAATAAAGGAAAGAGACAGAAGAAATACTCTAAATAGATGAAAATCAATGGAAAAACTCCATGGAAATACCTTCAAAAGATTCAATTTGGTTTCAAGATCTACTTTATCTCTCTAAAAACTACTTCTCTCTCTAAAGTTCTCTCTCTAATTAAGCTAATAATAATTCAGAAATTAAAACATTCTCTAAGATTATTACAAAATTGGTTTTATACCCCGAAGAATAAGGGCAAAACCGTAAAAGACGAAACAAAATTACGGAGCCTGGGCCCTGGAGAGCCCGCTCCGGGCATGGAGCTCCCGCTCCTCACACGCTCCTGGGTCGCTCCATGTTCCTGCCTCTCTGTCTTCATTTATTGACCCATGGAGCGCCCGCTCCCCTGTTCTGAGCCTCTTTCTTGCTTGTATATCTTCAAAACACTCCAAGCAAACATTAGATGGGGGAGGGGGGTATGCAGATGCAAATGCAGTAACCTATATGCACCCTAACTATATGAAAATGAACTAAACTAAACTAGATGCTAAACATAAGATTATAAGAAATGATGAAAAAGGGAAAGAAAAGGAAACTAAATGGCCTAAAATGCATCTAAATGTCCTAAAACTACATGCAAATAAGTGAACCTAAAGTCCACTTATCAGAAGGCATTTGCATGCTCCATCTGATGTTGACTGAACTGACAATCGTGCCCCTGAAGACCACATACCTCGCAGTAAGATGAGGTAATGGGTGCCATGGCAGACATAACATTAATACTCAAAGGAGGGGATGTCGAGGTAAAGGATCTCAAGGTGTCAATCTTCTGGCTCAGCTTTGCCATCTGCGAAGTCAGCAACGCTAGGGAATCTACCTCCAATACCTACTTTGTAAGCCTGCGAGAAGTGGAATGATCATTGGCCGCAAGGTTTGACAGAAAATCATAGCCTACATCCACTTCCTTATCAAGAAAAACTCCTCCCGCAGACGAGTCAACAATACTCTTCGTCTGAGGCTGTAGACCATTGTAAAATGTATGCGTCAAGAACCATTTGTCCATGTTATGAGGTGGAAACTCTCTCTGCAAATCTCTGAACCTAGACCACGCTTCCCGAAGTGTTTCATCAGTCTCTTGGGAAAATATGGCTAGTTTGTTTCTGATTTCTGCTGTTTTGTAGGTGGATAATACTCTCTCAGGAACGCAACAGAAATCTCACTCCATTCAGTTTCTTTCACGTCGTTCAACCACTTCAGGGCTCAATCTCTCAATGAAAACTCGAAGAACATGACCTTTAGTTGATCTGGAGTAACGCCGACATGTTTGACAGTTCGACAAAGCTGTTGAAACCGTTGCAGATGATTTGTCGGGTCTTCAGTAGGATGCCCACCAAACTGATTTTGCTGAACCATGCTGATAAGTCCAGGCTTAATCTCGAAGTTCGCTGCGGTGATGGTGAGCATAGTAGGTCAAGTGGAGAGACCATCTGGGTCGGTCACCCCATATGACTTCAGTGATTTAGACATAACTGAACTCGAGGTGTCTGATCCAGAGATATTCAGCTGAACAGACTGCTTTTCTCTCCAAATTTTCTTTCAAATCTGCTTGATTGTCCTTATAAGATTGGGATCCGCTGGGATGGGGGAACCGTTTCTTTGAGACCTGGGCATACAAAAGAAAAAAAAAGAAGTAGTAAAACGTACCTCAATTAGAACAATGAAGTTCCAATGAGGCACAGAGAAGTAGACCAAATAACCAAACAAAAACTTAGAAAACTAACCGTCTCCCCGGCAACGGCGCCCAAATTTGATAGGCTAAAGTCGTATCACCTAATCAAAGATAATCCTAAGTCCTCTAACAATGATAGTCAAGGGAAATAGGGTCGAATCCACAACTAGACAGAGTTTCTAAGTTAATATTAAGCTAAACAACTACTTCAGACAAGATCAGGGAAGAATCAGCTGAACTACTTTTTCGACTAAAGAAAGAAAAATAAAGATGGAAATTAAACTGTGAATTAAAGGTCTAGGGAATTAGTTCGGTCCACCATGCATATACCAATCAAGGAATCAAACGGCTATTAGAACCTAGGTCAAAAATCGATAGATTAGAGCCGTGTCAAGCTATGGTTAAGTCTCAACGCCCATAATTCAACATATGGAGCATGTTCACAAACATCAAATAATTATTAACCTCAAGCAATCAATGAAACTGTGCAATTACATTAATTACTCAATAAGAACAAATCACACTATAATCAATCTCATCAAACCCTAAAAACTAATAGCAATTCAAATAATCAAGTTATAAACGTGGCTTCCCTCACAAAATCCCTAGAAATTAGACTACTCAGACATGATTGAATGAACAATAATAAAATAGAAATAAAACCCTAATCCTAACACCATGAATCAAATCAATAATTAAACTAAGCAATTAAAATTAAAGAGATTAATAGTAGAGAAGAATACCGATTGACGGAAAGCAATAACTTTTATTGAAATCAAATCCAAGGTTCAGTCACCTTTCAAGCTAATGTAAAGTGTTTAATCTAATAAAACTCTCTAAAAACTAAACTAAGAGCATTGGAAAATAAACTAGAATAAAAGTTTTCTCTAAAAAAAAGAGGAAAAACTATTTATAATACCCCCAAAATATAATTAAAAAGCGAAAATAAAAGATAGAATTTAGCGGAAACGAGTGCGGTACCCGATCGGGCAATGGGCAACCCGATCTGGCCCACACTAAAATTGCCCAACAATTGTTTTCTTCAAATATATGCAGCAGTAGCAACAAAGCATAAATGGGCTTCACCCGATCACTGGCCCAATCGGGTCCACAGCTCAAAAGGCGGCCCATCATTCTTTGGCGTGAACAGCACCAGCACATCTTGTAGAGGGCTTGGGCCTCCCACCCTATCGGGTCGGGCAGCAGTACCCGATCGGGCCTGGGACAAAGTCAGCCCACTTTGCCTTCTTTTCCACGTAGAGCAGGAGCATCATTTTGCAGGATTTGGGCCTGCCCGATCGTGTTGGCCTTAAAAAAGCCATCTCATTTTCTTTGATTTTCCATCTGATTGGGTCGGGTCATGTTCGCCCGAACGGGTGCGAAACTTTACCACCCAATAAATCTTCTCCCAATCTGGCCATTTTCAGCCCGATCAGAGTACGGGAAGCTCCTTTTGACTCTTTGACTCTCAATTCTTCACGTTTAGAGGTATTGGGACCTCCTAAATTATCCATAAAGCTCATGATCATTCATAAGTGCCTTGTAACAACTCGTAAAGTCGTGGTTGCTTCCAAATAACTCGGAAATAAGGAGAAAACTTCCTAAAACCTAAAATTCAACACCAAAACACAAAACCACGACTATATACGATAATTAGTATAAAATAGCTCTGAAGAGCTCAAATGATGCACAAATTAGCTCATAAATAAGGGAGAAAACTGTATAAAAATATGTGATATCAGACGCTGAAGACTTAGTGTGCTGCTGCATATGCGTCCAAGAGGAAAGAGCTGGGCCTTAGGACATTGGCCCGATCGAGTGAAGCTTGCCCGATCCAGTCTGGTGGCCCACTAGGAAGGAAAGAGTTGGGCCTTAGGACATCACTGATTTGTAATGCTGCTGCTGCGTGAAGAGGAAGGAAAGAGTTGGGCCAATTTTTGTACCAACCCGACCGGGTGGCCCGTCACCCGATCCGGTACCGGGCTCGCGGTTACAAAATTCTATCATTTAATCTTCGTTTTTATTTAGATTTTGGGAGCTATTATAAATAGCTAACCTTCATTATTTTAGAGGGGCTTTTATTCTATTTTAGTTCCATAGTTCTTAGTTTAGTTTTAGAGAGCTTTTCTTAGATTAGTTCAAGAGGTGATTGAACTTCAGATTTATTTCAATAAAGGTTATTGCTTTCCGTTAATTGGTACTTTTCTTTACTCTTAATCTCTTTAATTACTTTTTGATTGCTTAGTTTAAAAAAATTGATTCATGATGCAATTGTTAGGGTTTCATATTAGTTGTACTATTGTTCATTCGATTATGTCTGAGTAGTCTAATTTCTAGGGATATAGGGAGGAAACCCATGTTTATACCTTGTTTATTTGTATTGCTATTAGTTTGTAGGTTTAATTGGATTGGTTATGGTGTGATTTGTTCTTATTGAGTAATGAATGTTATTGCGTAGTTTCATTGATTGCTTGAGGTTAATAATTGTTTGCACATATCCATCTTACTTTTAGAGGCCTAGTACACATCAGTAATTCTGATTATGTTAATGAACATGCGGCGTATGTTGAATTATGGGCGTTGAGACTTAATAGTAGCTTGACACGTGCTCTAATCTATCTATTCTTGACCTATGTTCTGATAGTTGTTTGATCCTTTGATTGGTATAACCATGGTAGACCAAACTAATTCCCTAGACCTCAATTCATAGAATAAATCTCTCTTTATATTTCTTTCTAGTGTTTAATTAGTAGTTCAGCTGATTCTTCCCTAATCTTGTATGGAGTGGCTGTTTAGCTGGATATTAACTTAGAAATATTGTCTCTCTGTGGATTCGACCCTACTTCCCTTGACTACCATTGTTAGAGGACTTAGGATTTATCTTTGATTGGGTGATACGACTTTAGCTTGTCAAATTCCCATCTCACGATCCAGAGAGCCAGCAAAAAGGGAGGTAATTAACAAAATTCGTCCGATTCATTATCTTCATGTTCTCTTTATCTTTCGTTTTCTGCACTAAAAAGCCCGAAAATTTTAGTTTCAATTATGTTTTGTGGGATGTTGTTCAAGCAAACGTAAAACAAATCAAACACAACAGACATGAAAATCAAACACAATGTTGTAGAGAAACCCTAGCTGGCTAAGGAAGATGAAAGGATGGGATAAATCCGAAGATACGGATAAGACATCCACTCAATCCAAAATTACACAAGCAATACCAAATTGCATCACATCCATAGAATAAAGAAAATTTTAGAAAATTAAATAAATCATTAGTTCGACAGTGATAGATAACGTTGATCCAAATGTAACAAAAACCAAATGCTAAAAACCTACAAAAGATTCGGCAAACAAGATTAAAATTTTCAGATCAATAAGCCCTAATTTGGTTTAAATCGTCTACAGTATAATGAAAGAACACAGAAATAACATCAAAACTACAACAAATCCCTCAAATATTAAAAACCTAGAATCGAAAATTGGCGGAAAAAAAGAGGGAAGGGTTTACCTTCAGGGGTTGATAAAATGAGATCGTCAGGCAGATCAATCTTGCGATTCGACATAGTTAGGGATTGAGATTGAGATTGGAATCGAATCGAAGGGTCAGATTCGACGAGCAGAAGAACGGAAGGAGAAGATAGAAATATTGCGATTAGACATAGTTAGGGATCAGATGTTGTTGAGATAAATCTTAGATTGAATGAATAACGAGAGGAAAGCAAACCAAACCTGAGAGTGGGGCGAACTGAGATTGGGAAGCCTGAGATTCAGGTGAACTGAGACGTCAGAGAGAGAGGGATCTTCAATGGGACGCAACTTCAATGGTATAGAGGGAAAGAGCGGAGAAAGCCTCGCGTATGCGTTATACCTAACATTAAAATACAATTTAAATTTTTTTTGGGTCGTTAGAGCTGGGGGCCAACACGAAGCGCCTGCAGCAAGAAATCTGTAGCTGCGGGCTTCCTTATAGGCCCGTTGCTAAAGCAAGATAGTTGCGGGCTTACTTTCAAGCCCGTAGCTAGAAGGGAGCAGCAATAGCTATTTTTCCACCAGTGAACATTCGAAATCCGAAAACCAAATCAACATAAGTAGAGATAACCACACATGCATACGCTCCACCGAAAGAGATAAGAATACTTTAGTGAGAAGTAGTTGACGGTTTGATAAAAAAATATCACTTACGAACTCAACCATCGATATATGCCATAAGAGCATCCTCATAAACATATATGAAATTTAAAGTTCACAAAAAGAATTGATAATATAAAATAAATTTTACCATAAAACTAACTAGCAAAAATAGACGATAAAATAATAATTTATAAACAACGCATATAACAATTTTTTTATAGTCGATACTATTCTGCATGGAACAAACCATTACAAATTGATCGCAACAAAAAAAGTTTAAGATTTATGCTTAGTATATAAAACCAAATAATCAAAATCAGATAATTAAATAATAAATAACAAAAATGCAACAAAAACCTTAATACGTAATTAGAAAGCACTTAATATTTAGACAAGAAATAACAAATGGTAATTGGAATCCTTTTTACACATTGAGTTGGGAAATAAAATTAATGATAAAATTAAATTAGCAGGTAAATTAAAAGGTTGTAGTTTGTATCTATATTTCAATCTATAACGCCAAAATAAATCATTAGTGTACTTTTTTTATCGAATACTATGAAACCTTATTACAATAATTAAAGGCTAAAATAAGGATTAACATGAAGATAATATATTAAAGAGATAAAGAGATATATAAATATAGATGGTCAACAATGGTAAAAGTAGTTTGTAGAATCTCTTGAAAGACAATATATTCCACAGCCTTTTTCTTTCCCTAACCAAAGTAAAACGATTATTGGAATTAAATGTTTTTCAAAAGAGTGTTTCAAAATATTAACAATAGAGATATTTGAAAGTTAGAAAATAATTCTAAAATAGGTATAAAATCTATTAAGATCATATATCTAAAATATAAAATTTTAAATATAATCTCAAACCAGAAAGCTTTTATAATAACAAATAAATAAGTATTGCTCACATAAAATAATGCTTAATTGGAAAAGAACCGAAGATATATATTGTTTCACACAACAAGCCAAACTATAAATAAACAACAACCTCAATAGAGTAGTTAAATTAAAAACTCCAAACACATATATAAAGTGAAATCAATTCCCATACCCTCATCTCTAACCAAAATGTTCCAAAATCCATAACCCGTTTAAAGTAACTCAAAAACCAAATCCATAATTCAAAAGGGGTAAAACTAATATCCAAAGGATAAAACAAACTTAGCATAACACAGTAAAGCAACTTGACGCCCACTATAAAACAAGTCCTAACTTCCGACTCATATTGCTCGTCCACAATGACTAGCACGACTTCCTTGCTCACACGGGTAAACCACAAAACCTCAGTAGTACTGTAATCACTTTAAGTTGCAACATCATCTGCAATGTATATCCAAAAAAATTATACAATCAGTGGGGAGTAACTAGCAGTTCTCTTAGCCTAATTTAGGAAACAAATAGTAAGCTTAAATGAAGTTAGAACAAACGTCAAAGACAAGGCAACACAAATAGCAACAAAAGAAGGCAAGGTACATCGCTTATGAATAACATGCTTAAAGTTAATTACTAATTAAGGAGGTTGCTTTGAAGTCTAAAATAAAGAATTTCAAAAGACCATCAATTTGAAAATAAACAATCTAACATAGAGAGAGCGAACGCTAGTGACCCGCAGCCCACTTCCTCTGGAAATGTCAGATCGCAACCTCCAGAACGGCCTATAGGTTATGTTCCCTAACGTCAGTGTGCCTAAGAATGGCCAAACTCCTAATGAGGGACAATACACGCGGTATCTCCCGACCTCTCGGACGACAACAAGTCTTGGGTATATCCAATGCAGAATAACACCCAACGTGATGTCCTCTAACCCCTCGTAGTGCATGTTCGTTACCCTCAGGACACAGTCCCTTAGGCTACTTAACTCAATTAACAACCAAACATCAAAGTTCAAAGGCAACACAATACACTTCAAACCATCAAATTCATCAAAACCATCAAAACCGTCAAATTCATCAAAATAATTAAATTCATCAAATTCATTAAGATCATCAAAATCATTTAAACGTCAAAATCACCAAAATCTTTAAAATCATTAAAAATTATCAAAATCATTAAAACAATTAAAATCATCGAACTTCACAAATTCCAAATTGATACGGTAAACTAATAAAAGTATACTACAAATACATTAAAATGCATACAAAACATCATATGAGTTTGGGCAAAAAGTAAATTATGATCAAGTCAGAATACTCTCTGTATAGAACTCTTGGCGAAGTGTTGCTAAGGACATTGTTATTCTCCCCCGAGCATTGCGACGTCAACAACTCAAACTTGGCATAAGATAATCTTAAAATTTTTTAAAGTACTAACATTATACTTCTAAACATTCCTCAGGATACTCCACAATACTACTAAGGTCATTTAAGAAACATGGAATCATGTTGTAAGCTAACAGTGCACTGAACGCACACAACAACAACTTTAAACATACATGACTCTCATCACATACAATATTTATGAAAAGTTCCAATGGGACATTAAAATTTTGCTCGTTAGATTTTCAACGGCTGGTCACAATCTCAATTTCGATAACAAACGAGTGAGATATGACCATTTGAAAACAGGCTGGCCAAGTCTGTCGCGGGCCGCGAACAAGGTCAAATGCCGCAACCAAACTACTGTTTGCCTCCTGCGATCAACCCTTCGCACACAATTCGACACAAATGACTTTGTATGCAAGACATCAAGCATCCAACGAATTCATCACAAGGCTCAAACAACTCATAATCATATATATATATATATATATATATATATATATATATATATATATATATATATATCTTTGACAAAAAAATATACAACCTACAAAATGGCAACACTCTACACTCAGGCATAGGACAAAAGCATCAGTATAAGAGAAACGCCACCTTCTAGGAAGGGTTGGAAACTCTTATTCTTCATGTGCCCCTATCTCAAGAGACAGAGAAAACGCCTACCTAAGAAGAAGCTTAACAATTCTCCTTGGCATCTACTAGCAACCTAAAAATAACATCCTTCACACTTCTACCAACACTAGCAATCACCTTATCAAAAACAAGCCTATTCCTTTGACACCAAACCTGATACAAAGACTCAGTAAAACAAAATAAAATAAATTTTAGCAATATCAGATTTATTCCTACTATCCTTCCTAGCTAAAATAGCTTCCTCGTGAAACCCCATCATATATCTCTGAATCTTCAATAAACCAAGGACTTTCTGCCAAATTTGAGAAGCATATGAACACTCAAAGAACATATGATGCACAGACTCAGTAGTTAAAGCACAAATGAGACGCAAATTGTCTTCAGTTACATTCCAAGCTAAAAGTCTATCCTTGGTAGCTAACCTATTTTTCACAGCCATCCCCAATATAAAAACACTCTTAGGAGAAGCAGTGTTATTACAACACAACCTCTTCCATTCAAAGACACCAGAGGTCACAACCAACCTATTATAAAATTTAGCAATATAGAATTTCTAATGATGCATAAAATCTGCCCAACTAGAGCCATCTAGTAACCTTCTACTTTGCACAATCTTTCGCAACATCCAAGAGCATTGTTGAGAAATATCCATGTTAAGTAGATCCCTATTCT
Source organism: Patellifolia procumbens (assembly GCA_947645195.1). Taxonomy (NCBI): domain Eukaryota; kingdom Viridiplantae; phylum Streptophyta; class Magnoliopsida; order Caryophyllales; family Amaranthaceae; genus Patellifolia; species Patellifolia procumbens. The sequence goes on from CANSGD010001144.1 coordinate 734,810, forward strand.
TCACAAAATACATATGCACCCATTTCACCCAAAGCTTGGATAATCAAAATAGCAATTTTATTCCATTCAACCATACTTTTAATGTTGAGACTCCCAGCAGCTTTAGGCAAGAAACAACCCTTTCAAGCCACACAAGCCTTCTTGCAGTCAATCAAGCTACATGTCCACAGAAATTTTCTACACACATTTTCAACTTCTTTAACATGTTTTTAGGCAAAGGAGAGATGAGAGGACAATAATTCTTGCATAGAGCTTAAAATACTTCTAATAATTTGAACTCTAACAGCATAAGAAAGCATATGAGCAACCCAAGCTTTAGCCCTTCCTGTAATCTTCTCAACTATAGGTTTAAAATGTAAGTAAGAGAGTTTCCTATTAGCCAAAGGCACCCCCAAGTATCTGAAGGGAAGACTACCCATAGGAATCTGCAACTCTGCACTCAAGGTGGCCTTCCTCTCATCACTAATACCACCAAAATAGATAGCACTCTTCTCTAGATTAGCAAACAACCCAGAAACACAAGAGAACTTCATAAAGGATCCAAACAAACACTAAAGAGAAAGAGAATAAGTTCTAGAAAACATCAATAAGTCATCAACAAACATTAAATGAGTCAATCCAAGCTTAGTACATTTAGGATGAAACTTGAACAAAGGATTCTGAGACAACTGGCTTAGGCTTGTACTCAAATATTCCAACATAAAGCAAATAAGAATGGAGAAAGAGGATCTCCTTGCCTCAAACCTCTTTTTGCATGAAAAGGAGCAGTAAGATAGCCATTTACAAGAATAGAATATGAAATAGATTTCACACAACTCATAATCCACTTGACAAATCTCCCATAAAAACCCAACTCATTCAGTATACTTTCCAAGAAAAGCCAATCCACAGAATCATAAGATGTCCTAATATCAACCTTAATCATAGCTCTAGGAGACATATGGGCTCTAGAGTACCCTCTAATGAGCTCAGTAGCTAGCAAGATGTTATCAGAAATTTGTCTCTCAGGTATAAAGCCCAAAGTTATCAGGATTGCGATTCTACTTTGGATCGGTGATGGCACATAGGATCGGATCGTTGGATCGAATCGTAGAATCGTACGATCCTACAAAATAACTAAAACTTGATAAAATATAATCTAAATATGTTCCGAATGGTTCATAATTTAAGGAGAATAATCCAAAAAGTGCAAATTAGATTGTTAAAGTCAACATGGGGGTTGAATTATAAGATAACTAGCCTAATATGCACGCGATGCGTGCTTCGTGTTAAGGATGTAGGCAGTGAAGTGTATACATATTTTTCACTAGATTTCTATGCACGCGATACGTGCGACAACAATTTTATTATGAAATTTTATAATCTACAGTAGATAATTTTATGGATAGTCGCATCTTACCACTTAAACTTTTCATGTTTTTAGAAACTCCCACCTTAATGATTTTTTAAAAAAATTCCACCTACCATTTACAATTTTATTAAAAATTCCACCACTTAACGGTTGTCGTTAAATTTCATTAACAAAAAACCGTTAAGTGGGTCCCACTTATACATTTTGTTAACACAATGCATGGAACTTGAAATAGTTGCAATTCTTTTCAAATAGTTGTAATTCGTTCCAAATTTGCTCTAAATTTGTTAAGGATTTGCCCTTAAATTTATGAAAATGACTTTATTTTCAGCGTAAACTAATAATAAAATGGATATGTGGGACCCACTTCACTGTTTTGTTAACGGAATTTAACAAAAATCATTAAGTGGTGGGAGTTTCTAATAAAATTGGAAATGATAAAGTGGAAATTTAAAAGAAAAATTTATAAAAGGTGTGAGTTTCTAAAAACGTGAAAAATTTAGGTGGTTTTGAACAAAAAAAATCCTAATTTTATTTGCATTCGATGTATGTTTTGCTACTGTAACATGATAAAATATGAAGGTACACAAAATATTTTATTTTCAAGCTAAATTAATTTTGGCTCATTTTTCTTTGAAAACATCCCTTACTCCCCAACATCAACTACAACTTTTAATATATAGTACCAGGTAAGGTATTTTTTGCTCATTGTCTAAAGTAGAAAAAATTCAAAAGTACTTGAAAATATTTTATCATATTTCTCACTCATGCTAAAATACTTTATCAGGATCAATTTGATCAAATGTGCCTTCACTCATGAACAATCAATTACTCATGTATTTCAAAATAAAAAATTTCAAAAGTATATAAAAGTATAGCAAAGTGGGTGTCTATCTATAGATCTCAAGAAAATATAATCGTTTATATTTTTAAAAATTGTTTTTACTTTGTAGGTTATTAGATATTTTAGTTAGAAGTTTTGAACATCTTTTATTAAAAATCTGATGGCTAAATTTGGAAATAAAACTTAATTAGTTAATAAACTCATTGATTTCTTTTATTTCTTTTTCTTTTTTTCTTTTTGGTGTCCACCCCCACCTCTTCACTTATATAATAGAGATAATGTGTGTGTACACATATGTTACCATTCATATAATAATATAAAATTTTTTTGGTTTTAAAATTAATTTAAAAAATCTGGATAAGTAATAACAAAGTGATAATAGTAAATTTATTTGCTTATTTTTGCATTTTAGATGCATTATTCATATATTTGGATGACAAAATACAGGTAGAGAAGCAAACAAGAAAGAAAAAAATTAATAGGCTAGTTGTATGTAGGATCAGTCGATCCTACCGATCCTATGAAACGAACCTACGATTCTATACGATTGATCGATCCTATAACGATTCCAACCGATCCTGAGCGATCCTATGGAAGGTCGTATCTATGAGCGATTCGGATCGTTTGGTCATATTAAGATTGTAGGATCATACGATTCTACGATCCGGATCGCGATTCTAACAACATTGATAAAGCCAGATTGTGCTTAACAAGCAACATCCCCAATAACCCTCTGCGATCTCCTACTCAAGATCTTAGAAATAATCTTGTAAATCATAGTACAACAAGCAAGAAGAAAAAATCCTTAGCCATATTAGCATTAGAAACCTTAGGAACAAGAGTAACAAGAGTAACAAGAGTGAAATTAACAAGAAGATGCATACAACTATCAAAATATTACAGCATAGTAGCACAAACATCATGTTTAATAACCACCCAAGATTTCTTAAAGAGCACAACATTATATTCATCAACTCTAGGGGATTTGCTGTCATCAATACTAAACAAAGCTAGCTCAATCTCTTCCCCGGTAACCGGTGAGATGAGCATAGTACAGGCATCACTACTCACCTGAGAACCATCTCTAACAACAGCGATATCAAGAGCCTGAAGAGAGGAGTCAATTGTACCTTGCAGCCTCTGATAAAAGTCCACTAAGTGCAGCAATCTCAGCTTCATCATACAGCATAGTACCAGAATCACATTTAATAGCTGAAATTCTATTAACTACATACCTGTCTTTCATAGAAGTATGAAAGAAAGTTGTGTTGGCATCTCCAAGCTTAAGCCAATTAATCCTAGCTTTCTGTTGTAGGATGCTCTCATGAATATAACTCCACTTTCTAAGCTCCTGAATATAAGACTTCCCTCTGAGTTGGAACTCTTCATTCCAAGTAAGGTCCTCATCAACTTGCAAAGCCAATAACTGAACCCTAGCATCATCAATTTTAGGTGCAAGTCTGTGAACTCCTTTTTCAAATCTTTCAATGATTGGCAAACATGCTACATATAAAAACCCCTTTGTTTTGGCTTCCAATAAGTCTGAAGAACCTTAATAAAATCTTTATGCTCAACAATAGCATTAAAGAATTTAAAAGGTCTACCCCTAATACAAGCATACTGAGCTAATTGGAAAACCAAAGGAGAGTGATCAGAGATGCCAGGAACACAATACTCAATCTCCACCGAAGGGAAAGAATGAAACCAAAGTTAATTTCCAAAAGCCTTATCAATCTTGCTTTTGATTCTCATAAACCTTGCCCCTTTTCACTCCAAGGAAAGAACAATCCCCTCCTCTAAATATCCTTAATCCCAGTAGCCTCAATAAACTCAGTAAAATCCTGAGTTTCAGCATTACTAATAGGATTACCATTCTCTCTATCATAAGAATGAGTAACAGACTTAAAATCACCAATATAGATCCAGGGGTCCCTACAAACAGCATGATACTCAGTCAACAAACTCCATAAATCCTCCTTGTCTCAATAGTGCATAAACCATACACAGTAGAAAAGCAAAAGGACAGATTCTGGATTTTATAAACTACTCTACAATGTATAACTTGTCTAAAGCATTGTATCAACTCAACATCAGCCATTTGGTGTTGCCAACCAACCCATATTCTACCTTTAGAAGAATAATCATAATTATGAATCCATGACCAAGGAGCTCCAAACTTCCTTGTGATCTTCTGTATCTTAGACCACCTTACTCTATTTTCAAACAAAGCAACAACTACATTATTATTGAGACCCCTCACCTCTAGTAATCACTGGACAAGAAGTTTCACCAGACTGCATAACCATTCTAGGCTGAGAAGAGCTACTATGAAACCTCACTTGCTAGCCCTTGTCTCTTGTTTTTCTACTAACAACCTTCCACTCACCCTCCTCTTCAAGTTGATGTTGGATAATTTGAGCCACAAGAGTAACCACTTTATAAATAGGATGAGGAACTGGAGAATAAATCAGATCAGTATCCACCAAAATAACCTCATCCCTCTTCTTAGCTGGCTGCTTCTCCTTAACTACCCAATTCTGAACAAATTTAGGTTTCATCTTAGTTGCACAGTTATGCCCAACCCTATCACAGGTACTATAATATGAAGGTACCCAATTATAACTCACTTTCTGCACCATAGATTTGCCCGAAGGTGATATCACGTATTTATATAGAGTTTTCTCCCCTATTTATGAGCTAATTCGTGCGTCATTTGAGCCCTTCGTAACTATTTTATACTAATTATCGTATATAGTCGTGGTTTTGTGTTTTAGTGTTGAATTGCAGTCTTTAGGGAGTTTTGTCATTATTTTCGAGCTATTTGGAAGCAACCACGGATTTGCAATTTATTACAAGGAACGTAGGAATGATTACGAGCTTTATAGATGGTTTAGGAGGTCCCAAGACCTCTAAACGTGAAGAATTGAGAGTCAAAAGTAGCTACCCCGTAACCTGATCGGGCGAAATATGGCACGATCGGGCGAAGATTATGTGATCGAGTGGTAGAGTTTCGGGCCGGATCGGATAGACATTGCCTAAAAGCATTGGGTGAAAAGAAGAAAATAAGTTGGGAAAATTTAGGCCCAACCCGGTCGGGCAATGCATGCCCGACCCGATCGGGTGAAGCCCATGTCATAGCACTGCTGCTGCTGCTTGCGCCCAAGGAAAAATGATGGGCTCCCTCTTGCACGCGGCCCGATCGTGTGGCTGTGGCCCGATCGGGTTGGCCTTGACTCTCACAACTCTGCGTTGCTGCTACGCGTATGAAAAGAGCGAATGGGCTGCTTATGTACCCAGGCTTGATCAGGTAGTGATGGCCCAATCGGGTGGGCCCAGTCTCCCCTTTATTTTTGCCTGGGCAGCTCTTTAAACAAGGAAAAATTTTAAGTTTGACATTTTTGTGTGGACCCGATGGCATAGGGCAACCTTTGCCCGATCGGGTATCGGGCTCGCGGAGCCGAAAATCTATCTTTTTTATTACGTTTTTAATTAATCTTTAAGGGCTATTATAAATATCTAACTTCATTACTTTAGGCATACATTTTATTTTATTTTAATTCGATTGTTCTTAGTTCAGCTCTTAGAGAGTTTTATTAGTTTAAACACTTAGAATATTTCAAGAGGTGATTGAACCTCGAATTTTATTTCAATAAAGGTTATTGTTTTCCGTCATTCGGTATTGTTCTTCTCTCTTAATCTCTTTAATTACTTTTTGATTACTTAGTTTAATTATTGTTTTGATTCATGATGTTAGGATTAGGGTTTTATATTAACTTCATTATTGTTGATTTAATCATGTCTGAGTAGTCTAATTTCTAGGGATTTAGGGGGAAACCATGTTTATACCTTGATTACTTTGAATTGCTATTAGTTTCTAGGACTTATTTAGATTGGTTATGCTATGATTTATTCTTATTGAGTAATTAATGTTATTGTGCAGTTTCATTAATTTTTTGGGGCTAATAATTGTTTGCACAGATCCGTCTTAGTTTTAGAGGCCTTAGTACACATAGTAATTATTATTATGTTTATGAACATACTGCATATGTTGAATTATGGGCGTTGAGACTTAACCATAGTTTGGCACGTGCTCTAATCTATCGATTCTTGACCTAGGTTTTGATAGTTGTTTGATCCCTTGATTGGTATAAGCATGGTGGACCGAACTAATTCCCTAGACTTTTAATTCATAGATTAATTCCCATCTTTATATTGCTTTCTTTAGTCTTTATAGTAGTTCAGCTGTTTCTTATCTGATCTTGTCTGAAGTAGCTGTTTGTATGTCCGGGTCTCTAATTCCAAAAGAATGAGGAAGAGAAGAAGCACTCACTGATCGTGGCTAATTCCCATCTTTTGTATGTCCGGGTCTCTAAGACACGGTGCCCCCATCCCAGCGGATCCCAATCATATAAGGACAATCGGGCAGCTTCGAAAGAAAATTCAGAGAGAAAAGCAGTTTGTTCAGCTGAACACCTCTGGATCACACCCGAGTTCTGTCATGTCTAAATCAATGAAGTTATATGGGGTCCCTAACCCATATGGTCTTTCCACTGGACCCACTATGCCCACCATCGTTGCAGCAAACTTTGAAATTAAGCATGTACTCATCAGCATGGTTCAGCAAAATCAGTTTGGTGGGCATCCTACTGAATACCCGGCAAATCATCTGCAGCGGTTTCAACAGCATTGTCGAACCGTCAAACATGTCGACGTCACTTCAGTCCAATTAAAAGCCATGTTGTTTGAGTTTTCTTTGAGAGATAGAGCATAGAAGTGGCTGAACGACGTGAAAGAAACTGAATGGAGAGAAATTTGTGCTGCTTTCCCGAGAGAATATTACCCACCTACAAAAACGGCAGAAATCATAAACAAACTAGCCACATTTTCCCAAGAGCCTGATGAAACACTTCGGAAAGCGTGGGCTAGCTAGTTCATAGACTTGCCGAGGGAGTGTCCACATCACAATATGGATAAATGGTTCTTGATGCAGACATTTTACAATGGTCTGTAGCCTAAGACGAAGAGTATTATTGACTCGTCTGCGGGAGAAGTTTTTCTAGATAAGGAAGTGGATGTAGGTTATGATTACTTGTCAAACCTTGCAGCCAATGATCATTCCACTTCCCGCAGCCTCACAAAGAAGGTATTAGAGGTAGACGCTAATGCATTGCTGACTTCGCAAATGGAGAAGCTGAGCCATAAGATTGACACCTTGAGATCTTCTACCTCGACACACCCCTCCTTTGAGCGTTCATGATATGTCTGCTATTTCACCTATTACCTCATCTTACTGCGAGGTATTTGGTGTCACTAGTGGAAAAAATACAAATTGCATCACGCCAAAATGACTTAATGCATCAGCCATAGCTGCAAAAACTACATAGTATTTGTAGCGGGCTTGGACCGCTACAAATACTACACTATTTGCAGCGGGCAAATATTAAAACCGATGCAACGAAAAAATTGAAAATAACTAATATTCCCCGAATTAAATGTTCGTAAAAAAAAGTAATAATAACAATAAAAATAATACATTGAAATGACATGAAACAAAGTGCCTAAAAGTGACATTAAAATGGACGGTAAGCCAGCATCAACAAGTAGATAAATTAAGGCCGCAAAAGAGTCTCCTGACTCCCCTTAGAGACTCCATCACAAAGTCGCTTCCTCAGAGTTATCAAGTGTGATACTCTTGCTGCAAAGCACCAAAAACATCAGATTCAAACCCAAAGGAATTCCAATATAATTTCAAAAAGATTGTCAAAATGCAATACGGTTTAGAGAAGAAGAAATCCAACCCCTTAGCATCCAAAAGCTCTGCTTCCATATCAGAACTCGTTGTCTTTGCCTTCTCCTTCTCAATCGACCTCTATAGATTCTAAGGCTTCTCTTCCGGCATTTAGATCTAACTAAATCCATGATTTAGAGGATTGGATACAATTCAAAACAAATGCCTCTTGCCCTCGGCCAAATCCCACCGTCTATTCCACCAATAGAACAGAAAGAACCATCTGTGACCAGTCAAGTTGTCCCTCAACTTGTAAACAAAAAAAATTCAAAAAAAATAAAACAACAAAAAATACAGATATATAAGCTAAACTGAAAATCAAAAGCCAAAAGAATGAGGAAGAGAAGAAGCACTCACCTTAGAGAAACAATCCAAGTGTATGAAAATTTAGGGGTTTTCTACACTAGTTATCAACTTCGATGCAAGTAAAGAAGCACCTCATCTATAATCTACGTAAAGCTCCGTACACAGAGTTTGTCTGCAACCAATAACAGAACTTTCAACATATTACAACTCAAAAAGGATTCCAAGGTTTATAGGAGCTTTAGTTATAAAATTAATAAAAAGTATTCAATTGCTTAAGTACAGCAAAATATAGAAAATTCGAAGGTTTCCAGAAGCTCTGGTTATAAAATTAATAAAAAGTATTTAATTGCTTAGGGGTTTAACGAAGCAGGATGAGCCTTGCCTTTCTTTGCTGCCTGAGATAAAAACGAAGTCGTTAGCAGCATAAGCTTCGGTGTAAGGATGACATGACAAGGTGGAGATTGAGATTGGCGTGGGCGTAACTGTTGAGAGAGAAGATGGCGAGTAGCAAGTGTCACGGGCTGGTGGCGGGGCATGCGACTTGCAAAACCTAATTACAAGGCGAAGGAAACACAAATGTAAGAGGGCAAAGCTAAATGCAACATTGCGCCAAAATCAGATGTTAACTAGACCAAATACAGAAACCAAAATAGCATCCAACTTGTTCAAACACCTCAGACTGATTATTTTGAGAAAATGCGACACTGGCCTCACAAAATAGCATATATCATAGCTAAATTTTCTAATTGAATTACCCACACTTGCAGATTGCAATTGATAGAGTGTCCAAAACAGAACAAAGAAACATTAAAATCATATCATATATACAGTGCTTGACAGGAAATTAGGCTAAGAAAACTACAATGTTGTAACCAAGACTGAAAGGATGAAGCAAATAGTGAACTAAAGAGACAATGCTTTACAATTGCGCCAAATGAAGAGTATAAGAGTTAGGCTATTTGTTCTAACTTTGGCTCCTTATCTTTGTCTCGAGTTAAGAGAAAGGTGTCCCTAGATAAATCTTCAATGAAAAATCACAAGTTAATAATCCTAAGCAAGACTTCAGCTTATCAATACGATAATTGTCAACAACAAATGCACAGAAGCAAAAATTGTAGTCACCAGCATTATCGCACAGTTCCAATATGTTATTCGAAACTTAGAGAGAGCCACTTATTGAAAATATTATCAGTACACAGCCTACTTATGATACTGAACCAGCCACTTATTTTACCAAGGCCGTGCACAGCCTACTACACCAGACCTGCAGAACCAAGACCACACGATTCACAAGATCCTTCGCAAATGCACCTGATGGTCCCTAATCCTGCTCTCCAAACCCTTCGATTAGCAAGTGCAACCAACGAACAACGTTTCAAATCCCCCCCCCCCCACCAAAAAATAAGAGAAGTTCACTGATATTATCGGACACAACCCAGTGTTCTTCCTCCTTCCTCTCCCTTTAGTAGCAAGAACATCATATAAATCAGGAACTTTGTTATTGGCCTTATATTCCTATCCACCATATGCTCAGAAAAAGAAAAACAGAAAATGTCATAGACCTCTAGCTGGTCTGTGGATGTCTACACCCCTGTATAGATTCATCATTGATTTACCGACACAAGATAACATGTTTAGCTATAAACATAAAATAATATGATAACTGAAAAGTAAATCTCACTTGACTTGACTTGGGTACTTTGGCAAAAAAAAAGGCAGCAGCGATACGTGTTTGAATCAGCTAAATATGGTTGTGAACAACATAATTCCTCCGCACGCTCAGTTTAAAGCTCCATTAAATCTTATAAAATCATGTTAATTACAAAAGACTCACGATACATAATAACTAGAATAGTCAATGCAACTTTAAATTGTAACCAAAACGACAGCCATGATCCTAAAATGTACATAAATCTAAAAATGATCCATTCAAAACATGACCCCAATCAAGAACTTGTACTGAAGTAAGTTAAGGCTATGTAGTTAAGCAACTGTCCTATTTTTGTTTCTAAAACACAATTTGGTACAATCAATCCCTAATGATGCCTAAATTAGGTTAACAAAAAGGGAGGGAGAATAGTAAAATATGTTACTGTTAGCAGTATTCTACGTTCCACACCCAAAATTGATCAATGTTAAGGGACAGAGACAGAGTAGGCGATACTAAAATGAGCAGGAATCAAATTAGAACCCTAATTTCAAAATTAGGCAATTGTCGAAGAAAGAAATTAAGGGACATGGAACAAACCAGGAGACAAGGAGTGATAATAAAGGACCAGAGTACGGGAACACCATGGATGATGAAAGATTCATAAGGGAAGTTTCTAGATCTTGGTGGGTTCATCTTCTTTGCCGCAGCACAAGGTACCACGATGACCTTGGTAGCAGGCGGAGGAGGTGCTGCAGCGGCAGTAGGTGGCGAAGTGATAGTAGTAACGACAGAAGAGTCGATTGTAGAAAAGTAATGAAGCCCTACTTGTTCGAAAATTGGAAAAAATTAAGTGCAAGTATCAAATAGAAACCTAGATTGCAAAACTACATATCTAAGACAAAAAAAACCCTGAAAATCAATGCGAATTTCAACCTTATGCATCAATTGAATAAGTGAAATTCATACCTCGAGCGCTGAATTGATAAGTAAATTCATTTGAATTGGAGATGACGATAATTTGAAACAACTCCTCTTATGTGGCGGGTCGCCTGAGAGAGGGAAAAGAGGGGATTCTTCGTTGGTGCAGTTGAGGGTTTGAGGCCTTGAACGTTCTAGAAGGAGCAAAAAAAAAATTAGAAGGCGCGGTGGTAAAGGAGGAGTTTTGCAACGGGTAAAAGTTTGGTCAAACTCTTTTTGACCTTATTATTTGCAACGCGCACATAAAAGCCCGCTACAAATATCTTTTTAATAGCGGTTGCAATTTTAGCCCGCTGCAATATTACTTAGCCCGCTTCAAAGTGTTCTATTTGCCACGAGCCACCAATAACCCGCTACTATCAGGGTCATTTTGAGCGTGATTGCCAATTCAGTCAACATCAGATGGAGCATGCGAATGCCTTTCAGCAAAGACCTCAAAAGTTTCCCCATCCACATAACTACCACAATACACAAAACTTTCAACCCGCACCACAAAATCATCCTAAACCCTCATTATACCAAAGCCCCCTGGTTTTCAGAGACCTCCACCACTAAATTTCCATCACTCTAATAACTTCCAATCTCCACAAAATTTCCAAACCCTACCTCCACAAATAAACTCACAAGAGCCTACCACGTCTGAATTGATGAAACTGATGCTGGCCATGTAGAAAACCAATGACGAGGCACAAAGAGCACAACAAGAGGCTCAAAGAGCTCATGAGAGGCATATGCAGGCTCAAGAGAAGCATCAAACCTCTCGACACTTAAATTGCCCAATTGGCAAGCAATAATGCTTAGAGGCAGCAAGGGAAATGATGAGACCATACTAGGCGTGTTTTATAGCATTTTGGATTTCGTTTTGCAAAGGTTTAGGCCTTGAGAAGTGGAGTTTCGGATATATTAGCCTAAGTATGGTATATGGAGAATTGGGTTGGCTTCGGTGCTTTAGAGGTGTTTTAAGAACATTTGGGGACTTCATATTATTTTAATTATTTACAGGTGGAGATCTTCCCGTGTTCGTCGTTCGTTCGATAAAGAAAGTCAACAACTGTTATCGTTCGAGTTGATGTGTTTGTATGATAATTAGCTATGTTTGTAAACTGACAAGCCAAGCAAGACAATCCACCGCAAGCTTCGTAAGCAACCCAACCCGCGAGCCCTGATACGCAAGCATCCACAAGCTCGTAAGCCAACCGTCGCAACCATGGCACGCAAGCCAAGCTCGTAAGCTCCACCTAGCATCGTACGCACAAGTAGCTTCCACGCAGCAGCCAAAGTAGCGAAGAGGCGCAACCCACGCACCAGCCAGCACACCCTCTGCATCCGTAGCGTAGTCCTCAAGCAGCAGTAACAGTGCACGACCCACGCACAAGAAGGCGCACCTCGTGCGCTAGACGTCTTCGCAGCACGCATAACCAGTAACTCCGAGCACCCTGCGCACCTTACTTGAACGACTCGCGTGATAGGAGGATTTTAGTGTGTCGTTAAGGCACTAGTTAAGAACCGCTTAGCAAACAATAATTATAATCCTAACGAGCAACTACTATGAACGTAGTAATGGCAAGTCAAGGGTCGAACCACAAGGAAATTGGGATTGACTAAGTCTATTAAGTCTCAACTACCTAAGTGAAGGGTAATTGGGGGGGTAAAGGATTGAATAGTTAACAATTAACAACTAACGAAAGATCGACAACTAATAATCAAGTAAGAGATGTAATATAATTACGAAAACACTAGAGTTCGGGCTACTCATATGAACTTGGGCTAGACAACGAAAATCAACACTATAGCGATTCAAGAATGATGAAAATACAGGGTTAAGTCTCCCTCTAAATTACTTGAGTCCTCTCTCGAATGGTCCTCAAGAGTAACGATTAATCAATCAACCAAATCCTCTCTCGAATGTTCTTTGGTCAATTGATTAAAAGATTCAATGAGATCGAAAAACCCCTAATTAAATGGCCCCCTTAATTCCTACCCAATCCCTAGGCCTAAAAACTAAGTCAAAACAAGGGAATGACAAAAGGGATCAAAATTCAATTAAGAACAATAGAAACCCTAAGTGCCCTAACATAAATGTGATCAAGATCTATCCTACGGTGTCAAAACACCAAAGTCAATGCATAAACATCAAATTGAATCATAATAACATTAACAATCTACATTAAGCCCGTAATTCATACTTTCGCCCAAACCCTAGATAATGAGCTACTCACTAATCATGGATTCAAAGCAAAAGAGATTAATGAAATTAAACGTGATTAACAAAACAATTAAAGTAAAGAGAAGAGATTGAAAGAAATATACTTGGATTGAATGTATGATTGAATCTTCAAAGTTGCAATAATGAGTAAACTAAGAGTTTGAGAGAGTTTCGAGTCTTAAGCTATGTAATTAGGTTCTCAGTCATGACATAATCCTAAAACAAAACGCTAAAAACTATTTATATGGTCCATTAAATGAAGACGGAAAAACGGGCAAAAGCCCGGAATCAGGTCGACACGGTCGTGTCCAAAACGACACGGCCGTGTAGATCTGTTCTTTAGATTTCTTCAGCATCCCAAAAGTTACGGCTTCCGTGGAAAAAGATAGACACGGCCGTGTCAATATCTACACGGCCGTGTAGACCTGGACTTCTCAAATTAGTGGGCAAGCAGAACAAGACTGTCTTCATGGAAAAAGGCCAACACGGGCGTGTTGAAATCAACACGACCGTGTAGACCTGCTGGTGAGCGGACAACTCAACTTCAAACGATCATATCTCTCTCGTCTCTTATCGGAACTGGGCTTATGACCAGTCGTTCGAAAGTTATCGAAACGAGCTAACACCTTCCACTAGAATTACCTTAATTTTGATTTATGGATCAAACGTTATGTCCATTTGAAGTTCAAAAGTCCACAACTAGTCTTCCAATGATCGTATGACTTCAAAAACCTACTGATTAGCCTGGAAATCATCCAAAAACAACTAATAAGATAATGAAGCGACAATATAACTCAAAGCTAACAAAAACATACAATGCTAGGCTTAAATGTTCTAAACTACATACAAGGACACTAAAAATGACCTACAATTATGCAGAATAAAGTGCTTATCAAACTCCCCCAAGCTAGTCCAATTGCTTGTCCTCAAGCCATGCAAATCAAATACAAGGGTAAAAGTTCAATGACTCCTCGCAATAGTGCGCATGCCAAGATAGAGAACCAAGACCGTTCAAACATTTTCATCCATAAATGCAAAACACTATCAAGTCTCAAAGTTTATAACACAAGTAAAAGGAACCAATCTTACCACAAGTTCTCCCCCAAGCTTGGCTCAGTCATATGGACGGTAGCTCTCACTTTAGTCGTGCTCAAAGTTTATCGTGTGTTTATATGGTTACAAAGATCGCTCAAGGCTCAATTCCGTTGACTATATCCTACCATAGGCTTGCATATCTTCTCACTCTCCATCGCGTGAGACATAAGTTCTTTTCAAGAATCATGAGGACTTATCGAGGTTGTAATGAAGGCTAAAAGGTAAGGGTGTGGATACATTTGGGAATTAGGTGCTAAATAGGGGAAAGTGAAGCTTCCTAAATCAACACCAACTACACCAACGCTAACCCGAAACCATATAACTTCGTTACAACCACTCAACCAACCAATAATACCTCCTCCAATAGCATCTCCTAATCTCTCTTTATTAAGAACAAAGAACAAAACCACGATTTTTTTGTTAGGATGTTTGATGTTCCCATTTTTTTTCTTTTCTTTTTTCTCTCTCTTTTTTTTACTAATAAGGGAGAGAGATAGGATATCAACAAGAAGTAGAGAGGAGATGAATTCAACACAGAACGTGAATTCTACCAAAACACACATCATACAACCAACTCAAATCACTATAAGAGCACTGAATCACAAGATGTACAACTCACCAATATAGCTTCACAATCCCCTAGGTTAGGAAATCGGTAATAGGCTAAAGATGCGGTTAAACAAGAAAACAGGCTCAGGCTCACGAGGGTGACAAAGGAGATAATATAATGTGGGTGGCATTTGGCAATGTACTTCATATATATAATTAACGCCTCAATCATATTCAAGAATCAAACCAGTCAATGCAATTTCAAGGAGAATCAATGCAAGTTCTAGAGAACATTCGTCAAGGAAGCGCATGAAAAGATGTCCGTGTATAAGTCTATAAAGACATGCTCTCAAAAAATGTATAGCTACAACCATCGGTCGAGCCGCACAAGATGGAGACAAATCGTACCACAACCCAACAATTCCTTGGCCTACTAGAGATTATCAAAGCATTTCCTGTTTGATTTTTCAGGTCATCAAGAAAAACACATGCGTACCAAGGGCGGAGTTCAGACCTAAATGCAATCTATATGCACATGCAAGGCTAAAGGAATCTACATGCACCCTAAACATGATATTAAATGCTAAAATGCAAACTAAATATGACATTAATATACAACTAATGCAAATTACATGCATCTAATGCAAACTATATGCAACTAATGCAAACTATATGCAACTAATGCAAACTATATGCAACTAATATATGCATCCTCCCCTAAGCTAAACCACATAGTGTCCTCACTGTGAGAAGTCAAATGATAACAATAGCAAGGGAGGGGAAAAATCCCGACTCAATGGTCGGGAGGGGGTCGTGAACCATGAGAGTCGAGCTTATCCCCTTAAGGTCATCAATCGAGTTCCCAGTGACATCTTTATTTTTTTGCAATATCTTAATCAATTCTGGTATAGAGATGTCATCAAGAGCCGAGTTAACAATAACAGGATAAGTACATTCATCATCAAGGAAAACATACTTAAGAGAGGGGGGAATGGGTTTTAACTCCGTTTAGGAGAAGGCTTAGAACTCTCCTCTTTATCAATGGAAGCGGTAAGGACCTTCAACTCCGCCTCATGTGTCTCCTCGACGATAGTTTTATCGGCAAGCATAGAGATTTTCTTCACCTCATCAATGTTTAAACTTAGTGCTTCATTGATAGAAGCATAGGGCTCATCATCAGTGTGAACTTCTCTCTCAAAACCTTCCAATTCACTCTCCACATGACCAACCCGAAAAACTCTCTCTATCATGGGTCTCTTCAATGTTTTAGAGAACTCAAACACAACCTTCTCATTGGCTACCTCAACGGTGATTGTATCATTCCTGCAATTTATTACGACACCCAATGTCTTAAGAGCCTCTCTTCCAAGAATGAAAGGAGTCTCCGGATCTTCCTCCATATCCATCACCACAAAATCACACGGCACCAAGACATGCCCAACTTGTATCGGAACATCCTCCAACTCACCATGCGCCGCTCTCAAAGATCGATCCGCCAATTGATAGTCCTCCTTGTAGGAAGAGGGAAGTTTAGGCGCTTAGCTATGGATAGAGGAATCAAACTCACACTCCCACCCAAATCGTCCAATGCACCCTTAGGCGCGAGGTCACCTATCTTCACCGCAAAGTGAAGCTTTTGGGGTCTCTTTGCTTCTTAAGCATATCTCGTTGCACTAGAGCACTTACTTGGTATGGCAATTTGATAACCTCGTCTTCAACCTTCCCTTTGTTGGAGAGGATCTCCTTTAAGAACTTGGCATAGGCCGTCATTTGAGACATGGCCTCAAGGAACGGAATGTTTATTTGAAGGCCTTTCATAACTTGGAGGAACTTAATGAATTTGTCGCTCAACTTCCTCTCTACCAACCTTTGAGGATATGGGACCGATGGCACATAGGTCTTAGGTGGAGGAGGTGTAAGAAATAGAGCTTTGTCACCAACTTGCTCATGAGTTTTCTTATCTTCACTTCCTTTCCCAACATCAACCTCCCTCTCATCTTCCTCAACTTGATCGTCCTTCTCAACCACCTCAACTTCACTTTCTTCACACTCATTACGCATCTTGGGGACCTCATAGTTTGCTCCCGATATCAAATGGATAGCTTTGACTTGATGTAAGTTGGGGTTAGAATGGGTTGGCTTTGAAGTTGATTTGTGGGGTTAGAGGGATTTTTCTCGGCCACTTG
Organism: Patellifolia procumbens; assembly: GCA_947645195.1. NCBI lineage: Eukaryota > Viridiplantae > Streptophyta > Magnoliopsida > Caryophyllales > Amaranthaceae > Patellifolia > Patellifolia procumbens. Next base: position 751,764 of record CANSGD010001144.1, read on the forward strand.
AGCCAATTGGGTTTCAAGCATTTTGGTGTGAGCTTGTAACTCTTGAAACCTTTGGTCATGACTTTGAAGAGCTTGGCTTTGAAGAGCAAGGGTTTGGGTGATGGTTTGGAGTTGTTGGAGAATTTGGGAGGTAGGGTCGAAGGATGGAGTAGGTTCGGGATTCGGTTTAGGAAATGGTGGGTTTAGAGGGGTTTTTTGAAAGTTGGATCTTTAATGAGGAGCTTGGTAAGCATTAGAGCCTTGAGAGGAGGTAACCTTCATTGTATCTTTGAGTGAACCCTTTTTGAGGTTGATTAAAGCCTTGTTGAGGTGGATTCCAACCTTGTTGAGGTTGGTTGAAACCTTAATCGTAGCCTTGTTGAGGTTGTCTCCAACCTCCTTGTTGATTGCTTCTATAACCTTGGTTACCTTGATAACCCTCTCCTCTAGTATTCATTTCCTCCACATGCTCTGACTGAGATCCTCCACAATAAGAGGTATCATGATTTGTACCACCACATATGTCACAAGAGAAAGCATTCACTTGTGAGGGACTTGATGATGCAAGGGTGATCTTAGAGTGTTGATCCATCTTCGCTTGAATTTGATCCAAAGGGTCCAACTCAAACTTGCCACCCTTCTTAGGCTGAGCACCTCTCCTTCTTCCACCCCATGAGTAGTTCTTTATCACTTCTTCTATGGTGGACTCAAGTTGGTCTTGCGGGACCTTAGAAAGTTGACCTCCCGCTCCAGCATTAAGGTTTGCACGTGACATAGGGTCAAGACCATCATAGAAGAACCTCATGAATAGATTTTTATTGAACTCATGGTGAGGGCATGAACGAATCAACTCCCTAAACCGTTGCCAAGCCTCCGCAAGTGTCTCATCACATTCTTGCTCAAATGAGGAGATCTTCCTCCTAATATCAGCGGTTTTCGACTCTGGCAAGTACTTCTTCAGAAAAGCCAATGTAACTTACTCCCAAGGAGTGAGGGAGTTAGCAGGCACGCTCTTAAGCCAAGACTTTGCCTTTCCGGAAAGAGAATACCGGAAGAGATGCATCTTGATATAGTCTGGATATACATCTTTGTTGTTATCATAGCACAAATCTTCAAAAACCGATCAAGATGATCAAGTGGATCCTCATCCGACCCTCTATAAAATTGCTCTGCTTTCACCATCTGTGTAAACTAAGGGTGAATGATGAAATTTGAAGTGGTTCTAGGGAGTCGAACCACCCTGTAAAACATAGTACCCCAGATTTCTGAAATCCCTGAAAAGTTGTGCATTATCATCACCCATGTCTGATTCACTTTCACTTGTTGAACTTGAGATTGGTGAAGCTGGTGCAGATTTCAAGGTCAACCGTTCCAAACCTCCCCGAAGCTTTCGCAAAGTGCGATTGATTTTCGGGTCTAAAGGCAAGATGGGTGAGCTATGAGTTCTCCTTCTCATGTACCACAACAATGCTAAGTAGAGGATTAGCGAATAACAACACAATAAATAAAAAATCACTTAAGCAATACTAAGCTCAAATAAACTTCAATCAATAGCACAATTTCGCCGGCAACGACGCCATTTTGATAAAAGGTTTTTAGTGTGTCGTTAAGGCACTAAGAACCGCTTAGAAAACAATACTTATAATCCTAACGAGCAACTACTATGAATGTAGTAATGACAAGTCAAGGGTCGAACCACAAGGAAATTGGGATTAACAAAGGTCTATTAAGTCTCAACTACCTAAGTGAAGGGTAATTGGGGGTGTAAAGGATTGAATAGTTAACAATTAACAACTAACTAAAGATCGACAACTAATAATCAAGTAAGAGATGTAATATAATTAGGAAAACACTAGAGTTCGGGCTACTCGTATGAACTTGGGCTAGACAACGAAAATCAACACTACAGCAATCCAAGAACGATGAAAATACAGGGTTAAGTCTCCCTCTAAATTACTTGAGTCCTCTCTCGAATGGTCCTCAAGAGTAATCGATTAATCAATGAACCAAATCCTCTCTCGAATGGTCTTTGGTCAATTGATTAAAAGATTCAATGAGATCGGAAAACCCCTAATTAAAGGACCCCATAATTCCTACCCAATCCCTTGGCCTAGAAACTAAGTCGAAACAAGGGAATGACAAAAGGGATCAAAATTCAATTAAGAACAATAAAACCCTAAGTGTCATAGCATAAATGTGATCAAGATCTATCCTAGGGTGTCAAAACACCAAATCCAATGCATAAACATCAAATTGAATCATAATAACATTGACAATCTACATTAAGCCCGTAATTCATACTTTCGCCCAAACCCTAGATAATGAACTACTCACTAATCATGGATTCAAAGAAAAAGAGATTAATGAAATTAAACATGATTAACAAAATAATTAAAGTAAAGAGAAGAGATTGAAAGGAATATACTTGGATTGAATGAATGATTGAATCTTCAAAGTTGCAATAATGAGTAAACTAAGAGTTTGAGAGAGTTTAGAGTCTTAAGCTATGTAATTAGGTTCTCAGTCATGAGATAATCCTAAAAAAAAATGCTAAAAACTATTTATATGGTCTATTAAATGAAGACGGAAAAACGGGGAAAAAGCCCGGAATCACGTCGACACGGTCGTGTCCAAATCGACACAGCCGTGTAGACCTGTTCATCATATTTCTTCAGCATCCTAAAAGTTACTGCTTCCGTGGAAATAGATCGACACGGCCGTGTCAATATCTACACGACCGTGTAGACCTGGACTTCTCAAATCAGTGGGCAAGTTGAACAAGACTGTCTTCGTGGAAAAAGGCCAACATGGGCGTGTTGAAATCAACAAGGCCGTGTAGACCTGCTGGTGAGCGGACAACTCAACTTCAAACGATCATATCTCTCTCGTCTCTTATCGGAACTGAGCTTATGACCAGCCATTGGAAAGCTATCAAAACGAGCTAACACCTCCCAATGAAATTACCTTAATCCGATTTATGGATCAAACGTTATGTCCATTTGAAGTTTAAAAGTTCACAACTAGTCTTCCAATGATCGTATGACTTCAAAAACCTACTAGTTAGCCTTGAAATAATCCAAAAACAACTAAACAGATAATGAAGCGACAATATAACTCAAAGCTAACAAACACCATGAAATGTTAGGATTAAATGCTCTAAACTACATACAAGGACACTAAAAATGACCTACAAGTATGCACAATAAAGTGCTTATCATCGCGCATATCGGGGCTGCGACGCGGCTGGGCGATTTAGACGATCTCTTAGTTTATTATCTTAGTATTAATAGCTTTATTTTTCTAATCTTTTCATAATCTTTCATCATTAGACATACTTAGAACCCTAACTAGAGAGAGAAACACCCCTTTCTTCTCTCTAATCCTTGGATGATTTGGTTTGTCTATGAAGAATTATTGAATTGCTCTATGTCGATCATAGCGTAATTCGTTTCTTGAGAACGATGATATAATCTTCGGTTAGTTTTATTGTGAGGTTTCTTGTATGAACAATTGCTTAGTTATAATATTGATTTCTATTTGAATTATATGATTATTTGTTTGATTGCTAGGAAGTACAACTAGTTTATCTTTTCAATTGATTCATTGCTTGAACATAAAACGTTGCCGATCCATTTGTTCTTTGTTTATGAGTAGCAAACTAGGGTTTAACTTTGAATCTGATTGTTCTTGTTATTTCCTAGTGAATTCTTTATTTCCAAATTGAATAATTGCGCTAGTAATTATTGTTTGGCTCATACTTTCCTAGTGTTTTAATGTTCTTTAGAATTGAACCTAGATTGTTTATTTGATTAGGTTGTTCTATAGTTCAGTTATTCTATCTGTAGATTAGGGTAGTTTAACTAATCTTTAGAGGGAAGCGGGATCAAATTCTCAATCTATGTGTGATTAAGATTAGTTGTTCATATTTAGAAACCGATGATTAATAACCCGAACTGAAGTGACGATTGACCGAACTGAAGACCTTTCTCCATTGATTTCTTCCTATTTTATTATTGTTTTCTTAGTCTGTTAGTTTACTCTTTTAATCTGAAAACCCCCCTTTCGATCTCTTATACACACACACTTTGGTACCTAAGTCTCTGTAGTTCGACCCTACTTGCCTCCTACATTAATTGTGTTGAAAAGTCGGAATTATAAATATCATCTTTGGTAAACGCGTGCGACCGCGTCCCACCAAATATTGGCGCCGTTGCTGGGGACTTGGCAACAACTAAAGTGTGTTTATATTAGATTGATTTTCTTTTCTTTTAATCCTCAGATTTTCTTCTTTATATGGTTGAAACCCGTGCTACTAACCAGAAGCAATTGCAGTACGATCTAGAACTTAAATTGACTCTTTTCAGGTTGCGGAGAGATTTTGAGGAGCTTCCCTTCCATATTGATTTTGAGGAAGCCATGCCGCCACGAGTGGAAGCACAAACTTTGAGGGAGCTCACTGAACCCAACCTTGATCAGCAACCCTTGTGCATAGTGTTCCCTGAACCTGAAGAGAGAGACACCAACACCACCACTTTCGAGCTCAAGTCAGGGCTCATTCATCTCTTGCCATCTTTCCACGGACTCAGTGGGGAGGATCCGAATAATTTTTTATCTGAATTTCACGTAGTCTGCTCAAGCATGAAACTAAGCAGCGCTACTGAAGAACAGGTGAAACTGAAGGCGTTTCCTTTCTCCCTGAAGGATACCGCCAAGGATTGGCTCTAGTATCTTCCGCCAGGTTGCGTCTCCACATGGGCAGAAATGAAGGGACGGTTATTAGTGAAATTTTTACCAGCTTCTAAGTCCTCCACTTTAAAGAAGGAGATAAGCAATATTATGCAGCAATATGATGAGACTCTCTACTAGTATTGGGAGAGATTCAAGAAATTGTGTGCGAGCTGTCCATATCATGGGTACAATGACCAATACCTCATCCTCAATTTCTACAATGGTCTCACTAATGAGGAAGTGCGTATGGTCAATGCTGCTAGTGGTGGGTCTATCATCAACAAGACCCCTGACGCAGCTCGAGCTTTGATAGAGGAGTTGTCTGAAGGCTCCAGGCACTTTGGTAGGCGATGTGGTCAAAGGAAGAATGTTAGTATTGCGAGTAGTAGTGATCCTTAATTGGGCGAGCAAGTGCAAGCTCTCACTTCATTAGTGAGAGAGCTTTTGGTAAAGGGGCAAGTACAACATGTGAAGAATTGTGGGATTTGTTCTTCTAACCATCCTACAGATTGTTGTCCCCAATTGCAAGAGGGGCCGAATGAAGAAGTGAAGAACATGGGTTTCTATGTCCAACAAAGCAACCAAAGGAGGTATGACCCCTATTCTACCACTTATAATCCGGGTTTGAGGGATAACCCGGAATTGAGATATGGCAGTGACAACAACAACCAAGCTCCCAATCATGGGAAAGGATCCTCTATGTCTTGTGAGGATATGATACACACTTTGACTAAGAACATGAACGCTATACAAGGAAACATGGTACAGTTTCAAGAGGAGACTCGAGCTAGCATCAGAAATCTGGAAAATCAGATGAGCTAAGTCTCTAATGCAGTGAGTAGGTCGGAGGCTCGTGATAGTGGAAAATTGCCTTCCCAAACTAAGTTGAACCCAAAGAAGAACGTGAGTGATATCATGGTGGTGGATGAGGCTACGAAGCAACATAGGGGGAGTCTTGTGATTCCAAACTACAAGCCCCCTCCACCTTTCCCTGCAGCATTACGGCCCGGCATGAGATATGAGAAGAGCAAAGGTCTTTATTTGGTCCTACCAGAGCCCAAGGTAACTCCCCCTAACTCTCATGTAGTAGAGCGAGCAAATGAGTTTGTTGGCTATATCTCTCATAATTTGCCTCCCCCTAAGCATGAGGATCCTGGCATGTTTACTATCCCTTGCACAATACATGACATCCCCATTCCCCATGCTATGTTAAATTAGGAGCGTCAATTAATGTGATTTCCCTCTCCCTTTATAAGTCTTCAAAGCTTGGTCCTCTTATTGCTACTAGTGTCATTGTGCAATTGGCCAACGGATCCACTATCCGCCTGAAAGGGAAAGTAGTGGATGTGTTAGTCAAAGTTGGTAAACTGCAATACCCCACTGATTTATATGTGTTGGAGATGGAGTCTAATGCTTCTCCCGTTCTCTTAGGGAGACCGTTTATGAAAACCTCCAACACTAAGATTGACGTAGGTGCTGGATCATTGAGTGTCGAGTTTGGGGGTCGGGTTGAGTCTTTTGGGCTGTTTGGTTGTAAGAGATCTGTGGTGTCTGAACCATCAAGTTTTGTTGGTGTTATGGAGTCAACGTCACATACTCCTTGTGGCACTACTAGAAAGAAAAAGACTAAGAAGGTGAAAAGTCCAAACGAACCTCCCGATTTGCCCAATGATTCTCACTTATTTTCACTAACATTGGTTGGGCAAGGTGTGGTTTCCTCTGATTTGCAGGTACAAGAGTTCAACCAAGGAGGTGATTCCTTCCCCGATTGATTTCGGGAGGTAAGTAGTCTTGCTCACGACTCTAAACTAAGCGCTACTCGGGAGGCAACCCGAGCTTCTTTTCTTTCTTTTTATTTTCTTTTTTTTTCTTTTCCTTCCACCCTCCATCTTATCTTTCTTCTTCCATTTTCGGAATTCCACCATCTTTTCTTTTCCATCACAAAAAATAAGCCATACCCCTTTCCTGATCCTTTTTCATTCCCCTTTCCACAAAATTTCAAACACATTGAGAATTTGCATCCTAGGATTTATCTTTTGTGTGTGAATTTTGAACTTCCCCTTCCATTGAGGTTGGGTTCGAGCTTATCATTGTTGGTTGGTTGAGGGAGTTGGGTTGTAAGTTGAGTAGATCTTTGGTCGTATCTTTGTTGTTGGAGTTGAGTTTTGGATTCATCATGAGTGGTGGTGTTGAGGGAATGAAGACTTTGTGAAAGTAGATGTGGTTTTTGTCCCCTTTTCCCTTCTATTTCCTTCTTATACATGTTCTCACATTGCGTACAATGTCTTGATTAAGTAGGGGGGAGATATTCATTGATTTGGGTGTATTTTGTGTTTCTTACACATATATTTGCTTTTGAAAAAAAATAAAAAATAAAAAAATCCAAAAAAATATTTGAAAACCCGCTGAATTGGAAACTGAGGAAAAAATGGGGGCCCGGATAGGTTGAAAAATCGAAAGACCAACCTAGGCAAAAAAGTGGCTATCTAGAGGGGGTGAGATGGTGAGATCATTGTTTTGAAAAAAATATGTGAAGCTAGGATGAAAACTCGAAAGAGATCCTAGGCAAAATGAGAGCTAAAAGATAGATACTTTGAATCTTTTGTCGGAGTTGGTGTCATAAGAAGATGGTGATAGAAGGAGTGTCTCGGGTAGGATTTCATCTTGGTGTTTGAAGTAGAGGCGAATAGGTTAGAACTCATCTATCTCTGGAGAAATAAGGAGTGGTGGTCGTGTTTTGTGCAGGTGTAGTTTGAGTTAAGTACCTTGAGATCTTTCAGGGCTCGAATTCATTTTATTAAGGAAAAATTGACAAGAAAGGGCTCAACTATCACCCATTTACTTTTATAAGTCCCACCTATTGATTATTCCATGTAGGACTCGACTTTACTATTTTATGACTTGTATAGGTCCTTACAGGGATATTTACTTATATTTTGTGCCATCCAATAATAATTTATTTTTTGCCATCCAATTATTGATTATTTTGTGACTTTTTTTATGGAAAAAATTCACAAGAAAGTAACATGTAAGGACCTATACAAGTCACAAAGTAGTAAAGTTGGGTCCTATAGGGAATAATCAATAGTTGGGACTTATAAAAGTAAATGGGTAATAGTTGAGCCCTTTCTTGTGAATTTTTCCTTTTATTAATCCTTTGACTATTTGGTGTGATCTTGGTGTTGATCGTTATTGAGTTTGATGCTAACGTTGTTTCAGGTGAGCTTTTGGTTCAAGTGTGGGGGTACCTTTACCCTTGTGCTTGGGCTTAAGCAATTCGGAGGAGTAGCATCGTATTTCTACAGTAGGATGGAGTGATAAGGGGAGTAGTTCTTTTATGAGTTGCTGTAGAAAGGTGCACCCCATGTTCGTAATGGACGACTTAAATCGAGGACGAATAAAGTTCAAGTGTGGGGGTATTTGATGAGACCATATTAGGCGTGTTTTTAGAGCATTTCAGAGTTCGTTTTGTAATGGTTTAGGCCTTGAGAAGTGGAGTTTCGGATATATTAGCCTAAGTATGGTATATGGAGAATTGGGTTGGTTTCGGTGCTTTAGAGGTGTTTTAAGAACATTTGGAGACTTCATATTATTTTAATCATTTACAGGTTGCCATCGTCCCGTGTTCGTGGTTCATTCAATAAAAAAGTCAACAAGTGTTAGCGTTCGAGTAGATGTATTCGTATGAGAATTAGCTATGTTCGTAAAGTGACAAACCAAGCAAGCCAATCCACCGCAAGCATCTGCAAGCTTCATAAGCAAGCCAACCCACGAACCCTCATACGCAAGCATCCGTAAGCTCGTAAGCCAAGCGTCGCAAGCGAAGCTCGTAAGCTCAACCTAGCATCGTACGCACAAGTAGCTTCCCTACGCAGCAGCAAAGAGGCGCACCCCACGCACCAGCCAACACACCCCTTGCATCCGCAGAACATTCCGCCAGCAGCAGTAACAATGAGCGACCTGAGCACAAGCAGGCGCACCACGCGTGCTAGATGTCTTCCCAGCACGCACAACCAGTAACTCCGCGCACCCCACGCACCTTACTTGAGCGACTCGCGCATATCAGGGTTGCGACGCGGATGGGCGATTTAGATGATCTCTTAGTTTATTATCTTAGTTTTACTTACTTACAACTTACAACTAAGCCTTATTCCCAAAGTGATTTGGGGTCGGCTAACATGAATCGTCAACTGAAACCGTTGCCAAAGGAGATGACATCGACAAGAGTGATAAATTTTTTTTAAAAGGGTTTAAGTTTTAAGAATTTTTAAAAACGTTTTTGAAAACAAGGTTTACACCAAAAAGTTTTAAAAGAGGTTTTCAACAAAAGGTTTTAATACCAACACAATTGAGGAAAACAAATAAATGCATTAATCACATCCCTTCCTCCACATGGATACTGCACCTCCACCCACTTCTATCCAACGCTATGCTCTCATCAATCCAAGTAGCCTCATATCACTTTCAATTACCTTCATCCAAGTCATCTTAGGTTTTCCCCTCACCCCTTACAATTTGATTACTCCTCCACTCTTCAATTCTTCTCACCGGTGCATCACCTGGTCTCCTTTTCACATGACCAAACCATCTTACCCGATTCTCCCTCATCTTTTCTTCAATGGATGCAACTCCAAATTTTTCCCGAATCACTTCATTTCTTAATCGGTCCTTCCTTGTGTGGCCACACATCCACCGTAACATACGTATCTCCTCCACGTTCATCTTTTGAACGTGGCATTGTTTCACCGCCCCACATTCGGTGCCATATAACAAAGCAGGCCTAATTGTCGTACGGTAGAACTTTCCCTTCAATCTTTGGGGAATGCCAGAATCACAAAGGAACCCGGTGGCGCTTTTCCACTTTAACCAACCCGCGTTAATTCTATGAGCCACGTCTCCATCTAGTTCTCCATCCTTTGGAGAATGGATCCAAGGTAACGGAAGACGTTCGATCCTTGAACCACTTTGCTATCCAAAGTGACCACCCCTGTCTCGTTACTTGTAACACCACTGAACTTGCATTTCATATACTCCGTCTTACTTCTGCTCAATCTAAAACCACGGGCTTCTAATGTATCCCTCCACAATTCCAGCTTACTCTTAACACCTTCTTTTGTCTCATCAATCAACACAATATCATCCGCAAACATCATACACCACGGTATATCATCTTGGATTGACCTTGTTAGTTCGTCCATGACTAGAGCAAAGAGAAAGGGGCTAAGTGCAGAACCTTGATACACTCCGATCGTAATAGGGAACTCTTTTGTCCTCCCACCATAGTCCGCACACTCGTAGTTTCCCCCTCATACATATCCTTGATGATATCTATATATTTATGTGAACACCTTTCTTTGCCAACGCCCACCAAAGTATTTCTCTTGGTACTCTATCATATGCCTTCTCCAAATCAATGAAAACCATATGTTGATCCTTCTTCCTATCACGGTAATGTTCCATTGTCTGTCTCATGAGGTGGATGGCCTCTATAATCGATCTTCCTGGCATAAATCCAAATTGGTTCTCCAATATCTTCACATGTTTCCTAAGTCTTTTCTCAATCACTCGTTCCCAGAGTTTCATCGTATGACTCATTAGTTTGATTCCTCGATAGTTGGTACAATCTTGTACATCGCCTGTGTTCTTATACAAAGGAATCAAAGTACTCTTCCTCCACTATAATGGCATTTTGTTGTGTCTCCAAATCATGTTGAAGAATGTAACACCCCGTAATTTCACTAGAAATTTCGCGCATTAATTATTTATTTATTACGTTATATTTATTTATATCCTTTATTATTTATATATTCTTATATATATATATATATATATATATATAATTATTTTGAGTGTTGTTGTGTATAATTATATATGTTTATATTTGAAAACTAAATTTATATATAACTTATTATTATTTTCTTAAGTATTGAATGTTTATATTTATTTGTTGTGATTAAATGTTTATGATTAATGTGTTTTGATTATTTGAATTTTTATTTTTTTTATAGAAGTAGTATTATTATTTATATTTTAGTAGTGTTGGTACTTGGTATTTATTTTTAGTTTGAGCCTTGTTATTTTATTGTTTGGGCTAAACTAATTGAAGGTTCCATTTACCGTTTAAGTGGGCCGACCCACTTGGTTGTGTGGTTTAGGGTGGCCGGCCAAGGGTGTCTTGGAGGGGGGATTTTGGTTTGAATTTTATAGCTTGCCTATTTTATTTTTGGGTAGAATCTCTTCCACCAATGAGAACCCTTTCTCCCTTATTCTTCCTCCTTATTTTGGTCACTATTTATTCTTACTCCTATTCTCTTATTTGCTGTCCTAACACTTAAATTACAGCAATTAAACACCCCTCCTAATCCCCCTATCACACGCCTATTACAAAATAAAAGGGAAAAGGTTTTCCCACTTGTTCTTCACAATTTCCTACTTCCTAGTGACCTAAAAATTCTTATTCAAGCATTAATTCGAGAATCAAGTTCGAGTTTTATTTTCTCTTGGTATTTCTCTCAAGTGGCGATTTTCTAGGCCATTTCTTTACTCTTATTTTTCGGTTTTATTACTCCTTGGGTAGATCGAGGTAACTAACATCCCTTCTAGTATAGTATTTAATTAATTATTTAAGTATGTTAGAATCATGTTAGGATGTGTTTTAAATGTTAGATCTACGATGTTAGTATTATTATTTTATTAGAATTCATGTTAGGTTTGTTTTATTGTTTTATTTCATGTTTAGAGTACTTAAAATTGTTGTTTATGATGTTAGAATGGTTAGTATTGAGTAGTATCATGTTAGGGTTGTTACTTTTTGTTTACTTCATTGATTAGTATGTTTAATTCATGATTTATTTTATTAATGCTGTAATTTATTTTAAATTATGAAATTATTGATTTTGATGTTTTAATTGAAGTGTATTTGATGATAGAATTGTTATGATAACTTGGATTATGATTTAGCATGTTTTTTGTTGTTCTAGAAGCCTTTTTATTTATTTTAATATTGCTGGAATTTAATTTCGTGAAGTGAATGAATTTAATTGAGTAGTTCTTGACTTCTAAGCATGCCCTAATTCTTATAGTATGATGTATATGCTTTTGGGATTGTTCTTTGATGTTTTTAAAGGGTTTATTTTGATTATTAAATTGATGGAATTTTAGTTGGGTTAAATAGATTGATTATTTATGTTTTGAGCATGTTCATAATTGGAATTTTATGAGCTAAGCGACTTGTAATTATTTTGTTCTTTAATTCTTTGAAGTATTAATTTCGAGCATGCCTATTTTGATGTTATGGTTATATTTAAATTTTCCATGAGAAATTGAGAGCATGTTTGACGTGAATTTAATTGATTTCGTAAATACCAAAAACGGACGAAGAAGAGAGCAGTAGCCGCTCGCGCCTCGCGAGGCCCGATCGCGGCCCGCGACCCAGTGCTGCTCCTCCTTTTTCCTTTTTGGCCTACTGCTTTGTCTTGTTGGGTATTGGCAGCACTGTTGTAGTATTTTATTATTTTTATTATTGCAGTTTTGTTGCATTAAATGTTGGAAGTATGGTTGAATGATTTAATTCTTGTAATGTGGTGTTGTATGTTATAGTGAAACCGCCTTTAGTAGTTTTATAAATTTGAGTTATCGACGTCGTAATGCTCGGAGGAGAATAATACTGTCCTTAGCATTATTTCGCCAAGAGTTATGTACGGAGAAGATTTATAATTAAATTTATAATCAACCTCGTACCCAAACTCAGATAACGACTTTGATGGATTTATATTTAAATTGTGATTTGAAGGAGTTTTAATATATATTTTATAAACCTTGTTTTGAAGAGCATTTGATTTAAATACTTTATTTTGAAGAATTGATTTTTTTGAAGTATTTATTTGAAGATTTATGATTTTATCTCTATTTGAAGTATTTGAAGTATTTGAAGTATATTTGAAGTATTTGATGGTTTGAAGAATATTTGAAGAATGTTTGATGTTTGTTGAATATTTAAGTTTTGAAGAACTTATTTGGTTTAATTGTTTTACTTTGAGTTGAGTAGTCTAAGGGATTATTTTATCCCAAGGATACTGAACATGCACTCCAAGAGGTGAGGGGGCACTGAGCAGGGTGCTACCCTACATTGGAGAAACTTAGGATATGTTGTCGTCCGAGAGGTCAGGAGATACTGCGCGTATTATCCTGCATCGGGAGTTTGGCCATTCTTAGACACAGACGGTAGGGAACGTAACCCATAGGCCGTTTTGGAGGTTGCGATCTGACATAATCTTAGGAAGTGGGTTGCGGGTCACTAGCTTTCATCTCACTCATATTATTTTATTTGACGATTTCTTTATTGATTTCACTTACTATTTTGAAGTCTCTTTCTTTTGATAATCTATTTATGGAAACATTTATACTTATCCTTCTTTGATGACTATTAATGTTGCTCTTGTCTTATAGTCTCCTACTTTGCATATTGTATGTTTTCTTTATGCTTTGTATGTTTATTGTGTAGGCATGACTTTATTCTTCATATTTTAAATTGTTAATTGAATCCTGATTGGACTGGGAGAGCTGTTAGTTACTCCCCACTGATTGTGGATTTTTGTGGCATATCTTTGCAGATGTGGAACTTTAGGATCGTTACTGTCTGGACTGGGGCTGTGAGACATGGTCCTGTGAGGAAGGACATGGTCCTAGTAGTTGTAGATGAGCACTATGATAGGAAGATTAAGACCACCTTTCTAGTGGGTCTTAAGTAATTTTATCATGGATGTTCTTATCTTTTGGATTATGCTCTAGTTTGGATTTATGGATTGATGCGTTATTTTGGGATTTTAGTATGTTTTTGTGGAATGAGGGTATGGGACCTCATTTCCTTAATTATTTGAGGATTATTTTGACTTGGGATTATTATTCTATTTCGTGTTTTAAGAATAACATTTCCGTCCCAGTGGTATTTCCGCTGCCACTGACTCTTTATTTATTAGTTTATTTCATTTTATTTTAGTTTATCTTTATTTTATTTACTGTTAAAGGACGGGATGTTACAAAGAATGTTGTCAGCCATTCGATTCCACTCCCCCCTAAACACCTCCAAACTTCTATAGGTATGCCATCTGGCCCCGTAGCTTTCTTCAACCCCATATTTTTTTTGCAACGACTTCTCCCTTTTGAATCCTCCTCATAAACTCTCGATTTAACATACTTGGAGGGATGTGTACATCCCCGATGTCTTGTGCTTTATCACCATTGAACAAGGTATCAAAGTACGACCTCCATCTATCCTTTATCTCCTCATCCTCCACGCGCACTCTTTGGTCCACACCCTTCACGCATTTTACCTTTCTTAGGTCTCTTGTCTTCCTGTCCCTCATACGCGCAATTCTGTAAATGTCTTTTTCCCCTTCTTTCGTATCCAATCTTGCATAAAGCTCTTGGTTTACCTTTGCTTTAGCTTCCCTTACCACCTTCTTGGCTTCTCTTCGAGCCTCTTTGTACTTCTATTAGTTCACATCGCTTCTATCTTTTCCCAAAAGTTTATAACCTTCTCGTTTGTTTTTTATCGCTTGTCTCACCTCCTCGTTCCACCAAGTTGTATCCTTACTCGATGGTACAGTTCCTTTAGCTTCTCCAAAGACCTTTTTCGCCACTTCCTTTATACTAAGTTCTATCTTTGTCCATGTCGAATCTACATCCATTTCCGCGTTACAAGACCAAACATCTTTACTAGCCATCTTAGCTAAGAAGTTCTCTTTGTGCCTCCTTGTAGCTTCCACCACTTGATTCGCGGCTCCACAGTGGGTCTTTGCTTTCTTAAAGATTCCCTACCCCGGAAATCAAGCACGACTAGTCTATGTTGGGTGGCTGCGCTCTCACCCGGTATCACCTTGGAGTTGGTATAACTCTTCCGCCAAGCATTCCTTACTAGAAAGTGGTCAATCTGACCCGCGTTACTTCCACTCCTATACGTCACAAGGTGATGTTCTCTTTTCTCAAACCAAGTGTTCATAATACTAAGACCATATGTCCTTACTCGATGGTGCAGTTCCTTTAGCTTCTCCAAGGACCTATTTCGCCACTTCCTTTATACTAAGTTCTACCTTTGTATATGTCGAATCTACATCCATTTCCGTGTTACAAGACCAAACATCTTTACTAGACATCTTAGCTAAGAAGTTCTCTTTGTGCTCCCCTTGTAGCTTCCACCACTTGATTCGCGGCTCGACAGTGGGTAGTTTTAATAGCTTTATTTTTCTAATCTTTTCATAATCATTAGACATACTTCGAACCCTAATTAGAGAGAGAAACACTCCTTTCTTCCCTCTAATCCTTGGATGATTTGGTTTGTCTTTGAAGAATTATTGAATTGCTTTATGCCGATCGTAGCGTAATTCGTTTCTTGAGAACGGTGATCTAATCTTCGGTTAGTTTTATTGTGAGGTTTCTTGTATGAACAATTGCTTAGTTACAATATTGATTTCTATCTGAATTATATGATTATTTGTTTGATTGCTAGGAAGTACAACTAGTTTATCTTTTCAATTGATTTATTGCTAGAACATAGAACGTTGTCGATTCAATTGTTCTTTGTTTATGAGTAGCAAACTAGAGTTTAACTGTGAATCTGATTGTTCTTCTTATTTCCTAGTGAATTATTTATTTCCAAATTGAATAATTGCGCTAGTAATTGTTGTTTGGCTCATACTTTCCTAGGGTTTTGATGTTCTTTAGAATTGAACCTAGATTGCTTATTCGATTAGGTTGTTCTATAGTTCAGTTATTCTATCTGCAGATTCGGGTAGTTTAACTAATCTTTAGAGGAAAACGGGATGAAATTCTCAATCTATGTGTGATTAAGATTAGTTGTTCATATTTAGAAACCGATAATTGATAACCCGAACCGAAGTGACGATTGACCGAACTGAAGACCTTTCTCCATTGATTTCTTCCTATTTTATTATTGTTTTCTTAGTCTGTTAGTTTACTCTTTTAATCTGAAAACCCCCCTTTCGATCTCTTATACACCCACTTTGGTACCTAATTCTCTGTGGTTCGACCCTACTTGCCTCCTACATTAATTGTGTTGAAAAGTCGGAATTATAAATATTATATTTGGTAAACGCGTGTGACCGTGTCCTACCAGGGAATTGCCAGGACAACCCATTCAGAGGGAGCACATTAATGCCATTACTCTTCGTAGTGGCGCGGCTTATGATGCTCCTCCATTGCCCATTGATGAGGGTGCCCCGACTACGACGAAAAATAAGGCGGTAGAGGAAGGAAAAGGGAAGAGTTCGACGTTTGAGGACGAATTATCTGAGGAAGCTAAACAGACAGGGTAGAAAAAGGAGAAGGTTTCTGATGCGCTTTTTGCAGCAAGGCTACCTTTTCCTCCTAGGATGCAGCAATCAAAGGTCTATCAGCAATTTGGTAAGTTCTTGGCTATGGTCAAGAACCTTGAGGTAACGATTCCATTCACTGATTTAATTACCCAAGTCCCTGTGTATGCCAAATTTCTGCAAGACATGATCACTAAGAAAAGAGACTTTGGTGGGGTAGATCGTGTCCCTCTTCCTGAAGAGTGTAGTGCTTTTATTCAAAGTAAAACCCCACCTAAGTTGAAAGATCCCGGTAGTTTTTCTATTCCCTGCAATCTTGGACCTATTTTTATTGATAAAGCTTTGTGTGATTAGGTGCTTCTGTTTCTGTTATGCCTTTATCTGTTTATAAGAAACTAAACATGGGAGCACTTAAATGCACACAAATCACTTTACAGATGGTTGATCGTTCTATAAATACCCCATGTTGGTGCTGTTATTGATGTTAGGGTCCGGAAATTCTATAATCCTGTTGATTTTGTGGTGCTTGATATGGATGAGGATGCCCAGATTCCCATTATTCTGGGTAGACCATTTTTGTGTACTGTTGGTGCTGTTATTGATGTAAAGTTTGGGTCTTTAACTCTGAGTGCAGTGATTTTTAAACTAACCAATGCTATTAAGGCCCCTATGCTTGAACAATCTTGTTGCAAGATTGAGATTTTGGATGAGGTAGGTGTAGAGAAAGTTCAAAATGAACCTAAGGTTGCCTCACAGTCTTGAGGTATTATCAAGAACATTTGGAGAACAAAGATGTTTGATGAGGGTGGCACTCCCTGCCAAGCCCCTCCCATTTGAGAACCGGAGGTATTTTGGTCGTGCGAGACCTTTATAAACCAGCGTTGTGCGAGAGGCAACTCGTAATTTCCCCTTTTTCTTTTTCCTTCTATATCTCTTTTTTTAGTGAGAGAGAGTGAGGGCACTAACGTTGTTTTTCCTCTTAGCATCGTGCTTTGTTCACCTTTTGGCATTGAGGACACTGCCGAGTTCAGCTTGGAGGAGGATTTTTGTTTGTATTCTCTATCTCTTTTATTGCTTTCTAGGATAGATTTATTGCTTTCAGAAAATACTGAAAAAATCAAAAAAAAATGGTTCCCATGACTGGTTTAGTTGCCTCATGTGTCCCTTATTGTGCACTAATTGTAAATGATTTAACTATGTTTTCTGGATAGTTGGGCATTTATGATCTTGAGGCTATGATTTGATGTTTGATTGCTATGATTTCGAGCGAGTGTTAATTATTATACACTACATTGTGCTGCATACCTGAATTGATTAGACTGTGAGGCCTTTTTTCATATGACTATCCAGTCTCTTTTTGTGTGTTAGTTCCTCCTTAGTGGATTGATCTTGACTTTGACTTCGTACTTGTCTGATATTCGATGACTTGTAGCATTTGTTGTGATAGAGGCGTTCTTTTGTCTGATTCTTGAGCCTCGGAGTGAATTTTTGATAAACTTTTACCCCCCTTAGCCCCGCTGAGCCTAATGACTTGTTTCGTGTTACTAAACCCTTATCATGAGCCCATGGCCTTCATATGGACACTATTTCCAAGCCTAGCTTGGGGGAGCGTTTGTTGGGTTGAGTTTTGAGATTGGTTTGAAGGTTTGGCTTGGTTTTGGGAATAATTGTGTATTTTATGTGGTTCCAAATGTGAGAAAAAGAAAAGGAAAAAGCAAAGTTAGAGCTGCGTGAATGTTTGGCTCGAAAAATGAAAGAAAAAGAAATAAAAATTCAAAAGAGTCCAAAGTTCCTTCTTTCACGCGGTTTATAAAGAAAAATAAGCTACATTGCTCGAAAATTGGGTTTGTTGTGAGTTTTCATTGATTCATAAGAGTTGGGATGTATTTTGTGGTTTTATGGTGTTGTTAGGAGTTGTTTTCACATACTTTAGCATGGAACTATGAATGCGCCGCTTTCCTCCCCCGTTATACACGCGTCTTGCAGTTTCATAAGTTGACGTTTTAAGTTCAAAAGTTAAGGTTTTGAACCCCTTTGTTAATATCATAACCCATCAATTTCTAATTAAAGTTAATGTTTTAGGGTAAAAAGTTAATATTTTTTGCTTATAAGTTAAGGTTTTTTGTCGAATTAGTTATGATTTATTATGTATTATATATGTACTCCCTTCATTTCTTTTTGTTTGTCCTACTTTTTGTTTTTGTCCGTTTTTTTTGTTTGTCTTACTTTTTCATCTTTCTCTATTTGGAAAAAGTATACTACCAATCTCCCCTACTTTATCACTTTTTGGTCTCATATGTAACTTTCAATATTCTTTCACATACTTTAATCATCACATTTGAAATAAAACAAGTGGATTCTTTTAATGTTGTTCTCACCCACATATCTATGACATTATCTTCTTTGTCATTTGAACTACAGTAAATGAGACAAAAAACGGAGGGAACATATTCCAAAGTTGATGTTTAAAATTTACAAATTAACTTTCAAGGTTTAAAAGTTGATATTTTAAGTCTATTTGTTAAATAAAATAAATTATGTTAATATTCAAAAGTTAAAGGTTTTTGGTTCAAAAGTTAAGTTTTTAAGTTTAAAAGTTAACATTTTTAGCCTATTTGTCAATATCAATTCCACCTATATGGTATTTGTTATAGATTTTTATGCAAAAGTTAAGGTTTTAGGTTGAAAAGTTATAAAAACGCAAAAGTTAAGACTATAGGTCAAAAAGTTATAAAATCGATTTGCCTAGGTACTTAACATGTGGTGCGCGTATTTGGACTTTTAATTTATTGAGTTGGTCTGACGTTAAAGGTCAACCTGAAACTATCTTATAGTAAACCAAGTCTTATCTAATTACATAAGTTTCTTTAGTTATTACTTTAAAAAGAAAAGTTTAGTTTGTGTAAGTGTTCACAATGTAGTTTGTGTACACAGGATAACTCATCCCAATCAAGTTTTCATTCATATTCTCGTACTTTTCCTGCATAGGATTTGATCGACATAAAGAGAATGTGGAGAAGCTGATATTACACATCAGTAATGGAAAAGATAACGACTACAAATTCGGATGGTTAACAATTGATCATACATTGGTTTATTCTGACATCAAATGCCACTTGAAACTCAAAAGAATGAAGTTAAATCATAAATGAATAAAAAGAAGTCGGAAGGTTACGAATGAACTATGGTACAGGACTTACAGCAGCAAAAATAATACATTATGGACAAATAGTAATACCAGCCAATTCCCTTAACAAGTTGGGATCAACACAATTTTGTACCCAGTCATTTCTCAAACAATGAGGTCACTGCACTGAGCTGCATAAAGCATCTCCAGTCGCCAATTTGCTGATTGTCAAATCATGACAAATACTCTATTTGAAGAAGGCATACCATAGCAGCAGCGGTTGGGAAGTCGACTGCATTGAAATAATACTACGGTAAAGCCACTTTTGAAGACAACGGGGCATTTAATAAAGAATTTACACTTGCATTGTTCATGGAAATTTTCTGTACTTTTAAGTAGCAGCTGGCTTTGCATTTCTGCAGTTAAACTATTCCAAAAATCTGCATATCGTCCAATTAGACTTCAAAACTTTGCAAATTTCCCATCATAATCTAAATTTCCATTGTCATCTGTTTGTAGACTTAGTCCCCATTTGAACTCTTGGTAGGTGAATTTCTTTGTAACACGCGCTGGAGATCTTGAACAACTTCAGACATCAGCGGCCTAAACTCTGGTTCATTCTGCAAAATAACTCCTCATACTTATCAACTTGCAAGGAGTAGATATCAAGCCAAACAATAATGAGAACAAATGGAAAAGCAGGATGATTTCACCATATAAACATCTAAAATTTGATGGAAGTGGAATAAAATGGTCTGATACTAAATTTTCAAGAACTCGATTTCTATTGACTTCAATCAACTGAGTCTTTCTTCTTCACTCACCTTAGCAATTGCAGTATATCTGTCTAATATTCTCTTAACCCCCTTAATCAAATAGATACTCCACCTAGGCGCCAACCACTACTGGATGCCTCAAAAGTATCTCCCACTTTTCTAAGCAAGAATACTCAATAGCAATCCTGTCCAACATGTCGGTAGAGCTAGGAGGTAGTGGTCTTCAGGTCAGCAACACCACAGGAGAACGAACAAAAAAAATTTCATTAAGGTATAAACATCCAAGGGCAGCTCATCTCATTGTAGGCCCAGCTAGAATCCCAGGACAATGACACTCCTTCCAAATTTAGATCTGAATGTTACTACCTACTGATTTTAAAAAAGTTCTGTCTCCTATATCCAAGACTTTAGTGTGTAATATATTCTACGTTAACTTGAATAAATGAGGAATTGCTCTTTCCTAGCAGATAAAAGAAGACGCCTTTTTGGGGCTGTCTCCAAGTGCCCATAGACAGTTCAAGAACCTTCGACATTTATTTTTAAAAGGATGGCCAAGAACTGGATCTTGGCCAAATTATAGACATATTATTTCAATTGATCCGCTTGAAAAGACAGAAATAATGGTTAATTCTTTTTCTTTTGTTTGGGGGAGGAGGGTTTTGCTGGCTGGCACATGGAATAGCAAAGATAGATAAGAATTATCTGTACTGTGGTTCTGACAATAAGCAAGCTATGATAAAGATCCACACAGCAGAATTTAGCCATCCGGTGCACCAAGGATGAGCGACAACATAAGTCATGAATAAAAAGAATTGCAGGAAGTTTTACTCACCTGAACACATCGTGAAACAATGTCGGCGAAGTGCGACAAAGATTTAGCTGGATACTCTCCATTGAGAGAAGGATCGACCATCCTCTGTAAAGCATCAATATCATGTAGCTGTGGAATTGCCCACCTCACCAAGAATTGTTCCCCTCGAATCCGTGTCCTGGAGATGATTTTAAATGAACAAACTAAACAATTTGCTAAAGGAATGTGAATAAAATATGTCTCCAAGTTCTGGCATCTCTTACCTGTCATAAGACATTCGACCGGTCAAAAGCTCTAGCATAACCACTCCAAAGCTGTAAACATCACTTTGAGAAGTATAGATGCCCGACTCAAATTCTGGAGGGCCGTAACCATAGGCCGATAACAGGTGTCCTGACAGCTGAAAGTGAACAATAGTGCTTCAGTAGAAGACCACATTTACAATTCAATATAAAAAACTTTGCCTCTCCGTAGAAGACAATGCAAATCCGTATGCTTATTCTTCCAGAGACTATCCCGATACCGGGACTCCAGAATTTAGCAGTATTGCATTGCCTATAGCAGAAGTCTAACGCAGTTAAAAACATAATTATGCATTTTATCAAGTTTCGGAAAAAGAGATGCAAATCACACTCCCCACAGCTAAAGTATTGAGCTCGAAGAAGGGGAATTGACTTCTTCCTGAAAGCTTCACTTCTTGACAAGGAAATAGATGAATAATGATAGTAGTATAGAAAAGGAAAGTAAGAAAAGACAGGAGGGGGTGATTTGCTAGCTAGACAATATCCTGAAGTTCATAACTATGATGGTCCATGGGCAAGCTCTTTCGATGAGGTTGGTAAAAATAAAGAACATAAAGACAGAAAGGGAATGAACACCTGTACACAAGAGCTAGGCCATGCCAGATAAATAAATATGTGAAGGGAGAAACTGAAAAGCCACAAACAAAGTCTGCCCATGCTTAAAAACACAGTCTGTGCCACTTCCCAATGTTATCAGACTCTCTTGTTCCTCTATTGTTGGTTATGGGCGTGCATAACTAACTTTTAGTGATACTTCATCAAATCTTTCTAACTAATAAACATGCTAGCATTCTCTTCAAGCCTGAATTTAAGAGACAAACGGTCAAGTTATATGTCAATTGTTCATGAAGAGTCATGTCTCCTGAAATCCAAAGGGATGGATCCTCTGTAATATGATACACTCAAAGAGACAGTTTTGGTAGTTTAAAACCTTTCACATTCTAACCTAAAATTTCAGCTTCTTTCCTCTTGTTCCATAACTAAACAACTGATATGTCAATGGTTTGGATTTGGAGTTTGGACCAGATCTGACTCGACTATTTCCAGAATTTGATTTTAGTTACACAGATCCATTTTCGAACCAGATCCGTAGTGATTCAGACCTATTACTGGATCCAACAGGTCCAACCGTCCAAGGATCCAGTGTCCATCGCCCCCTACGATCCATTAACAAAATATTGTCAACCGTGCCTTTTACAGTAGCACCTTTTACAGAAGTTTTTGTGAGACAGTACCTTCAGACAAAAAAAGCACCTTAATGGCATATTCCGTCCAAAAAAAAAAACCATCTAGCCGTCAGACACATTTACCGGACTCTTTTTTCCTTTGACGTGCACGTCTTTTCTCTCTTGCTTTTCTTCATCATTTCAAACCCCTTGCTTCCTCTGTCCCTCCCCAACACCTCTTACCTTTCTTTTGTTCTCATGTAATGGCTCACTTTTTTGGGCTTCTTTCAACCTTCTTTGACTCACTCTTATCACTTCTTCACTTGCATTTCCCTTCTTTTATGCCGTGGTGCCGTTATTTTAAGGAAAAAAATCATCTTCGTCCACAAAGGAAGATTCTCAACACATAAAGCAAAGGATATGCTAAAGAGATTGAGCTAAGAATTGTTCTACACACTTCTTTAATTTGCAAATTACACAAAATTATAATCAATGTGACTTGAAGATGCATCATCTTAAAGCCACACTTAAAGAATGTTGGAATTGAAAGTAAATTAGATACTGAGATACATGGTAGAAAGTAAAGCATAAGAATCCCCTCAAAAAAAAGTAAAGCGTAAGAAATTAAAAATGAAGAAAAGAAGGAAAGAAGGCATAGGACATTATCATCTAAGATTTTTCAAATATATATAATCTATAGAATAAGTTAGTATTAGAGGGTCTGTGAGTTGGAGTTACACACATCTAACTCCCTTCCTCAAAGTACTTCACTTAATTTCATCGACCGTATTGGGCTTTGGTGGTAATGCCATTGGTATTTTGATATCTTTATTTTCTTCCTAGCAAATTCTTTTTTTCCACAAGGAATTGTCACGTCTTTCTATGAGAACTAGACCCAACCTATATTCACGGGTATCCTATATGATGAGTTAAAGTTGGATTTGGATTGGGTCCACAATCAACTTCCATCTCTAACCATTAGTAGTTCTAAATGCAAACATAGGACAAAAATAAGAGGTCATGCAAATTAATAATCAACGGTATGAAATACAAGATAACATAAGAACAACATTCCCGACCCAAACTAGTTCGAACACTTATCATGGCACGTAGTGTAAGGAAATATATTGTTGAGTGGTTATTAATTGATAGTATATGATTATTTTAGATGTATAGATGACGATTTATTTCTCATCGAAGGAGAGAGAGAGTGGGCTTTCATTTAATTTGAAGAGGGTGTGTGTGGTAAGATGCGCCCTAGGAGGGTAGGAGAGAAATATTTAAATATTTTTTTTAAATAGAAAAAACAAATTGAGACATATGAAAAAGGAAAGTGTTTAGACTACTCTGGGACAAAGAGACTATCTACTAGACGGTATGGAGTTTGGACGGGAACCCTCACCTAGCCAAGTAGGAGTGAAACCAATATTTCTTTTAGATTCTTAAACTTGCAAATTCCTTTTTCACATTATAGTAAGTATCGCTCCTACAAATGTACTATATCATTGAGAAAATGATCCACGCGAAGAATTGATTTGAGGATGAAGGCATGTGTATTACTAATCAACCCACGATTATTAGAAAATAGTTCATGTCCCAGCACATATACTCACATCTCGTATAGTAGATTAACCCATGTCTTCTCTAACGCTCTGGAGATCACATAGCATCAAGCATCATAAGTCTCCTTCATCGAGGATCTTTTACTATCTCCCTTGGACGACATATCCCAACTAGGCATCACTATCTAGATAAACAAGTTCTTTCACAAAACTTAATTGTCTTAGGTCTCTCCTTCTTCCTAAGCCCAATTACATGTTCTTTGACCATCACAAGTTCACACCCTTCCTAAGAGCTCCCTTTCTCCCTTTTGGTGTGTCCATATAAAACCAATAGCCCGTGTACATCTTGTATACAACATGGACATTCCATGGTTCTACTAAAACTAGCAAAGTAAGATAATTACGAAAACAATATTTATCTATATTGTCACTATTTTCAAAATAAAATCCTAGAGGATATAAGAATAAAATACACGTATTTCCTAATCAACTATCCATCATTATTAAGATACTAGTAACCGAACTAATAAGGTTACACGATCAACTTCCTGCCAAAGCCACGCACAAGGATGAAAAATCAACATAATGGATCCACGTGACATGTTAAAATGCCATCAAGAATTAAACTTTTTGTAAGTTTATGTGTTCTAAGTGGCCATCTTTCTTGTTGCCCCTACCTCGCCCAATGCCACAAACCATTGCATATAATACAAGCCTAGCGCTCCTTACTCTCATCGTGGGTACCAATCCTCCACATCCATAACCCTTTTGGGCAAGTACCCAACAGCAAGCTCTGCTATATCCCAAAATCATCCCAAAATTGGATCTGTCAGTTCCCTTAGACATTTATAGTCTATAGAGAAGTGTGACTGATATGTGTTTCAAAGCCATCATCAAAGGCATTGAATTATTAACCATCAGTTAAAATCCTTAAGGTTCGTACCAAAAAATTGGCTCGACCCACAAGAATCCACTTATATTATATGATTGGGTTACTTGTCCCATCTCCCACCCGCCCCCCATTTGGCAACCTACACTACACCTCACACCCATCACCCAAGTAGTCAGTCACCTCTCCTCTCTTGACACACCTCTAACACAACTACACCCACCTTACACCACTACACCTCGGTCACCGCAGTTGCTTCACCCCTGTCAGTGCATCCTTCGACAAATTACGTGTCAGTAACCTAATGTAGTAACCTAATGTCCTATCCCGGGAGAGGATCCCCTAAACGAGCAGGTAGCATTCCTTTGACAAAATTAAATCCTTTTGCAATAAGGCCGAGATTGGTGGATGCATTAAGAATCCTTGGTGCTTTTAACCATGTTTGAATTTTCTCCTTTTTTTTTTGTTGGGGGGGGGGGAATAGGTGGGGGTACAACAAAGGTTTAGTCTTAGGACGTGTTGGCTGGATTAAGTGGCTTGTTGGTGGGTGGAAGAGAGATAATGAAGGTGGTTGCAGCCTTGCAGGCGTGGAAGCAAGAGTGAGTGGATGGCATGGGTTTTGACTTAAGATAACCGTCAAACTAATAGAGGACCCTAATGGGTGAGTTTAGGTAGACAAGTATTTGTTAAGCTTTCTATTTATTGGTGGTAAGTAGGAATAGATCACTTTTGTGATTTTGGGTTAAAATTTCAAAAGATATACATATGGCTCTAAGAGTTTAAAAGATATGGTGGAAAAGATAAAGGATCATGTACTCAATACTCCTATTCAAATGATTTCAAGATAAGATGGTAACAAGTAATTTTGAATCCTCTATCAGAAATCTCTTGATCAGGTGATAAAATACAAGGCCGCAGGATCTAATATAATGTTCAACCATAAAATAAACTTCTATGAACTAAGCTTGACAATCAGAAGAATATGGTCTGCAAGCATCCTTGAAGATTCTTACGAAAACGTTAATACCTTGATACTTGGAACATTTGAAGAAAAATGGGATTCTAGCAACAGAAACAAAAATGCTTAGTAAGATGACGTGGGTAACTTCTGATATGATCCCTTACCTGGCTAACAGAACCGGAAGCTATCAAAGATGCCAAGCCACAATCAGAAGCCCGCACATTTAGCTCGTCATCAAGAAGAATGTTCCCAGATTTGAAGTTTCTATGTACAACAGGTGGTTCACAGACCTCATGCAGATACCTGATTATAGACATCAACGAAAAATAGTACTTGTTGAAAACCCAGACAATGCTTCGAAATGGATACCAACTATGAGAAGTAACCCACAAAATATTTGATTAAAAAAAGAGCTTGAAGTGTCATACCAAAGCGAAGTACAACACACATTCACAAATACAATTATACATAAACGATAGTCAATAGTAACATTCCTTCTGGAGAAGACTGTTGAGTGAAAATTTTTAGCATTATTTGCAAAGTCTTAAAACAGCAATTAATTTGGAAGCTTTAATAAAAAAACTAAAAGCAACTCAAACCAGTTAACTTATTATGAATAGAAGCAAATTAGGATTTTGAGGACCACATTGATCTAGCTATAGAGATAGATCCACTTACTCCAAAGCTCTCGCGGCTCCAAGTGCCATCCACATGCGCATATTCCAAGACAGTTTCTTCCTGTACTCGTCATCTGAGTGCAGTGCATCCTGCAGAGATCCATTACTACAATACTCATAAATCAAGAGCCGCTGACTGTGCTCTGAGCAGTAGCCCACCAACTCCACAACATTGACATGCCGAATTCTATCAATGTTATTTACAAGCTCAATGAAATCATAGTCTTTTAGGCGGCTAGAAACCCCTTTGTCAAGCTTTTTGACCGCAAGTAACTGCATATAAACCACAGACATTATGTTAAAAAATAAGAGAATATTTTCTGACAAGCTGAACAGTGCTCCCCCTTCCCCATATCATAGCCATGCTTGGTTAAACCTCTACAAGCTCCAAAACACATATGCACCCATACATATGCATACACACAAAGAGTCACACAGTTGCGTAAGAGAGAGAAGAATAATGGATAATATCTAGAGACCAGAAATGTGAAAGCCAAATTTATTAGCCTTGCCATTATGTACAGAAACTTCATTTTCTCAGCAGTGCACAGTAAGCATGTGGTGACAAGGCAGTTTTTCTCCAATTACTAGCTCAATCAATCATCAAATATGGACTGCTGTGACATAACAGAATTTTATATTACAATGCAACTTCAGGTATATCCTTTATTCAACTACAGCATCAATCATAGTGTGTCAAGTATTCACAGCTACAGATCTTGAAACACTTAGCGTCAAGGAAGAAAATCGAGGATAAAGTCGCGTTTGCAATGACACGGAAACGGCTTGCAAGGGATGAATGAAATGGAAGCGTCTACGCAACAATAATGGATTTTTTAATTCAAAATTGCAATTTTTTTTTTCTAATTTAAGAAGTATTCTTTCGACATAATATGAAAAAACATCTTATGATTGGGTTATTTATATGGTCAATGAGTTTACATAAAACATGAAGGCAAAATTCTATCATTCATATAAACAGTCACCATAGATCACCCAATTTAAAGGTCATGTTATGTTCTTCTCCTTTCTTTAGTGTGTATATTGCTTTTTTTGTTGCAATCTATGATTTCTAATACATGTTTTTTTGGAAAAATTGACTAGAATAATACAACCTTTTGGCGATTCGCAAATAATAATGCAACCTAAAGATTATCCTGGAATAATGCAACCTTAATACCCCATTTATTTTAAATAGCACAAATTACCGGTTACCTGAAGAATTGGTAATTTTTATTTAAAACTTTAAATTTTAATTAATATATTAAAAAAACTATAAAAATAAAAGATAAAATCCCCCCACCCCCACCCACACACCCCCTGCTGCTCCAGCTCCAACCCCAACCCTGCTGCTCTCAGCCCCCGTGCTTCTCTCAGGCCCAACCCCCCACCTCCCCCTATCCTCCTCGTCGCTGCGGCACCACCAGGCTAAACCCCCTCCCCCGCCTTCGCTTCCCCTCCCCTCCTCGTGGCTGCGCTGGGTTGCTTGGGCGGGGCTTGGGTGGTTTTCACGCGGGGGGTCGTCGTTTTCGAGGTGATTCATCCACTGATTACTGCAAATGGAAAGGCATAAGTTGTGATATTAACAACAGGGTTTCCTCCATTAATCTTTCTTCTTAATCACTTTCTGCAACTTTACCTACTTCATTCGGTTCTCTTTCTCAACTCACTACTCTTTCTCTTCAAAACAATCAATTTTATGGGTTATTACCATCTTTATCTAATCTCTCTTTTCTTCAAAAAATTTACTTAGATTTTAACAACTTTACTTCAATTCCTGCTAATTCTTCTTCTGGGTTATCTTCACTTCAAACTCTTTCTCTTTCTTTTAATGAAAATCTTTCTCCTTTTCCTTCTGAATTGATTGATTCCACTAGTTTCGCTACTATTTATGCTAGTAATGCTAATATTCAAGGTCCAATTCCTGATATTTTTGATACTTTTCCTGGTTTGCAAGACTTAAGATTGAGTTATAATGATTTGAATGGTTCATTACCTCAGTCTTTTAATGGGTCTAGTATTAAGAATTTGTGGGTTAATAATCAAAGATCGGGTCTTTTCGGGTTCGATTGATGTTGTTTTGGGTATGAATCAGTTAAGTCAGGTATGGCTTCATGCTAATAAGTTTACTGGTCCAATTCCTGATTTATCTGCTTGTACTGAATATTTATCTGGTTGCTGGGGGTCGGAAATTGGGGTGGGGTGGCAGTGGTTGTGGATGGCTGGGGGGTGGGGTGGGGTGGCAGTGGTTGTGGGGGGTGGGTCGTGATTCTGCGTAGGGGTTAGGGGAGGGTGGGTGGGAATTTTTTTTTGTTTTATGTTTTTATTTTTAAATTATTTTATAAATTAATTTATTAGAACTAATTATAAGCCGACACGTGTCTCATTTAACCTATTCTTCAGGTTAGAACTGATTTTATCCGGTTTTGACTTGTTTAAAATAAATGGGGTATAAAGGTTGCATTATTCCAAAATAATCTTTAGGTTGCATTATTATTTGCGAACGGGCAAAAGGTTGCATTATTCTAGGCAATTTTTCCTATTTTTTTTATATTGCTTTTCATTGAACTTTTCCGGAAAATACTGTGGTAATTGAGTTAGACCACCAGAGTTGTCTTAGGCTCAAGACCAACACAAGTACAGCCGTAATCATCATTCCTCGAGGAGAAGTAGCACAGTATTAAAAAGAAAAGGGAAAAATTCATGCAGTAAACTATTCAGATTCCAAAAGTACTATGCACTGACGAAGAGTGTAGTCAAAATAAAAGTTAAACTATGCAATATAGCCACTCTTAGGAGAACCTTAAATGAGAGGTCCTTTTAACATCTACACGTAAACTACAGACCAGAAAAAAAAATAAAAAATCCACGGGATTCTTAGACCTCATACCTTTCCATTGGGAAGTTCTGCTCGATATACAGTTCCAAGCATGCCGCTTCCAATTAGATTATCTTGCGAGAAGCTGTTAGTATACTGCTGAAGAGAAGCAATGGTAAAAGATTTCACTGACGTCAAAGGAAGAGGTCTTGTGGAAGGTTTTGCCGCAACAGATTCTGTGGACAAGATGGGATTCACAATGACCTTCTCAGCAGAAAAGGGAGGGGGAGGTGGCGGTGGTGGAGGCGGAGGTGGTGGAGGAGGCATTATAAAATCAATGTCGCTAAAGCTCATATCACTGTCAAGCTTTCTTAATGGGGTTGTTGATCTTTGAGAATAAAGCTCCTCTTCACTTTTCTGTTTCGCAATTGCAGCAGTTCTCCTAACTTCTGCTCTTGGCTCATCTTTAATCTCCACAACAGCATCTTTTTGAGCTGACCACATAATTTCACATACTTCTTCAAAAATGATATGGCTTGTGACTCAATTAGACCATACTGCATCAATTCTTCAAACGAAGTAGATAAGACACTCAAATAAGATATAGGCTTACCTTTTTCAGCTTGATTGTTTGCATGACGGGATGATCCATTATTGAGAGGGTTCTCTCTTGCACCCATATATGGTTGGATTTCATGTCTTTTTGTAGTTCGGTAATAGTCTTTACTTCTGCTAAAACACCATGGTAAGCATAGCAATAGTGCCAAAACTAAGATTATAAACCCGATCACGGAAGCAATTGATATCCCAACTATCCTTTTTGTTTTTGAGGACTGTGTTTTCTTTTGAGTATTTGCATCCTGCTGTGCAGATGGTGAAGCTGCACGAGTTCCAGGTCTCTGTCCAGTACCAGATGTGGTGTTAGAATTTGGAGAAGTCGTGCCTGAACTGGGAGAAGTTGTGCCAGAACTGGGGGAAGTTGTGCCTGTACGCGGCGGTGACTGAGTTGGTGCCCCTTGAGAGAAAGGTGAAGGCAGCACCGAGGAAGCTGGCGGTGAAGACACTGGGGCAGCAGACGTGGCAAAAGGATTACCATCTCCCCTATATAGAAAAATATCATGATGGCGTAAGTAGGCCTGAACATGCCAGTACACATGAGAGGAAGACTGGTATTACACGAACTCTATCATATTATATCGTAAGAAAAAACCATGATCTCACAGAACATAAGTAACTGCTATACATTAGTGACTGAACAAAAGAAATGCTGATTGCTCACTGAAACGCTACAGAACAGATGCTGACATGCTAATACCGACAAGTTCAAATACCCTAGATCCAATATCATGTTAACATGTTATATCCTATAACAGCATTTGCAAATAACAACTCCACACTTATCGGCAAAAAAAGAAGAAAAAGAAGGATAACACGATAATAAGCTTGCAAATAGAAAAACCAGCTCTAGAGCTCACCTGAAGCTGGGAATATTCAGCAGCTTGTCAGGTACAGGTCCAGAGAACAGGTTGTTTGCGACATTCCTAAGAAGGAAAAATGAACAAGTTAGCTATCACCCAATGAAAATGAAGAGAAATAAAACAAAGAGGAAGCATTCATGCTTTTTTTTTCCTTCGGAAATAGAGAATAGGAGTGTACAAATCTTGCAGGGGGAGACTCTGAAGAACATCAAGTGTCCCAGACAGCTGATTGTCCTGCACGTGTCTGCCAAAACAGAGTTGGTTCACTGCCAGCAGAATTGCATATGGAATAAAGAAATAAAAGCTTCAGGGAGAGTGGAAACCCACAGGCTTACTAGAGAAGACAAATTCTCCATTGAAGGAGGCAGTTCTCCACTCAGTTGGTTGTGAGCCAAATCTCTGTACAAAATAACAATTGAATTCTCGATTACCAACAGAAGAGTGGAATAAGACTTCAGTCAAA
This sequence comes from Patellifolia procumbens, assembly GCA_947645195.1. NCBI lineage: Eukaryota > Viridiplantae > Streptophyta > Magnoliopsida > Caryophyllales > Amaranthaceae > Patellifolia > Patellifolia procumbens. The sequence continues at coordinate 782,831 of CANSGD010001144.1, forward strand.
TCATGAAAACTTACATGCTGGACAAAGCTGAAAGAGACTGAAAGGCATCTGGTAGTTCTCCAGTAAGATGGTTGTCATTTAATTTCCTATATACCATAATGTTCTAAGCAAATAGAAGATGACACCTCCAGGAGAGAATATACATCTCATAAAAAAAGGAAGATGAAAGAACTTACAACGTTGTAAGACTGATTAGCGTGGATATAGTGCTTGGGATGCTTCCAGTCAAATTATTACCTGAAAGCAAACTGGCAAGGTAAAGATGATCATATTTTTTTGCATCATACAGTACAACTCTAAGAATCGAAGCTCAAAAGATAGATGGTGATACACAAATTTTTAAAAGCATCTGCATAAACACGATATTTTGTAGGGTACTTACCATGTCACCAATGAAACTGGAAAACTGGATGGAACACTTCCACTAATATGATTGTTGCTTAGATCACTGTATGAAGAAAAGAAAAACTAACATAACATAACCAGCTTGCAACCAAATCAAAGCACAAACCCATTCCAGAATTTTGGAGTGTATGCAGTTCATAGTTAGTTAGGTGGATACTTATCAAACTTTTTTTAACAAACGCATAAGAAATCAAAGACTAGAGTCACAAAAAAATGCAAAAATCTACAGATACTTCACGAAAAAAGAAATACACGGTTATTAGTATGCAACTTGAGGTTATGACAGATCAATATGCAAGAATTACTTATGCATTAAAAGTTTTAATTTGAAAATTTTGACCTTAAGCATACAGCACCTAACCGATTCAAGTTACATGGCCATACATTACAGAAAGAGATCTTTGAGGATCTTACATTGATTGAAGGGATGAGAATGATCCTAGGCTATCCCCCACTTCACCTCCCAAGTTGGCCCCAACAAGAATTCTGTAAAGGAAATCCATATTAGACTTACATTTGTGAAGACCAGGAGGTGTCATCGATACACAATACAGGATTAGAGTAAAAAAAAAAGTTGTCTATACATTGAAATTATGTTTAGTCCATCACATTGGACGCCTTGCCAAGCTTCACCACATGGATCTCCTGCGCTAGCAACCCATCCGGGGAGTTTTGGAGAGCCCAAAGCAGCATATAAGCTGTTAATTGCAGCAACTATGTTGAAACAACATATTGAGACTTCCAATTAGAAACATGCACACACATTGAACGTCCATGGCCATTCAAAATATAGAGCCAAAAGCATAAACATTATAATTTCAAACATTAAAAGCAGCTGATATGAAGGTAATCAAGATTGCTGATATCTATTGTTGTTGATGAGCAATATGTAAAACGATATGTTAAACTAGCTAGTAGAAAGATTCACATTAGTTTACTCAAGTAGCCAAGGCAACCACCCGAACCGATTTAAAATCTACCTGTGCCACATAGCTTTGACAAACTTTCAAATAAATGCCACAAATACTGGAAAAAGGCAAATGTGACTAAGCAACTTAAAGTAAAAGACTGGCATTTTTCGTCTTGTTCTATAGATACTTGCACATCTTTGCGCTACTAGTAATACAAGAGTGGCGCGGAAATAGGAGAATTGACAAACTTAAATAGCACTTGTACACTAATAATCCTTTAAGCTACATCACAATCACTAATAATCCTTCTAATCGACCAATTCCATGCTATATGCAATATTAAGAAATTGGAACGGGAAATGGGTTTACACAATAGTATTAGCTACTTGATTTCCCAATGCAAAAAAATGCCAGAAAAAGCTTTAGTAGTAAACACCAAGCATCACAAAAGTAGGTCCGAAGCATAAACCGTTGCAATCTATGTATGAATTGAAGAGGTGGGATGAAAGACATACCATCAGGGGGATTTGTGGCTCCGCCGGCGAAACGCAGCAGAAATATGAACACAAAAACAAAGGAGCAGTTAGGCCAGATATTTACACCTGGGGAGTCCATAATATGTATCTTCCAACCCATTCATCCAAGGGGCTCAATGGAATGCAGCACCAACTTCCAATCTGTGAATTAAAGGAAGAAACTAGCATATCATCACAGTCATAACTGGACTGAAGCAAAAACTAGCAAATTGAGTAGATTATCAAATAATAACAACGTCACAATCCACATATGCAATCAATCCATAAAAGCACTAAAACCTAAGAAGAAAAGACAGATCAAATGATAAAATAGGTAATTAAGTAGAAGCAATAAGAAGTAAAAAGGTAGGAAAAGTAGAGAGAGAAAGCAAATCAAGTGGACATACAAAGCAAAATTGTGAATAAATGTAAATGCTGCACTGAACCCACCAGAGAATGTTCTTGTTTTGGGTTGTTTTTGGCTTCAGCTGGGAGCTCAAAGGTACATAGAAAACACCCACAAGAATAGATTGAATCAATGAAGAGAGAGAAAGTAAGAGAGAGAGAGAGAGAGAGAGAGAGCACCAATCTAGTGAGAGAATAAGATGAGAGAGAGAAAGAGATCAGAAAGGAAAGAGCTGGAAAGAGAGAGAGAGAAGAAAAGGTAGAAAGTTAGAGAGAGAAAGAGAAAGAGAAAGAGAAAGAGTGAGAAGAAGAGGTTAGAAATGAAAGAGAGAAACTGCACTGAAACTCTGTACACAAACCCACCATTTCTTTCTCTCACACTCTGCTTTAGTTGTTTCTTAATTCACTCTTGCAGTTGATTTTGTGTTTAATATGACTCGAATCTCTTTCTCTCTCTTTACTTTTTTTTTTTTTTCGGGAAATTTCGGCTATTTTAAAGTCTGGGATCAAACAGTGTACGCAAAGGCAAAGGAAGTTATATGACATAATGCACTTATCATGTTTTGCTGGTGTTCGTGGAATTTGAGGTTCGCTTCTAGCCCCTCTTGGAGCGCGTGAATGATCATCTTCTTTCCACTGATTCTCATTTCTTTTGTCTTTTTTTGTTATGTCTACTCATTTTGCTTATCACGGATTTAACTAATGATTCATCTTTACTTCTAATTTTCTTCATACTTATCCTTCAACCGCCTACCCATGTTTGATTTAATTTCAATAATCAATGGGTTTTTTTGGAGGCATTGCGGTGTGCAAAACTGGATATTCGATCCGATCCAATCTGAATATTTGGATATTCGAATTTTTAGTTAACCAAATATCATATTCAAATAATTCAAATATCCAGTCCTTTGATTTTTGGACAAGATATCCTGATTATCTGAATCCAATTTACACGAAAAAGGTGATTGAGAGTGAGAAGAGGAAGCAGATAGGATATTGTGAGCAAAATTTTTGAAAATGAAAATGAGAGCTCAACCACTAAAAACCAAATTTTTTGAAAATGTGAGAATAATCCAAGTTGAAAATAGAAAATTTGGTAAAATATTGATTCTATCTCATCATATCGTATTACTACGACATGTGGTCATCATATTTTCTTTTTGGGTATTAAAATGAAGATAATATGTTATATAATATGAGCACTATAAGAGGGGGGTGAATTATAGTGAAGGAATATGCTATACTTTTTGCGGAATTAAAAGTTAGCTTGGGAACCCAAAGAGGGAACGCAAGATATTTTTACGAGGAAAAACTTCCTATGCCCAATAGGAAGAAACGACATCGACCACAAGGGAGTTTGACTCAATACTTTCCACTATAATAGGCCAAACTACTCTGTTTACAAACCTATTACTTTTCTCTCGGGCCACAACTTGAGTTCCTAAACTCAAGTTCCCTACAACAGTTCCCACAACTGTTGTTCCTCTCCGAACTTCCCTCGAAGTTCCTTTCTCTTTCTCTTTCTCACGCTTCACTCAAAGCTTCACACACTTACAAGAGTTCATTCAAACCCTTACCCAAAATTACAATATGTAAAACAATGGAAGAGTATAAACTCGAATATAATAAGTATGAATTCTCTTGGGAACGACACAAACTCTTTAAGACACTTAGAATATTTGTCTAAGTCAGACGCACTAATCTCAATGTATTAGGCGCCTATTTATATTAAGTTAAGGTAAGACCATGACTTAAGTCCACTAATCCATGTTGTCCACTAATTAAATCATTATCTCAATTTATTTAACTTTACTTAAGAATTAAATAACCACTAACCCACTACTTAACTTAATAGGAGAAGCAGTAACTTAAAACGTGGTTTATAAAAACTTGAAGCATAATTAAACTAATTAAAAAAATTAAGGCTTTTAAGAAAATATTTAAGCCCATTACTCCACACTCAATAAACGTGTAGCAGTAAGTCTTAAACGTGGTTTTAGTTTGCTTGGAGAGTAATCAAGTTATTATCTTTTAAATAGTTTTTAGGAAAATATCTTTTATAAATAATTTAATCAAAATCGAAAATCATAATTAAGTTTTAAAAGAAAACCTTTTAAAATCGAAAATCAGTTTAAGATTAATAAAATATAAAAGATAATAATTAAATAGATTTTGGCCTTATCCTAATTAAATCAGAAAATTATTTTTTAATAAATTCCTAACAAACTAACAACTAACTTCTAAACTCAACGACTTAGTCAAAACTAACTAAACACTCTCTAACAACCTAACTTGGGCGCACAACATGGGATACATTGGCTGTTCCTAAAGTCTTTTCTAGGTCTGTTCCCTAACCTTGTTCCTAAGAGTGCCAGTGTCTGTTCCTGTCATAGGAACAGAACCAAGTTCCTTTTTGAGAATTCAACACAAACCAACTCAAGTATTTACTCAACCTTAACAAGAAGAGATTATATACATCCTAATGTATTCTAATCTTCACTCCATGCTTGATACTTCATCTTTCGAACATCTTCACTTCGATCTTTGCTCGAGAATGAATTACCTAGCAATATCATAAGTGAAACACAATATGTCTTTTTTTGGTTAAGTCATCAAGGGTCAACAATTTCCCCCTTTTTGAAGATGGCAACAAAAGGCATATACTAAGTAACAAGTCATATTAAACTATTTAACAAAGTAATGCAACTAAGTTAAAATAAGTCAATAGACTATTATTTTATTTTGAACTTAACCGAAAAAATTTAAAACTAGAGAACATGAATCAAGGCTCCAAAAAAATACTTTCTTTGCCTTTCTCTTTCTCCCTTTGCCATCTTCAAAAAACATTATTCCATGATTTCAAAAAAAATGAATGTTATTTATCAAAACACATCACACCACCAAACTTAGTTAGAAGTAAGTTGGTTAGTATAAGTAAAGTAAGCATTCAACTCTCAAAACCGCAATCCAAGAATATTAGCCATTCAAAAGACGCACACATGCAAAAGATTCAACTTAAGATTAGCGAATTAATTAAGTCCCATTGTAGCATGCATAAGAAGGAAAGAAATTTAAACATTGTTCCCATAGTTAACGAGAAGAAATAAAGATTAAACTAAGAGAAGTGTTTAGGCTTGAGGAGAGGAGGGTTGTTCGACTTCTTCCGCCACATCATTTAGTTTCTCCATCACTTCCTTGTGGTTGCGTTCCACGTTTTGAGAAAGCTTCATGATCAAGGACTCCAAATGCATCATGTTGTCGTTCACCTTTTGGAGAGCCCCAAGATTTGTCTTTAGTTGATACATGAGAACCTCTTGAACCATAAACGCCTTATCCACCTTTTCTGACAACCCTTTGATAATTTTGTTCACAACTTGAGCTTCTTAAGCAAATTCCATCATTGCCTCCAATTCCATAACCATTGTCAACAAATGATCCAACCTTTGAGCATGTGCAACGGTATAAGTAGCACCAATGGAGGGGTTTGGAGATGTAGATGAGGAAGGCTTTTGTGGTGTGGTTGCGGCAGTTGGTTCCTTAGAGTCAGGAATAGCTGGTTGTTCCTTAGAGATGGGAACATCAGCTGGTTCCTTCCCTTTGGAACAGCAGTGGCAGATTGTTTGGAAGGAGGAGGGATTGGTGATGTGGCTTGTGGTGTTTGGGAGAGTCAGTTTTTGGTGGTGAAGTTTCCGTAGGAGCAGGGGATTGTTCAACAGGGAGAAAGATTATAGAAACTATTTCAACTTAATCAAGCCTCAGTTTTTCAAACTGATCTCTATTTAAGGGCTTAGTCAGAATATCAGCAATATAACGTTCAGTTTCACAAATTTCCATTTTAATTAGGCCATTTTCAACGTTGTCCTTAAGAAAATGATGCCTAATGTGAATATGCTTAACTCTAGAATGATGCAAGGGATCTTTTGAAATACTAATAGCACTAGTATTATCACAATAAATAGGAACATAATTGTTGTTTACAAACTTTTTGTAAACGAGGTTTGTCCGGATGATGGACATGTGTAGGGTTGATGAATTTGGGAGGCTTGTGTAGAGATGTAGCTTCGTTCCCGAACCTGCAAAAAGGGGAAAACAACCCGGAGGTTTGGGTTTGATTCCATCTCCGATGCTTAAGTCAGTATTCAAGAGAGATAAAATCTGAGTATGTATTTTAACAGAGTAAGTTTAAGAGTAGGTGAGATCCTCCTTTTTACCTTATTGTGAGGAGCTATTTATAGTGTTTGTGCATAAAAAGGAGCACCCTAAAATAGAGGGATGTGATTGGTTGGGCAATGAGTGGCGAAACTTGTCATAGTGTCATTGCCTTGAGCCTTTCAACCAATCATTCTCTTCCTCTTATGGGAATTTGGGCTGATTATTCCTTCCTTTTGGGGAATATTTGGGCCTCTTTGTTCAGTTTGGTGAGGTCACAAGTTATCCTCTTGTATGCGGCCAAGTGTCATATGGAGGATGAGCCACGTGTCACCAATTTATTGGGCCACGTGGCAGTCTTTGACTGGACCACGTGTCCTCTTTTTGATACGTTACAACAATAATCAAAGTAGATTCCATAGTCACGGAGTTGTTGTTTTATCCAAACCATTTAGGAACAACATGCTGCTGCTGCAACATATTCAGCCTCGGCTGTAGATAAAGCAACTGTGTTTTGCTCCTTGGTACTCCAAGAAACTAAACTATAAGGAATTGAACCAATACCTGATGTACTCTTTCTATTTACTAGATCACTTGCATAGTCAGCACCTGCAAATCCTTTCAATTCAAAGGTATCACTTCTCGAATAGAACATGCTTAAATCGTCTGTTCCTTTGAGGTATCTAAGGATTCTCTTTACTGCTGTGAGATGAGATTCCTTTGGATTGGCTTGAAATCTAGCACATAGACCTACACTATAAGCAATATCGGGACGACTTGCAGTTAGATATAATAATGAGCCAATCATACCTTGATACTTGGTTTGATCCACACTTGTTCCTATAGCATCCTTGTCCAACCTAGTTAAAGTTCCCATAGGTGTATGGTTTATTTTTGAAGCTTCCAAACTATACTTTTTCAGCAGTTTCTTGATATACTTTTGTTGATGGATGTAGATTCCTTCTTCTGTTTGGTTAATTTGTAGCCCCAAGAAGAAATTGAGCTCACCCATCATACTCATTTCGAAATCTTTACTCATGAGATTAACAAAGTCCTTGCACAAAGATTCATTAGTGTCACCAAATATAATATCATCAACATATATTGAACTACTAATAAATGTTTCCCTTTCGATTTCAAAAACAAGGTCCTATCTAATTTTCCTCTTTTAAACTCATTTTCAATAAGGAACTTTAAAAGTCTTTCATACCATGCTCTTGGAGCTTGCTTTAACCCATAAAGAGCTTTGTCAAGCTTGAAGACATGATTTGGAAAAGTTTTATTTTCAGAACCGAGAGGTTGTTCCACAAAAACCTCTTCATTAAGATAACCATTTAAAAATGCACATTTCACATCCATTTGATATAATTTAAAACCCATGAAAGCTGTAAATGCAATAACTATTCTAATTGCTTCCAATCTAGCAACAGGAGCAAAAGTTTCCTCGTAATCAATACTTTCATGTTGATTGTATCCTTTCACAACCAATCGAGCCTTGTTCCTTATAACTCATCTAACTTGTTCCTAAACACCCATTTCAACCCAATAACCTTGTTGGGTTTAGATTTCGGTTCAAGGTGCCAAACCTTGTTCCTTTCAAATTGATGGAGTTCATCTTGCATAGACACAATCCAATCAGCATCAGTGAGAGCTTCTTCATGGTTCCTGGGTTCCATCAAAGAAAGAAAAGCATGAAAAACACAAAAATTTCAATTTGAGATCTCGTTTGAGTTCCCTTGTTGATGTCACTGATTATGAGTTCCACTGGATGGGAACGCTGATGTCTCCAAGGTTTTGGTTGGAAATCCTGGATGGGAACTTGATTAACTTATGCAGATTCTTGATCATCTTCATGTTCTTGGGAACCAGGTTCAACAATAGTGGATTCATTCACTATTGTTTCCTCACCTAGTTCTTCTTCATTGTTGGGAACAGGAACAGGATGTTGTTCCTTTGGCTTTGTTCCCATGACTTCTTCTTCTCCCAAAATCTTATCAGTGAGAATTTGATCTTTTGTTAAACCTATCTCGAAGTCATCTTCAACCTGTGTGCTTGGAACAAATTTATCTGTTTCATCAAAAATAATATGTACACTTTTCTACACACATGGTCCTCTTATTATAAACTCTATAGCCTTGCTACTTGAAGCGTAACCTAGAATTACCGCTTCGTCACTCCTAGAATCGAATTTCACAAGACTTTGTTTCCCATTATTATGAACGAAACAATTACATCCAAAAGTCCTGAAATAGGTAATATTGGGCTTTTTACCAAAATAAAGCTCATAAGGGGTTTTGTTAACTAAAGGTCTCACCATGGCACGGTTTATAATGTGACAAGCAGTGTTCACAGCTTCGGCCCAAAAGTTCCTAGGAAGTCCACTAGCTATCAACATAGTTCTAGCCATTTCCTCTAAGGTTCTATTCTTACCTTTCAACAACACCATTTTGTTGAGGTGTCCTACGGACAGAAAAATTATGGTCCAAGCCATGTTCCCTACTATAGTCATCAAACTTGAAGTTCTCAAATTCCTTGCCATGATCGGATCTAATTTGCAACAATTTTTGACCACTCAAATTTTTAACTTTCTTTACAAACACTAAGAACTCATCATAGGTCTCATCCTTGCTTGAAAGAAATATAACACAAGTAAATCTAGAATAGTCATCCACAATAACTAGCACATACTTCTTGCCACTCCTACTTTGTATCCTCATTGATCCACACAAGTCCATATGAATTAGTTCTAACGGTCTTGTGGTAATCACCACATTTTTGGTCTTAAAGGAGGACCTTACATGCTTTCCTCTCACACACGCATCACAAACTCGATCTATGTCAAACTTAATAGAAGGTAAACCTAAAACTAGTTCTTTCGATCGAAGTTTATCAAGAAAAGAAAAACTAGCATGTCCAAGACGCATATGCCATAATAATGGATCATCATCAATACACTAAGACATGTAAATTGATTTTTGGGAATAAGGTTAAGATCCACAACATATGTGTTCCCTTTCCTTGTTCCTTCTAAAACGACATCTTTAGTGCTTTTGTTGACGATCAAACACTTTTCGCTATTAAAATTCACATTGTTCCCCTTATCACAGAATTGGAAAATACTTAACAAGTTATGCTTTAAACCATCAACTAGAAAAACATTGTCTATGGAATGTGACGATGACTTACCAACTTTGCCCATGGCAATTATGTTGCCTTTCATATTGTCACCAAAAGTCACACTTCCACCATCATAGGAAGAGAGTGGGAGAAATCTTGATTTATCTCCAGTCATATGCTTAGAACAACCACTATTTAGGTACCATGTGTTGTTCCCCCTCACTCTAGCCTGCAAGAAAACTAATTGTTAGAGTTAGGAACCCAATCTTTCTTGGGTTCCTTTCCTTCATTAACATTAGATTTCTCTTTCCAAGTTAATTTGCTTGTTTCCATGTTTTTGTCTAATCGACCAAGTCTAATAAGACATGAGTTCGTTTGTTTTGAGGGTTTTTGATCCAATTAGGAATAGGAAGGAACTTCTTCTTGTTCCTACTTAAGTTTAGTTCCCCTTCAAGTTCCTTGTTTTCTTTTTCCAAAAACGAAACATGATTTTTCAATTCTCTTATTTCAGTTTTGAAACTTTGTAAGGGAACTGACTTAATGTCAAAGTAACTCACTTCACGAACAAACTCTTTCAGTTGAGATAACTCAAGGCTTAATAAGTAGTTCTCATTTTTGACAATTTCGAAATTCTCTTTTAAACTTAGATTTTTGTCAAACAATTCGAAAAATCTTTTTTCAATATCTATTCGAATACTTTTAAGCCATGAAGTATGTTCCTTTGCAACATTTAAAGCATGTTGACATTGTTTCAACTTAATGGACTCATCATTGCAATCATTTACAACATCAACAATAAAATCAAATAATTGCTCTTTGCTTAAAGAATTAAGACGAGTTTTAATAGTATCTAAACTTGACTCAAGAGATTCGATCTCTTCATCAGATTTGGAATTGTCGAGTGCCATGAGACAGAAGTTTGTTGTTTCCTCATTAGGTTGAGGATCATCTTCTTCCTCGGAATCAGATTCTCCCCATGCAACAACCATTGCTTTCTTCAAGTCGGATCTGGTATAGGAACTCTTACTCCTTATTCCTATCTTTGCTTCGTTCCCTTCCTTTGCCTTTGTCTTGTTCCCAATGGGGACACTCTTTGATAAAGTGATCGGAACTGCCACATTTATGACAAACAGGTTTGTTAGAAAAATTCCTGTTTTTACCTTTGTAGTCTCCAATCTTCATGTTCCTAAAAATCCTTTTGAATTTTCGGACCATGAGAGCAGATTCCTCTTCATCAGTTTCCGAGTCATCACTTTTAACGGCTTTTAAGGCATTCGACTTCTGTTTGGACATGTCACCATTTTCATTGTGCAAGTGTAGCTCGTGAGTCATAAGGGAACCAACAAGTTGTTGCAGATTGAACTTTGTAATGTCCTTAGTTTCTTGTAATGCCGTAACTTTAGCCATCCATCGATCCCTAGGAAGGCTCCTTTAGGACCTTACGTACCTGTTACTCAGAGGTTATCACTTTTCCAAGAGAGGTTAGCTCATTAATAATATTTGTAAAGCGAGTAAACATCTCTTGTATAGACTCTTTTGATTTCATTTGAAAAAGTTCATATTGGTTCATCAAAAGGTCTATTTTTGATCTCTTAACTTCACTCGTACCTTCATGAATGACTTCAAGTACATCCCAAATTTGTTTTGCGATTTTGCATCCCATGACACGATTGTGTTCGTGGGGTCCAAGACCACAATAAAGCAGTTTAATGGCAAGAGCATTAATTTCCATTTTTCAAAATCAGCTTTGTCGAAATCAGAGATGGATTTAGGAATTACCTCGTTCTTGTCATTAGTGGTAGTGACCTCAAAGTCGCCTACCTCTATGAATCTCCATACCTGGTAATTGTCGGGTTTGATGAAGATCTCCATTATGTTCTTCCAATAGGTATAGAACTTGCCGTTGAACATTGGTGGCCTCTGTGTAGAGTACCCTTCTTCCAGTTTCTCTCTAGTATTTATATTATCCAAGATCTCAAACTTAACAGGGTTTCCTGTGTTTTTAGAGTTCTCGCTCTGATACCAATTGTTATATAATATGAGCACTATAAGAGGGGGGTGAATTATAGTGAAGGAATATGCTATACTTTTTGCAGAATTAAAAGTTAGCTTGGGAAAAGAGGGAACACAATATATTTTAGCGAGGAAAAACTTCCTAGGCCCAAGAGGAAGAAACGACCTCGACCACAAGGGATTTTGACTCAATACTTTCCACTATAATAGGTCAAACGACTCTGTTTACAAACCTATTACTTTTCTCTCAGGCCACAACTTGAGTTCCTAAACTCAAGTTCCTAACAACAGTTCCCACAACTGTTGTTCCTCTCCGAACTTCCTTCAAAGTTCCTTTCTCTTTCTCTTTCTCACTCTTCACTCAAAGCTTCTCACACTTACAAGAGTTCACTCAAACCCTTACCCAAAATTACAATATGTAAAACAATGGAAGAGTATAAACTCGAATATAGTAAGTATGAATTCTCTTGTGAACGACTCAAACTCTTTAAGACACTTAGAATATTTGGCTAAGTCAGACACACTAATCTCAATGTATTAGGCGCCTATTTATATTAAGCGAAGGTAAGACCATGACTTAAGTCCACTAATCCATGATGTCCACTAATTAAACCATTATCTCAATTTATTTAATATTTATTTAACTTTACTTAAGAATTAAATAATCACTAACCCACAACTTAGCTTAATAGGAGAAGTAGTAACTTATAACTTGGTTTATAAAAACTTGAAGTATAATTAAACTAATTAAATAAATTAAGGCTTTTAAGAAAATATTTAAACCCATTACTTGACACTCAGTAAACGTGTAGCAGTAAGTCTTAAACGTGGTTTTAGTTTGCTTGGGGAGTAATCAAGTTATTTTCTTTTAAATAGTTTTTAGGAAAATATCTTTTATAAATAATTTAATATAAACCGAAAATCATAATTAAGTTTTATAAGAAAACCTTTTAAAATAGAAAATCAGTTTAAGATTAATAGAATATAATAGATAATATTTTATAAGATTTTGGCCTTATCCTAATTAAATCAGAAAATCATTTTTTAATAAATTCCTAACAAACTAACAACTAACTCCTAAACTCATGGACTTGGTCATTACTAACTAAAGACTCTCTAACAACCTAACTTGGGCGCACAACAATGTTAGGCGCACAACATAGGATACGTTGACTGTTCCTAAAGTATTTTCTAGGTCTGTTCCCTAACCTTGTTCCTAAGAGTTCCAGTGTTCCTAAGAGTGCCAGTGTTTGTTCATGTCATGGGAACAGAACCAAGTTCCGTTTTGAGAATTTAACACAAACCAACTCAAGTATTTACTAAACCTTAACAAGAAGAGATTAAATACATTCTAATGTATTCTAATCTTCACTACATGCTTAATACTTCATCTTTCGAACATCTTCACTTCGATCTTTGATTAATTCTCCGACTTAATCTTTGATTAATTCTCCGACTTAATCTTTGATCAAGTATTCTCTTTGCTCGAGAATGAATTACCTAGCAATATGATAAGTGAAACACAATATATCTTTTGTTGGTTCAGTCATCTTCAAAACTCAAGGGTCAACATAATACAATCTCACAAAATTGACCTCCTAAAGAGAGAATTGAAAATGGCAGTAAATAGAGGAAGAAAGAGAAATTGAAGGAGGAGGAGAGAAAGAGAAATGTATTTTCAACAAATTTGTTTTGGTTATGCTTTACACTGTGAGCAAAAGTCTTAGCAAAAATTTTAAAAGAAGATTTGATTTAAAAAGGCTTGCACTTGTGGCCACAATTAAGAACACTTAGAGCTAAACAAATCATGAAATGTGCGATGTGCCTATGTCGCCAACATTACAGGTGCATTACTACAAGGTTTGCAACAAGACACTACCTCTTCCATTAGATACAATAAGAAAATTGCGTTATGATCAGAGAAAACATTAGATTAATTAAATATCGACTCAATCTGCAGATCAAATATTTGATAGTCTTCCATAAAGATGTACCAGGTAATCCTGAAATTACGTAAATAGGAGAGAAAATATTAAATTGCAAGTTAACAAAACTTGATATTCGGATTATCAGAATTTCAAAATACTCTATCCGATTATCTGGTTTTGAAATAGGATATCCAATCCGAAATATCTGAATTTTAAAAATCAGATAGGATATCTGACAATGCGGTTCAGGTAGTCGTTTTTCAGATCGGATATATCAGATTTTGCACGCCATAGGAGGCGTAATGTGTGCAAAATCATAGTTGTAGTGATTTTTTTTTGGAAGGTAATGTGGTGGACCCCTGGTCAGATCTCAACTAGAACAGTTTCTTGATCTGGTGTTTACGGGGCCTGACATTTGAGAGCAGGGGGGAATGGTAAGGGGATCCCCACCCCCAAATGCCCCTAGTGGGATTTGATCCCATGACCTTCAAGTCATGAGATGAAACCTTCACCACTAGATCAAGCCAAGCTTGGTTTTCATAGTTGTAGTGTTGAGTGTAATAGTAAAAGGAAGAAAGTTGTACAATGAGTCTGCAATGGATGTCGAACATCGCTATCCACCACTAATATATTTAATTTAAACCCCACATATATTATTTGAAATCTCAACCGTACGATCCTTTATAGTTCCCGACGAGGCTTTGTCTCTCTCCTCTCATTTCATTTCACTGACTAGCGCCTACTGAAATACCGACGAACGCCGTTAACCATCAGCAGCTGAGCAATATATTTCAGCTGTCCTAGATGGATGCTCAAAGTTGATTTAAAGTAGGCCTATGAATCCCTAGAATGAACCTTCCTTAAAACGATTATGAGTGAGATTGGCTTTCCTTCTAAGTTTGTAAGCTGGGTGATGGCTTATGGTAATTCAGTCTCCTTCTCAATCCTTATTAAAGGGGAGCCTTATAAACCTGTCCTATTTTATTTAGGGATGGAGTACTTGTCCAGGATTCTTCAGAAGCTCAAAACTATTCCAACATTTAACTTTCATCCAAGATTTGCCAGGCTTAGCATTAAACACCTCATTTTTGCAGATGATTTGCTGTTGTTTGCTAGGGCAGATCAACCATCTTTACAGCTTCTGTTTGATACTTTTTCTAAGTTTTCTCAAGCTTCTGGCTTGTAAGCTAACCTCGACAAAAGTAACTTATATATTGTTGGGGTTGATATGGAGTGCAGAGCCAACCTTCAACAGGTTATGAGCATCCCTTTTGGTACCTTTCCTTTCAGGTACTTAGGTGAAACCACTCAGTACAAGGAAACTTTTCTATCATGAGTTCAAGCCTATGATTGAAAGGACAGTGGCTAGAATAAGGATTTAGTCTGTCAAAAAGTTATCTTATGCTTCTAGGCTTCAGTTAATCAAATCAACCCTTCTTGGCTTGCAATTATACTGGTGTCAAATTTTCATTTTGCCTACAAAAATCTTTAAGGAAATTCAGAGTGCTTATAGAGTTTTCCTTTGGACTAGTGAGGGAGAGAAGTCTAGAAAAGCACCTGTGGCTAGGGATACCTTTTGCTTACCCAAGGTTTTTGGTGGATGGAATACCAAGGATTTAGCTACTTGGAATAAAGCAGCTATTTGGAAGCATTTTTGGGCTATTTCCCTGAAACAAGACAAGCTCGGATAAATGGCTACATGTCAACTATATCAAACACTTTGATGTACTGACTATGAATGTCCCTGTAACAGCCTAAGCCCCCACTAATCCCAATCAACATAGTTTAATCACAATGACAACGTCATCAAGATAAGATTTGGACTATTACCATGACATTATCAATATATAAGAAAGAGAATATCGAAATACCTAAAAACACAACTTTATTACATTACTTAATACTTACAAAGCTGTTCTTATAGCATCCTTTAACTTACGTCCACCAAAACATGACTAAGGTTCCATAGTCTATCACTTGCTTAACTATGTAAACATATATATATATAAGTCATTACTTAATTTACATTATGAAAAGTCTATTACAAAAGTAAACACCTTCATCATATATTCTCGTACCAACATGCATCAAAATTAGACTCTGCCACCCACCAAGTGACAGGCCACAGAAAAGACAAAAAAGTCGGAATAGCTGAGTACACACTGGATAATAGAAAATACAAGTGTAGGTGTATTTTGAAAACTAACACATAGTTATAACAACAAATAGTCACATTCAACTCAGTTAATATAGTTTTACAACATCAAATCGGTTGGCATGAACGCGAATGGAGAGGGGGTACCATGCAGTACCTGTTGTCTCCAAACTATTGAGGGTCGTCAACCCACTTTTTACTTTTCATCTTGCAACACTTAAACCGGACATGCCCTATAACACTATGAGTTCGTCCTTCTTGGAAGGCAACAGCTAGGGACCCTACCCGCCCTAACTCAGGTGCCTGTTCACGCCTCACTTTCATATTTGTAATTCAATATATTTAATAATTTATATTTCAATCCTTAATACTCAGAACTCTTATTAACTTATCCTTAATACTCATAACTCTTATCAACTCTTCCCAATTACTTTTACTTTGCTAGTTGAGATAAATTAGGATTTTCATACTTGAAACTAGTCTTTAGCGTAATAACTTTAATTAAACTTAACCAATTAAATCTTTGAGACTTAAATAACACTTAGACATACATTTTAAAGAGAGAATACCTATTAGCCATTACTACACAAGTCCATGTACTTAACATATTCCATTTAGAAGCATAACCATGATAGCGTGGTGTATAAGCGTCATTTAGGTCAAATAAAACATCTCTAGTGAACCTTAGCCTGATAAATCCTTGTTATATACTCAATATACATATAATAAGATACACATCATAAGTAAATTCATTTCATAAACATTCTTTAAACTAGAAAGAAACAATCACCTAACTATAGGTATGGAAATTTCTAGGTTAAAACCAAACTAAGTGTGCACCTTCACTTAAGAGGCTTAACTCAATGAAACTTCTTAATCCAATTGATTAACTAATCCTACAGATTCCCCATGAATATGTAAAATGCTAATAATTAGTTTAAACAAGCTTTTAGATATGAAAAACTAAGCTTAAACACAAGAGGTGTAATATGTTGAACTTACAACAACTTATGTGATCTTTCAACAAGGTTTTCTATATGATTTTAAGGTCCTAATATTAAAACCAAAGCTTAAACTACTTGTTATGGATGTCCAGAAGTGTTATATGTAAAGAAAGTGGGCGTCCAAGAGGAATAAATAGGAGAAAATAGGCAAAAACCCAGAACAACTATTTATAACTGTTTCTGGCGGTACCTAGGGAGGAGGGAAAAGGGTTCTGGGAAAGGTTGGTTTCTGGGTATTTCTGGCAGGTTTTTTCTTGAGTTGTTAGCCTTAGGTGCTGGCTTTCATGCATACAATGGGTTTTGAGAGATCGACACTTAAGTAGCTGCTAAGCAGCTTTCTTCGAGCATAGGTCTGAGCTGTAATTTCAGCCAGCCAGTTTTTACTAAGTGAGCAATTTACCCTATTGACCACGTAACTCTTGCGCATAAATGACCATTTTAACCTTAAGACATCCCAAGAAGGTCATATATAAAGTTTGGTTAGGTTATGATCTCGGACTCAAACCCGAAAGGCTCTTTAAATGGAAGTTCATTGCTACCCAATAAAACGATCTCTATACGATTTTCACAATCTTAATGAATGAGGCTCTCAAGGACTTTCTAACTTATCTATAGGTTTCCAAAACCTTCTTAGCCAATAATAATGGTAGATCTTACCCACTTTTGTCCTCTTATGGTGTTGGAGAGTATTCTAATCTACTTTAAGCACTAAAACCAATTGAAACTTAACATAACTGACATTTCCAAGCAATTATCTTCCATCTTCCATCTAGCACCTTAGAATCCTATAATCATATATGAATGGATCACATATCTCATGTAACATATAAATTAACTAATTAAACACGGTATAATCTCATGCTTTAACACATAACAGGGGCTTTAGGGTTAGGTAGGGCTATTACAGTCCGAAATAGGCTATCATGGTCTATGAAGTAGGCACGTTTTTATTGAGAATCAAGAATTGAGAAGTGATCTTGCTTCTCCTACTTTCTCTGTTAAAAAGGTTTACAAGAACTTGCAAGGTGATCACTCAAGGGTTGATTGGAAAAAAATTATGTGTAATTTCATAACTAGCCTTAAAGCTTTGTTCATTACTTGGCTTGCTTTACATAGTAGATTAGCAAAAAGGAAATAGTTGTTCATGTAGGGGATGATTACAGATGCTAGTTGTGCGTTGTGTCAAGCCAACAGTGAGAGCATTAGCCACTTGTTCTTCAATTGCAGTATCTGGAAGATTTGTTTGTAGAAGATTGGCATTAATATTCCTCAAAAAAGCTTTGTGGATGAAGCAAAGATAGTCAACAAGAGAAGCAGAAGTAGAAATGCCCAAGCTCAGTTGTATTGTTTATTTTTATTGAATCTGTTTATTAGGTGTGGTTGAATAGCATTGCTCTTCTTTTTGGCAAACCCACCATGGATATTCAGTCTAGCTAGGGCTGGGCATGGGTTGGGCTAGTGCGGTCTTGGGACGTAACCCAAACTAACCCACACAAAAACGATTTGAGATTTTTTCAAACCAACCCAAACCGCACTATGGGCCAAACCAGTCCAAACCGCGCCACATAAAACGGTTTGGTGCACTGCGGTTTGCGGTTTTCCCCTATGTTTATCTCAAAATATATTTTCTTATTTAAAATAGTTATTTTAGTTTATCGACTACAAACTCGGTATGAAAACATATAAATGAGTTACAAAAAAGCTAGATTATACAATTTTTTTGAAAAAGTTGCTAAATAATATTACACGATTAAAGGTGCAAAGTTGTTGTTACATTGAATAAATATATGATACATGACGTAACTAAATAAAATAATACATAATCGTGTATTTAGCGGTTTACGATGCAGTTTGGGTTAAATAAATAGTAAACCAACCCCAAACCGCAAACCACAGTTTAGTCAAAAGCACAACCCAACCCAATTTTTTGAGCCCATAAACCAAACCAAACCGCGCCAAAACAGTTTGGGTTGCGGTTTGGTGCGGTCTAGCCCAAGTTATGCTCAGCCATAAATCTAGCTGTAATCAGATCATTTTTAGAATTATTGTAGAAGCCTTGAGGCACTCAGGTGCATGCTTGTAGGGTGAGTTAGCTGCTGGTAAACTAAGGTGGGTTTTTAACCTCTTGTTAAGGATAATGCCTCCTTTGTCTTAGCCACTTTGGTGTGCTAGGTTGTACTTAAACCTTGTTTTTTTTGGGTTTTCAATAAAACTTTGAATTGCAAAAAAAAAACAGTCCATCCATCATCTTCAATAGCCGCAAGATACCATGGTCATATACTCCATCACCTCAAACTATTTAATATTATGTATTTGGTTAGTTGAATGTCTTTAACCATCCGGGAAAAAGTTATTCTATTGTTTTCAATTTTAATGTTTCATAACAACATTTGTATTTTGGGTTTCAATTTCTATTTTGAAAATCCTGTTAAATTCTATAAAGCATGCAAACTTTATATACTTGATTGTGGTGGATCTAGATTGCTAATACAGTAGAATTTTGGAGGATGAGGCGAGATAGAAAGGGGCTGAGAGAGAGAGAGAGAGGAACCGGGGAATTGTGTATTTGGAATTTGTTGATTTGTTGGGTTTTTCAGGAAATCTAATCTTACGAGAATAAATGAAGATTTGGGACCATCACCATTAACAACGAGAAAGAGAAACAGATTAAGAATGGTTATGAATGACGTCTGATTAATTTGATTTTAAAAGTAGACGAAAATGGATGTTGGGTTTTGAATTGTACAGGGAGAGCAAATTGAAGAGGTGAGGTGAAATTGTTTCACCAAGAGTGACCATGGCTCCAGTTCAATGGAGGGTGAAGAGAGAGGGGTGAGTTATAGAGCTAGTGTTTCTATGGAGGGGGA
This sequence comes from Patellifolia procumbens, assembly GCA_947645195.1. Lineage (NCBI taxonomy): Eukaryota > Viridiplantae > Streptophyta > Magnoliopsida > Caryophyllales > Amaranthaceae > Patellifolia > Patellifolia procumbens. Next base: position 802,300 of record CANSGD010001144.1, read on the forward strand.
GGTGAAGGGATGGGGGGGGGGAATGAATTAAACGATGATGTGTTAGTGCAGAATAAAGGGTAGGGTAATTAAGATTGATGGTAATAGAGTAAGGACATTATGGTAATTTGATATAAACTGATTTTTAAAGTTTGATATTTTATAAGAATTTTTTTTTGAATTTTGTTATTAGTAGTGAATAGTGTTGTTCGACATTTCAATGTAGAAGTTTCGGTTTGTGTAATACTCCCCTTTTGCACATAAATTGTTATTCTTCTTATTTTCATGTATGTCAATACAAGATTTTGAGTGTTAACATCTTCAGTTGTCTATTAATAAAAATTACAAAAAACAGATAATAATTAAATACAAATCAAGACAAATCCAATGGAATCACACATGACTATATTTTCCCTTAGATATCAATCACAAACGACGGTTAAAGTAAACTTTGTAATAGTATTAACTTTGTAAATATAACATTATGTGTGAAAGGGAGTAGTTGTTGTAAGGGAAATTTTGTCCCTCTCTTCCACTGACACGTGGTCTAGTCAAAGGCTGACACGTGTCAAGCATAAAGAGGATACACATGTCACCTCCTGAGGTTGATACGTGGCAAACCTTTGCTACTTGACGCAAAATGGCTAATTCAAAGCCCTAAATGATGTAAGCCCAAAAGAGAATGAACTAAATCAGCTACACATATGTCAAGTAACTAGATGACAGCCAATTAGAATACCCTATTTTAGGGCAAAATAGGGAGCACAAGTTCACTTAACTAGTATAAATACTCTTATGTTATATCAGAAAAAGGTTGGTTCAAAATTCCCCATAAAATGGCTATCGTCATATCAAAGCACCTCTCTCCAGATCATTATCTCTCTAGATTACTGACTTAAGCATCAAAGGGGGAACAAACCCCAAAGCCTCTCGGGTTGGTTTCCTTTGTACAAGTTCAGAGTGTGGATGGAATCACTACCTGCACAAGTCTCAGTAATTACCCTTTTACCATTGAAGAAGATCAAGCACGCGACGACAGTAGTAACTATTTTTATTAGTCTACCCCACAAGTAGGATGCATCATACGTATTTTTGAAGATAGTTATCCTTTTCAAAATCAAAATATGAATAAATGTTGAAAGGAAAATCACGAGTCTACAAGTTGATAATAAAGAACAACTTCAAGAAAAATTAGATCTATTAAAATTTATATAACTAACGAAGTTAAACATCAAGGATCACAACCGGGTGGATCGTCAAGTAAAGGCACCACTTTAGAAGATAGTTATCGGTTTCAGAATCAAAATATGAATAATAACTTCTCAGTAGAATTTCAACAACAAGAAAACATATTTAAAAAACAGAAAGCTGAAATTATAAGGAATCTTAAAATAAATGAACCTATCTCGCTTGAGTCTTGAAGAACTACAAGATTTGTTTAATAATGAAATTGATTTCGAACATTTGAATCAAATATGAGTGTAATATCATCAAAATTGGCCGCCTCGGAAGTCAACGACAACAAAAATAATTATACTATCATAGAAGAATAATTACATAAGCAAATGGGACTAATATATAATTGGATGACATGGATTCTATATCTTTAGACATCCAGTGAAAATTAAATAATAAACTAGAAGAAATAATTGAAGATGACATCAGGATTGGAAAGGAGATGGAAGAAAGTGAAGTGAAACTTTTCGAAAATAATTACACTTATAGTGTTGTCTCAAGAATTAGGTACCAAGGAATACCTAGTTGTCCAAGCACTACTACAAAAGTCGTTAAATCTCGGCGCATATCTCTCGACACGCCAGACTAGCGTTGAATGGATTTTTCTCTATTCCGTGTTATCTCGATGTTATTTGGTGCGATGAGTATTCCCGGCACATTAGAGCGCCTAAAAATGGGAATAATGCACACGCCATACACGTGAACTGCCTCAACCTACGCGTGACTTCAAAATTTGGGTAAAACGAAGGCGGTCTCAATGGCACTAATACTCTCTCTCCCTCTCTATGCTTCTTCTTCGCCCCAACTTATCTTCACCCACCTTGAAATCTTCTGTTATACTCTCAGATATTTGTCGATAAAATAAGTACTTGTTTTGCGTGCTTGATGTTCTTTTAGGGTAAAAGGGTAATTTAGGAGACTTGTGTTGGTCATGATCTCAGCCTCGCTCCGAACCTGCACAAAGGAAACCAACCCTGGAGGGTTTGGGATGATTCCCCCACCGATGCTTAAGTCAGTATTTAGAGAAATAAAATCTAGAGATAGATGCTCTGATTTGACAATACAATAATTCTGGGGATATGTGAATTGTTACCTTTTCTGATCTGGCATAAAGGGTATTTATACTAGTTAGAAGGCCTTAGGCCTCCTAGTTTTTCCCTAAAATAGGGTCTTTTGATTGGCGGCCCTCTCATTGATTGACATATGACGTAACTGAGATTTCTTTAGCCTTTTGGGCTTAGCTCATTTAAGTCTTTTTGCCATTTATGTCAAGCTGTAAGCGCTTGCCACGTGTCATTATAAGAGGAGGACACTTGTGATCCCTTTAAGGTTGACATGTGTCAGCCCCTAATAAGGCCACGTGTCACCTTTAGATTGGCCCCTATGCAATAGAGGTGAGTGGTTGTTTTTTCCTGACAACATTTGCCCCAAAAAGGGGGTTCATCTACTTGACACTACTGATAAACGGTCTTTTATCAATGTAAAATAGCCAAATAACTCAGTCTCCATGAACAACAGTTAAAAGTGAGTCCACGTGTCCAGATGAGGAGATGACACGTGGCCACATGTTTTCACCCCTCATGGGGGGGTAACCCCTCTATAAATATCCTTCCCCTCTCCTCACTTTTAAGTTTTCGTGGAAGTGAATTTTTTAGAAAGAAGGGCTCCATAATTTTTAGATAGAGATCGTCCAGCTTCCTTTGATCGTTCAAAAAGAATCCATTCAAGTGCGCTCGTCAAGTATTCCTCTTTTTTCCCTTTCGTTTTGAATTCTTCATTTTTTTCAATAAATAGACTCTTCTCAATCGTCCAATAAATTCGGCGGTAGAAGAGTAAGTCTTAACCCTAGAACTGATGTCTTAATTCCGGTTGATCTTCATTGCCGAAATTTTATTTGGCTTGGCAACGAAGGTCCGATGTTCCAGTATTTACCTGTGCAGGGTAAACTGGCGCAAGTCAAGGAAACTGCACGCCTCCGACGACAATTTCTCTTGTCCCCGTCCAGTTCAGATATGGAAGAGTCCACTAAACGAATAGAATAAGAGTAGGGAAGTATAGCCGCATGCCGCACCCCTAGAAATAATGGGGAGGACCCCCAATAATTTGAGGAAGCGTCGTCTTGGGAAGCATCTGCCTAAGAACGAGAGTGTCTCGGGCCTTCATCGGACTCTCGCCTTATCTTTGCCTACAGGAAGTGTCTGGATAAGGTGCAAAATAACCTTCCCCTTTTTCATTCTACCATTCCTATGAGGAGCTATGAGTTTGTGGTGCCCAGCAAGGCAGATACCATTAGTTCAGCCCCTGATGGCCAATTTCCTGTATATTGGCTGGCCCTTACCGCCGGTCTTTGTTTTCCTTTGCACGAGTTCATTGAACAAGTGCTTCAGTACTATGGTATTGGGAAAATCCAACTGATGCCCAACTTTTGGATGAACATCTTTTCGTTCATTACCACTTGTAAGTTTGGTTGGGTCACTCCCACATTGTCCGTCTTCACCCATCTCCACTATCTGAAGGCCCCCAAGTGTGTGGACGGCTCTTAGTATAGTATTGGCAACAGATCCGGCTATCTGACTACCTTGGATAAACCATTCAAGATGCATGATTGGAAAGCGAATTTCTTTTTTGTAAGGCCCCTTAATGAGGGGATCGCCCCATAACTGAGGTACCCCAGCCGGGCGCTGATGAACTGTGGACGAGGTTCCTCGTAGATGGACCTCCATGACGATGATGAGGAGCACTTGGTCAGTACCTTTATGACTAACGAGCCCGTCGTGGAGGGCCAGGAGCCCTTCGTGGGGCTAACTTAGTGGCTGCCCCTAAAAAGCTATTTTTGGGATGAAAACTTCATGGTCGCTGCCGGTCTAAGGAAGGGCGGGGATATAGGCTATGTTCTTTTCAACTTATTTAAGCACTCTAGTGCTTATTTCAGAAATGATCAGATCAGATCAGAAAAAATTAGATCAGATCAGATCAGCTAAGAAAAAATCAGATCAGATCAGAAATGTTCAGATCAGAAAAGGTCAGATCAGATCAGAAAATAATAAGAACAAAAAACTACTATAATAAGTTCAAATCTGATCAGATCAGAAAAATTCAGATCAGATTAGATCAGATAAGAAATATTCATATCAGATAAGAAAAGTTCATATCAGATCAGAAAAATTCAGATCAGATCAGATCAGATAAGAAAGGTTCAGACGAAAAGAACGAACCCTTAGGTAAACATTTAGGCATTTCACCTGTTTTTCTCTTATTGTTAGTCGTCAAATGTTTATGTATTCTTATTTTTTGCAGAAGCTGCTCATGCAGCCCTCCCCAGACATAAGCGATGGAAGATTGATATGAGCAAGTTTGCTAAAGTGTTGATGCTGGAGGCACGCAAGTCGGTCACTGATAAGGGGCATGATACCCTGGTAAGTTTCGAAGTATTGTAGGTCATCCTGTAAGTAGAAGGTCTAGATCTTGTCAAGCCCAAACATAGATTTTGGACGAGGGTAACCCGATTGAGGTGGACGTCTAGATCTTGTTGGTCGTACGTCTCATTCGAGTGTTACGCGTCTGGACGTGCTTAGACATTAGACGAGGTTGACAAAAAGAATGAAAACGTCTAAGAAGTGGTTGGACGTCCTTATGTGGCTTGTCATTGTCGTCTGTCTTTCTTGGACGTCTTGGATTCTATCTGGACGACGATTGAAAAGAAAGAGGAGGTCGTCTAAGCTTTATTTGATGTGCTTCTTTTTGGCTTGTACTCGTCCAGAAATTGTTTAGGTGAGACGTTCAAGAGATATTTGGACGTCTATCTTTCTTATGCCTTAGACGTCTGACATCTTATTTCGGATAGTTGGGCGTCTAGGTAGATTCTAACATTTTTATTTTTTCTGCTACGAACGTCTAGCTTGTGGCCTGTTCAGTGGCTGATGTGGGATGTCTATATTTTCCTTTCTAGAGGTTCTCCTTTTTTGAGCCACGAACGTCCAACTTGCGATCTTTTGATGTAAGTATCTTAGCTGTTCATATCTTTATACTTTGTATTTTTCTTTTGTGTAGGCAAGTGCCCCTACGTCCAAAGGTATAGGGCCAACCCCCCAAGCCATCTAGAAAATACCGGCGGCTACCGCTTAAAAGCCGTCGGCATAGAAACAAAGGGCTTTGTGCCCTAGAAGAAGGTGCCAAACATCGAGGCACTCGAAGCTTTGTCCACGGTCCTCCTTCGAGAAGTGGGTACGAACACTTCTCATCCCTTGGCTGTGGATGAGTAAGCAGGTGAATTAGGGTTGTCGGTGATGCCCTTGGAACCTGATGTGGATGTTAAGGCTCTGGCCTCGGACATTGAGCCCCAAGGCTCATTACTTAGCGGAGCCGTCTCTAGGCTCAAAGGGGACAAATTCCTCTGGTTTGTCCTTGAGATGCCCTTGTCATATGATGAGTATTATCTGCGAAACGTGGTTAGAACCATTCGAGTTGCTGGGCGATTTTTGAGTCCATCCAACCCGTTGACGGCCGTATCTCCAATCAAAGCTGATAGTTCGTCCTTTTCATATTAGGGAAAAAGCCCACAGGAGGAAGCGACAATGAAGAGCACGACTAGCTCTTCTAAAGAGCGCACCCCGGCCTTCTCCAAGAAGTCCAGGAAGGAGAGAGAGAAGATTGTCAAGGACGTCTTCTACTCCTACCGTAACGACTTCTTGAAGAGTCTGAAAGGGGTAAGGCTGGTCACATGGTTTATCTGACCCAGATGGCCGCTAAGGTATTAATCTTCCCTTGTCTTAGCTTATTTTCTTGACGCTTTAAACATCTTTTTCTAACACTAAATTTTTTTTGTTCTTCTATTGCAGTTTCTTCCTCGTGCAATTTATTTGAAAGAGACAATGAAGAAGCTCCTACCAGAGAGTGAGAAGAATGTCCAACGGACGAATAATGCCGAGCCTATTTAAATCAAGAAGATCGCTGAGGCTAAGGCCCTGCACGACCAAACTCAGCTCTCCTTGGAGAAGAGGTCGGCCCTCTTTGAGGCAGAGAACAAGCGGCTGCTCATCATGGTTGAGGAGCTCTACAAAAAAGGCTCAGCAGGAGCTTGTTCTCTCCGCCACTCGTTTTGAGGTTTTGGACGAGCGGAACCGGGCATTGGTGGTTGCTGCTGGGCTGCATAAGTGGTGTATGGCAACAGATCGGGACCTGAAGAAACAACATGAGGACGCTCTTAGGGCCATGAATGACTCCATTGATGCATCCATCATTTGGGGAAAGAAAGCCTTCAAGGTGATGGTGGATGCTGAAGAGGTCCCTTTGTACACCAGACGTGCGAGTACTGCGACGCGGCCTACAAGGCGAAGCTGAGGGGGGAGGAGTACCCCAATTTTGTGGATTTTGACAGAAGAAGTTCCTGACCAGCCTAAATCGTCGGATGCAGAGGAGCCTTAAGATGAGGATTTTCAACAGTGATCAAGGAAACTTGATATAGTTTGCCCTTTTATGAGGTCAACAAGCAATTATGGCCTAAAGATACATTGTCGATTACTTGTTACCTCTACTATTTTGGATGCTCACCTTTGAAAATCTCCATAGGTAGATAGGTAGCCCTTATTAGCATGACTCACTTATAGACGAGGCCAAGATGTTGCCACTTCTGTCCATGGGGGTCTCTTCTTTGGACGAGTCATTCTCATCCTATGAATGTCCGTCCTTGGTTTCTTGGCAAAGATGGGCAACCAACTGACCCTTTAACCTTTTCCTCGGCGAAGGAGAAATCTTTTTTTAAATGTGTGTTCCCTTTTTCGTGGCCTCAGAGCCTCTCTTATAAGACATTTTTCGAATTGTTTATGAGTTCCGAGACGGCTTCCTTCTTGGAACCATATTCGTATGGTACTTTTCACCTTTTAAAACTTCTAGGATGCTCTTATTTTTAGAAGGCTACCTATTTATTTTCTCAGATGAGAAGTGGAGGTTTTGTCTTAGCTAAAGTGCCTTACTAGGTTTCAGTGACAGTTAACCATGTTCATTGACGATCATCTTCTTTGATTTGGATTTTATCTAAGTGTTTCATTTTTAATTTCTTAGTCGTCTTTAGTGTTGTATTTTTCTTCTTTAGACTGATAGGTTGTGACCATTGTTTGCCCAAAAATGAAAATACTTCGTAAAATTCCAAAAAAAATTATAGCAAATATGAGAGAAGTAGAATTTGTATTATGTGAATTTTGTTTGGGTTGACACCAAGTTAAATTGCTACAAAGCTAATCTCTAATGTGTCATGGAACTTGTTTTCCTCATTCGTACATTGCTCAGATGTGATATCGTCAAAGATTGTCAGAATTCCAAGTGCGCGGGATGGGCCGACCTTCCATATCTAGTAACAGATAAGTCTCATCTCTTACTTTTTCGACGATCATGTACGGTCCTTCCTAGTCTGGGGTGAGTTTTCCTAGTTCTTTCGCTCTGCCAACAACCCCCTTTTCCTCGGTACCAAATCTCCTAGCTTCATTGGGCGTATGACCACTCTTTGTTGAACTCCCTTGTGATGCGGAGCTTATAAAGTTGCATCCTTAAAAGAGCATTGCCCCTGACCTCTAGCACTTGGTCAAGAGTTGTTCTGATGGATGCCCAATTGGAACCTTCATCATATAGCATGACTCTAAGAGAAGGTTCTTCGACTTCTATGGGTAGTACAGCTTAAGGACCATAGACAAGCATAGAAGGCGTTTCTCCGTTGAATTGTTATCCGTTGTTCTTACTGACCACAATACTAGCTGTAACTCCTCTACCCACAATCCCTTGGCGTTCTCAAGTTCATTTTTTATGCCATTTGATAGAATCTTATTGAAAGGTTCTACCTAGCCATTTGTCTATGTGTAATAACCCTGTTTTAAGAGCACCTTTATTAAATATTAATTATAATATTATCTTAATTAATTCAATAAACCCTAGTGTTTTAAATGAATACTTTTATCTGATTTTATTATTATTAGTAAGAAGTTATGCTATATCTATTGTTTTAATTTAGATTAAATTATTTGTAATGAAACTATTTTGATTGTATTAAGTTCTATATTAATTTAAGAGATGTGTTTGAGATAATATTATTTTGATAAGTAAATTTCTATCAATTAAATTGTATTTTGTAAAGGTAAATATATTTATATGAGAGTAAAACTAAATCAATTAAGAAGAGATTTAGTTTAATAAAAAGGGTAATGAGGGGTGAAAGGTGGCATGACAAGTAGAGGAGGAAGGAGGGGGTTATGTGAGAGAGAGGGAGGTATGGAGAGTTATGACTCATCAAATGAATCAATAATAATAATAAAAGAAACAAAAAGGGCAGGGGTCTGGGCTGGAAACAAAGCAGGAAGGAAAAGAAAGAACAGAGATGCGAGAAGGGAGGAAGAGAGGAAGAGAAAGAAAGAGAGCACGAGGTTGGGGAAGAAGAGAGACAGAGGCGAGAAAGAGAGAGAGAGAGCTCGAAGGAGAGGAAAAGGAAGAGAAATGGAGGCGCAGCTCTGGTGGTAACGACGCCCAGGCGAAGGAAGGAGAAAGAGGTAGATAATGCCGCAAGAGAGGGAAGGACAGCGTGAGTCCGCACCACCGCATTCTGGCTATTTTCGGCCAATTTTTCGGCGAATAGAGAGGGAAATATGTAGAGCAAGTTCCCAAACACCAAATCCCTTTACCTATTTCAGAGAATCTGCGCAATATTAGGGGTTTTCTTGAGATGGGTGAAGGAGTGCGCCTGAGGAGGATTGTGCGAGTCACCGGCGACCACCACCACTGTCCAACCACCACACCACCGCCACCCATGTTTATTTAGAAACCCTAACTGAGGTACTAAACACTTTCACATTAAATTTCCTAATTGACTTAATTGAATTTATATAATTTCCCTTATTAGATTTCTCAAATTATTTATGAAATATGTGAGGTCTGTTTGTGATGTTATTCATGAAATATGTGAGTTATATTTTTTATGTTATTGCTGACTTCAGAATGGAGATGAAGTATTGATTTTATGATTATGGAAATCAGTAGTATATTGGTATTGGTGTGAAGTATGAAATTGTCTGATTATCTTGGTTCAATTAGATTAATTACTTGTTGATGTTGGTGACTTGTGGTTAGAATATGAACTATGAAGGGGAATGATTTCAGGCTTAAATATTTGTTAAGATTAGAATAAATGACTCAAACTAGTGTTGGTTGAAAGTTTATGGAATGTTGTGATTCTGGGAATTGGAGGAGGAGTGGGAGACTTGCGTATTGTCTAGTTAGTAGAGAGGACTAGAAGTGGGAAACTAAAGAGTGATTTGTTAGGCTACACTCCATACTATGTAATTTCAAGGTTATTAAGAAGTCCTCGTGTTCCTTTTTATAAGTAAATTGGTGATACTAGCTCACTAAGTCTCAGGAATGTTACCTAATCATGTTTAGAATTCTTTGATTTTAGTAAATAAATTGTAATACTATATATACGTTAAAATTTGGATTTATAATTGACTTTAATAATTAATAATTTTATGAAAATAAGACAAATTTGGAACTAAAGAACTGACAACATTCGGTCAATCAGATAGAAAAACGACCTAACTTGGTTTATCAAATTAAATTAATTGGTTCGAGTATAAAGGATTTGAGTGAGTTAATTTTAAAATAAAAGAAATATAAGTTGGTTCGAGGATTTTTAATTAGCTAACAAAAGAACTTAAGATAAGAACCATATGTCAATTGTAAGAGATTCCACGTAGATGTATGTATAATGTTATAACACTGAAACTCTATGGTCACTAGTATGTGATTTGGGATTGAGAATAAGGATAACTAAAGTTATTAATTTAAACCACGAACAGGACGAATGAATTGGTCTCTTTAAAACATCTTCGAAAAATTCTAAATATTATTAATGATATTGAGATTAGTTCTAAATGGTTTAAAAGCTAATGTAACCAAAGGTAACTAGTTAGTGAACGAGCTAAAGTCTATTATGATAGTGAATCGATAAGTTCATTAATTGTGATGAGGTTTCTTACTATGGAATTTAAATATGAAAACGTAAAGAATAAGGTTTGTTGTGTGTCTAGAATAACTTGATATTAGTTTTAGTGACTACTTCTAGTAATAAAGAGAAATTTGTAAAAGCCATAGCCATGGTTAGTAAAGGTTCTTTAAACGAGGTAACAAGATAGTAAACTAGATCATCTCGATCTAATGAAGCCTATGTTTGTAAGATTTGCAGAACCTTTTAGTGATTAACCGAGCTACGTAAACGTCCTAGTTGTTAGTTTTCAGTTGTTATTGGCTTGGGTAATTCGTAAAGGAACATGAGTAAAGGAGAATAGGTAGGGCTAGCTTGTGTGAGCGATTCTAAATCGAAACATGCAAACAGGGAGTAGTAGAGTACAACTTAAGTAATTCATGATATTATGCAGCTAAATGCTCTAAAAGGATTTCTAAATGCAATGCAAATGCATCTAAAACTATAGATAAATGTGACACATCAAACTCTCCAAAACTAAACCTTTACTTGTCCTCAAACAAACAAGAGATGAACATAGAAATAATTGTCTCAACCCTAAGATAAAAACATCATAGCTCAAAACATTTTAAAGACTAAGAGTCGTTCAAGCAGGCATAATTCAAATTCGGTTGTTTAGATCAATCTAACTACCAATCATCCAAGAAAATCGTCAAATTCAACTAGCCTTCATGACATATATATCTTCAAAAGGTGCTCACCAAGGTGTCACTCCTCTCAAATTTCTGGCAGGCAAAGAAAGCGCCCAAACCCTCACTGAACCAACTCATAAATGTCTGTTCCCACTCACACTCTTATGTGTGTAAGAAGGTATAATGTCGATCTTCCTAGTCATGTCAGCTCGATTAGCAGAAATACTATTTAACTTTGACAAACCGACTCTAAATAAATGGAATAAACAATGTAAACACATGTTCAAGAGGAATTTTTCAGGGTTTTGATGGGGCTTAGGTAAGCATAGGGAATGCATACAGAAAATGTGATGGAAAAACCAAGAATGGGGAGAAGGCCAAGGATGGCTTAACAATCTCCCATAACAACACAACACATATTAATAGACACAACCCTATTTTCTAATAAACCCAACTTTAAAATAACGTGATTGATTTTTCTTTACAAGCAATGTGAATGACGAAACTTTAAACTTTTTCAATTTTTCTTTGTTTCTTTGCATTTTTTGAACCAACATTCACATATTTTTCTCACTTTAAATTTTCTTTTCTTCTTCTCACACTTGAAACCACATAAATACACAATCATCTCCAATCTAAGCAAACCATAAAAACCATCTCACAAACCAACCTATACAAATGCTCCCCTAAGCTAGGCTTATAAATAATATCAAGACAAAGGCCATGGGCGTGTAATAAGGTTTAGTAATATGAAGCATCCATTAGTCTCGGAGGGGCTAAGGAGGATAAAAGTAAACCTGACAATTGGATCATTCAGATCGGGTCGATTCAGATCTGGTTGATTTCGGGTCAGCTGAGTGTTCGGATCGGGCTCGGATCGGATTGGGTCAATTTGGGTTTCAAGTCTGACTCGATTCCGAGTTTGCTTTTTCGGGTCCGTACCAAATTGGGTTATTTTTGGATTAGGTAAATTTCGGATCGGGTCTATTCCAGATCTAATGGTTATTGGGTCGATTTAATTATATAACTTTGATTTTTTCAGGCTCGGATTAAATGGGGTCATCTGGGCTCTAACCTTTCATATCTTCCAGTTTTCCGTGTCTGTTTAATATCGGGTCATTTCAGGTGAGGTTGATCAACGTCGAATTTTTATGGTGTCATATGGAACTCAATGATGTCATTATATCATTTATATATAAGAGTATGTTATTTATTATTTCTATAATACTAATGATCATAGCAATCTATAAAAATCGTACTCCCTCCGTTTTTTTTAATATTCACCTAGGGCTTTGCACTAGGACCAAGGAAAAAGTGCAAAAGTAAGAGAGAAGGTTAGTAAAAGTAAGGAAAAAGTGAAAAAGGTAGAGAGAAGGAAAGAAAAAGTAGGAGAGAAGTGTAATAATTAGGTGAGCCAACCTTCGATTTATGGCAAAAACACCCCAAAATGGAGAAATGTGCATATTAAAAAAAACGGAGGGAGTAATATTTGTTAATACCATCAATCTAAAACATAATTAATGGGAAAATTTAATTAACTAGGTTATAATTATTTTAGATCATACTTAGACGACTCGAAATGATTTGTGATGAGTCACAATAAGTTCAAATAAGTTACGATAAATTTAAACGAGTTTCGATCATTCTGGCTCGTTGAATATAATACAATCTTAGACTTAAGTTTTACTGAAATCAAATAATTTTCAATAAGCTTCATTTTGATAAAAGGTTTTAATAATACTATAATAGTGATAGCAACCATCTCAACAGTCAATAGCTCAATGTTATAAACTATCAACACATGAGAATATGAAAAGTTAAATAAAAAATAACTTTATTTCATTTATCTAAATGTAAGTACGTAACTCACTAACTTGTAATAGAGGTGAGATAATTAAATTGCATATTCAAACATGTTCGATGTTAAGATAGTGTTATGATTGAGATATTTATATAAGTTCGATTAATATTCCAATTATTTGTATTGAATTCTCATAAGCTATTATAACTATATAGTTTTAATGGTTTCAAGATGTTTCACTTCGATAAGTTAAACTCTGTTAAGTAGCACAATCTAAATCCTAATGATGTAAATTATAAGAGTTATACTCTCTCCGTTTTTTTAATATGCATGTTTTACCATTTTGGGATTTTTTTTAATATGCACATTTCTACCTTTTCCCATAAATGAAAGGTTGGCCCACCTAATTATTACACTTCTCTCCTACTTTTTCTTTCCTTCTCTTTACCTTTTTCACTTTTTCCTTACTTTTTCTAACCTTCTATCTTATTATTACACTGTTTTCTTGGTCCGCGCGCAAAAGCAAATATGCATATTAAAAAAACACAGGCAGTATGTTTTGTAGTAATAGAACTTATATTAACTTATTTGAGCTGAAATTAAGATAAGTATATAAGTTATTTTTTTCAACTAATCTGAACTTGTTTTTTTTCAAATAACTTGTCGCAATAACAATTTATCATCAAAAATTATGTGTTCGGTCAAGTGTATAGAGATTTTTAGGAGGAGGGAGTATAACACTAACTATAACGTATAAAATTATATATATAATGTACTAACACATTATATTATCAGAGATAACCGATATTTATTATCAAAACAAAGAAAAATAAAATTTAGATATTTAGATTTAGATTTAGACGAAAATTATCCCTCCAAAGCGTTTTCAACTAAAATTAAAGGCGGGTAATATTCCCCCCTAAAAACATTTTGTCCCTACTTTGTAACTTTACGTTACACTTTAATAATTAAAAAAAGAGCAAAAAAGTGAAAAAAATAAACACTCTGCACTTCACTTTGCCGCTTTTTGTGGTTTGTTGGTGCCTTGTTTCCTCCGCTTGCAAAGCCTTCACCCTCATCAAGTCATCATCATTCATTAACCTCAAATCTAGATCATTTATCAATTATGATAGTAAGTTCAAGTAAGTTTTCATTTGGAAGCTTGTGTTTTTATTTTATTTTATTTTAGTTTTAATATCCTTTTTTCATTTTCTTTTAGTTATAGTTTCCTTTTTTTAGTATCTTTTTTTATTGTAATTTAGTTCTGGACTTTGGTTGATCCCTGAGATAGGGAGACCTTTGTCAAATCCTTGTACCTGTTTCAAAAAAAAAATCATTTTTAATTTAATGTTTTATTTAGCTTTTATATTTAGTCTTTGTTTTTTTCATTCTTACAATTTTTCATTTAACTTCAGCGTTCCCTTCATCCAAATCCAGTCATCTTCATCCTCAAGCTTTCCGTTTTTTTTTTGTATATTTTCGTTGTTGTTCTAGCTTTGATTGTTTTTCGTTTTTTTGGATTTTTTTCCCGATCTAAATGAACTATGTTCATCAGTTTATGTAACCGTTTTAGATTTCCAATTTAGCTTTTGTTTTTTTCGCTTTTTTCGATCTATATTAATTATTTTCATATATCTGTTCTAGCATTTCCAATATTTAGCTTTAGTTTTTTTCCGATCTCAATTAATTATGTTCATATAATCATATATATGTTATAGAACTTCCAATATTAGCTTTAAACTCTTTATTAGAAATTCTGAATTAGTGTTGCTAATTATATATTATCTTAATTTGGTAGGGCTGGAGTTGGAAACTGATATTGAAGTTGATCGTAAGATTGAAGTTGTGCCTGAATTGCCCAATTTTGACAATAGGCATAGTCCAGTTTGGAGAGAGTTTCTCAGGATTGACCCAACTGAGACTAAGGATGGAAAAAAGAGGGAACTTTACAAACATTCTAAGACTGGATCTTTCATCTCCAACACACATTATGGCACAACAAATATCTAGTATATTTGCATAACTTGGAGGCAAATGGAGAAGGTGATATCTTTGACCAAAAAGTTTATCGGGAGTTGGTAGCTAGAGCCATTATAAAACATAGGTATGCCTTTTCTTGGGTTGAACATGATGAGAATTCATGCATATTTGAACAATAAAGTTAGATTTATTTGTATAAACACTGCCAAAGCTGATTGTTTAAATTTGCATAAAAGTTTAAATTAAAATGTCAAGTGAAAGAAAGTCTTCAAAGTGTCTATGGTCGTATCTCTTTGACTTGTGATATGTGAACCTCATGTCAAACCGAGGGATATTTGTGTTTAACTACTCATTATGTGGATGATGATTAGAAGTTAAATAGTAAAGTATTAATTTTTTTTCACATAGACACCCCACACATTGGCAGAACCATGTATAGTGTTGTGTGATCCTTGCTTCAAAATTTGGATATTGGCTATAAGATTTTCTCCATCACATTGGACAATGCTTCTAGTAATGATAAAATGCAAAGTTATTTGAATGACGCGTTAAATGCACAATGGGCTCTGAAAAACTATGGTAATTTTTTTCATGTCTGATGTGCAGCACATGAATTAAATCTCATTGTTAAGGATGGACTTAGGTTCATTGAAAAAATGGTTGTCAATATAAGAATTGTATCAAGTATATCAAATGGTCAGATTCAAGAAAAATAAACTCTCCGGGATTGCGTGGATTTAGCTAAGATAGAAGAAACTATGTCGTTGTGGCTTGATGTTCCTACAAGGTGGAATTCTACATATATGATGCTTGATAGATCTTTGTTATATCGTGAGGCTTTTGAGGATTTGGTTATAAGAGATCCTTCTTTTGTCCATTTTCCAATCACGGAAGAGCGGGAAATGCTTTCAAAAATTCGAGATGTTTTAGAACCATTTTCAGATATAATTGAGTTATTTTTAGAAGTGATGATACGACATCAAATATGTATTATGAGAATTTCAGGAAGATTCTTATGCTTTTGAATGCATTGATAAATGGCGATGATGAGCTTTTGAGGGAAATGGCAGAAGAAATGAAGGAAAAATTGGACAAGTATTGGTTTACCGTAGATGAGGATGACAATGATATGTTATTTGGTTTTCCAATGGTTCTTGATCCTCGTTGTAAGTTATCAGTTCTCAAATATTGCTATGAAAGTTTGTCTAGACAAGTTGTGGCAAATTATAGAGTTTCGAATATCCAAGAGAAGTTAAAAAAACTATGAAAAATATGATCCACAAAGCACTGTCTCTCACATTGATTCCCTAACATCCAACATCAAATGTTATGCTACAACAACGTAGTGCACACTAGCAGCATCTACAACTCGAAAGCGCAAGCTCAACCATTTTGAGGTAAAAGCACACCAGCACTCAAAAACACGCCAGCACTCAAAAGCACACCAACAACAGAATCTACTTGTTTTTTCTCCTTTTACATTTTATCCAATGTCTATTTATTTATTTACTAGAAATAAGATCAAAATGAGGCTGTGTCTTTGGTTTTGGATAAATCACATCTGACTATTTATATAGAGGATACGAAATTGGAACGTGGTACAACACTTGCATTTTGGAGTTTTGGAGAGAAATTGAAGTACGCTATAGAACCCTTCATATCTTGCCAAGGACATCTTGAGTGTGCCTCTTACAACTGTTGCTTCTAGTCAACTTTTAGTATGGGAGGGCGAATTTTAAACAAATGGAGAAGCTCTTATCTTCCCAAAGACGTGGATGTTTTGATAACAACTCGTTGTTGGTTGTTTGTATATGAATGTGAGTCATATTCACGTTTTTTGCCTTAATTGCATTTTCTAAATATCTATTTGCAATATATCAAATAATAACTTTTGCTTTTGATTTTGTAGCAAATGAAGATGATAATTTTGTTGGTTCTTATGTGCATTAGACTACAAACAACTCAAAATAAGATGTTTGAGAATGCAAGAATGCAATAGAACTTTAAGTAGTATTTTTACTATATGTCTATCTTTATCGAAACTATTTCTTTTATATTTTATATTGTCTTGGTATTGATTGGATCATTTTGGAATATATTTTTAATTGTTATCTATTTGGTTTTCTATTTTCAATTGTTTGTCATCAATTGTTTTTTAACGCTTATCATATATATAAAGCACAATGCGAATAGGTTAAGATCCTGTCAAAAGTCAATATACTGCAACTAAAAGAATAGATGTAATACCATACTACCATAACAATATATAAGTACCATAAATAATACAAAAGTTAGTAAAATTGTTAAATTTTTGTTAAAAGGGAATATATTAGTTACAAAAAATTAAAAATTGATTTTTTTAATAAGATTATATAAAAGTATAAAAATGTAAATTAAAGTTTAGGTTGATTGCAGGTCGGTTGATTCAGGTCAGTTTATTTCGGGTTAATATTAGATCGGGCCGATTCGGATCGGTTAAATTTGGTTCAATATCAGATCCAGTCGATTCGAGTTAGTTAAATTTGGGTCAATCGGATCGGGTTAATTTGGTTCAATATCAGATCCAGTCGATTCGAGTTAGTTAAATTTGGGTCAATCGGATCGGGTTAATTTGGTTCAGTTCAATTTGGTTCAATATCATATCGGGTTAGTTCGGGTTTCAAGTCATATTCGGTATGGATAATTTTGGATCGGTTGAATTCGGGTGACACGTCAGCTTCGGTTCAAACTATTTTCCGATCGAGTTTGGTTCCGATCGGTTGCTTTTGGGTTTCGGGTTATAATCGGGTCATTATATTCGGGTCCATTTCGGGTCACAGATCGGGTCATTCGTATCGGGTCAATTGAATCAGATCAGTTTTGCCAAGTCTAGATAAAAGTATATCAAAAGTTCACTCTGAGGCTCAAGAATCAGACAAAAGAACGCCTCTATCATAGAAAATGCTACAAGTCATCAAATATCAATAAGGACGATGTCAAAGTCAAGATCAGTTAGCCATTGAGAAACTAACACACAAGAAACATAATGGATAATAATATGAATCCAATAGGCAAGAATAGGCCTCACAATCTAATCAATTCAGGCTAGAATTACAATGTAGTGTATGAGAATCATAATCTGCTCAAAATCACAGCAATCAACATCACATCCTCAATTCATCACCTCACAATCACAGATGCTAATCTATCTAGAAAACATAGTAAAATCAGTTTTCAATCAAAGTACAACATGGGGCACAGGGAGGCAATCAAACCAGTCATGAGAATTGAATTTTTTATCTTAATTTTATTCAGTATTTTTCAAAAGGAATAAATCTATCCTAGAAAGCAGTAAAAGATAGAGTATTCGCCCCCCAAGCTAGAATATGCAGTGTCCTCACTATAGAAACTAGTTTAGGAAAGGAACCAAAACTAACCCCGGGACCACCAAATCACCAAAGTTTCCCACCAAGAAACACTAATAATAGTTCAATGCTCTAAGAACCTTGTCATATGTTCCTGCAGACATCTCATAGCATATTATATAAGAGTGCAAAGGAAAAATAAAATAAGTTAGTTCAAAAAAACTATAGAAAGAAAAATCAAAGAATAAGTTATATTTGCAAGAGAAAGAAGATGAGAAAATGTTACTCTTTTTCATGACTCAAAAGGAAGAAAAGAATCCAAACATATGATAAGCTTCTTAGATCATTGAACTATTATGAGTGTTTCTTGGTGGGAAACTGTGGTGATTCGATGGTCTTGAGGTTGGTTTTGGTTCCTTTTCTGAACTGGTTTCTACAATTAGGACACTGCATATTCTAGCTTGGGGGAGGAATACTCTATCTTTTACTGTTTTCTATGATAGATTTATTGCTTTCGCTAAATGCTGAAAATAATAATAAAAAATATCGGTTCTCATGACCGGTTTGATTGCCGCCCTATGCCTCATGTTGTACTTTGATTGAAAAATGATTTGACTTTGTTATTTGGATAACTGGGCATTTTTTATTTTGAGGCTATCATCTGATGTTTGATTGCTATAATTTTGAGCAAATTATAATTATTATACACTACATTGTACTGCATGCCTAAATTGGTTAGACTGTAAGGCCTATTCTTGCCTATTGGATTCATACTATTATCCAGTTTGTCTCTTGTGTGTTAGTTCCTCATTAACTGATTGATCTTGACTTTGACATCGTACTAATTGATTTCTGATGAATTGTAGCATTTTCTTTAATAGTGACGTTCCTTGTCTGATTCTTGAGCCTCAGAGTGAATTTTTTATATATGTTTATCCTTCTTAGCCCCTATGAGCCTAATGACTGTTTCATTTTACTAAACCTCATTACATACCCATGGCCTTTATTTCGATATTATTCCCAAGCCTAGCTTGGGGGACCATTTGTATGAGTTGGTTTGTGAGATGATTTTTATAGTTTACTTAGATTGGAGTTGATTGTGTATTTATGTGGTTTCAAGAGTGAGAAAAGAAAAGAAAAGGAAAAGTGAGAAATATTTGAAAGATTGGTTTGGATAATGAAAGAAAAGAAAATAAAATTCGATAAAAGAGTTCAAGGTTCCTACATTCACATTGCTTATTAAGGAAAATCTGTTGCATTGCTTCAAGTTGGGTTTATTGGAAAGTATATTGATTTATATAGTTAGAGTGTTTTTTTTTTGTTATGTGATGTTGTTGGGAGATGTTTAGGCTACCATCGACCTTGTTTTTAGTGACTTTTGCTCCGCCATTCTTGGTTTTTCCAGCACATTTCATATAAATATTTCGTACCCTTACTTATCGCCATTACAACCATAAAAGGTCCTCTTGAGCTCGTGTTTACATTGTTTATTGGATTGATCTGGAGTGAGTTTGTCAAAGTTAAAGAGTATGTTTGTTAATCGAGTCGACTTGATTAGATGAGTGGCATTTTACCTTCTTAAACACATGAGAGAGTGAGTGGAAAGAGACATTTATGGGTCGGTTCGGTGAGTATTGGAGCACATTCTTTGCCTGCCACAAAATTGAGAGGCATGACACCTTGATGAGCACCTTTCAAGATGTGTATGTCGTGTAGATTAGTTGAATTGACGATTTACTTGGATGATTTTTCGTTAGATTGATCTAAGCAGCTGATTTGAATTTTTTCTGCTTGAACGGTTCTTAGCCTTGAAAATGTTTTGACCTATGATGTTTTTATCTTAGGGATAAGGCAATTATTTCCATGTTCATGTCTAGCAAAGTTTAATGATGTGTCACATTTATATATAGTTTTGAGATGCATTGCATTTAGAAATCCGTTTAGAGCATTTGGGTGCATACTGTCATGAATTACGTAAGTTGTGCTCTACTACTGCCTGTTTGCGTGTTTCGATGATTTTCACGTTATTTTTATGATACACATTGATCATGATTGTCAAAGATCTGGCCTATTAATCATTGAGGATAAAGGTAGCTTGCACAAGGATCCTAATGCATCCGTTTGGGACAATTTTGAGTTACAAATTTACAATGAAGCAAAGAATTAGGGAAAGAAGTGCCAAAACTGACATATGTTCACTATTTGATCATAACTTTTTATAGAAAATAAATAATCAAATAATTATAGTTGGGATAGAATCAAGAATTTAAGGGCTTTCCAATGATAGGTCACACGCCCCAAACGGACTTCTGGTTTGAGAGATACGGTCTTCGCAACTTGATGCAAAAGTGCAGTTTACCCGCCCGATTGGGCGGGGCTAGGACCGATCGGTCGTGCCCCGATTTTCATCTTATCCCGCTTATTCTAATTAGCTTTATTAGGTTAATATAAATAATTAAGCTTCATTATTTTAGAGACCTCTTATTTTCAGCATTGTTTAGTTTAGTTTAAAGAGCTTCTTATAGAGAAACTCTTTAGTTTAGATTCGAAGGTGATCCAACCTTAGATTATTTTCAATGAATATTATTCTCTATTCTTATAATCTTTCTTTTTCTTTGAGTGCTTTGTTTATTCAATTAATATATCGTTCATAATGCAAAGTTGTTGTTATTATATTAGATTCAATTTTGTTAATTCAATTATGAGTGAGTAGTCGTCATTCTAGGGTTTGAGGGAGGAAAGCCATGTTTATAACATGATTGTTATGTGAATTCCTTTTAGTTCTAGGTTGTGGTTAGGGCAATTATAGTATGATTTGTTATTAGCTTTGTTGTTTTTGTTATTGCGCAGTTTCATGAATTACGTCTGGCAATTTGAGGGTGACCCGATCATAGGCTTACTTTTAGAGGCTTAGAACACACTATCGTTTCTGATTATGTGAGCGATCATACCACATATGTTGAATTAAGGGCGTTATAACCTGATCCTAGGCTTAACATTGGCTCTGATTAGACCTAGGTTTAATTAGTTTTTCGATTCTTTTTATTGATATAAGCATGGTGGACCAAACTATTTTCCTAGTCATTTAATTTACAGTTAAATCTCATTTTAATATTTCTTTCATTAATTTAATTAGTAGTTCAGTTGATTTCTCCCTGATATCGTTTGAAGTAGATTTTTAATTGAATATTGACTCTGAAAAACTGTCTCCCTGTGGATTCGACCCATACTTGCAAGACTCTACTAACAACAAACATCGTGCACTTGCGGTATTATATTTAAAACACATTAAGTTTTTGGCGTCGTAGTGCACGGTTTTTGTTATTAGCAGAACCTTGCAAGTACGGGTCGAATCCACAGGGAGACAGGTTTTCAGAGTCAACATTCAATTAAACAATTACTTCACACAATATCATGGAATAAAGACTAAACTACTAATTAAAATGGAGACATGATTAAACTGAAGATTTAACTATGAATTATATGAGACTAGGGAATTTGTTCGATCCACCATGATTATACTACCTTCGTCCCATATTAGATAATACAGTTTGACTGACACAATGGGTGGGCGGGTGGGACCCATTCATAATAAAAAAATTATGTTTCTATTATAGGGTCATGCCATTTATAGAAGTATATCATCTGATGTGGGAGGGACGAGTATAGGAAGTGTACCATCTAATATGGGACGGAGGGAGTACTAATGAAAAAGGTCGAAAAACTAATAATACCTAGGTCGTAGTCAAGCAATCAGAGCCAATGCTAAGCCTACGATCGGGTCATAAGGCTGTAGATTCAACATATATGGTACGATCGCTCACATAATCAGAAACGATAGTGTGTTCTAAGCCTTTAAAAGTAAGCCTATGATCGGTCATACTAAAGTTGTCAGATGTAATTTAAGAAATTGCGCAATAACACGAACCACGTATTCAAGAATAAATCACACCACAATTGCCCAAATCACAACCTATAAGTAATAGTAATTCAAATAACAATCATGGTATAACACATGGTTAGCCTCCCTAAAATCCTAGAAAGACGACTACTCACTCATAATTTAATTAAAGGGAAAAATTGACTGGAATAATCCAAACTATAGCCGTTCTGCAAAGAATAATCCCAACTACAGGTTATTCCTGTATAATCCCAACTATTAGGGAGCTCCGCCACAAATGGACCGTGACTGGTAGGAAACCTCTTTAACAGGTAAAACATGCCACGTGTTATGCTTTTATTACTTTTTTATACTTCCTCCGTTTTTATCTAAATGTGACACTTTTAGATTTACGAACTCCTAGGCAATTTTTGGGAAGGAAAGAGATAGAGAGAAAAAAATAAGGGGACCCATGTGAGAGGAGAGAGATAGAGAGAGTTTATTGACCAAAAAAAAAGTGCCACATTTAATTTAAAACTTGCTAAAATAGAAAGTGTCACATTTAAAAAAAGGAGGAAGTAATTATTTTTGCTTTTTGCTTTTTTAAAACCATCCCACCCTAGTTCTCTCTCCTCAACTCCACCTCAACACCACCACCTCTACAGACACCGCCACTTCCATTACTACTTCCACCTGCAGCACCACAACACCACCACTTTCACCACTCCAGTACAACACCACCACTTTCTCCGACACCAACACAACACCGCCATCTCTATATACAACACCACAATACCACAGAAACACCTATTTTCAGCCACTTCTGACGACATTCCTTCATCATTCTTCACCTCTAAAAATGGTGAAAACCCCGAAACCTACAAAGAAACCCCCCGAAAACCCACTTCCAAGTAAACCCTCCTTCATCCTGCTTCTGCACCACAACCTCCAATTAATCTCTTGACCATTAGGTATCATAATGAGTATATTTTACTTATTAACGTGTAATTTCGCTTAATAATGTGTATCTTTCAAAAATCTACTATATTTTACTTCATAAATTTATCAATAACAAGTTATACATTGATGCATTAGTAAACTGCCGCAGTTAGAAAGGATAAAAGATTCCCGTTTTACCATTTCAAAATTCTAAAGCAACGAAATTAAAATGAGAATGTAATTTGTAAACAAAATTGTAGATAAAGAAGGAGAATCCTGTGAATGACTTGCAGAAGAGTATGGCAGAGTGGGTACAAATTCAAAAGTCTGAATAAGAAAGCTTCCTTAGATTATAATTAGATGCTTAGACTTCTAATTAAAGGGTATTCTGAGCTGCTGCCATAGTGACATTGATGTCCGAATTTTTTTCTCTGGTTTTAGAGAGATTGTAGGAAGAGAGAGAATGGGTAAGTTGGAGGACGAGTGACAGAGTGGGGGTATGTGGGCCACCAACACCCACAAACTTGCATAGCGATATACGTGGTGAATGGGTGAAGGTGAAAGTGATGGTGGTGGAGCACTGGTGGTTGGGTAAGGATGGAAGTGGGAGGTGGTGGTTGGATAAGGGATGGAAAGGAGAGAAAGAAAATGTAAATTAAATATGTTTTAATGGAAAAGTAAAATTTTACTTGATTAATCGGTTTCAAGTCAACTGGGTGCATTTGTGGCAGACGTCCCTCATAGTTTGGATTATACAGGAATAAATCATAGTTGGGATTATTCTTGGCGGAACGATTATAGTTTGGATTATTCTAGTCAATTTTTCCTTAACAATATTGAATCTAATATAAAATTCAATACTTTGCTTCATGAACAATTAAATAAATACACTAAGCAATCAAATATTAAAGAAGAACATAGGAATAGAAAATAATACCAATTGATGGAAAGCAATAACTTTTATTGAAAGAATCCCAAGGTTCGATCACTTTCGAATGTAAACTAAAGAATTTCTCTATAAAAACTAAACTAATGAGTGTTGAAAATTAAGATGTCTCTAAAATAATTTAGCTTAACTATTTATAATAGGAAAAATTGAATAGAATAATGCAACCTTTTACACATTCGCAGATAATAATGCAACCTCTTGATTATTCTGGAATAATGCAACCTTAATACCCCAATTTTTTTAACAAGACAAATTACCTAAAATCGGTTGACTAGGTAAAACTTTTACTAAGTTAACCAGAGTAGTTGCTTTCCCTCCCAAACCCACCCTGTTCATCTTCTCTCTCTCTCTCTTCGAAAAAAAACCCCTTCATTTTGCAAAAAAAAACTCCATTGAAGCTTGGATTGCTGGAGAAGAAGGCACGCAATTGGTCCAGTTCATAGTTGCCTTTCAATCGTCGCCAAAAAGGTAAATCTAAAAACCCTAATTTTGAAATTCCTCGATAAACACTCGTTTTCTGTTTGTGGTCTGTTTGTGGTGAAATTATCTTGAAATTTGCATGCTTTAGAGTTATTTGTTACTGTGAAAAGTTCAAAGTTCAAATTTTGATGCTTCTAATCTGTTTCTAGGATGGATAATGTTACTCTTACAATTAGGCATGGTGGTGGTTTTAAAGCTGTTAAAAATGGTGATATGGTGTATGAAGGTGGGGAAATTAGGACATTTAGTGTAGACCTAGATGAACTTTGTTACTGGTATTTAGTAGAATGAGGTAGGGAATGTGGAGCATATGCTAAATTTTTTGGAGCTTTTTACTTGGTACCTGGTATGAGTATGTTAACTGGGTTGAAGCATGTGTATGATGATAATGAGGTTTTAGAGATGGCTGCATTAGCAATTAAAAACAGGTCTATTGATGTATTTCTTTGTCACACTGAGAAAGGGTTGCCAAATGTAGTTCCTAGTGATCCACCATTGTCACAGGAAGATAGAACTCCTATTGCCACTGTTTCCCAGAAAAGACTTACCCAAAAACTAACACCAAGGAGGGGACCATCCAAAGGTGAAGTAGGTGTGAGATGTAGCCCTAGGAAGCAAAAAATAAATGAAACCCCCACCTATAAATGCTTGTACTGCTGTACCTTTAAATAATACTGCCACATCATCCACTCTTAAAGAATCTTCCACCTCAGCAACAAATGCCCAATCTGAACCATATCCTTTGCAACTGACCCCATCCTTTTCAACCCTAGATTATCACAACCCAAGTACATCAGTCAAGCAAACTACACAACAGAAAACACAGCCCCTCCCTTCCTTTCACACTCAAGTTGAAACTGCAGACCCCTACTCAGATCTGTCAGGTGATGATACAGATGTGAGTGACCCTTTATATCAGCCACCTAAAGAAAAAGAGGGTGATCAGGAAGTTGGGGATGAAGCTGTTGGTGATGGAGAGGAAGATCAGGGAGGTGGAGAGGATGATCTAGAATTGGAGAATGATGTTTTTTTAGAGTTTGGTGAGGAAGCTTATGAGGATGAGGTTTTAAACTCAGATAACAGTGATTAGGAGTACAGGGAAGTTAGGGATAAGGTGAGGAAATGCAACATTAAGCTACATGATATAGCTAAGCAACTTCAAAGAGAGGCTGCAGAGGGTAAGCTATCTTCTGTAAAACAAACAGAAGCAGCTAGGGTTGATATCCCAGGGACTAGTGGGCATGTCAGTGACTATGAGGAGAGTGGAGATGAGCAACTAACTCCTCCTGAAAGTGGGGATGAAGGTCAGGGAATTAGGAGAAGATCTAGTGTGATTGTGGGCCCTAACACAGATTTCACAACATTTAGGTGGGTAGTTGGTCAAAGGTTTCCAAATACCAGTGAATTCAAAGATGCTGTTGCAAAATATGCAATCTTTCAAGGGAGGAATGTGAGTGTTACTCTGAGTAACAAGAATAGACAAAAACAAATAGGAATTAGGTGCATAGAGGGTTGTCCTTTTTATCTGTATGCTGCTTGGGACACAAGAAGGGCCACTTTGGTTGTTAGGACAGTGAAAAAGGTGCACACTTGTTGTAGGAACATGTCTAAGAACAGACAATTGAAAACAAGTTGGGTTGCAAATGAATTCTTGGATGTTTTAAAGGCTAGGGCTCATTGGCCGGCTAAAGAGATTAAGGAAACAATTAGAAGAGCATATAGGGTTGTTGTGAAAAGGGATTTTGCTTATAAGGTAAAATATGCTGCACACAAGTTGCTACATGGAAGTATGCATGAACATTCTAAGAAGGTTTTGCCTTACTTAAAGGCTTTGAAAGATAACAGCCCTGGGAGTGTGTTCGATGTTGTAACTGATGTACGCGAACAAGACCAGCCACCTGTTTTCTAGAGACTGTTTACATGCTTCGAGGGGTTGTCAGTGGGTTGGATGCAGGGCTGTAGGAAAGTCATTTGTGTGGATGCATGTTTCCTGAAAACATTTTTGGGTGGACAATTGTTGTGTGCTGTTGGTAGAGATGGGAATGAGCAGATGTTCCCTATTGCGTGGGCGGTTGCAGAGGGTGAAAACAACATGTCTTGGGGCTGGTTCTTTGTGCATTTGCAGAGTTGCTTGCAACTAGGAGATGGTGATGGAATTGCTATATTGTATGATGAGCATCCTGTAAGTTACCTAATTTCTAACTTTATTTGCTTCATTTATTTACTTATCACATTATGCATTAATTCCTCTAAATAATTCATGTGCCTAAGTATATGTATAGTAATCCAATTATTATGTGGCTTAATAGGTGTTTTTTATGTTGTTTATTCTTTTTAGGCCATCTTGAATGCTGTTAGTAGAGTTCTACCAAAAGCCGAGCATCATCATTGTGCGAGGCATATCTATGCATTATGGCATAAATCATTCAAGGGGGATGACTTGAAGCTGGCTTTTTGGAGGTGTGCTAAGTCTTACAACAGCACTGACTTTGAAGATGCTCTGTCAAAGCTCAGGGAAATTAGTGAAGAAGCTGCTGAAGGCTTCATTGCATACAACCCTCGGGTAATCTGTAGAGCTTTCTTCGACAGTAGAATGAAGACTGATGCAATAACAAACAACATGGACGAGACGTTCAATGGATACATTATCAATGCGAGAACGAAGCACTTGCTGCATATGATGGAGGATATTAGAGCATCCCTAATGCAAAGGCTTGTCATGAAGAGGAAAGCAATGGAAAAAACAACATCGAAATTGTGTCCGAGGATTCAAGCAACACTGGAAAAGGAGAAGACCAAAGCTGCAAACTGTGAAGTCATGCCCTCGAGTAACACTTTGTTCAATGTAAGTTATTACTTGGATCAGTTAGTTGTCGATCTCGAGGCTATGACTTGCACCTGCAGGAAGTGGGATATGACTGGTGTGCCCTGCTGTCATGCCGTTGCATGCATTTACTTCATCAACAAGGAAGCTGAAGAATTTGTCCACTCTTATTACAAGAGGGATGTGTATCTTCAAGCATATGGAGGTTAGTATGTGTACATTGTTAGTATCTCAATGAGTTTTTACCCTTCGTCTATAAATTACCGACACTAATGATGTAATAATGGTGTAGGGTAAATTCCGCCTTGTGCGGGAGAAAGACATTGGCCAAAAGTGGATTGTGATATAGTTCCTCCCCCAATAAAGATAGGTCCGGGAAGGCCTAGGAAAAATAGGAGGAAGGATCCTGATGAGGACCCAAAAAAACTGGGGAAACTAAGTAGGGTCGGAATGGAAATGACATGTACGATGTGTCATGTCAAGGGTCATAATAAAAGGAAACTCAAGGCTACTTACGTTCCTCCGGAACCGGCACCTAAAAGGCCTAGGGGGAGGCCTAGAAATGATGGCCAACCACCACAACCCAGGACCGATGCAGCATCGACATCTACAGCTCACCATTCTGCCACATCTCAACCAAGTGTACTAGGCAGAGGTGGGATTGGATCAAGGGGTGGAATAGGAAGAGGTGGTGGTGGCAGGGGGAATGTGAGTGGTGGCGGGGGGAATATTAGTGGTGGCAGGGGGAATGTCAATGGTGGCAGGGGAAATGTGAGTGGTGGCAGGGGTAATGTCAGTGGTGGTTCTAGTGGTAGTTCAGGGAGGGGTTCTGGTGGCAGAGCTCCTGTTCAAAGAGGGAGAGGGAGGGGAAGAAATCAACTAATCCGTGGTGTTGGTGTTTTTACACCACTTGATGGATCTAACCAAGTTCAGGTACGAGTCTAATTTAACCGTGCTTTTCTTGTGTATACTCTAATGATGAAAAAGGCTAAATGCATATAGCTTAATTCGTTACGTTTTTTTTTGGTGGCAGTGTACTACAAGGCAAAGAGCAAGAACTGATCAAAGCTTCACAATGCCACTAGGCTCGCAGTCAAGCCAACAGTCCAGTGTTGTTCAACCTACAAAATGATGTGTGCCTCTTCTCGATGTGAATGAGTCGGCTTTTTTTGTTGCTATGGTTGCATAGTGTTGCCGCTGTCAATGTGTAATTTTTTTGTTTTATTAGACTCTTAGAACCTACTGCTGCTGCTGTAATTTTTTGTTGCTATGCTTGCTGCTGCTGCTACTATATGGGTGCACTACAAGTGCATTTCATCTTGCTACATTTTAACAGGACAAATGATGGTGTAATTTTTTGAAAAATATTACAGGAGCATTATGGTATAAGTTTAACAATCTTGCCTCTATTTGTCAATACCTACTAAGCGTGCACGTGAAATGTTACAAAAAACTTACGATTGCAAAAAATAGGCCATTACATTTCTTAGTTCATTTAAATCCAAACATCAAAAACAACCTTATCATGACCTACTAATGTTAGCATCTAAGCTTACTAAGCGTTCATCCAAAAAACGATTACATCCCACAAACCATACGACAAACCATTACATACAATCTTGCAAATTAAACAACATCTACCGAAAGTACCGACTACTTAAGGAACATCAAAACCAAAACAGCAAACAAAATCCATGATAAATACAACCCCAATGTCAGATTCTTCTCATTCCTTGTCGAAAGCATCAATGCAATTTGTGCTCGGTTTAGTTCCATCTTCATATCTTCAGACTTTTTGGTAATCTCCTTCTTCATGTCCTAGCATTTTTCCTCCAATTTAGCATTCTTCATTTACAATTTTTTGATTTTGTCATCCCTCAACTTTAGTTCATACTCCATCTCACATATATTTGTATCCTTCTCTAATAATCCAAACCGAAGATCTTCCAATTCACTCTCCCTAGAATTTCTCTCATTAATAAATTTAAGAAAGTCACATTTTGTATCCTGAAAAATCAATTAACAATACACATAAATCCTTTTTATACCCAATTAATACAATTATAACAAATTAAAAAACGGAAATATAACTTACCGGCCATAAAGGGCATCCATGGAACTTCCTTCCAGCATTAGGCCCATTCTTCACAGTCCTCACAACAGCAACACCACCACAATTGCAAATAACTTGACCCCTTGAAGTGGACGAAAAATTCGACCCAAAAGAAACTTGTTTTCAGCTACTCATGGAGGGCAACGAATTTTTTGAAACAAAATCTGGAAATAATGCTCAGTTTTTTAAGGGAGGAAGATGAATTATGGAGGAAAAAAATGGAGATGGAGAAGAAAGTAATGGAGATGGAGAAGAAAGAAGGAGGAAGCAAAAAAATGGAGATGGAGAAGCTGTAAAATGAAGATATAGCAACGGTAATAAAACAGCCAAACATAAATGCTGCCACGTCACCATGTTAACCGGTTATAAGAAGTCTTTGACCTGTTTGTCTTGTTAAAAAAAATGGGGTATTAAGGTTGCATTATTCCAGAATAATCAAGAGGTTGCATTATTATCTGCGAATGTGTAAAAGGTTGCATTATTCTAGGCAATTTTTCCTTTATAATAACCTAGTAAAACTAATTAGAGTAGGCGGAAAAAAAGATAAAAATTGGGATCTCCGTGCTTCACACCTGATCGGTCCTAACCCGCTCGATTGGGCGGGTAAACTACTATTTTGCATCAACTTGCATAGGTTGTGTCTCTCAAACCAGAAGTCTGTTTTGGGCGTGTGACCTATTGTTGGAAAGCCCTTGAAGTCTAGATTCCAACCCAACTGAAATTTCTTGATTATCAATTTTCTATTAAAGGTTATGGCAAAAATAGTGAACATGTGTCATTTTTGGCATTTCTTTTACTAACTCTTTGTTTCATTCTAGTCAAAATTGCCCCGAATGGATGCATTGTGATCCTTGTGCAAGATATATTCATCCTCAGTGATTAATAGGCTTGATCTTATATAATCATAATCAATTTGCATCAAAATAACCTGAAAATCACTGAAACATGCAAACGGGGAGTAGTAGATCACAACTTAAGTAATTCATGACATCATTATGCACCTAAATGCTGTAAAATGAGTTCTAAATGCAATATAAATTCATCTAAAAGTATATATAAATGTGATACATTTCCAGTACTCCAATTCTTGCAGTCATCTTTTTTGTGGAACAACTTCCAGACATACTCAATGGGTATGTGAATTTCATGAGTGCTTTTTGGATTGTAACTGGCTAGTGTCTATTAATTAAGTGGGAAGTTCTCTTTTCTGCAGTCGGAGAAATTATTTCCATCACGACTTTATGCTATAGTAAGGTATATGTATTTCTATTGCAGTGTTGCCTTTGTTACTAATATTAAGCATTTTCCTTTCGATCGTAGTGTCGAGATATACATTACTTAGTCATGGGTGATTATGTTGTCTGGGTTTATTATTTCTTAGAGACTTAAGGCATATTTAGATTTAGTTACATTTCCAACATGCTTATGGTTTTCTGATTTGTCTTTTATTCATGAGACTTAAATATTGTTTCTATGATTTTCTCCATTTTAATGTTGTATTGCTACCACCGTTGTGTAATAGTATCTAGTGGGCTTTAACTTGTATTCCTGGCCCTTATGCAGGTGATGAGACCACATTAGGAGTGTTTTTAGAGTATTTTGGAGTTCGTTTTGTAGAGGTTTAAGCCTTGAGAAGTGGAGTTTCGTAATTATTAGCCTATGTCTGGTAGATGGAGAATTGAGATGGTTTTGACACATTAGAGGAGACTTTATATTGTTTTAATCATTTACAGGTGGACTCCGTCCCGTGTTCGCGATTTGTTCGATAAAGGAAGTCAATAAAGTTTTATAGGAGTCAAAAGTTCGTGGTAGTTGCATTCTGGTTCTCGTTCGTGAATTTGGTTGATGATTTTTTCTGTTCAAGCATTTGGTGAGTGTAGCGTGTAGATTCGATGATGAAGTTTGGTCTCGTGTGGGAACGGTTGAGCTCACAAGCAAGAATTCGTAACATTCGCAAGCTCATTACCTCGCAAGAAGCCCCAAGCACGACAGCATAGGCGCGCACCTCGTGCTTCCTCCCCGCAAATCTCGCGCATAGAACGCAAGCAGCATTCCATCATCACCGCACCCACCGCACCCCATATGTGCGCCTCGTGTACCTGACGATCTTCCAGCACGCACAAAATCAGTAACAACACGCACCCAGCACACCTAGGCTGCGCGACTCACGCGTCACGAGACCTGCCGCATGCAAAGGCGATTTATCGATCTCTTGTTTATTTACTTAGTTTTTATCAGTTTCTTTTCATAACTTTCACTATTAGCTTTTAGTTTAGAACCCTAATTAAAGAATAAAACTACTTTCTCCTTCTCTAATCCCTTCATGGTTTGGGTTCTTGAGAACAGTTATTTGATATTCGGTTCATTATTGTGATGTTTCTATTGTTTACACTCTCTTAATTATAATTTTGATTATATGATTATTGTTTGATTGCGAGGAAGTACAACTAGTCTTTTTATTCAATTAATCTGTTGCTATAACTTTGAGTAATTGTTGATTCTTTTGTTCTTCTTTCATAAGCAACAAACTAGGGCTTAATTTAGAATTCGATTGTTCTTATTAATCTATAGTGAAAATATAATTTCCGAATTGAATAATTTGCGCTAGCAATTGTTGTTTGGCTCATAGATTCCTACGGTTTGATGTTCTTTAGAATTGAACCTAAATTGCAGATTCAATTAGGTTGTTCTTTAGTTTAGTTATTCTATCTGCAGATTTGGGTAGTTTAACTATTCTTTAGGGAGAAGAGGGATTTAGTTCTCATTCTATGAGTAATTAAGAGTAGTTTTTCATGTTAGAAATTGATGACCGATAATCTGAATCGAAGTGAAAATCAACCGGACTCAAGACTCTTCTTTATTGATATTTCCTTATTTCCTTATTGTTTTCTTTAGTTTATTATATTATAGATTTCTATTGAAAACCCCTCTTTGCAATCTCTTATACACGTACTTTAGTACCCAAGTCTATGTCGCTTGACCCTTCTTACCACTTACATTATTTGTATTGGAAAGTTGGACTTAAAAATATTATCTTTGGTAAACGCATGCGACCGCGTCCCACAAGCAGGAAATTGATTACCACTCACATGATGATGGGATAATCAAAGGGATACTAGCATAACAATGCTTGCTCTAGGTACTTATATTTGGGGGGTTTACTTATGTTGTTTTTGTTTGGAGCTTAACTTGAAGCATATAAATTGAAGAGCTACAAATGTTTTTCAACTATTAATTATTTCTCTTTGTAGCTTTACATACAATGATGGGTCTGATTTCCTTGAGATGTTGAGGAAGGACGTCACTAATGTTTTAAATTATGAATTATGACTGTCATTTTCCACTAATAGATGCTTAAACCAAAGAGCAAAGTCAAATTATGTCGAGGAATGACGAAGAAAAGCTCGAAGCATGGAGTTCTAGCGGCTTGGAAGTTGGAAATTTTAAGATATAACTTTGTAAAAATATTTTCATATATATGTCTTACCTTTTCATTTCACCTCTAATGTAATCTTAATTACGACACGTGGATTGCATTATTATTATAATTTCCATTCACAATAAATAAGATTGTTTTATGAGCCTTTTTGCCTTAAACTTATATTATCAGATATTCATGTGAGTAAATAATATAATATTCCCTTATAAATAAGATGAATAGAGAAGGGTCGAAACAATGAATGGAGAAACAATCTATTCATAGGGAGGAAAAAGGATTATCGGCACTTGACGCTATAAATAAAAGAAGGCTCATAATAGCTTCAAGAATCGTGACACTCTATCTCGAGTACCAAACGAAGGTGCACAACAACGCCGAGAATCTCAGTGCTTGATGGGTTTTGAAATGTATACCGCAAGTGCACGATGTCTGTTGTTAGCAGAGCCTTGCAAGTACGGGTCGAATCTATAGGGAGACAGGTTTCCGCAGTTAAAGTTCAACTATAAAGTCACTTCAGATGGAAAATAGGGCTGAATTAATAAACTAATGGGAATGACAACTAAACGGTGATTGAATAAGATAATAAAAGGCTAGGGTACTAGTTCGGTCCACCATGCAAATATCAATCAAAACGGGTTCAAAGGACTAACAAAACCTAGGTCTAGAATCGAGCAATTAGAGCAGGTGCTAAGCCTATGATCGGGTCATAACGCTCATAATCCAACATGTACAGTACGATCGCTAACATAATCATGATTAATAGTGTGTTCTAAGCCTCTACCAATAAGCCTACGATCGGGTCAAATTAGCATTTGCCAAACGCATTTCATGAAATTGGCCACTAACACAAATCACGCATAAAAAACAAATCACACTATATTGCTCTAGTCACAACCTAAGCAATGCTAATACATTCAAATCAAAATCATAATATACGCATAGCTTCCCTCCTTAGAAACCCTAGAAAAGGAGCTACTCAGACATGACTATTGGAACTAAAGCAATCATATTTAGAGAATACATAATTAAGATCTATGAAATCAATAATCAAAATCATGAAAAGAAAAGGAAGAACAATTACCGAATCTATGTGAAAGGAAAGAACTTTATTGAAATCAAACGATGTCCGAACAATGTAAACTTGAGAGCAAACTAAGAGTTTAGAACTGAGCTAATTCGAAAACTAAGATAAACTAATATCCCCTAGTCTTAATCAAGGTTCAATATTTATTGGCCAAAGTTTGAAAATAAGAAAAAGTGGAAAACACGCCCTCCGAGAAACCGCCCGGGCGGGCGGGCGAACTCCAAAAAACATCACAGAGGCTCCTCATAATGGGCTCCGAGCGAGGCAGGGTAAATGGTCGTGATATCCGAGCGGCTCTTACTTGGCAATTTTTCTTCATTTTGCTCAAAAACGCTCTCGACCCCGGTCGGGCGGTCATGCCCGGGCGGGTGGACGATCAATACGATGTTCCTTTCTTGCGTCTTTTCATCCCGAGAGCTCTAGAATCTCTCTCAGGGTACTATGAATCCTTATGTATTCTGGGTAATGCTTCTAAATGACGGGAAAAGGCATCAGACTCCTATTATACAAAAATTAAGCTCAAAAACACAAAACATACCCAAACATAGCAAATCTCACAATAAAGAGCTCATAAGAGCTCCAAAAGAGTATAAAACAAGAGGGGGAAGAGGCTAGAAGCCTATATAAATGAGTATAGCAGTGATATATAGCGCCGCGAATCTTGGTGATATATAGCACCGAGAATTTCAACGGTAAAAAACTCCGCGCTTCTTTACTGCGTTGAGAAAAATATTCTCGGCACTTTACTGCACCGAGATATTGCATTGCGAAATGACGCGTTTTGTAGTAGCGAAGACCGAGATATATACCAGGAGAGACTACCCGTTATAGCTAATGTCAAATCACATACCAAAACAATAAGTATCCTTAGATCCCATTAGGTAAACTAAATATAAGTTAAATCTAGATGGTGTAAGAAACAGAGAAGAAATAATTGAACATTGGAAAAGAACATTAGTAGTGTGCTTAATTCAAACAACGATTATTCTACTAAAAATTTCTTGAACTACATAGAACATAGATTCTATGATTGTGTTGCTGATTGATATGAAGCAATAGATGAAGATGCAAAGGCAATGTTTAGGGAATTGGAATCACCAATTGGTATGTTTGTTAAACTATGTCAATACATAAAAGTTGAGTTTATTAGACCCAAAGCCACTAATGATGAAAATAGTTTAGAATTTCAAATAAAAATTAAGTAATCTTTCGATTTGTAATATGAAATATGTGGAAATTAAAATTATGTTGCTGAATTCAAAATATATTATTATAAGGTTGGCGACACTAAAAAACTCACTTAGGAATGTTCTTTGAAAAAATACCAAGTCACATTGATGAAGAGATAAGTTTAAAAGACCAAGGATGGCAGAAAAACACAACTAAAAATGAAGTTGCATTTTCTGAGGAAATTGATAGAGAAAAATGTAGAGAACTAGTGGGAACTCAACAAATTAAAAGACAATTTCTAATATGTTAGGACATGCCCTGTGATTATGGTTGAACTAGAAAAATCCCTACAAAGAACAAGTTCTATCGACGAGTTAATTCAATAAGACTAGAGGAGAAGATTATAAGAATAAAGTTATAAACAAAACTATAAAAATTAAGAAGAATTTTTTAAAGGGACCACATATTGTCCTGAAAAAAAAGGAATTATAAATATTGGTCTTGCAGAGAAGTTGGTCATTATGCAAATAATATAAGAAAGCCAACCTTAAATTAATGCAAGTCTTAGGAAATTAGGATTACATAGAGAAATCTGAAGATGAGTTTGTAGAATTAGCCCTCGTCGGTGAAATTTATGAAGAAGAATACAAAGAAAGTAAAGATATAGAAGGATATGATCCTGATGAAGAAAGCAAAGAAGAAGAAGAATTAAACAATGTAGTGGAAGGTAGAGAAGCAGAGGATGATATAAATGAATATGAAGAAGGTACATGGGCCATTTTAGGACAGCTAAAGAAGGCACAATGTTCCATCGAGGAAGAGGCTATAGATATCTTAGAAAAGGGAGATTGGGATTTCCCCCATTATGAAAAGTAAAATATTTAAGACCCTGTTAATTTAATACAAAGCAATCTATTTATGCGATGAAATGGAAGGAAGCATAGTGATAAAAGATAGTAAGAAAAAAAGCAGCTGAGATTAACTAAATAAATTGGAAAAACATTTTGAAAAAACATAGAGAAAAGGGAAACTATGAATCTATTTGTATTGGTGTCCAAAAACTTTGAAAAAATTGTTGATTGTTCAAGTTTTGTATGTGACATTAGTCATAAAGGCTTTTTACGATCAAATTATGAGTGGAATCACTTGTAATTTTAGTCAAGGGACATTTATTTATACATGTGAACCAAGGTATTGGGGGTGTTCAACAATTAGAGTTTTGGGGGTAAAAGGCGAGTTTTTGGACCACTTTTAGAGTTTTTGACTTGTCAAAACTCTAATAGGGGTGTTTGGTAATGAGAGTTTCAAGAGTTTTGGGGTGAAAACTCTCAGAATGAGAAAACTTCTATTTGGAGCTTTTTCTTTATTGCATTAGGTAAGAGAATGTGTGAGTTACTTTTTTCCCATATTTATAATAGTAACCTATAAATTAACATGTCCATAAATATCATTGCACACAAACAAAGGGTAAGTAGCTTTTAGCAATCAACTAAGTTTTACCAAACACATTTATGTAAAAAACTAGTCAAATATGTAGCCAAAGAACTCACTCGCATATAGTCTTTCTAGAGAGTTGACCTATGACAAGGAGATCCAAAATGAGGCAACAACCCCCTCCACACCAATTAGCACAACTGGCGTTAGAGAGGAATAGACTAATTAAAAAAACCAAGGAAGTTATGAATGGCGGTTGTGCTGCTCTCTCCCTAGCGAGTCTATCTGAATACTCAGATCGCCATGGTCAAGAAATCTAAGGACAAGAAAGTAGCTCAGGCAACCCCTAACCTGTCTTTCCGTGGTGGTCCGGCATCGGATTCGCAAGCTAAGCACTTGAAATCTGTTGATGAAGTAATAGGTATTGAGGCATTCGATATTGTTGAGAAAGATGTATTTCAGCAGGACAACCTTTCTCCTCGATCGTCTCTTCGATTACTGCAGCAGGAACATCATTTTCAAGCTAACTTTTCAGATTGGCTTGCCACGATTCAGAAATCCAAAACTCGTATTTCTAGAGGAGAAGGTATGATTAACCCTCTTCCTATTTTGTTTTCCCCACATGAGAATGATGAAGCTGGTAATGCTGTTAATGTGCTAAACTGTGATTCTATGATTAAGATTGGATTAGATGATATTCAACCTGAGATAGACTTCTGGATTCTTCTATTTACTGCTATATTGTGGGTGCAAATCCACCTATTCACATTATGGAGGGTTTTGTTAGGAGAATATGGAGGAATATGGATGTTGATAAGTGTTAAAAAGGGAATTTATGCGATTAGATTCTCAATAGTGGAGAGGAGGGATCAAATTTTGAATGACAACCCTGTGTTTTTTGATAGAAAACCTATGTTAGAAAACCATGGGATCACACAGTTGACATTACTAAGGAGGATGTTAGAACTTTGCCAATATGGATTCAGCTTTATTTGGACTTCAAATACTAAGGTGATAGTTGTCTAAATAAGATTGCAAGGCAGATTGGGAGACTTATTAAGCTTGTTAAAGCTACTCAACAGAGAGACAGGCTTCAATATGCTAGATTGATGATTGAGGTACAACTGGATTAAGTGTTTCCTGATGTAATCTCATCTGTGAATGTGCAGAATATGATTGTTAATGTGAAGGTTGATTATGATTGGAAGCCTGTTGTCTGCACAATATGTAAGGGGTTAGGGCATGAGACAAATGAGTGCAGGAAGCCTGTGGCTAGGCAAGAGTGGCGTAGAAAAATGATAGCTCTTGTGCCTCAAGAGAAGAGAAGTGAGGAAGAGGCTCAGTTTCAGGTTATGAAATATCCTGCTAGAAGAATGTTGGTTGTGTCATCTCCAGCAGCTACACATAATGACTTTCAAACCCTGGCTGATAGTGAAATGTTGTTGTTGTTGGTCAAGTAATACAACCTATTACTCAGCTGATTGTTGTAGTTGGTCAAGTAATACAGCCTAATACTCAGCTGAATGTTGTTATTGGTCAAGTATTATGCTCTAATGGTGCTGATACTGTTGATGCAGGATGGGGACAACCTCCTGTTGACCGTAGATAGAATAGTGATCTGGAATGTCAGGGGGGTTAATAGTCCTCACAAACAATAGGAAGTTAAGGCTTTTTTAGTAAGCAACAGGTGGGACTACTTAGCCTCCTTGAGATGAAGCTAAAGGCTACTAATATAGGTAGTCTTTATCAGACTGTTTTTGCTGGATGGTGCTTCTCCTCTCATTCAAGCTACCATAAAGGGGGGAGAGTTGTAATTGCTTGGAATCCTAAGAGTTTCCATGTCAATATTGTGGCTTGCTCTAGTCAGTTATTCATTGTGATGTTGTTCCTGTTAGTGGTACAAGGCTGTATTACCTTTCTGTATGCTTTTAACTCCGCTTCAGAGGGAGAGGTGGTATGGAATGATCTGAGGAATCTTGATGCTATAATCAAGAGGCCATGGGTTGTTGCTGGAGATTTTAATTATATTATGAACCCTGAAGAGAGAGTTGGTGCAGGGGTAAGAATGTAGGAACTGGCTCCTCTTAGAGATTGTATGTCTTGTTGTGGGTTGGAGGATATGAATAGATCTGGCTGTTTCTATACTTGGAATAATAAGAAGCTTGGGGATGGTAGAGTATTTTACAAGCTTGATAGAGTTATGGTAAATGAAGAATGGGTATTTGTTTATCCTAGTGCTGCTACTCATTTATGGTAGAGGGTCAGTTTGACCATTGTCCAATGATTATTAATGTTTAGCCTCAGTTATCTAAAGCGCAACATCCTTTTTAGATATTTCAAGATGTGGGTTGAGGCTCCCTCCTTCAGATCTATTATTTTGAGTGGATGGAATGAGGTTATTGTTGGAAGTAGAATGTTCAGAGTTGTTAGCAAGCTGTAGACTATCAAAAGAGCTCTGAAACAGTTGAACGTTGATGGTTTCTTTGATATTCAATGCAGAGATGCTAAGGATGCTAGGGACTTGTTTGATTGTTAGAATGCTCTTCATGGTGATCCTGCTAATCCTGAGCTGAGGCAAAAAGAATCTGAAGCTGCTTGTGAATATAAGAGGATTCATTCTGCTTACATCTCTTTCTTAGCTTAAAAAGCTAAGATGAATTGGTGTATTGGGGGGATGAGAATACCTCTCTTTTTCACAAATCTGTTAGAAGTAGAAGGTTGGCTAATATTGTTTATGCAATCCATGATAAGGATGGTATATGGAGGGAGGATATACAGGAGGTGAATTCTGCTTTTCTTGACTATTACCTAATGTTACTTGGTACAAAATTGAGTAATAGGACATCTGTGTATCACTCTGTTATTGAAATGGGTCCAGTGCTCAGTAATAACCATATTTCCTTACTTTCTAGACCTTATACTCCTGATGAAGTGAAGAGGGCTATGTTTACTATTCCTGGTGAGAAATCTTTAGGTCTAGATGGTTTTAGCTCTTATTTTTTCAAAGATACTTGGGATATAGTTGGGAGGGATGATATAGATGATGTTTTAGATTTTCTAAATACAAGTAGAATTTTGAAAGAGATTAATGATACTACCTAGCTTGACTCTTATCCCTAAGGTATCTTGTCCTAGTTCTGTAACTGAGTTTAGACCTATTGCTTGTTGTAATACTATTTATAAATGTATCTCTAAGGTCATTTGTAGTAGATTGAAATGTATTCTCCCTGATATCATTGCTGAAAACCAAGGTGCTTTTGTTCAAGAAAGGTTCATAATGCATAATATTATGGTTTGTCAAGACGTGGTTAGGCATTATAATAGGAAAGGGGTGAAGCCTAGCTGTATCATGAAGCTTGATATGAGGAAGGCCTATGATACCATTGAGTGGGATGTTTTGAGAGTAATGTTTAATGCTTTGAAGTTCCTTAGTGGTTTTGTTGATCTCATTATGATGTGTGTTAGTACTCCTAGATTCACCATCATGGTGAATGGTTCTATGCATGGTTTTTTTGAGTCTAAGAGGGGATTAAGGTAAGGTGACCCAATCTCACCCTTAATATTTGTTATATGTATGGAGTATTTATCCAGGCGGATGAAAAGAGTGGTGGAGAATCCCTACTTTGAATATCATCCTAGATGCAAGAAGCCTCAAATGAATCATTTGGCTTTTGTAGATGATGTTTTTCTGGTTTGTAAGAGATCATTTCCAGCTGCCTATATGATGATTCAAAGTTTTAAACTATTTTCAGAAACTTCCGGGTTGTAGATTAATAAAGAGAAGTCTGATTTCTACACTGCGGGTGTGGATTCTACAACTGTTCAGAGAATCAATGATGCTACTAGCTTCAAATATAGTAGGCTTCCATTTAGATATCTTGGGGTGCATATCTGTGCAAAGCGGATTTCAGTGGCTGCTTGTGATGCTATTATTGAAAGGATGTGTTTGAGAATTAAAGTATGGAGCTTTAGGAATCTGTCTTATGCTGCTAGGATTTCCTCATTAACTATGTGTTTATTAGTGCATGTGTGCTGGGCTCAGGTGTTTATTCTGCCTAAATCAGTGCTTCATGAGGTTGAGAAAGTTTGTAGAGCTTTCCCTTGGAGTGGTTGTTATTATAGCCAGAAAGAAGGTAATGTGGATTGGGATACTATATGTACTCCTAAGCAAGCTGGGGGCTACGGATGAGGAAGGTCAATGTTTGGAACAAGGCTGCATTGACTAAGTATGTTTGGGCTTTGGAAACAAAGTAAGACAATTTATGGATCAGATGGGTTCACTCTATGTATATTAAGGAGGAGGATTGGTGGGAGTATAATCCCCCTGCTGACAATAGTTGGTATTGGAAACAGGTGGGCAAGTTAAAGAATGATCTAAAACTGGTTATCTCTAGGGCTGATTTGAATAATATGCCTTTTTTTAGTATTAAGAAGGTCTATGATCTGATGATAGGAGAGTCTGAGAGGATACATTGGGATAAGTTTGTCTAGAATATACTGTCTATTCCCAAACATAAATTGATCTGCTAGTTAAGTATGCATGAAAGATTGAAAACTACTAACAGATTGATTAAGTTTAGTGTGATCAGTTCAATTGGCTTGTTATGTGTTGAGGGCTGTGAATCCAATGCTCATTTGTTCTTTCTCTGTCCTTCTGCTCAGGTTTGCTTGGAGGATCTATTACTCTAGTTACTGGTACATAATGCTCAAAAAGATTATCATAGACTTTTTTATTGTGTTCACAAAACAGGAGAAGCAAATATCAAAAGCAGGTTATTATAGCTTGTTTGAATGCTATGGTTTATTTTCTTTGGTTGGCTAGAAATGAGGCATGGTGGAATAGTATTGTATGGCTGCCTAAAGTCTTAGTAAAAAGAGTTATGAGCTTAATTTTTATCAGATTAAGAGGGGTAAAACCTCAAAAGCTGAGCAGTAGTGATAGTCAATGGTTAGATAAATTGATTGCTGATTTGTATAGATAA
The DNA here is from genome assembly GCA_947645195.1 of Patellifolia procumbens. Taxonomy (NCBI): domain Eukaryota; kingdom Viridiplantae; phylum Streptophyta; class Magnoliopsida; order Caryophyllales; family Amaranthaceae; genus Patellifolia; species Patellifolia procumbens. Next base: position 843,585 of record CANSGD010001144.1, read on the forward strand.
GTTATGTTACCTTTCTGTTAGGGTAGGGGTCCAACCTAGTTGGTTTGTCCTTCTAGTAGTTTGGTGTTTAGGTTGTAATGGTGTTTGTGTTTGTGGTGAATATAGTACTTTCTTACTTAGCAAAAAAAAGAGGTTATGGAGTGGGTTTCATCCTCAACTTGGGCCTCAATGCATACCATAATAATTTCGTCAATAGCAAGATCCAGAGAGGGAATTGTTAAGGGTTGTCATAAAGCAGTTTGAAGACTCCTGATGTTTGACCTCATCAGAGCCTTGAATCTCCTCACTGATTTAAAGAATATAATTATGGGAAAGATGAAGGACAATAAGTTCAAATCAGGGCATTCTTTGGTTGCAAAAAAATATATAAAGTATTAGGGGGTGTTTGGTATGTGGGATTATAGGTTGGGAATGGGATTATTAATCCCAAGTCTCCATAGTCCAATGTTTGTTTGGTGGGAATTAAATTAGAAAGTGGGAATGGGATTGGGATTATTTAGCCTCCATTCCCCATGACTTAATACTTGGGAGGGGCAGGTAATAAAATGGTGGGAATTCTCTAATTTGGTAAAAGGACGTAAATGCCCCAAACTTGTTGGAACATACTTACCCTCCTTTTGCTGCTCATAATTTTTCATCATGCGAAGGTGCCATTCTCAATTCTCTCCCACCATTGTTGCTGCCAACAAGGTAAAGTGCTCTCATTTTTATTCAATTTTAATTTTCATATTTAGATTTTCTGGAATTGTTCAATTAAACTAATTTGTTACTTTCTTCTTCTTTCTTTCTTTTTCTTCTTCCTTTGGGGGATAAAGCTTTAGTTCAATAGATTTGTAGATTTTGCTAATCATATGTAAGTAAAGAACTTATCTCTTCCTCTTTTGTTTGAAAAAAATATGCTTCATGTATATTTGGAAATCAAATAATTAGGAGTGTTAACCAAATAATTTCCTTCTAAGGAGGATTATAAGGGGGAAACGCCCTAAATTGGTTATTTCCAAAGAAAAATTTGATGATACTCAGAACTGTTTTTTAAGTGTCAAGGGAGGGTTCATATTGCTACTAATTGCCCTAGTAGAAAAGCTCTCACTATAAAACAATACATGGCTATAGAGGAGGAATAAAGGATTTATGATATTGTTTTGGAAAGTGACCATGAAAATGATGAACTTGATGATGACATGATATCACGTATTTATATAGACTTTTCTCCCTTATTTACAAGCTAATCTGTGCGTCATTGGAGCTCTTGGGAGCTATTTTGTGCTAACTATCGTAAATAGTTGTGGTTTCCTGTTTTAGTGTTGAATTGCAGGTTTTAGGGAGTTTTCTCCTTATTCCCGAGCCATTTGGAAGAAACCACGGCTTTACGAGATGTTACGGGGCACGTAGGAAGGCTCACAAGTTTTATGGGTAGTTTAGGAGGTCCCAAGACCCCTAAACGTGAAGTTTAGAGAGCCAAAGAGTCAAAAAGGAGGTTTCCGTACTCTGATCGGGCAAAAATGGCCCGATCGGGCGAAGTATTTATGATCGGGTACAGAAGTCGCGGACCCGATCGGGCAAGCTGTGCCCGATCAGATCGGGCGAGAAGGCATGCACCAGACCCGATCGGGCACCCTCTGCCCGACCCGATCGGGCTGGATGCTCGTAGCTCTTATTGTGAAGCTCCTTAAGTTGCGATGATTGCTGGGCCATTTTGCTCCCAGGCCCGATCGGGTGGATGCCTTGGGCCCGATCGGGTGGGCCGCAAATCTCAGCTGATGGTGCGCTGCTGCTATACTAATGCCCAAAACGCAAGCTGATGACTTTTGTGTCTCGGCCCGATCGGGTACTGTGCTCGGGCCCGATCGGGTTTGGCGCTATTCGTCGCGGAATTCGTCTTTTATTTCCTATTTTGTTTAGACTTGCGGGGCACTATAAATAACCTTTTTCCTCATTATTTAGAGACATCTTTTATTCATCTTTTTACTGCTTTAGACTCTAGTTTATTTCTCATTGTTCTTAGCTTAGTTTAAACACTTAGATTAGTTTAAAGGTGATTGAACCTGTTCCGATTTCAATAAAAGTTCCTGCTTTCTGTCAATTGGTATTATTTCTTACCCTAATCTCTTTTATTATTCTCAATTGCTTAGTTTATTTATTCAATTATTCATGATGCAATTATTAGGGTTTCATATTAGTTTTGTCGTTGTTAATTCGATTATGAGTGAGTAGTTTTCTTTCTAGGGTGTTAGATAGGAAAGCCATGTTTATACCATGATTGTGATTTAGATTTCTATCAAATTCTAGGGCTTGATTAGGGTGATTGTGATGTGATTTGTACTTATTGTGTAATTAATGTCAGTGTACAATTTCATTGATTACTTGTGGTTAATAGTTGTTTGCACAGATCCGTCTTACGACTAGAGGCCTAAGACATGTAAGTAGTTCTGATTACGTTAGTGAACATACGGCGTATGTTGAACTATGAGCGTTGAGTCTTAACCATAGCTCAACACATGCTCTAATCCCCCGACTCTTGACTTAGGTTTTGATAGAAGTTGACCCTTTTTGATTGGTATAAGCATGGTGGACCGACCTAATACCCTAGGTTTTTAGTCCACAGTTAATTCCTCGATTTATTCCGTCTTCTGTAGTTTAATCATTAGTTCAGTTAATTCTTATTTGATTTCATCTGAAGTAGCTGATTTGATTGAATATTAATTTAGAAACTCTGTCTCCCTGTGGATTCGACCCTTCTTCCATTGACTACCTTAGTTAGAGGACTGTAGGTTTATCTTTGATTAGGTGATACGACTAAATCCTATAATGATACTGCATATGCTGAAGATGACACTAGGATGATTGGAATTATTAGGATAACTTTGCATGTTGATCACTCTCCTAATCATGAATAAAGAGAAAACTTGTTTCATACTAGATGTAAAATTGGTGAATTCTCTTGCAATGTTATTATTGATAGGGGGTCATGTACTAATGTGGTGGCATCTCATGTGGTCTCTAAGTTGAATTTGGTTGTTAGATATCATCCTTGTTCTTATAAGTTGAGTTGGTTGGATGATAAAACTGGTTTGACTGTTAGAAGCAAGCTCTTGTTTCTTTCTCTATTGGGAACTATAAAGATGGATTGTGGGGTGATGTGCTTCCTATGAGTGCTTGTCATATTCTTCTCGGTAGGCCTTGGTAATTTGATCGAAAGGTTATTCATCAGGGGGAAACTAATGTGTATTCTGTTTTTGATGGGATCTAAGAGGATTCTACTTATGCCCTTGTCTCCTAATGCTCTGGTGCCTAAAAAGGTTGAAAGTAAACAAAACTTGTTTCTTTCGGCCAAAGAGTTCGAAAAAGAGGTCGAAAAGGAAGGTCATGGTTATGCTTTGTTTGTTAAATGTACTTTAACTAATGATGTTTCTATGAAAGATCCTAACCTTGCAGCTTTGTTGGATGAATTTGGAGATGTTTTTCTCGAAGAATTGCCTCAAGGGTTGTCACCTTTGAGAGGAATTGAACATGCTATTGATCTAGTGTCAGGCGCACCTTTGCCTAACAAACCAGCTTATAGATGTGATCCTGTGGCTTCTAAGGAGCTACAAAGACAGATTAAAGAGTTGATTGATCGAGGCTAGTGTGAGAGAAAGCATGAGTCCATGCGTCGTTCCTACCCTTCTTATTCCTAAGAAGGATGGTACATGGAGGATGTCCATTGATAGTAGAGCCGTCAACAATATCACAATAAAGTATCGTTTCCCTATGCCAAGATTGGAAGACATGCTTGATGAGTTACATGGAGCCTTGGTGTTTTCGAAGATTGATCTAAGAAGTGGATATCACCAAATGAGAATTCGAGAAGTAGATTGTTATATATTATGAACACTATAAGAGGGGGGGTGAATTATAGTGAGAGAATATGCTATACTTTTTGCGGTATTAAAAGATAGCTAGGGAACACGAAGAGGGAACAGAAGATATTTTGGTGAGGAAAAACTTCTTAGGCCCAATAGGAAGACACGACCTCGACCACAAGGGATTTTGACTTTAAACTTTCCACTATAATAGGCCAAACAACTCTGTTTACAAATCTATTACTTTTTTCTCGGGCCACAACTTGAGTTCCTAAACACAATTTCCCAACAACAGTTCCCACAACTGTTATTCCTCTCGAACTTCCCTCGAAGTTCCTCTCTTTCTCTTTCTCATGCTTCACTCAAAGCTTCTCACACTTACAAGAGTTCACTCAAACACTTACCCAAAAATACAATATGTAAAACAATGGAAGAGTATAAACTCGAATAAAGTAAATATGAATTCTCTTACGAACAACAATGACTATTTAAGACACTAAGAATATTTGGCTAAGTCAGAAACACTAATTTCAATGTATTAGGCGCCAATTTATATTATGTTAAGGTAAGACCATAACTTAAGTCCACTAACCCATGATGTCCATTATCTCAATTTATTTAATTTTTATTTAAATTTACTTGAGAATTAAATAACCACTAACCCACTACTTAGCTTAATAAGAAAAGCAGTAAAGTATAACGTGGTTATAAAACTTGAAGCCTAATTAAAATAATTTAAATAAATTAAGGCTTTAGTAAAATAGTCATGCCCATTACTCCAGTAACAGTAAACGTGTAGCAATAAGCTTAAACGTAATATTAGTTTGCTTGGGGAGTAATTAAATTATTTTCTTTAAATAATATTTGGGAAAATATCTTTTATAAATAATTTAAACATAACCGAAAATCATAATTAAGTTTTAAAAGAAAAACCTTTCAAAACCGAAAATCAGTTTAAGTTTAATAAAATATAAAAGATAATATTTAAAAAGATTTTGACCTTATTCTAATTAAATCAGAAAATCATTTTAAATAAATTCCTAACAAACTAACAAGTAACTCCTAAACTCATGGACTAAGTCAAAACTAACTAAAGAGTCTCTAACAACGTTACTTGGGCGCACAACAATGTTAGGCGCACAACTTGGGATATGTTAGTTGTTCCTAAAGTCTTTTCTAGGTCTGTTCCCTAACCTTGTTCCTAAGAGTGCCAGTGTATGTTCCTGTCATGGGAACATAACCAAGTTTCGTTTGAGAATTCAACACAAACTAGATTAAGTTTTTAATCAACCTCAACAAGAAGATATTAAATACATCCTAATGTATTCTAATCTTCACTCCAAGCTTGATACTTCATCTTTCGAACATCTTCACTTCGATCTTTGATTAATTCTCCAATTTAATCTTCGATCGAGTATTCTCTTTGCTCGAGAATGAATTACCTAGCAATATCATAAGTGAAACACAATATGTCTTTTGTTGGTTAAGTCATCTTCAAAACTCAAGGGTCAACAATTTTCCCCTTTTTGAAGATGGCAACAAAAGGCATATACTAAGTAACAAGTCATATTAAACTATTTAACAAATTAATGCAACTAAATTAAAACAAGTTAATAGACTATTATTTTATTTTTAACTTAATCGATTTTTTTTTTTTTTGGAAATAGAGAGCATGAATCAAGGCTGGAAAAATTTACTCTTTGCCTTTCTCTTTCCCCCTTTGGCATCTTCAAAAACATTATTCCATGATTTCGAAAAGATGAATGTTAAGTATCAAAACACATCACACCACCAAACTTAGTTAGAAGTAAGTTGGTTAGTATAAGTAAAGTAAGCGTTCAACTCTCAAAACCGCAATCCAATAATATTAGCCATTCAAAAGACGAACACATGCAAAGATTCAACTTAAGATTAGGAAATTAATTTAGTTCCATTGTAGCATGCATAAGAAGGAAAGAAATTGAAACATTGTTCCCATAGTTAACGAAAAGAAAGAAAGATTGAACTAAGAGTAGTGTTTAAGCTTCAGGAGAAGGGGGGTTGTTCGACTTCTTCCACCACTTCATTGAGTGTCTCCATTACTTCCTTGTGGTTGTGTTCCACGGTTTGAGAAAGTTTCATGATCATGGACTCCGATAGCATCATGTTGTCATTCACCTTTTGGAGAGCCTCAATATTCGTCTTGAGATGATCCATGAGAACTTCTTGAACCATAACCGCCTTATCCACCTTTTCCGACAACCCTTGAGCTTCTTGAGCAAATTCCATCATTGCCTCCGATTGACCCATAACCAAAGTAAACAAATTATCCAACCTTTGAGCATGTGCAAAGGTACAAGTAGCACCAATGGTGGGGTTTGGAGATGTAGATGAGGAAGGCTTTTGTGGTGTGGTTGCGGCAGTGGGATTCTTAGAGTCAGGAACAACTGTTTATTCCTTAGGGATGGGAACAACAGCTGGTTCCATTCCCTTGGGAACAGCAGTGGAAGATTGTCTGGAAGGAGGAGGGATTGGTGAGTTTTGTGGCTTGTTGTGGTTGGGAGAAGCAGTTTTTGGTGGTGAAGTTTCCATAGGAGCAGGGGATTGTTCCCTTGATGAAGGAACACAAGCTTCATAAGCTTCGTCAGCGATTAATTGAACTTCATCATCATCAACCACATCATCATCAAGCACAAAGGAAGGAGAGCTCAAAACCTTCAAATTTCGAATGCGCCTACTTGATCTAGGAACATGTAAAACCGGAGTCTCCTTCTCCAATTCATCCTTATCAACAACCTTCTTTCCTTTAGCCTTTTCTTTTTCTTCTTTTTCTTTTTCTATTTTTTCAATTTTTTTTTCTTTTTCAATTTTTTCTTTTTCTTCTTCTTTTTCGATTTCTACCTCATTACCAGTTTCCTCATTTTCTTCTTCACCGTATATCTCAGCATCATCCAAGTTTGAAAGCCCTTGCACAACTTCCCCATCAACAATCGAGACATTCAAATTATTGAGTGCCTTAGTCTTCAACAAATTCCCCGTTGTAACACTAACTTGATGAACCCCATCAAGCTTCACATTGAATTTGTTTAGTAGAACCGTAACAATGGCTCTATATCCCACAATAACTCCATTTTCAATACAATGATTCAAGTGTTGAATCCTAAGGGAGGGAAAGTTTTTTGGTTTATGAGATGCAAGGCAATGGATGTAAATTAAATCTAGCATGCCAACCAAAGCACGTTTACAAAGACGACGTAGAAGTGCCTTTTTGAGTAGGTGAAAGAGAATTTTGTGGAATGGGGACAACAAATTATGATCTATAGACGTAAAACCTCATTTACCACCATATTTCACCACTAAAACCGTAAAGGAAATGTCCGAAAAAGGATATACCCCTCGCTGTTTCTTAAAATACACATTTGTTCCCTTCACAAGATCACCAAACAGTTTCCCTAAAGAATCACAATTAAAATTCATTTGTGTTCCTCTAACTAGGGTAGTACAGTTTTGCTCCTCATCCATTGAAAAATTTTCACAGAATTCATCCATCAATTTGGGAACGAGACATTGACCATAAAAATTTTCAAATACTAGTTCCCAACCTTGAAATTTGAGAATCTATAGCAACTGATGGAAATTAACCCTTCTACGCATGCAAGATCAATACCTAGATGGGGTTGATTTCCTTCTCGCCATTTTTGTTGTTCCTTTTCTGAGAACAGCAGGTCCCCCCTTAGATTTTGCATGTGACCCTTTTATTTCCATTTCCACAGCTTCTTCACTCTGTTTCCTCTTTCTTAAAGCTCCTGTGGGTGGATTGGGAGGGATATCCATAGGAGTTGGAGAGTCTTTGTGAGTAGAAGAGGGAGAGGGTTTTTTTTATTTTAGTTAGAGTGTGGAGGAATTGGTTTTTTGTGAGATACATTTTTGTGGGAAAAGGGACGCCTTTTTCTTTGGGTGAATGGGTGCAATTTGGTTTAGTGGGAAAGCTTAAGATTAGTTTAATGGAGGTAATTAATGAGGAGTTTAATGAAGAAGATGAAAATTTTAATCAAAATTTGATTGATCCGTGAAAGGCACACGGTTTGGAGAAAATAATAAAGAAAATTAATGAAAAGAATATAAGATAATATTTCCCAACTAATTTGAGAGATATTAGGAGGAAATAAAAGGAATATAATCAGATTTTCAGGAGAAAAAATCTGAGCAAATTATTTTTGGATTTTATTTGTATTTCGAAAATTTGAAAAGAAATCCTAAGACTAATACGTTGGGAACAGCGTTTTGGGAACAGCGAATGGGAACAGAGAAACTTGCTGCGTTGGAACGCAATTAACCTTTTAATCCCTTGTTAATTCTTAAGGCATAAAATTGTCTAAAGAACACTAAGGATAATATTATTGGACATTAGTGAGTAGTTTTTAGACAAATTCACTCATACATATGAAATAATCATATAAAAGTTGTGATGCATGTAAATAAATAAATTCACCAAAATTTATTCACATGTAAATAATGCCAAAGAATCAAATCAATAGGGAGAAAGATTATAGAAACTATTTTAACTTAATCAAGCCAAGTTCAAGCCTTAGTTTTTCAAACCGCTCTCTATTTAAGGGCTTTGTCAGAATATCAGCAATCTGACGTTCAGTTTCACAAAATTCCATTTTAATTAGGCCCTTTTCAACATTGTCCTTACGAAAATGATGCCTAATGTGAATATGCTTAACTCTTGAATGATGCACGGGATCTTCTGAAATACTTATAGCACTAGTATTATCATGATAAATAGAACACAATCAAAGTAGATTCCATAGTCACGGGGTTGTTGTTTTATCTAAAGCATTTGGGAACAACATGTTGTTGCTGCAACATATTCAGCCTCAGCTGTAGATAACACTACTACAAAACACCACTTATGACACAATTAAAAACGTGGCGTAAGTGTAAGATTTCCGTGGCGCCACTATTTAGCCACGGGAATTCAAGCTACAGAATGTCGTGGCGTATGTGAGCGTGGCTAGAAATTTGCCACGGAAATAACAAAAAACGTGGCGAGATCTCATTTTGCGCCACTAAAAATTTTGTGGTTAATGTCATCATATCGCCCCTAGTATTCCCGTGGCTAAACAAAAATACCTGTGGCAAGCAAGCTATCCAATACTAAATACTTCGTGGCTAATGTCATCATATCGCCACTAGTATTCCCGTGGCTAACCAAAATATATGTGGCAAGCCAGCTATCCAATACTAAAAACTTCGTGGCTAATGTCATTATAGCGCCACTAGTTTTCCCGTGGCTAAACAAAAATACATGTGGCAAGCAAGTTATCTAATATAAGTTGTTCGCGAGGACAGTAGATGCACGAGAACATTGGAGTTGCTTTTCGTTACATTATAATCTCATACCATGGCAGGTAAATATTCTATATCAATATCCATGACAAAATATATGTCTCAACCTTGTGCCTTCCAGTACTCACCAACTTGAAATCACCAACAACATTCCATTTCAAAAGTTTCAGAAAAACACAATGTGTTTACATAAAATGTCTTTACATATACCACGAAAATCATGTCTCACGATGAACTAACAAAAAAAAAGGAAATAACAACTAGTTACATTGTTTTCTAATAAACTAGCTAATGTTAATAGTATGGATAGCATATATCTCGCACTCCATTTAAATTCATTCACCTTCCGTTTACCTGCACAAACGGGAAAAAATTGCATTAATTGGTTGGACATTAGTGCAATACTTGGATTTACTTTTTAAACTCAAAGGAGTCAGCTTACACTCGGATTCTACCTAAAAACTGCAATGAATAGCCTCACATTGATGAGCTTTATTCACTAAACTACTCAAATACAGTAGCCGAATGAATCCAGTTACTCTAGGCCCAAAGTTCCCGAAGTTCCATTGAGCCTATGATTCTTTAGTTGCTAATTACCAGTTTAACTTGCTATATCTATGAAGTTTCTTTTTGGTTCTCTTGTACAAAATTAAACACCGAATAAACTTAGTACATCTACATTGAATGGCCAGTCAGCTTCTCTTAGGTGTATAACCAATAACCAATCTAAACTAGTTAACTTTTACTGATGATATTTGTTTTAGTACCCATTACCTTACTACAGTCAACATAGCCATGATGTATACAATGTGTAATAGCAGATATTACTTGCGGAAATCCCTTCCTAATGTGCTGAAGCGGTATGGACAGGTCATAGTGTATTGTAGAATGATTGATTCAGCACCATTTAACAAGTATAAGAAGATAGGATATCTTTGTTAAAACATACAGTTTCTGGTCCTACTCTCCCTACGGCGATGGAAACATTTGATTTGTAAGGAGTTGGATGAAGAATTTGTTCCCGCTTCGATAGATAGGGGAGAAACTAATCTAACTACTACAGCATATAATCTTACTGATCTAACCAATATATAATCATATTAGGTAACTCTCGCAACTTAAAACGCATAATCTAACTGATTTAACTCGCAACAATAAAAGCTATGTCCTGCTAATCTCTCTAGCATTTGGTCCATAAACGGCAGTGAAAAATGGTCTTTTCTAGTAGTCGCGGTAAGTTTCCTATAATCTATGCAAACTCGCCAACCGGATTGAACTCTTGTAGGAGCTAACTCATTGTTGTTATCTTTAACCACGGTGATACCGGTCTTTTTCAGAACAATGTGCACATGACTCACCCACTCGCTATCCGAAATTGGATAATAATATCATGGTCTACCCACTTAAGTACCTCTGTCTTTACTAGTTCTTGTAGGGTAGGATTTAAACGTCTTTGGTGGTCTCTATAAGGTTTGGCATTATCTTCAAGGTGAATCCTATGTTGCAGAATAGCGGAACTAATTCCTTTTATATTACTAAGACTCCATCCTATGGGTTGCTTATGCTTTTTAAGGGTTTTCATCAATTTAGTCTCCTGGGCATTGTCTAAGTTAGAGGCAATTATGACTGGTAAAGTATCAATAGCTCCTATTAAAGCATATTTTATTGAGTGTGGCAGAGGCTTTTACTCTAGGGAAGGGGTAGACTCAGGTGATGCAGGCAGGGAAGGCATAACAGAACCTACAGACTCAATAAACTAGTAGATATAACATTTTTTAGGGTCGAAATCAGAGCGCTCGAAGTCTGCAGATCCCTTAACAGGCAACAGAGAAGAACAAGAAAAACTGCAGAGTCGGTAAATTAACAAGTCACGCTGTTTTCATGAACTGAACCAAGTTGTTCATGTCTACAGAATCATCAATCTTTATACAGTCACAAGGATATGCCTCCAACTAGTTAATCGTGTCATAATAAAATCAATCGGGTAAAGGGCACATCTTGCAAGGGCATGCTTGAAAGGGCATGCTTGCAATCGTTTAAGCCTGAAGACTAGACTTAAACGGACATGCTTGCAAGGGCACATCAAAATGTCACTAACAATGTTAAGACAATTATCCCCAACAAAACTCCCCAAAAGTGACTTATATCCATCATTCACAGAGCACACGAATTTCTGAATGTATGCATCCTTGCCCCTTTTCCCATCATTCACAGGAAAAAATTTATCTAATTATGGTTCCAAAGCATACCTTTCACAGTAATAGGTTGATCATACAGATCCTTGATTGGCCAATGATTGTCATTTGGAAGTTAATAAATTTTCTGAAAAATTTGCCGAATCACAAAAGTGACAATTTTAAGATGGAAAATACTTGTAAAACAAAACTAACATTCTCAACCCCACATTTCCTTGCAGCCCCCCCCCCAAAAAAATAGTTACAATACAAACCCGCCCCAGGCAGAGACGACGGCACCGACAAATGATATCACGTATTTGTATAGTCTTTTCTCCCTTATTTACAAGCTAATTTGTGCGTCATTGGAGCTCTTGGGAGCTATTTTGTGCTAACTTTCGTATATAGTTGTGGTTTTGTGTTTTAGTGTTGAATTGCAGGGTTTAGGGAGTTTTCTCCTTATTCCCGAGCCATTTGGAAGCAACCACGGCTTTACGAGATGTTACGGGGCACGTAGGATGGCTCACGAGCTTTATGGATAATTTAGGATGTCCCAAGACCCCTAAACGTGAAGATTAGAGAGCCAAAGAGTCAAAAAGGAGGTTTCCGTACTCTGATCGGGCAAAAATGGCCCGATCGGGCGAAGAAATATTGATCGGGTATAGATGTTGCGGACCCGATCGGGCAAGGCGTGCCCGATCCGATCGGGTGAGCACACATGTGCCCATACCCGATCGGGCATCCACCGCCCGACCCGATCGGGTCGAATGCTGCTACGTCTCCTTTTGCTGCTGCTTTCGAGAGGATCACGCTGGCCCAAGTTGTAGCCAGGCCCGATCGGGTGGCAGCCTCAGGCCCGATCGTTTGGGCCGCTTTTCTAACCTTAACGCTGCACTGCTGGTTCCAGGGCCCAGGAGTCAAGATTGGGCAAAATTTGTATTTGGCCCGATCGGGTAGCAGCCTCGGGCCCGATTGGGTCTGGCGTTTGTTTTCGCGATTTTTGACTTTTGTTTCCGCAAATAGTTTGACTTTGAGGGGTATTATAAATACCTTTTTCCTCATTATTTAGAGACATCTTTTATTCATCCTTTTACTGCTTTAGACTCTAGTTTATTCTTCATTGTTCGTAGCTTAGTTTAAACACTCTAGATTAGATTAAAGGTGATTGAACCTATTCGATTTCAATAAAAGTTCCTGCTTTCTGTCAATTTGTATTCCTCTTTTCCCTAATCTCTTTTATTATTCTTAATTGCTTAGCTTAGTTATTTAATTATTCATGATGCAATCGTTAGGGTTTCATATTAGTTTTGTTGATGTTAATTCGATTATGAGTGAGTAGTTCTATTTCTAGGGTGTTAGATAGGGAAGCCATGTTTATACCATGATTGTTATTTAGACTCCTATTGATTTCTAGGGCTTGATTAGAGTGATTGTGGTGTGGTTTGTTCTTAATTAGTGATTAATGTTAGTGACCAATTTCATTGATTGCTTGTGGTTAATAGTTGTTTGCACAGATCCGTCTTACGACTAGAGGCCTAGGACACATCAGTAATTCTGATTACGTTAGTGAACATGCGGCGTATGTTGAACTATGAGCGTTGAGTCTTAACCATAGCTCAACACATGCTCTAATCCCTCGACTCTTGACCTAGGTTTCGATAGTTGTTGACCTTGTTTGATTGGTATAAGCATGGTGGACCGACCTAATACCCTAGGCTTTTATTCCATAGTTAAATCCTCGACTTAATTCGTATTCTTTAGCTTACTCATTAGTTTAGTTAATCCTCCATATTTTCATCTGAAGTAGTTAGTTAATTGAATATTAATATAGAAACTCTGTCTCCCTGCGGATTCGACCCTGCTTCCACTGACTAATTAGTTAGAGGACTGTAGGTTTATCTTTGAATAGGTGATACGAGTAAAACCTATCAAATTTTGGCGCCGTTGCCAGGGAGACGGCTAGTTTTCTAAGTTTTTATTTGATTATTTGGTCTACTTCATTGTGCCTCACTGAAACTTCATTGTTCCAATTGAGGTACGGTTTACTGCTTCTTTTTGTTTCTTTTGTATGCCCAGGTCTCAAAGAAACGGTTCCCCCATTCCAGCGGATCCCGATCTTACTAGGACAATCAGGCGGATCCGAAAGAAAAATCAGAAAGAAAGCAGCCTGTTCAGCTGAACACCTCTGGAACAGACACCTTGAGTTCAGTCATGTCAAAGTCACTGAAGTCATATGGGGTGCTCGACCCAGATGGTCTCTCCACTGGACCTACTATACCCACCATTGCCGCAGCAAATTTTGAGATTAAGCCTGGACTCATCAGCATGGTTCAGCAAAATCAGTTTGGTGGGCATCCTACTGAAGACCCGGCAAATCATCTGCAACGGTTTCAACAGCTTTGTCGAACAGTTAAACATGCCGGGGACACTCCGGATCAGCTTAAAGTCATGTTGTTCGAGTTTTCATTGACAGATAGAGCCCAGAAGTGGTTGAACGATGTGAAGGAAACTGAATGGAGTGAGATTTCTGCTGCGTTTCTGAGAGAGTATTACCCACCTACTAAAACAGCAGAAATCAGAAACAAACTAGCCACGTTTTCCCAAGAGCCTGATGAAACATTACGGGAAGCGTGGGCTAGGTTTAGGGATTTACAGAGAGAGTGTCCACACCACAACATGGACACATGGTTCTTGACGCAAACATTTTACAATGGTCTGCAGCCTCAGACGAAGAGTATTGTTTATTCGTCTGCAGGAGGAGTTTTTCTGGATAAGGAAGTGGATGTAGGCTACGAGTTTCTATCAAACCTCGCAGCCAATGATCATTCCACTTCCCGAAGCCTCACGAGGAAGGTACTGGAGGTATATACCAGTGCATTATTGACTTCGCAGATGGCGAAGCTGAGTCAGCAGATTAACACCTTCAGTTCCTCTTCCTCAGCAGCACCCCCTTTGAGTATCAATGCTATGTCTACAGTAGCACCCATTACCTCATCTTACTGCGAGGTATGTGGTGTTCAGGGTCACTTTGGGCATGACTGTCAGTTCAGTCAACTTCAGATGGAGCAAGCAAATGCCTTCCAACAGAGACCACAAAATTTCCAACCTTCACATAACTACCAAAACCCACAAAACTATCAACCTCCACCTCCACAAAACTATCCTAAAAACTCATACCATCAAACCCCATAAAATTTCCAAAGACCACCACCACAAAACTTCCATCATCCCAATAACTTACAAACTCCACAAAATTTCCACACCCCACCCCCACAAAATAACAACCCACAAGAGCCTAGCAATTCTGAACTGATGAAACTGACATTGTCTATGCAAAAAGCAAATGAGGAAGCACAGAGGAACCAAGAGAAGCATATCAAACTTCTCGAGGCTCAAGTTGCTCAGTTGGCAGAAACTAATGCACAGAGGCAGCAGGGACAATTGCCAGGGCAACCCGTTCAGAGAGAACATGTGAATGCCATCACTCGTCGGAGTGGCATTGCATATGATGCCCCTCCAGTGCCCGTTGATGAGGTTACCCCAACCGCAGGGAAGAAGAGGGTGGTAGAGGAAGGAAAAAGGAAGAATTCGACGTCTGAACACACAGGGAAGAAAAAGGAGAAGGTTTCTGAAACGCCTTTTACACCAAGGCTACCTTTTCCTCACAGGATGCAACAGTCCAAGGTCGATCAGCAGTTTGGTAAGTTCTTGGCTATGGTCAAGAACCTTGAGGTAACGATTCCATTCATAGATTTAATTACCCAAGTGCCTGTTTATGCCAAATTTCTGAAAGACATGATCACTAAGAAAAGAGACTTTGGTGGGGTAGAACGTGTCGCTCTTACTGAAGAGTGTAGTGCTTTTATCCAAAATAAAACCCCACCAAAGTTAAAAGATCCTGGTTGTTTTTCTATACCCTGCCATCTTGGACCTATTTCTATTGATAAGGCTTTGTGTGATTTAGGTGCTTCTGTTTCTGTTATGCCATTATCTGTTTTTGAGAAACTGAACATGTGAGCACTTAAATGCACACAAATCACTTTACAGATGGCGGATCGTTCTATAAAATACCCTCTAGGTGTTTTAGAGGAGGTTCCTGTTAGGGTTGGGAAATTCTATATCCCTGTTGACTTTGTGGTGTTAGATATGGATGAGGATGCCCATATTCCTATTATCTTGGGTAGGCCATTTTTGTGTACTGCTGGTGCTGTAATTGATGTCAAGTCTGGGTCTTTAACTCTTAGTGTTGGTGATGATAAAGTGATGTTTAAACTAACCAATGCTGTTAAGGCACCTATGCTTGAACAATCTTGTTGCAGGGATGAGGTTTTGGATGAAGTAGGTGTGGAGAAGGCTCCAACTACAAATAAGGTTGCTTCGCCGTCTGGAGGCATTATCATGAACATTTGGAGGAGAAAGATGTTTGATGAGGGTGGCACTCATTGCCAAGCCCCTCTTATTTGAGAGAGGGGGGATTATGGTCGTGCGGGACCTTTATAAACCAGCGCTGCGCGAGAGGCAACTCGTATTCTTTCCCTTTTTCCTTTTCTATTTTTTTATTTTTATTTTTCTTCCTTTTTGTGAGCGAGAGTGAGGGTACTAACATTGTTTTTCCTCTTAGCATAGTCCTTATCACCTTTTGGCATTGAGGACACTGCCAAGTTCAGCTTGGGGGAGGAGTTCTGTTTGTATTGTCCATCTCTTTTACTGCTTTCTAGGATAGATTTACTGCTTTCGAAAAAATTCTGAAAAAATCAAAAAAAATATGGTTCCATGACTGGTTTAGTTGCCTCCCTGTGCCCCTTGTTGTGCTCTATTTGAAAATGATTTGACCTTATTTTCTGGATAGCTGGACATTTGTGATCTTGAGGCTATGATTTGATATTTGATTGCTATGATTTCGAGCATTTTTGGATTATATTACGCCACTTTGTGCTGCATACCTGAATTGGTTAGACTGTGAGGACTCTTTGTAGCCTATTGGATTCATATTATTATCCAATCTATTCTTGTGTGTTAGTTCCTCTTTAGTGGATTGATCTTGACTTTGACTTCGTACTTGTCTGATGTTCGATGACTTGTAACATCTGCTGTGATAGAGGCGTTCTTTTGTCTTATTCTTGAGGTTCAGAGTGAGTTTTTGATATATTTTTATCCTCCTTAGCCCCGCTGAGCCTAATGACTTGTTTCATGTTAGTTAAACCCCTATTATGAGCCCAAGGCCTTCATTTGATTCTATTCCAAGCCTAGCTTGGGGGAGCTTTGTATGGGTTGAGTTTGAGATTTGTATCTTGGTCTAGTTTGGTTGTTGAGGAGTTAAAAGTGTATTTGTTACGGTTTGAGAGTGAGATAAAGGAAAAGAAAAAGCAATTTTAGAGTTGCGTGAATGAAGTTCAGAAAAATGAAAGAAAAATGAAAAAGATTTCGAAGTTCTTTCATTCACGTACGTTCTTAAGGAAATATTCGCTTCATTGCTTGAAATTAGGTTTGTTATGAGTTTTTCATTGATTTATGAGAGTTGGGTTATATTTCGTGGTTATATGGTGTTGATGGGAGTTGTGTAGGCCATCTTAGGCCTTATTTGAATGATTTATGCTCCCCCTTTCTTGGTTTTTCCACCGCATTACCCAAAAGTATCCCCTACCTCTTACCTAAGCCCCATTACAACCCTCTAAAGTCCTCTTGAGCTCGTGTCTGCAGTGTTCATTTGATTTATGAGAGTTAGTTTGTCAAAGTTAAAGAGTATTTCTGCTCATTGAGTCGACTTGACTAGGATGAGCGTCATTGAACCTTCTTAAACACATGAGAGTGTGAGTGGGAAGGGTATTTATGGTCGGGTTGGTGAGTGTTCGGGCATATCCTTTGCCTGCCACAAAATCGAGAGGAGTGACACCCTTGTGAGAGCCTTTTCAGGACTTGTATGCCTTGTGGATGCTTGAGTTTGATAAATTGCTTGAATGATTGGTGGTTGGATGGATTTGATTAGCCAAACTTGAATTATGCCTGCTTGAACGTTTCTTAGTCTTAAAAATGTTTTGAGCTTTGACTGATTTTTAACTATGGGGTGAGGTAATCTATTCCATGTTCATGTTCTGTTTGCTTGAGGACAAGCAAAGGTTTAGCTTGGGGGAGTTTGATATCACGTATTTATATAGTCTTTTCTCCCTTATTTACAAGCTAATTTGTGCGTCATTGGAGCTCTTGGGAGCTATTTTTTGCTAACTTTCGTATAAAGTTGTGGTTTTGTGTTTTAGTGTTGAATTGCAGGTTTTAGGGAGTTTTCTCCTTATTCCAGAGCCATTTGGAAGCAACCACGGCTTTACGAGATGTTACGAGGCACGTAGGATGGCTCACGAGCTTTATGGATATTTTAGGATGTCCCAAGACCCCTAAACGTGAAGATTAGAGAGCCAAAGAGTAAAAAAGAAGGTTTCCGTACTCTGATCGGGCAAAAATGGCCCGATCGGGCGAAGAAATATTGATCGGGTATAGATGTTGCGGACCCGATCGGGCAAGGGTGCCCGATCCGATCGGGCGAGCACACATGTGCCCAGACCCGATCGGGCATCCACCGCCCGACCCGATCGGGTCGAATGCTGCTACGTCTGCTTTTGCTGCTGCTTTCGAGGGGAACACGCTGGCCCAAGTTGTAGCCTGGCCGATCGGGTGGTAGCCTCGGGCCCGATCGGGTGGGCCGCTTTTCTAACCTTAACGCTGCACTGCTGCTTCTAGGGCCCAGGAGTCAAGATTGGGCGAACTTTGTGTTTGGCCCGATCGGGTAGCAGCCTCGGGCCCGATCGGGTCTGGCGTTTGTTTTCGCGATTTTTGACTTTTGTTTCCGCAAATAGTTTGACTTTGAGAGGTATTATAAATACCTTTTTCCTCATTATTTAGAGACATCTTTTATTCATCCTTTTACTGCTTTAGACTCTAGTTTATTCTTCATTGTTCGTAGCTTAGTTTAAACACTCTAGATTAGATTAAAGGTGATTGAACCTATTCGATTTCAATAAAAGCTCCTGCTTTCTGTCAATTGGTATTCCTCTTTTCCCTAATCTCTTTTATTATTCTTAATTGCTTAGCTTAGTTATTTAATTATTCATGATGCAATCGTTAGGGTTTCATATTAGTTTTGTTGATGTTAATTCGATTATGAGTGAGTAGTTCTCTTTCTAGGGTGTTAGATAGGGAAGCCATGTTTATAACATGATTGTTATTTAGACTCCTATTGATTTCTAGGGCTTGATTAGAGTGATTGTGGTGTGGTTTGTTCTTAATTAGTAATTAATGTTAGTGGCCAATTTCATTGATTGCTTGTGGTTAATAGTTGTTTGCACAGATCCGTCTTACGACTAGAGGCCTAGGACACATCAGTAGTTCTGATTACGTTAGTGAACATGCGGCGTATGTTGAACTATGAGCGTTGAGTCTTAACCATAGCTCAACACATGCTCTAATCCCTCGACTCTTGACCTAGGTTTCGATAGTTGTTGACCTTGTTTGATTGGTATAAGCATGGTGGACCGACCTAATACCCTAGGCTTTTATTCCATAGTTAAATCCTCGACTTAATTCGTATTCTTTAGCTTACTCATTAGTTTAGTAAATTCTCCATATTTTCATCTGAAGTAGTTAGTTAATTGAATATTAATATAGAAACTCTATCTCCCTGCGGATTCGACCCTGCTTCCACTGACTACCTTAGTTAGAGGACCGTAGGTTTATCTTTGAATAGGTGATACGACTAAAACCTATCAACAAACAACAACAAGAACAACAATAAAGCAAAAAGAAGAATGTTAGAGAAAGGGAGACAGATAACTGGAGCTGGTCAAGGTACTGAGGCTGAACTTGGCCTTTCCTGATAGTGGCAGTAAGCTCCAATAGACGATCAGCAAGTGTAGATTTTCCATGATCAACATGGGCTATTATCGAAAAGTTTCGAATTTGAAGGACAATAAAATCAATCGGATAAATAAAATTCACCCACCTACTATCACTTTAGTAGGTTTTAGTTCTCCTATGAGGAAAAGGTGCTTTAGGCTTTAAATCTTATCATTACAGCAGGGGTGCAGATTTATTTTTATTTGTTTCACTGCCCATTTTTCCTCAAGTGATTCCAATTTACTTGCTTCATCAACAACTAATTTTTCTTGAGCCACTTAAAAACGCATAATCTGACTCGCATAGTTTCATATAACAGCCACACGACACATAGACAACATCCACACGACACATACAGCAGCAGCATCACAAATAATGTAGACTCAATCCATATAATAGCCACCAAAATTCCAACAAACTTGAAGAGATGAAGATGATGTGTGTATACTTACTTGGAAGATGATGATGAACTGTCACTTTCTGAAGGAGAATCTGGATGACCAAGGTCTAATAGTTTCTGGAGCAATTTTTCCCAAACTTCATTTTTTGCAGCAAGACCACACGTTTTCCATCCAAATATTGTAGCTCAACTATGTCCGTCAAGATTCAAAAGTAGTTATTTTCCTTACTCCTCGAAATCCCTTTGGCCATAACCCCGCTATTTTGATTTACCCTCTTTCTCTCCGTGTCCCTAGTATGAAATCTAAAGCCATTTGCGATATACCCGTCGTAACATTGGACACCTTTAAAAGGGCCTAGACTTAAAGTACGTAAATCTTTTAGCACTTGATCATCACCTCGTAATTCTGTGACCTAGTTGAAACAAACAAGAACTTATCATAAATACATCATAATAGTAAAGGAAAAGAAATAGTCAACTGTTGATGACATACCCGATCACGGAACCAATCGACTAAACTTTTGTCCGATACATCACCCTTTTCATACTCACTGAAACAAAAAATTGAATTACATTCATGTCACAATCAGAGAAAAACTATATTCACATGTTTGTATGAAAAAGGTTAGTCACATACTCTATGTATGCTTCTGCTCTATCATAATTCTTACACACACATTCTCGACATTGAGCTAATTGTTCTTCTGTCCAAGATCTACTTTTCCCCTTCCCTAAAGGAAATCCACTCGGTGCAAAGATTGATAGACCTTTGTAGTCATCATTATTAGCATCGGCATTTCTCTCTAGTTGGTTAAATTTTATTTCAATGTCATGTAGATACTTAGAACAAAAAAACATACACTCCTCAACAATATATCCTTCAGCAATGGAACCTTCTGGCCGATGTTTATTTCTAACATAGAACTTGTATTTGCGTGAAAGCCTGATAAAGTAAGAGTTAATCTATCAATAAAAGTTAAATTAAGCAAATAAAACTAATAATTTAATCATACAAAAGGAATACCTTTCGATGGGGTACATCCATCGATATTGTACGAGTCCACCCAATTTTGCTTCAGCTACAAGGTGAACACACACGTGCACATCGAAGTAAAAAAAGAAGGCAAAAAAAAATTCTCCATCTCACACAAGGTGACCACTATTTCACGTTCAAGAGTGTCTAAATCTTTTAGTTTCAATGACTTCGAACACAAATCTTTAAAAATTGTGCTTAACCTAACAATCACCTCATACACTTTGGGACGTGACACGCCGCAAATTGCAAGTGGCAATAACTCCACCATTAACACATGGCAATCATGAGTTTTAAGACCGCGAACCTTACGCTTGTTAACATTGATGCATTTGGAGATATTAGAGGAATACCCATCATGAACCTTTATATGCCCTAAGAAATTGCATACCCTTTCTTGTTCAACCTTATTCAATGTATAAGGTGCCGGAGGAATGTGCTATTCTCCATTCTTTAACTTAGGTGCTAGATGTTTCATAATATTCACATGGTTTAGATCGTGCCTAGCCTTTATGTTATCCTTCGACTTACCCTCAACATTTAGCAAAGTACAACGAATATTGTCGCAAACATTTTTTTCAATATGCATTACATCAAGGTTGTGCCGAAGCAAATGTTCACTCCAATATGGCAATTCAAAAAAAAAATACTTTTCTTCTTCCAATTATCATTTCTCTTTGGTAGTGGCATAGTTTTTCCGAATTTAATGCCTTCACGGTCACTAACTTGGACCAAGATTTCAGCACCAGATAACCGCTCACGAGGGCCTCTTTTTTCTACTTTCCCATTAAAAGATTTACAATCCCGCCATTTATGGTCAATAGGTAAAAAGCGATGATGATCCATATAACAACATTTCCCTTGATTTGGTAATCGAAGAGAAGAAATTTCGGTTAAACAACAAGGACATGCCTTATAACCTTTAGTAGACCACCCAGACAAGTTTGCATATGCCGGAAAGTCATTAGTGGTCCATAGCAATGCTGCATGCATCTGAAAATATTCATCTTTTGAAACATCATAAGTTTTAGCTCCACTTACCCACAATTCCTTTAATTATGCAATCAACGGCTGCAAGTATACATCAAGGTTGTTGCCAGGCCCACTCTTCCCAGGAATTAACAAAGAGAGTATCGTGTAAGGTTTCTTCATACACATCCATGGCGGGAGGTTATGCACAACAACTACTACTGGCCAAATAATGTAGTCATTTCTTTGACCGTCAAATGGATTGAACCCATCACTTGTTAACCCGACCTTACATTTCGACCATCTGAAGCAAATGGACGATGAAGATCATCAAAATGCTTCCAAGCTTCACCATCAACGGGATGATGAAGGACCCCAGCTTCTTCTTCCCTAGTGTCACAATGCCATCTCATGTCACTTGCTGTTTTTGATGACATGAACAACCTTTGCAGCCTTGGTTTAAGTGGAAAATAACGTAGTACTTTCGAAGAAGATCTGTTACGCTCTTTATCACATATGCTACACTTTTGGAGATCGACATTCTCTTTCCAAAAAAGCATGCAATCATTTACACACGCTTCTATTTTCTCGTAATCAAATCCTAGTTCAGTAATCATCTTTCGTGCTTCATAATAATTTACTGGAAAGTCCGCACCCTTTGGTAACACATCCTTGTACATTTTCAGCATACTGTCAAAAGCCTTAGATTTTGATTTGGAACAACTTCAAAATAAAGGACAGTTTGGAATATTTATCACAATCAGGGTATAAAGCTTGTTTAGCATCTCTCAACAAATTGCCATGGATTTTGTCCTCTTTTGAACCCTTACCATATTTATGAACACGAGGCTCCAAAAATTGATGCTCTTGACTATCATTATCCTCTTACTCTTCACTTGAATCATCACCAAACACACCTTGATCATTTGTTTCATATATCATCCTAAATATATCATCATTACTACCATCTCCTAAATCCGTTTTACTTCGTTTCGGTGCGGGTTTATATTCACCATGATAAATCCGACGTACATATGATTGCACGATTACATTAATTACCAAATCATTATATATTTCTTCCTTCGTTTTGTGTCGACTATTGTTACAACGCTTACAAGGACAAGGAACCTTCTTTTCTTCTTCTCCTAAGTCACTACTCGTATGCAAATCCTCAAAAGCAAAATCAAGAAACTTGTTGACTCCATTCAAATATAATTCATTTGTCCTATCACCGCATTTCATCCACTCTAATCTCTATTTTAAAATATCTGAATCATCCATGTCTTAAGGATATTTATAACTACAAGATAAACAAAGAAATAATATTTTAAATTTATCAAAAGTAAAAAGAACTTGTAATATCAAGGAATAGTAATATAAACCGAAAAGGCCAAAATCATCATTATTACCTCCAAAAAAACAATCACAAAATATGGTTGAGCAAGAAACAACCTCGTAGTTTGTATTTGATCACAACTTTTCTGTAGCAAGAAAGGTATTATGAAAAATATAATTAAGCTAAATAGGCTGAGGGACTCAACTCAAGGAAGCAAGCTTTTCTACAACTAAAGCAAGGAGACCATATATGAATGGGAAATTCCCAATGGTGGCCCTTAGGTCTAAGGAATTCCCAGTGGCGGAAATTCCAAAAAAACTTTCCCGTTGGTAGCCTTACTTTACAAATTATTCCCAAACATAACCTTAATGAAGAATATTCTATTAATAATAAAGCATATTCCGTTAGTTAACAGTTAAGGCGGTCACTCGCAAATAAAACGAGGCATTTTGGGTCGTTTTTTGCCAATTTCGACCTCAAAATCAACTCTTAAGGGCTAAAACTTACCCACTAAAATCATCCTTTAAGGGCAAAAAAGACCCAAAATACCTCGTTTTACATGCGAGTAACTACTTTAACTATTAACTATTATAATATGCTTTATTATTAATGAAATAAACTTCATTAAGGTTATGTTTGGGAATAATTTGTAAAGCAGGGTTACCAGCGGGATAGTATTTTTGAAATTTACACCACTGAGAATTCTTAAGACCTAAGAGCCACCATTGGGAATTCTTAAACTACCATCAATCAGCACTCTTTCCCAGTAATAATCCCCTAATCCCTAATGCCACCCTGCCACCTTAAAATGAGTATATGACACAACCAATACCATTCGGCGGCGACTCTTTATACCAATCACAACCAATTGATTGGAGAACCACTGAGTTCTATAAAGTGCACAGCAGATTCCTTCAATTCCTTATTCGACATATGCAATAGTATGAAAATGCCCAATGGAGGTACAACAGAAAATCAAAATAAAAAAAGCATGATAGTAATCAAACTGTAACGATGAAAATGGAAAAATAAAAGAATTCAGGGGAATCAAAAGATACATCTGAGTCTGAACTTGCAGCTGCTACTACCAACTCGAATTTCCCTATTACTAATCAAGCTATTAATACTCGATTACACAAATTTTATGAAATAACCAGAGAGTCTCAGGTTGCCAATTACACTATTACTAGTCAAGTTATAAATACTCAACCTTTTTAATACCGTTGGACACTTAAAATCAATCAAACCATTGAAGAAATTCACAAAGTAATTTCTCTATATCTGCCAATTATCATCTAATTGTAACATCAATAATCAAGAAGTTCAAAGAGGGAAGAGTAGATGAAAGCACCTCGGTGCGGAAGAGCAGCAACACAGAAACAGCACAGTAGCGGCAGAGCAGCGACAGAAGCGAAGAGAGAGGAAAAAGCTTGGGCTCGGGGCGAGGTTTCGTACCTGGCTCCGGCGAGCTATAACAATTCGACGAGATGGAACAGACGGAAGAGATGTATGAGAGATTGAGAGTGGCTCTGTAACTCTATTTGAGTGTCCCTGATTTTTGGTTTTGAGAAAGCAACGTTTTTTTCATTAAATTATACTTCTAAAACCTAATTAGAAAGGGAGTTAGTTGTTCAGTCAAACTTAAATCTATTATTTGACTCTTCTTGTCAATAAAATTTGAATATAAGATGTTTTTTTGGCATTCTAAAACTAATAAATTTATAACTACAATTATTCAAATGCATTCTAAATACAGTTTAAAACCCTTTAAATTATACGTATATTTTATTTTAAAATTTAAAATTCATAGTTATATTTAATTGCATTAATTAGCTAGTTTCCCTCAAAAATAAAAGTGTGTTAGAAATTAAACTACTTAAAATGTTTAATATGATAATCCAATTCACTTGAAATATTTATATTGGATGGTACCCAAAATACGTAGTTTTACAAAAATACATTTGAACGGTAACCAACTAATTCAATCATGCAACCCCCCAGCTACCCTTAATTGAAAATATACCAAACAAGTTCTCGGAATATTATCTAATTAATTAATCGCTACAATCGGAATTGAATAGTGAATCATTATTTTGACTTTGATTGGGGTTTATTTGATGGTTATTTTTTTTATCCTTCTTAGACATGAGGACCAAGAAGTGGCCATAAATCCATTACAAAAACTCTTTTTAATTAATATTACAGCTTTTTTATAGTGGCGTAAGTGTTTTCTTGCCACGGAAAATTATCTATGGCCAAAGTTGTGGCATAAGTTTTCTCTTGCTACAACAAAATTCTTTCGTGGCTAAATTTGTTGCATAAGTGCTCATTTGCCACATACAACTTGCACCTGTGGCGTAATTCATGGCAAAACTGTTTTTTTGCCACGAAAACCTTTTTCCCGTGGCAAAAATTATTGTATTCCTTTTATTTTCTATTGACTACTACTTTTCTGTGGCAAGCTACAATAATTGCCACAAATTTCCATTTTCCGTGGCGTAATTTGTGGTGTAAGTGACGATTTGTAGTAGTGTAAAGCAACTGTGTTTTGCTTCTTGGTACTCCAAGAAACTAAACTATGACTAAGGAATTGAACCATACCCGATGTACTCTTTCTATTGACTAGATCACCCGCATAGTCAGCATCTGCAAATCCTTTCAATTCAAAGGTATCACTTCTCGAATAGAACAAGCTTAAATCGTCTGTTCCTTTGAGGTATCTAAGGATTCTCTTCACTGCTGTGAGATGAGATTCCTTTGGATTGGCTTGAAATCCAATACATAGACCTACACTAAAAGCAATATCTGGACGACTTGCAGTTAGATATAATAATGAGCCAATCATACCTCGATACTTGGTTTGATCCACACTTGTTCCTATAGCATCCTCATCCAGCCTAGTTGAAGTTCCCATAGGTGTATGGTTTATTTTTGAAGTTTCCAAACCGTACTTTTTCAGCAGTTCCTTGATATACTTTTGTTGATGGATGTAGATTCTTTTTCTGTCTGTTTAATTTCAAGCCCCAAGAAGAAATTGAGCTCACCCATCATACTCATTCGAACTCTTTACTCATGAGATTAGCAAAGTCCTTGCACAAAGATTCATTAATGGCACCAAATATAATATCATCAACATATATTTGAACTACTAATAAATGTTTCCCTTTGGATTTCAAAACCAAGGTCCTATCTAATTTTCCTCTTTTCAACTCATTTTCAAGAAGGAACTTTGAAAGTCTTTCATACCATGCTCTTGGAGCTTGCTTTAACCCATAAAGAGCTTTGTTAAGCTTAAAGACATGATTTGGAAAATCTTTATTTTCAAAACCGGGAGGTTGTTCCACAAAAACCTCTCCATTAAGATAACCATTCAAACATGCACATTTCACATCCATTTGATATAAGTTAAAACCCATGAAAGCTGCAAATGCAATAAATATTCTAATTGCTTCCAATCTAGCAACAGGAGCAAAAGTTTCCTCGTAATCAATTTCTTCTTGTTGATTGTATCCTTTTCACAACCAAACGAGCCTTGTTCCTTACAATGGTTCCGAACTCATCTAACTTGTTCCTAAACACCCATTTTAAACCAATAACCTTGTTGTGTTTAGGTTTAGGTTCAAGGTGCCAAACCTTGTTCTTTTCAAATTGATGGAGTTTATCTTAAATAGCCACAATCCAATCAGAATCAGTGAGAGCTTCTTCATGGTTCCTGGGTTCCATCATAGAAAGAAAAGCATGAAAAGAACAAAAAAATTTAATTTGAGATCTCGTTTGAGTTCCCTTGTTAATGTCACTGATTATGAGTTCCACTGGATGGGACGCTGATGTCTCCAAGGCTTTAGTTGGAAATCCTGGATGGGAACTTGATTTCCTTGTGCAGATTCTTGATCATCTTCATGTTCTTGGGAACTAGGTTCAACAATAGTGGATTCATTAACTAGTGTATCCTCACCTAGTTCTTCTTCAGTGTTAGGAACAGGAACATGATGTTGTTCCTTTGGCTTTGTTCCCATGACTTCTTCTTCTCCCAAAATCTCATCAGTGAGAATTTGATCTTTTGTTAAACCTATCTCGAAGTCCTCTTCAACCTATGTGCTTGGAACAAATTTATCTGTTTCGTCAAAAATAATATGTACACTTTCTTCTACACACATGGTCCTCTTATTATAAACTCTATAAGCCTTACTACTTGAAGCGTAACCTAGAAATACCGCTTCGTCACTCCTAGCATCGAATTTCCCAAGACTTTGTTTTCCATTATTATGAACGAAACATTTACATCCAAAAGTCCTGAAATAAGTAATATTGGGCTTTTTGCCAAAATAAAGCTCATAAGGGGTTTTGTTCACTAAAGGTCTCACATGCCACGGTTTATAAGGTGACAAGCAGTATTCACAGCTTCGGCCCAAAAGTTCCTTAGAAGTACACTAGCTATCAACATAGTTCTGGCCATTTTCTCTAAGGTTCTATTCTTCCTTTCAACAACACCATTTTGTTGAGGTGTCCTAGTGGCGGAAAAATTGTGTTCCAAGCCATGTTCCCTACTGTATTCGTCAAACTTAAAGTTCTCAAATTCCTTGCCATGATAGGATCTAATGTGCAATAGTTTTTTACCACTCAAATTTTGAACCTTCTTCGCAAACACTAAGAACTCATCATAAGTCTCATCCTTGCTAGAAAGAAAAATAATCCAAGTAAATCTAGAATAGTCATCCACAATTACTAGCACATACTTCTTGCCACTCCTACTTTGTATCCTCATTGGTCCACACAAATTCATATGAATTAGCTCTAAAGGTCTTGTGGTACTCACCACATTTTTGGAATTAAAGGAGGACCTTACATGCTTTCCTCTCGCACACGCATCACAAACTCGATCTATGTGAAACTTAATTGAAGGTAAACCTAAAACTAGTTCTTTTGAAAAACTAGCATGTCCAAGACGCATATGCCATAATAGAGGATCATCATCAATAACACTAAGACATGTAAATTGATTTTTGGGAACAAGGTTAAGATCCACAATATATGTGTTCCCTTTCCTTGTTCCTTCTAAAACGACATCCTTAGTGCTTTTGTTGACGATCAAACACTTTTTGCTATTAAACTTCACATTGTTCCCCTTATCACAGAATTGGGAAATACTCAACAAGTTATGCTTTAAACCATCAACTAGAAAAACATTATCTATGGAATGTGACGATGACTTACCAACTTTGCCCATGGCAATTATGTTGCCTTTCATGTTGTCGCCAAAAGTCAAACTTCCACCATCATAGGTAGAGAGTGAGAGGAATCTCGATTTATCTCTAGACATATGCTTAGAACAACCACTGTCTAGGTACCATGTGTTGTTCCCCCTCACTCTAGCCTGCAAGAAAACTAATTGTTAGAGTTAGGAACCCAATCTTTCTTGGGTTCCTTTCCTTCATTAACATTAGATTTCTCTTTCCAAGTTAATTTGCTTGTTTCCAAGTTTTTGTCTAATCGACCAAGTCTAATAAGACATGAGTACCTATAATGACCAGTTTTACCACAAAACATACAAAATTTATCACTTGGTAAATCAACTCTCTTTTTAGGTTTTTCAAACTTCTTTTTGCGATTGAAGCCAGGACCTTCAGTTCATTTGTTTTGAGGGTTTTTAATCCAATTAGGAATAGGAAGAAACTTCTTCTTGTTCCTACTTAAGTTCAGTTCCCCTTCAAGTTCCTTGTTTTCTTTTTCGAAAAACAAAACATGATTTTTCAATTCTCTTATTTCAGTTTTGAAACTTTGTAAAGGAACTGACTTAATGTCAAAGGAACTCACTTCAAGAACAAACTCTTTCAATTAAGATAACTCAAGGCTTAATAAGTAGTTCTCATTTTTAACAATTTCGAAATTCTCTTTAAACTTAGATTTTTATCAAACAATTCGAAAAATCTTTTTTCAAAATCGGTTCGAATACTTTTAAGCCATGAGTTATGTTCCTTTGCAACATTTAAAGCATGTTGACTTTGTTTCAACTTAATTGACTCATCTTTGCAATCATTTACAACATCAAATTCAAATAATTGCTCTTTGCTTAAAAAATTAAGACCAGTTTTAATAGTGTCTAGACTTGCCTCAAGAGATTTGATCTCATCATCAGATTTGGAATTGCCGAGTGCCATGAGACAAAATTTTGTTGTTTCCTCATTAGGTTGAGGATCATCTTCTTCCTCGAAATCAGATTCTCCCCATGCAACAACCATTGCTTTGTTCAAGTCGAATCTGGTATAGGAACTCTTGTACTCCTTCTTCCTATCTTTGCTTTGTTTCCTTCCTTTGCCTTTATCTTGTTCCCATTGGGGCCACTCTTTAATAAAGTGATCGGAACTGCCACATTTATGACAAACAGTTTTGTTAGAAAATTTCTTGTTTTTACCTTTGTAGTCTCCATTCTTCATGTCCCTAAAAATCCTTCTGAATTTTCGAGTCATCTTTGTCAGTTTCCGAGTCATCACTTTCATCATCTTTTAAGGCAATCGACTTTTGTTTGGACATATCACCATTTTCATTGTCCAAGTGTAGCTTGTGAGTCATAAGGGAACCAACAAGTTGTTCCAGATTGAACTTTCTAAAGTCCTTAGTTTCCTGTAAGGCCGTAACCTTAGCCATCCAACGATCCCTAGGAAGGCTCCATAGGACCTTACGTACCTGTTCCTCAGAGATTGTCACTTTTTCAAGAGAGGCTAGCTCATTAACAATATTTGTAAAGCGACTCAACATCTCTTGTATAGACTCTTTTGATTTCATTTGAAAGAGTTCATATTCGATCATCAAAAGGTCTATTTTTTATCTCTTAACTTCACTCGTACCTTCATGAGTGACTTCAAGTAGATCCCAAATTTGTTTTGCGGTTTTGCATCCCATGACACGATTGTGTTTGTGGGGTCCAAGACCACAGTGATGCAGTTTAATGGCAAGAGCAATACTTTCCATTTGTTTGAAATCAGCTTTTTCGAAATCATAGATGGATTTAGGAATTACCTCGTTCTTGTCATTAGTGGTACTGAGTTCAAAGTCGCCTACCTCTATGACTCGCCATACCTGGTAATTGTCGGCATTGATGAAGATCTCCATTCTATTCTTCCAGTAGGTATAGAACTTGTCGTTGAACATTGGTGGTCTCTGTGTAGAATACCCTTCTTCCAATTTCTCACTAGTATTCATAATTGTCCAAGATCTCGAACTCAACAGGTTTCCTGTGGTTTTAGAGTTCCCGCTCTGATACCAATTGTTATATATTATGAACACTATAATAGGGGTGTGAATTATAGAGAGAGAATATGCTATACTTTTTGCGGAATTAAAAGCTAGCTAGGGAACACGAAGAGGGAACACAAGATATTTTAGCGAGGAAAAACTTCCTAGGCCCAATAGGAAGAAACGACCTCGACCACAAGGGATTTTGACTCTAGACTTTCCATTATAATAGGCCAAATGACTCTGTTTACAAACCTATTACTTTTCTCTCGGGCCACAACTTGAGTTCCTAAACTCAAGTTCCCAACAACAGCTCCCACAACTGTTGTTCCTCTCGAACTTCCCTCGAAGTTCCTCTCTTTCGCTTTCTCAAGCTTCACTCAAAGCTTCTCACACTTACAAGAGTTCACTCAAACCCATACCCCAAAATACAATATGTAAAACAATGGAAGATTATAAGCTCGAATAAAGTAAGTATGAATTCTCTTGGGAACAACACTGACTCTTTAAGACTCTAAGAATATTTGGCTAAGTCAGACACACTAATTTCAATGTATTAGGCGCCAATTTATATTATGTCAAGGTAAGACCACAACTTAAGTCCACTAACCCATGATGTCCATTATCTCAATTTATTTAATTTTTATTTAACTTTACTTAAGAATTAAATAACCATTAACCCACTACTTAGCTTAATACGAGAAGCAGTAAAGTATAACGTGGTTTATAAAACTTGAAGCGTAATTAAACTAATTAAAATAAATTAAGGCTTTAAGAAAATAGTCAAGCCCATCACTCCACTAACAGTAAACGTGTAGCAGTAAGCTTAAACGTAATATTAGTTTGCTTGGGGAGTAATTAAATTATTTTCTTTAAATAATATTTAGGAAAATATCTTTTATAAATAATTTAAACATTACCGAAAATCATAATTAAGTTTTAAAAGAAAAACCTTTCAAAACCGAAAATCAGTTTAAGTTTAATAAAATATAAAAGATAATATTTAAAAGATTTTGACCTATCCTAGTTAAATCAGAAAATCATTTTAAATAAATTCCTAACAAACTAACAACTAACTCCTAAACTCATGGACTAAGTCAAAACTAACTAAAGACTCTCTAACAACCTTACTTGGGCGCACAACAATGTTAGGCGCACAACTTGGGATATGTTAGCTGTTCCTAAAGTCTTTTCTAGGTTTGTTCCCTAACCTCGTTCCTAAGAGTGCCAGTGTTTGTTCCTGTCATGGGAACAGAACCAAGTTCCGTTTGAGAATTCAACACAAACTAGATTAAGTATTTACTCAACCTCAACAAGAAGATATTAAATACATCCTAATGTATTCTAATCTTCACTCCAAGCTTGATACTTTATCTTTCAAACATGTTCACTTTGATCTTTGATTAATTCTCCAATTTAATCTTCGATCAAGTATTCTCTTTGCTCGAGAATGATTTACCTAGCAATATCATAATTGAAACACAATATGTCTTTTGTTGGTTAAGTCATCTTCAAAACTCAAGGGTCAACAGAGATGAATGGAAGACAATTTCAAGACCAAACAAGGTCTATATGAGTGGATGGTGATGTCCTTTGGTCTTTGCAATGCTCCTAATTCTATTATGAGACTTATGAATGAGGTACTACGTCCCTTTTAAACAAGTTTGTTGTTGTCTACTTAGTGATATCCTTGTTTATAGTACTAGTATTGATTCTCATTTAGCTCATTTAAGTCTTTTGCTTGAAAATTGAGAGAACAAAAATTGTATAGAAAGATGGCAAAGTGTGACTTTCTTGTACCTAGTATTGCTTTTCTTGGTTATATTGTATCTAGGGATAGAGTAAATGTTGATCCAGAGAAAATCAAAGTTATTTCCTCATGGTTGGAACCAACAAATGCTCATGAATGTCACAGCTTCCACGGCTTGGCTTCCTTTTATAGGAGGTTCATTCGAAATTTTTCAACTGTTATGGCTCCAATCATTGAATTGATGAAGAAGGGGGAGTTTTATTGGAACTTTCATGCTCAAAAGGCGTTTGATGAAGTGAAGAATTTGCTTTGTCATGCTCTTATTCTTGCCTTGCCAGATTTCTACAAATTGTTCAAAGTGGAGTGTGATGCTAGTGGAATTGGAATTGGGGCAGTTTTGCTTCAAGAAAAAAGGCATATTGCTTATATTAGTGAGAAGTTGAGTGGTGCTAAGCTCAATTACAAAAATTATGATCGAGAATTCTATGCTATTGTGAGGGCCTTAGACCATTCATCCCATTACTTGAGGCCCAAGCCTTTCATTCTCCATTCAGATCATGAAGCACTCAAACATATCCATGGGCAGCAAAAGCTCAACCATAGGCACGCCAAGTGGGTTGAATTCCTACAATCCTTGACTTTTTCTTCTAAGTATAAGGAAGGTAAGAGTAATGTTGTGGCTGATGCTCTTTCTAGGAGATCCTATATCTTAACCATGGTTGATGCTCAAATTCTAGGGTTTGATCACTTAAAAAGAATTGTATGTTAATGATGATGATTTTAATAGTTCTTTTAAAAACCCTAATGGCATGTATGTAGTTTAAGATGGATTTTTGTTTAAGGGGAATAAGTTGTGTATTCCTAAGAGTGGCGTGAGGGAATTGCTTGTGAGAGAAGTCCATAGTGGTGGGGTGGCTGGTCATTTTGGCATTCAAAAGACCTTAGATGCTTTGAATGAGAGATTTTATTGGTCTAACATGGTGCAAGATGTTCATATGGTGGTTAGTGAGTGTGCTACTTGTCAAAGGTATAAAAGTACTTTTCATAAAGGTCTTTATACTCCATTGCCAGTCCCTAATTCTCCTTGGGATAGTGTGAGTGTGGATTTCATTGTTGGATTACCTCGAACTCAAAGGGGAAAGGATGCTATCATGGTTGTGGTAGATCGTTTCTCTAAGATGGCACACTTTGTTCCTATGTATAAAACTGATGATGCTTTACATGTAGCGGATTTGTACTTTAGGGAGATCATTCGTTTACATGGTATCCCTAGAAGTATTGTTAGTGATCGTGATTCAAAGTTCCTTAGTCACTTTTGGAGGAGCTTATGGAAGATGGTGGGAACTAAGTTACTCTTTAGTACGAGTTATCAGCCTCAAACTGATGGCCAAACTAAAGTAACTAATAGGACCCTTGGAGCTTTATTACATGGCTTGGTGAGCAAGACCCAAAAGGATTGGGATATGAAGCTAGCACATGCTGAATTTGCTTACAATCGATCTCATTCAACTACAACTTCTCAATCTCCAATCGATGTAGTCTATGGTATCAATCCTTTTCTTCCTATTGATTTTATTGTACTAACCAACTCTGAAATTCATGTGGATGCAAAGAAAAGGTTAGAGACTTTCAAGAAGACATGTGAGCAAGTCAAAGCTAGAATTGAGAAGATGAATGCTCAATACAAAGAGAAAGCAAACAAGCATAGAAGGCAACCTATGTTCCAAATTGGCGATCTAGTTTGGATTCATTTGAGGAA
The DNA here is from genome assembly GCA_947645195.1 of Patellifolia procumbens. Taxonomy (NCBI): domain Eukaryota; kingdom Viridiplantae; phylum Streptophyta; class Magnoliopsida; order Caryophyllales; family Amaranthaceae; genus Patellifolia; species Patellifolia procumbens. Next base: position 877,299 of record CANSGD010001144.1, read on the forward strand.
AGAGAGGTTTCCAAGCAAGAGGAAGTACAAGCTCATTCCTAGAGACGATGGTCCATTCAAGGTTCTTGATGTGATTGGTGATAGTGCCTACAAGATCGAGCTTCCAAGTGATTATGGAGGTGTGAGTGCCACATTCAATGTTGGTGATCTTAGTCCTTACTATGATGATGCAAATTTGAAGACAAACTCTTTTGAAGAGGGGGAGAATGATACAAGTCAAGGTCCAAGCCAAGATGAAGAGTCAACACCTGGAGATGAACGTTTTGCTTGGTTCTTGAAGCCTTTGGACTCAAGCTGAATTCCAATTCTTCCTTTGTGTCCATGATTTCTTGGAAAGCTGATCCTAGCATTGCAGAGTAATATAGGGCGTCCATATTAAGTCTTACTGAGTCATTTAAGAGTCTTAGTTATTTTAGTTTAGACTTTTATTAAGTATTCTAATTTCTGTCAATATAGTCGAAAATATGGTTAGAAATTTCGGTTATATTGAGTCCTAGTTGAGTTGTAATCCCTTCAAGATAAGAATAGATTAGCCAAGGGAGAGGGATGATTGTAGGCGTGTAAATAAGATAAGGAGGGCCGAAAATCCCAATCCTATCTTATTAGATTATCTTCCTTAACTTTTCGTTATCATTTCCTAAATTCCAGGGATTAGTTTTAAATGCTTTCTAGATAGAATTTGGTAACCTGATTGTGCTAGGAGTAACCTCGTATAAAGAGGCGTTCATATTTTCAATAAGAAGTAGATTATTTTGAGTTAAAACTTTCGTTTAAGAGTTAATTGGTTCTTTCAATTAATTTCGCCACTTAATAATTTTCAGGAGTGTTTATTATTGAGTGATTAATCTACTTAATTCCATGAGTGGTTTAAGTGACATTGAGAGTAAACTAAAACGTTCAGGAGTGTCTGTTTTAGGTTACATAGTCGTTCCTTTGTGTGTGAATTTCGGACTTAGCTTCAAACTTAAGATAATTTGTTTGGAGTTCTTGGATGTTACTTCTCATTGAAGTTGCATTCATATCATGATGCTATTGTTGAAAGGATGTGTTTGAGGATTAAAGTATGGAGCTCTAGGAATCTGTCTTATGCTGATAGGATTTTGCTCGTTAACTCTGGGTTGCTTAGTTTGCATGTGTGCTAGGCTCAGATGTTTATTCTACCTCAATCAGTGCTTCATGAGGTTGATAAAGTTTGTAGAGATTTCCTTTGGAGTGATTGCTACTATAGCTAAAAAGCAGGTAATGTGGATTGGGATACTATCTGTACTCATAAGCAAGCTGGGGGGCTACGGGTGAGGAAGGTCAATGTTTGGAACAAGGCTGCATTAGCTAAGTATGTTTGGGATTTGTGAACAAAGCAAGACAATTTATGGATCAGATGGGTTCGCTCTGTGTATATTAAGGAGGATGATTGGTGGTAGTATAATCTCCCCGCTGACAATAGTTGGTATTGGAAACAGGTGTTCAAGTTAAAGAATGATCTAAAACTGGTTATCTCTAGATTTGATTTGAATAATATGCCTTCTATTAGTATTAAGAAGGTCTATGATCTGATGATAGGAGGGTCTGAGAGGATACATTGGGATAAGTTTTTCTGGAATAGACTATCTATTCCAAAACATACATTGATCTGCTGGTTAGTTATGCATGGAAGATTGAAATCTGGATTGAGTTTAGTGTGATCGGTTCAACTGACTACATGTTGTGTGCTAGGAGCTGTGAATCCAATGCTCATTTGTTGTTTCTCTGTCCTTATGCTTAGGTTTGCTTGAAGGATCTGGTTCTCTGGTTACAGGCACATAATGCTCAAAAAAATTATCATAGCCTGTTGTATTGTGTTCAAAGAAGCAGGAGAAGCAAATATCAAAAGTAGGTTATTATAGCTTGTTTGAATGCTATGGTTTATTTTGTTTGGTTGGCTAGAAATGAGGCGTGGTGGAATGGTATTGTATGGTTTCTTAGAGTCTTAGTAAAAAGAGTTATGAGCTCAATTTGTATCAAATTAAGAGGGGTAAAACCTCATAAGTTGAGCAGTAGTGACAGTCAATGGTTAGATAGATTGATTGTTGATTTGTGTAGATGAGTTGAGTTACCTTTCTGTTAGTTAGAGGAGTCCGACCTAGTTGGTTTTTTCTTCTAGCAGTTTGGTGTTTAGGTTGTAATGTGTTTGTGTTTGTGGTGGATATAAAACTTTCTTACTTAGGAAAAAAAAAGTTATGGAGTGGGTTTCACCCTCAACTTGAGCCTCAATGCATACCATAATAATTTCGTCAATAGCAAAATCCAGAGAGGGAATTGTTAAGGGATGTCATAAAGCAGTTTAAGGACTCCTGATATTAGACCTCCTCATAACCTTGAATCTCCTCACTGATTTGAAGATTGTAATTATGGGAAAGATGAAGGACAATAAGTTCAAAGCATGGTATTCTTTGGTTGCAAAAAAAAAATATAAAGTACTACAAGATATCAGATTTATGAGAAGTTGGATGCATCACTATGATCATTCTGGAATCTTGTATGAATCTTCTAGAGGGAGAAATTCCTCCAAACATCTAAAGATCTCATAAAGCTTGGGATTATTGAATGGTTCGTCATACCAGTAATCTTGTAAATTGGAATGGGCATCTTTCCATTAGCATGAAAAAATTACTGCAATATATATTTAAGAGATCTTATACCTATACACCGGAATCAAGATTATAATATTGCAATGCAGGTCATGGCCATGTAATTTATAGCGCTTGTATTGAAGTGTTCAAAGGAAAAGTAAACGCATTATCTAATATTATTTGGTAAAGCTAAGTAAAAATTTAAGGATCCAATTTTTCATAAATAAATCGGATTAAGAAACCGGTAGAAGGAAGAGCAATGGGTTTCTTCTATATGAAACGAATTTCAAGCAACTCTAAATAATCATATTTAATGATCTTGAGTAAAGGAATAACTACAGTGTCATCCATAGATAAGTGATCAATCAAAATGATGGCTACAAGAACTTAGAACAGGTAGAAGCTGCCAAGTTTTTATCACTAGAAGGGCAAGAGTATTTATTAGATATTTTACTCACTTGGTTGATGAGTATATTGTTTCCTACTACAAGAGTCCCTTTGCTAATCACAAAAACTTGGAATCCATTATTGTAGATGACCGAATGAAAAATATCACGATGGATTAGGCTCCACAAACTAAACAAATTTATGTGGTTGAGTTATTAAGGTCGTTTGTTCTTTAGTGGATGCTTTGTCCTTATTTGTTTGTTTGATCTGTTTGCTTTTGTAAAGAGAGATTCCCTTAGTATCTTTTCTGATTTAGGGTATCCAATATTTAGAATCCCTCCACTACACAAATGGCACTAAGGTGTGAGGTGAGGACAAAGTATTTTATTGGGAGAGAAGAAACTCACTAGAGAAGAAAATTTGTCTTAAAAGATAGATTGCTACTTCCATCTCTCTGAAAGGAAAGCAACTCTAGTTAAAATCATGAGTGTTTGGGTAAAAGTCTATAAAAGTATAAGAATTCGAATGTTGTAAACCTTTCTCTTTTAATAAAAAGTTTTCCTTCATAAGGAAATGTTACTCATTTGAACCTTGTATCCTGAATTAAATATTTTCTTGTTTAAAATCCAATCATCAAAATCATAATCTAGTTAGAGACTACGAGCTAAGGTAGGGTGGAATGTTGATGTTCTCTCTGTTGATATAGTGCAGGTTCAGGTGGTGGAGAATCCCTACTTTCAATATCATCCTAGATGCAAGAAGCCTCAACTGAATCATCTGGCTTTTGCAGATGATGTTATTCTGGTTTGTAAGGGATCATTTCCAGCTTTCTATGTGATGATTCAAAGTTTTAAATTCTTTTCACATACTTCCGGATTGTAGATTAATCAAGAGAAGTCTAATTTCTACGTTGCTGGTGTGGATTCTGCAACTGTTTATAGAATCAAGGATGCTACTGGCTTCAAACATAGCACGCTTCATTTAGATATCTTGGGGTGCCTATCTGTGCAAAGAGGATTTTTGTCGCTGCTTGTGATGTGATAGGTTTTAGTCGTATCACCTAATCAAAGATAAACCTACGGTCCTCTAACTATGGTAGTCAATGGAAGCAGGGTCGAATCCACAGGGAGACAGAGTTTCTAAATTAATATTCAACCAATTCAGCTACTTCAGATGAAATCAGGGAATAATTAATTCAACTAATGAGTAAGCTAAGGAAAATCGACTAAATCGAGGAATCAACTATGGAATAAAAACTAGGGTATTAGGTCGGTCCACCATGCTTATACCAATCAAATAGGGTCAACTACTATCAAAACCTAAGTCAAGAGTCGGGGGATTAGAGCATGTGTTGAGCTATGGTTAAGACTCAACGCTCATAGTTCAACATACACCGCATGTTCACTAACGTAATCAGAACTACTGACGTGTCCTATGCCTCTAGTCGTAAGACGGATCTGTGCAAACAACTATTAACCACAAGCAATCAATGAAATTGTACACTGACATCAATTACTCAATAAGAACAAACCACATCACAATCACCCTAATCAAGCCCTAGAAATTGATAGAAGTCTAAATCACAATCATGGTATAAACATGGCTTTCCTATCTAACACCCTAGAAAGAGAACTACTCACTCATAATTGAATTGACAACAATAAAACTAATATGAAACCCTAATAATTGCATCATGAATAATTAAATACTTAAACTAAGCAATTAAGAATAATAAAAGAGATTAGAGTAAGAAAGAATACCAATAGACAGAAAGCAGAAACTTCTATTGAAATCGAATAGGTTCAATCACCTTTAATCTAATCTAAAGTGTTTAAACTAAGCTAAGAACTATGAGAAATAAACTAGAGTAAAACTAGAATGAAAGATGAATAAAAGATGTCTCTAAAATAATGAGGAAAAAGGTATTTATAATACCCTCCTCAAGTCTAATTAAAATAGGAAACAAGAGACGAATCTGCAACATAATGCACCGGACCCGATCGGGCCAAAACCCACCCGATCGGGCCGAGGTACAAATAAGCCCATTTGGTCTCCTGGTCAACGCATCATCAGCAGCTTAAGTGGAGTGCAAATTTGTACCAACCCGATCCAGCACCCGATCGGGTCTGTGATCGGGTTGGCAGCGAACAAGGCCCAGCAACATCTTTTATGATACGCACAGCACATATACGAATATTGCGGCCCACCCGATCGGGTCCGAGGCATCCACCCGATCGGGCCTGGTGCATTTTTGGGCCAACGTGTTCTTCTCGCAAGCAGCAACAAAATAAGAGCCACGAGCACCCAGCCCGATCGGGTCGGGCAGAGGATGCCAGATCGTGTCTGGTGCATGCCTTCTCGTTCGATCTGATCGGGAACAGCTTGCCCGATCGGGTCTGCGACTTTTGTACCCGATCATAAATACTTCGCCCGATCGGGCCATTTTTGCCCGATCAGAGTACGGAAACCTTCTTTTTGACTCTTTGGCTCTCTAAACTTCACGTTTAGGGGTCTTGGGACCTCCTAAACTACCCATAAAACTCGTGAGCCTTCCTACGTGCCCCGTAACATCTCGTAAAGACGTGGTTGCTTCCAAATGGCTCGGGAATAAGGAGAAAACTCCCTAAAACCTGCAATTAAACACTAAAACACGAAACCACAACTATTTACGATAGTTAGCACAAAATAGCTCCCAAGAGCTCCAATGACGCACAAATTAGCTTGTAAATAAGGGAGAAAAATCTATATAAATACGTGATATCAAACTCCCCCAAGCTAAACCTTTGCTTGTCCTCAAGCAAACGGAACATGAACATGGAATAGATTGTCTCACCCCATGGATAAAAACAAATCAAAGCTCAAAACATTTTCAAGACTAAGAATCGTTCAAGCAGGCAAAATTCAAGTTTGGCTAATCAAATCCATCCAACCACCAATCATTCAAGCAATTTATCAAACTCAAGCATCCACAAGGCATACAAGTCCTGAAAAGGCTCTCACAAGGGTGTCACTCCTCTCAATTTTGTGGCAGGCAAAGAATGTGCCCGAACACTCACCAACCCGACCATAAATACCCTTCCCACTCACTCTCGTGTGTTTAAGAAGGTTCAATGACGCTCATCCTAATCAAGTCGACTCAATCAGCAGAAATACTCTTTAACTTTGACAAACTGACTCGAAATCAATCAAATGAACACTGCAGACACGAGCTCAAGAGGACTTTGGAGGGTTGTAATGGGGCTTAGGTAAGAGGTAGAGGATACTTTTGGGAAATGTGGTGGAAAAACCAAGAAAGGGGGAGCATAAAACATTCAAATAAGGCCTAAGATGGCCTTCAAAACTCCCAACAACACCATAAAACCACGTAAAGTAACCCAACTCTCATAAATCAATGAAGAACTCATAACAAACCCAATTTTAAAGCAATGAAGCAAATATCTCTTTAAGAACGTACGTGAATGAAAGACTTGAATTCTTTTGAACTTTTATTTCATTTTTCTTTCGTTTTTCTGAACTTCATTCACGCAACTCTAAAATTGCTTTTTTTTCTTTTCTTTTTCTCACTCTCAAACCACAAAAAATGCACTTTTAATTCCACAACAACCAACCAAACCAAGAAACCAATCTCAAACTCAACCCATACAAAAACTCCCCCAAGCTAGGCTTGGAATAATATCAAGTGAAGGCCTTGGGCTCATAATAGGGGTTTAAGTAACATGAAACAAGTCATTAAGCTCAGCGGGGCTAAGGAGGATAAAAGAATATCAAAAATTCACTCTGAAGCTCAAGAATAAGACAAAAGAACGCCTCTATCACAGCAAATGCTACAAGTCATCGAAAATCAGACAAGTACGAAGTCAAAGTCAAGATCAATCCACTAAAGAGGAACTAACACACAAGAATAGACTGGATAATAATATGAATCAAATAGGCTACAAAGAGGCCTCACAGTCTAACCAATTCAGGTATGCAGCACAAAGTGGTGTAATATAATCAAATTTTGCTCGAAATCATAGCAATCAAACATCAAATCATAGCCTCAAGATCACAGATGCCCAGCTATTCAGAAAGCATAGTCAAATCATTTTCAAATAGAGCACAACAAGGGGCACAGGGAGGCAACTAAACCAGTCATGGGAACCATATTTTTTTTTGATTTTTTTAGAATTTTTCGAAAGCAGTAAATCTATCCTAGAAAGCAGTAAAAGAGATAGAGAGTACAAACAGAACTCCTCCCCCAAGCTGAACTTGGCAGTGTCCTCAATGCCAAAAGGTGATAAGGACTATGCTAAGAGGAAAAACAATGTTAGTGCCCTTACTCTCGCTCACAAAAAGAAGAAAAATAAAAAGAAAAGGAAAAGGGAAAGAAAAATACGAGTTGCCTCTCGCACAGCGCTGGTTTATAAAGGTCCCGCACGACCCTAATCCTCCCTCTCTCAAATAGGAGGGGCTTGGCAATGAGTGCCACCCTCATCAAATATCTTTCATCTCCAAATGTTCTTGATAATGCCTCCTGACGGCGAGGCAACCTTAGGTGTAGTTGGAACCTTCCCCACACCTACTTCATCCAAAACCTCATCCCTGCAACAAGATTGTTCAAGCATAGGGGCCTTAACTGCATTGGTTAGTTTAAACATCACTTTATCATCACCAACACTAAGAGTTAAAGACCCAGACTTGACATCAATTACAGCACCAGCAGTACACAAAAAATGGCCTACCCAAGATAATAGGAATCTGGGCATCCTCATCCATATCTAACACCACAAAATCAACAGGGATATAGAATTTCCCGACCCACAGGAACGTCCTCTAAAACACCTAGAGGGTATTTTATAGAACGATCCGCCATCTGTAAAGTGATTTGTGTGCATTTAAGGGCTCCCATGTTCAGTTTCTTATAAACAGACAATGGCATAACAGAAACAGAAGCACCTAAATCACACAAAGCCTTATCAATAAAAATAGGTCCAAGATGGCAGGGTATAGAAAAACTACCAGGATCTTTTAACTTTGGTGGGGTTTTATTTTGAATAAAAGCACTGCACTCTTCAGTAAGAGCGACACGTTCTACCCCACCAAAGTCTCTTTTCTTAGTGATCATGTCTTTCAGAAATTTGGCGTAAACAGGCACTTGGGTAATTAAATCTGTGAATGGAATTGTTACCTCAAGGTTCTTGACCAAAGCCAAGAACTTACCCAACTGCTGATCGACCTTGGACTATTGCATCCTGTGAGGAAAAGGTAACCTTAGTGTAAAAGGCGTTTCTGAAACCTTCTCCTTTTTCTTCCCTGTCTGTTCAGCTTCTGCAGGCAAATCGACTTCAGACGTCGAATTCTTCCTTTTTCCTTCCTTTACCACCCTCTTCTTCCCTGCAGTTGGGGTAACCTCATCAACAGGCACTAAAGGGGCATCATATGCAATGCCAATACGAAGAGTGATGGCATTCACATGTTCTCTCTGAACGGCTTGCCCTGGCAATTCCCCCTGCCTCCTCTGAGCATTAGAGCTTGCTAATTGTGCAACTTGAGCTTCGGGAAGTTTGATGTGCTTCTCTTGGGCTCTTTGTGCTTCCTCATTAGATCTTTGCATGGCTAGCATCTGTCGCTCTTGGGCTCTTTGTGCCTCCTCATTTGCCTTTTGCATGCTTAACATCAGTTTCATCACTTCAGATATGGGAGGCTCTTGTGGGTTGTTGTTTTGTGGAGGTGGGGTGGGAAAATTTTGTGGAGTTTGGAAATTATTGTGGTTGTGGAAGTTTTGTGAAGAGGGTCTTTGAAAGTTTTGTGGGGCTTGGTAGTAAGAGGGTTTGGGATGGTTTTGTGGAGGTGGAGGATGGTGGTTTTGTGGGTTTTGGTAGCTATGTGGAGGTTGGAAATTTTGTGGTCTCTGTTGGAAGGCATTTGCTTGCTCCATCTGAAGTTGACTGAACTGACAGTCATGCCCAAAGTGACCCTGAACACCACATACCTCGCAGTAAGATGAGGTAATGGGTGCTACGGCTGACATAGCATTAATGCTCAAAGGAGGTCCTGCTGAGGAAGAGGAATTGAAGGTGTTAATTTGCTGACTCAGCTTCGCCATCTGCGAAGTCAATAATGCAATGGCATCTACCTCCAGTACCTTCCTCGTGAGGCTTCGGGAAGTGGAATGATCATTGGCTGCGAGGTTTGATAGAAACTCGTAGCCTACATCCACTTCCTTATCCAGAAAAACTCCTCCTGCAGACGAATCAACAATACTCTTCGTCTGAGGCTGCAGACCATTGTAAAATGTCTGCGTCAAGAACCATTTGTCCATGTTGTGGTGTGGACACTCTCTCTGTAAATCCCTAAACCTAGCCCACGCTTCCCGTAGTGTTTCATCAGGCTCTTGGGAAAACGTGGCTAGTTTATTTCTGATTTCTTCTGTTTTTGTAGGTGGGTAATACTCTCTCAGAAACGCAGCAGGAATCTCACTCCATTCTATTTCTTTCACATCGTTCAACCACTTCTGGGCTCTATCTCTCAATCAAAACTCGAACAACATGACTTTGAGTTGATCTGGAGTGACGCCGGCATGCTTAACGGTTCGACAAAGTTGTTGAAACCGTTGCAGATGATTTGCCGGATGTTCAGTAGGATGCCCACCAAACTGTTTTGCTGGACCATGCTGATGAGTCCAGGCTTAATCTCAAAATTTGCCGCGGCAATGGTGGGCATAGTAGGTCCAAGGTGTCTGTTCCAGAGGTGTTCAGCTAAACAGGCTGCCTTTCTTTCTGATTTTTCTTTCGGATCCGCCTGATTGTCCTAGTAAGATCGGGATCCGCTGGAATGGGGGAACCGTTTTTGAGACCTGGGCGTACAAAAGAAACAAAAAGAAGCAGTAAAACGTACCTCAATTGGAACAATGAAGTTCCAACGAGGCACAGAGAAGTAGACCAAATAATCAAATAAAAACTTAGAAACTAGCCGTCTCCCCGGCAACGGCGCCAAAATTTGATAGGTTTTAGTCGTATCACCTAATCAAAGATAAACCTACGGTCCTCTAACTATGGTAGTCAATGGAAGCAGGGTCGAATCCACAGGGAGACAGAGCTTCTAAATTAATATTCAACCAATTCAGCTACTTTAGATGAAATCAGGGAAGAATTAATTAAACTAATGAGTAAGCTAAGGAAAATGGACTAAATCGAGGAATCAACTATGGAATAAAAACCTAGGGTATTAGGTCGGTCCACCATGCTTATACCAATCAAATAGGGTCAACTACTATCAAAACCTAAGTCAAGAGTCGGGGGATTAGGGCATGTGTTGAGCTATGGTTAAGACTCAACGCTCATAGTTCAACATACGCCGCATGTTCACTAACGTAATCAGAACTACTGACGTGTCCTAGGCCTCTAGTCGTAAGACGGATCTGTGCAAACAACTATTAACCACACGCAATCAATGAAATTGTACACTGACATCAATTACTCAATAAGAACAAACCACATCACAATCACCCTAATCAAGCCCTAGAAATTAATAGAAATCTAAATCACAATCATGGTATAAACATGGCTTTCCTGTCTAACACCCTGGAAAGAGAACTACTCACTCATAATTGAATTGACAACAATAAAACTAATATGAAACCCTAATAATTGCATCATGAATAATTAAATACTTAAACTAAGCAATTAAGAATAATAAAAGAGATTAGAGTAAGAAAGAATACCAATTGACAGAAAGCACAAACTTTTATTGAAATCAAATAGGTTCAATCACCTTTAATCTAATCTAAATTGTTTAAACTAAGCTAAGAACTATGAGAAATAAACTATAGTAAAACTAGAATGAAAGATGAATAAAAGATGTCTCTAAAATAATGAGGAAAAAGGTATTTATAATACCCCCCTCAAGTCTAATTAAAATAGGAAACAAGAGACGAATCCGCAACATAATGCACCAGACCCGATCGGGCCAAAACCCACCCGATCGGGCCGAGGAACAAATCAGCCCATTTGGTCTCCTGGTCAACGCATCATCAGCAGCTTAAGTGGAGTGCAAATTTTGGACCAACCGATCCAGCACCCGATCGGGTCTGTGATCGGGTTGGCAGCGAACAAGGCCCAGCAACATCTTTTATGATACGCACAGCACCTATACGAACATTGCGGCCCACCCGGTCGGGTCCGAGGCATCCACCCGATCGGGACTGGTGCATTTTTGGGCCAACGCGTTCTTCTCGCAAGCAACAACAAAATAAGAGCCACGAGCACCCAGCCCGATCGGGTCGGGCAGAGGATGCCCGATCGGGTCTGGTGCATGCCTTCTCGCCCGATCTGATCGGGCACAGCTTGCCCGATCGGGTCCGCGACTTCTGTACCCGATGATAAATACTTCGCCCGATCGGGCCATTTTTGCCCGATCAGAGTACGGAAACCTTCTTTTTGACTATTTGGCTCTCTAAACTTCACGTTTAGGGGTCTTGGGACCTCCTAAACTACCCATAAAACTCGTGAGCCTTCCTACGTGCCCCGTAACATCTCGTAAAGCCGTGGTTGCTTCTAAATGGCTCGGGAATAAGGAGAAAACTCCCTAAAACCTGCAATTAAACACTAAAACACGAAACCACAACTATTTACGATAGTTAGCACAAAATAGCTCCCAAGAGCTCCAATGACACACAAATTAGCTTGTAAATAAGGGAGAAAAGTCTATATAAATACGTGATATCATGATGCTATTGTTGAAAGGGTGTGATTGAGAATTAAAGTATGGAGCTCTAGGAATCTGTCTTATGCTGCTAGAATTTTTCTCATTAACTATGGGTTGCTTAGCTTGCATGTGTACTGGGCTCAGGTGTTTATTCTACCTCAATCAGTGCTTCATGAGGTTGAGAAAGTTTACAGAGATTCCCTTTGGAGTGGTTGCTACTATAGCCAGAAAGCAGGTAATGTGGATTGGGATACTATATGTACTCATAAGCAAGTTGGGGGGCTACGGGTGAGTGATATCACGTATTTATATAGACTTTTTTCCCTTATTTACAAGCTAATTTGTGCGTCATTGGAGCTCTTGGGAGCTATTTTATGCTAACTATCGTTTATAGTTGTGGTTTTGTGTTCTAGTATTGAATTGCAGGTTTTAGGGAGTTTTATCCTTATTTCCGAGTTATTTGGAAGCAACCACGGCTTTACGAGATGTTACAAGGCACATAGGATGGCTCACGAGCTTTATGGGTAGTTTAGGAGGTCCCAAGACCCCTAAACGTGAAGAATAGAGAGCCAAAGAGTCAAAAAGGAGTTTTTCGTACTCTGATCGGGCAAGAAATGGCCCGATCGGGCGAAGATATTGTGATCGGGTGGAGAATTTGCGGACCCGATCGGGCGGACGTTGCCCGATCCGATCGGGCGAAATAACGAAGAAAAATAGGTAGAGCGTCTCAAGCCCAACCCGATCGGGTGCCATTTGGCCCGATCGGGCGGGCCCACTTTATACCAAAATTTTTGCGTGCCACAAGCTGCGTACATCAGTAAGAAATCTGGGCCTTGACTTGAAGCCCACCCAATCGGGTGCTGCTGCCCGAAGCCCATCGGGTGGATGATCCTACTCACTGCTTGCTGGGCTGCGCACTAAATAGAGCAACATGCTGGGCCATTGATTGATGATGTTGATGTTGTGTAATGAGGGGACAAGGGGACAAGCTGTGGCCCATTAATTTATGTTGCTGCATGCTGCGTTTATGTTACACGTTGGCTGGAGACCCGATCCTGGACCCGATCGGGCCAGCGATCGGGTGGGCCCTATTTGTTCCATTTGTTGCTGCTGTTCAAGTGGAAGCAAGGTAAAAGAAGTTGGTGATTTTTTTTACTATGGACCCGATCGAGTGGTCCTTTGCCCGATCGGGTCCCGTGCACGACGACGCGGATTTTTCTATTTTTAATCCCGTTTTAATTAGGCTTGAGGGGGTATTATAAATACCTTTTCCTCATTATTTTAGAGAGATCTTTATTCATCTTTTATTCTAGTTAGACTCTAGTTACTTCTCATTGTTCTTAGTGTAATTTAAACACTTTAGATTAGATTAAAGGTGATTGAACCTATTTCGATTTCAATAAAAGTTCCTGCTTTCTGTCAATTGGTATTCTTTCTTACCCTAATCTCTATTATTATTCTTAATTGCTTAGCTTAGTTATTTAATTATTCATGATGCAATTGTTAGGGTTTCATATTAGTTTTGTTGTTGTTAATTCGATTATGAGTGAGTAGTTCTCTTTCTAGGGTGTTAGATAGGAAAGCCATGTTTATACCATGATTGTGATTTAGATTTCTATCAATTTCTAGGGCTTGATTAGGGTGATTGTGATGTGGTTTGTTCTTATTGATTAATTAATGTCAGTGTACAATTTCATTGGTTGCTTGTGGTTAATAGTTGTTTGCACAGATCCGTCTTACGACTAGAGGCCTAGGACACATCAGTAGTTCTGATTACGTTAGTGAACATGCGGCGTATGTTGAACTATGAGCGTTGAGTCTTAACCATAGCTCAACACATGCTCTAATCCCCCGACTCTTGACTTAGGTTTTGATAGTAGTTGACCCTATTTGATTGGTATAAGCATGGTGGACCGACCTAATACCCTAGGTTTTTATTCCATAGTTGATTCCTCGATTTAGTCGATTTTCCTTAGCTTACTCATTAGTTTAATTAATTCTTCCCTGATTTCATCTGAAGTAGCTGAATTGGTTGAATATTAATTTAGAAACTCTGTCTCCCTGTGGATTCGACCCTGCTTCCATTGACTACCATAGTTAGAGGACTGTAGGTTTATTTTTCATTAGGTGACACGACTAAACCATGTCAGTGAGGAAGGTCAATGTTTGGAACAAGGCTGCAGTAGCTAAGTATGTTTGGGCTTTGGAAACAAAGCAAGACAGTTTATAGATCAGATGGGTTCACTCTGTGTATATTAAGGAGGAGGATTGGTGGGAGTATAATTCCCCTGCTGATAATAGTTGGTATTGGAAACAGGTGTGCAAGTTAAAGAATGATCTAAAACTGGTTATCTCTAGAGCTCATTAGAATAATATGCATTTATTAGTATTATGAAGGTCTATGATCTGATGATAGGAGGGTCTGAGAGGATACATTGGGATAAGCTTGTATGGAATAGACTGTCTATTCCCAAACATACATTAATCTGCTTGTTAGTTATGCATGGAAGATTGAAATCTGCTGATAGATTGATTGAGTTTAGTGTGATCAGTTCAACTAGAAGGGCAATAGTATTTATTAGATATTTTACTCACTTGGTTGATGAGTGTATTGTTTCCTACTACAAGAGTCCCTTTGCTAATCACATAAACTTGGAAACCAATGTTGTAGATAACGGAATGAATAATATCATGATGGATTAGGCTCCACAGACTCAACAAATTTATGTGGCTGAGTTATTAAGGTCGTTTGTTCTTAGATGGATCTTAATTAGCTTTATCCTTATTGTTTGTTTGATTTGTTTGCTTTTGTAAAAAGAGAGATTCCCTTAGCATCTTTTCTGATTTAGGTTATCCAATGTTTAAAATCCCTCCACTATACAAATGGCACTAAGGTGTGAGGTGAGGACAAAGTATTTTATTGGGAGAGAAGAAACTCACTAGAGAAGAAAATTTGTCTTAAAAGATAGATTGCTACTTCCATCTCTCTGAAAGGAAAGCAACTCTAGTTAAAATTATAAGTGTTTGAGTAAAAGTCTATAAAAGTGTAAGTATTCGAATGTTGTAAACCTTTCTCTTTTAATAAAAAGTTTTCCTTTAGAAGGGAAAGTTACTCATTCGAATCTTGTATCCTAGATAAAATATTTTCTTGTTTAAAATCCAATTATGAAAAACGTAATCTAGTTAGAGACTACGAGCTAAGGTAGGAAATGAAATAGAACTGTTGTGATTGCTTTAAGAGAGGTTTGATCGAGGTTAGCCACCTTGGTAAAGCGGGAAGATGAGTACGTTGTAGGATCCACTACCAACTAAGTAATTGTATTGGTTAAAACTCTCTATCTAGTTCATTGCAAAGCATGATGGACTTTTAAGCATAGGAAGTAATTTATTTAAGACACAAGTGGTAGAACTGTGATAATTAGTACAATTAAAAGTCATTAAAAATAATTAACTGTAATAATTATTCTCAATAAATGCATTATAATATTACATTCTGTGTGCGCTATATGGTATATTCTGTTAGTAATATATTCTTTTTGGTATATTATTAAGTTAATTATAGCCTAAAAATAAGAGGTTTAGTGGAATAAGGATTTAAAAATAGTTATGCAAGGCTTATAGGTTAAATAATAAGGAGGTTGGTGAGGTGGACAAAAAATTGGAAAATAATTAGAAAAGTAGAGTAAAATGGAAAATATTTCATAAACTTGCAATTTAAGGTGATTGTTTCTTATTAATACTTTTATGCCCTATATTTTTTTTATTTACTCTTCATTTGGTGGTTACAAGTGAGTGTTATAACTTGCAGTAATTTCTTACAATTGTTTCTCCTTAATCCTTTATTTCTTGTGTTCTCAAAAGGGGATTTCAATTTTCCCTTTTATATATTCTTGATTTTTCTTTTGTGAAAGATCAACTTGAATATTTCTTTTCTACTAGTTCTTTTCTTCTCTATCTTCTTATAACTTTTCGGCATAAGTTTATGTGACTCCAACCTTTCACCCAAAAGTGTTTTTGTGATAGTAATATGCTAACATTAGTGCTCGAATCGACGAATAGAGTGGAACATTGTGATTGCGCCATATAATTGTTCTCTAAATCAGTGGTTCCAAAATGCAATGTTCTCTTATTTCGTTCTTGTTCGCTTAGTAGCCTTGCAAACACTCCATATAACTAGAAATTAGAATGTAAAATGGAATCTCCCGTAAGTTCTAGAGAACATGCATTGCATTTCTGTACTGAATTGTTTATCTCTATTTTATAAGGGAAGAGGGGAGGTGGAGACCAAAAAGAAAAAAAGGAAAAATAAAAAACCCCAAATCCAAAAACTACCGTAAAAAGTCAAAAAAAATGTCAAATAACACCAAACCAAAATCAGTCAATAGGGTATATCAGACACACGCTAGTACCATTCTTCGTCCGCTCAACTGAAATGCAATGCCCAACAAACAAAACGCAGCCCCAACCAAACAGACAGAACACGGAATGAACCTTCATTTCATTTTTAATGTACACGGAAAAGCGCCCATTTTTTCTCTCTCCTCTGTCAGTTTTTTTTTTAAATTAAAAATGTCTTTTAACCTTCCCAGTGGACCACTTCTCTCATTATTTCCCTCCTCAACCAAAACTCATGTTCTCGATCCACTTTCAACTCTCTTTCCCTAAAAACTTCTCACCTTCTTCCTCCTCCTTCAATTCACCATTTTGCTCCACTTTCTCCTCTTGGAATTCACCATATTTTTGGAATTTCACCTCACAAAAACGCATTTTTGCTTCCCTTAGTTGAACTCCAATGGATATCAACAGCGAAGTTAATGTTGCGAGCAAGTATTCAGATGAACAAGAAATTTCTAATGCAATCCCGCACGAAATTGTTCATCCACAACCAAAATTGTAAGTTTTGGAGGCTAAAAATTCAATTTTTTTGTTATTCTTCGATGAACCTTCTATATAATTATGATAAACATTCTATTTTTTTTTAAGTTTCAATTTTTTTTGGAGAAATATTTTGGTATTTTTCGTTTTTTTAGTAGACTAAACGTTTTTTTATGAGTGCGTCTTATGGTTTATATGAATAAACATCAAGAAAAACTTTTTTTGCTGATTATTAACGTATTTTTGTGTTTTAGGACGTCAGTTATTTTTCTACAATTTTTAATTTTTTGGTAATTTTTTTTATATAACGATGAACCTCTTAAGTTTATGGATGAACTTCATTATGTTTTGGCTGAAACATCTAATTCATTTTTGCTCTGAACCTCATAACAAGAGTTTCAATTTAATACATAAATTTGGATGAACCTCATCACATGCAAAATCGATCTCGTAATTTTCTTTGACAAAAGTTTCATTTTGGGCAAATTGGACCAAAATGAAGATTAATTTAGGTATTTTTTTTGATAATTTTTATACTAATTTGTCAACGAAGAACAAGTTTTTCTTTTTTTTTGATAATTTTTTGTTAGAATCAAGTCAGTTTTTTTGGGTAAGTTTGTGCTATTTGTTTGGTAATTTGTTTGGTCAGTTTTGTTTTGGTAATTTATTTGGTAATTTTTGGCAATTTTTTTTAAAAAAATTGATTAACCTCTTAGTTTTGGGATGAACCTTTTTGTTTTTTTTTTTTTTTTGTGGTAATTTTATTTCTATAGATTTTATATGCAATTTTATTTTAAAATTAATGAACCTTTTTCTTTAACGGATGAAGCTTATTATTATTAGGATGAACCTCTTTCAGTTTATTTGCTTTTTAGAAAATGGTTTAAAAGTGCTTTTTTCCGATGAACCTTCTTGTTTTTAGGATGAACCTTTTTCTGTGAATCTCTTTTATTTTTTACTTTTTAAAGATCGTGGTTTTTTTTGGTAATTTATTTCGTAAATTTGGTATTATTTTAGAATAAATAAAGGTCGTTTTTATTGGTAATATCTTAAATTTCTTGAACCTTTGCTAGTTTTATTTAGATAATTTTATGGAACTTTTTTAAAAAATAGATAAACCTTCTTTTATTTTTAAGGATGAACCTTTTTTTTAGGATGAACTTCTTTCATTATTTTTGTTTTTTAAAAAATCATCTTGTTTTTGGTATTTTTGTTCGTAATTTTGGTATTTTTGAGAAGAAATAAAGGTCAATTTTCTTTTGTTACTTTTTTGGTTATTTTTGAGGATGAACCTTATTTCTTTACGATGAACCTCTTTTAGTTTGTTTGATTTTTAAAATTGATGAACCTCTGTCTCTTTTTTAAGTAATATTAGGTAATTTCACGTAATTTTAGGTAATTTTACAAAAAAAATTCGGTGAGGTTTTGGGTAATCTTTTGTTATTTAAAAAAAAAATCAATGAACCTATGGCAGTTTTAGGATGAACCTTCTAATTCGTTTTTGGATGAAACTTTTTTAGTTTTTTTGGATGAACCTATATGTTTTAGGATGAACCTACCTATGTTAGTTCTTGGATGAACATATGTTAGTTTCTTGGTAATTCATTATTTTTTAGGATGAATCTATGGCATTTTTTTCGATGAAACTTCTAATTGGTCTGTTTTTAATGAATCTTTGTCATTGTTTTTTATTTATAAATTTCTTTTATATTAAACTCAGTGTTTTTATGTAATTCATTGATTTATGTTTTATTTTTAAAAAAAAATAGGAAACAAAATAGTGAATAAGATGCGCCATCGGTGACGATGAATAAGAAGTCGAAGAGAAACAAAGTGATGAAGAAAAAGTGCCATTCTTGAAATAGGAAACTTTGTGTTGATGAGTATATGCAATTATTGGATGCAAATCTTTATCTTGCCAGAGGTAATTATCAAGAGGATTAATCAAGTATGCAGAATTTACCTTTGGCAAGGAAATGATAAATACATGAATCCTGGCTATGTAAACTAGGAGAAAGTGTGCAGCAAGAAGAAATATGGAGGCTTGGGAGTGAGGGACATCAAACTCTGGAATCTTTTGGCAGTTAGTAAACAAGTGTGGGCTATTGCTGAAAAGAAAGACACTCTTTGGGTTAGATGGGTTAACTCAGTTTATATTCATGATGAAAACTGGTGGCAGTACCACCCTAGATCCAATGCTAGTTGGGTTTGGAATTATTTTTGAAAAGTAAAAGAGCAAATTACACAAGCAGCTTGGTTGCCTCAACCTGGCCAAGTCTTTTCAATTGGAAAATGCTATAAACAAGCTCAGGTTATGGATACTAGGGTTACTTGGGATAGGGTGGTCTGGAATAGACTCAATACCCCTAAACAGAGCTTCATGTTGTGGTTAGCAGCTCAGCAAAGACTTATGACAAGAGCTAGGCTTAGGAGGTATGGTGTGTGTACTGATGATACATGTACAATCTGTGGCTCTCACACTGAGAGTATTGATCACCTGCTGTTCCACTGTTATTTCAGCAGGATGGTATGGGAAGAATGCCTGGACTAGATTATGATCAGGAAAAGATGGACTAGAATTACTGATTGCTTGGCTTGGATCAGCAGGAGAGGTGGCTTATCTCAAGCAAGAAGACGAGTGGTTTTTGCTGTGGTTGCTGCTGTGATCTACAATATATGGATAGCTAGAAATAGAGCTCTTTGTAGTAATTGTGTTCCTAGTGTTGCTAGCTTTGTCTCTTCCATTAAATTTGTAATTAGGACTAGGATTAATTTAGTCTATAATTCAAAGGCCTTTACTAAGATACAATCTTGGCTAGATGAGCTCAAATGTAATTGATTACACTTAGGTGTTGGGGAGCCTTCCTAGAAGGGTTGTCATCATCTTTGAGCAAGTGTATTTGTGTTTGGTGATCTATATATTTCTTTCATTTACCAAAAAAAAAACTAAGTGTTTTTATGTAATTCATTAATTTATGGTTATTCATTAATTCATTAATTTTTTATTAATTTTGTATGTTATTTATTTATGTAATTTTTTAATGTAATTCTTAATTTTTTTTTATGTAATTCTTTATCCCTTCTTTTATATGATCATTAAACTAGTTAATTGTTTTATTACCATATGTTCATTATATATCATAACTTGTTCATTTGCCTAAAATAAGATGTTTCTTAAATTTGCCTAAAACAAAGAGAATATTTTTGGGCAAATGATTTCAAAATGTAATTAACCATATGTTTATTAATTTTAGAACACATTTCATTTTGGGCCAACCAGCAGTTCATTCAAAAGTTACCTCATTTTCCTTGTTTATTATATTGTACAATGAACACTTGATGTAAATAAAGGAACAACTTGAAAAACCATAATGAAATTAGTATTATGTTAAAAAAATATGTCTATGTTAATTAGGAACCATTTTTTGTTAACGTTGATTTTACAATGAACATTGGTTTTGGATAAATGAACATAAACATTGGGATCATGTTAAAAAAACATGTTCAAATGAAATGAAACTAATATTTTTTTTAAGTTGATTACAATGAACATTAGTTATCAACAAATGAACATATAGTTTAAAGAAATGAATATTAGGATTATAAATGAAAAAAATTTGTTCAAACAAATTGAAGCTAACATTTATTCGAAAATAAGTTGATTTTACAATGAAAATTCTATATCACTAAATGAACATATAAAATAAACAAAAGGTACGTACATAATTTTAAGTAACTTTTTCATTGAAATTTTAGTTTATTTTACAATGAACATTTCATATGAATAAATGAACATCTTTAACATTTAAAATGAACAATTCTTTAAGGAGAAAATAGATGGATGAGAAAAGAAGCGGGAAATTTTGGGCAAACAGATTCAAAATATTCAATAATATTAAAGTTGATTTTACAATGAACATTGATTGTGGATAAATCAACATCTTCAATACCCATAATAAACATCAGGATTATGTTAAAAACGACATGTACGTACAAATGAAATGAAACTAATATTTTTTTTAAAAGTTGATTACAATGAACATTGGTTATCAACAAATGAACATTCTATATAACTAAATAAACATCTACAATAAGTTGATTTTACAATGAACATTCTATATCACTAAATGAACATCTACAATAAACAAAATGAAAGTACTTAATTGTTTTGTTGATTTTACAATGATCATTTTATATGAATAAATGAACATATTGAACATTAAATATGAACAATTCTTTAAGGAGAAAATAGATGGTTGAGAAAAAAAAGCGGGAAAAATTTTGGGCAAATGAATTCAAAATATTTAATAATAGAGGAGAGAGAGAAAATTTGGGTCTATCTGTCATTGTTCATTGTATATAAAATGATGTTCATTGATTAAGATTACATAGAAAAAAAAAACCTCTAGTTCTGCGATGTTCATTGCAAATGAACTAAAGGTTCATTATGTTAGTGTTTGTGTATTTGAGCTTGTTCGCTTGTTTTGAACTGGTTTTAAGTTGGAAAGGTCCAACCTAGTTGGTTCGTTCCTCTTTTGATTGGTTGTTAGGTTGTGATTGATTTGGTTGATCTAATATATTTTCTCTTACTTAGCAAAAAAAGGTTCATTATGTTGAGCGCACCATGCGCATCATGGGGGCATGTGTATAATGGAATTTGCGAAAATCAGTAACTTAACATATACAAATCCCATATTTCTTAAATTAGGAAGGAAAATCCCATGATTGACTCCCAAATATCATATGCTATCTTATTCCTTCCATCTTTACCTCTCGAAATCAAAATTTAATACAAAGAACCACATGATTTCTGATCAGTCTGCACAATTCTTTTACACAAATAAGAATCTCAAATTCATCCCTAAACTTGCGTTTAGCAAAGCTTGGCATTTCCATGACTCTTTTCAACTGGAATCCATCTCTATACTATAGAGGCTTTCAGTTTCCCATGGGTACTTTTAAGAGAAAAAGTATCCTTCTTTGTGCACTATTGAATTATGTCGCCGCTCTTCAAGTACTAAAATTTTCACTCAAAACCGATCTCTCAGAAAACAAACCAAGAAGAGTAACGAAGTAAAAAAAAAGGCAACAAAAGGTAATTGTGTGCCTTATTCATGCTTTGTTGTTCGTGTGATTCGTAATGCTTTGAGTGAGAAAATAAACACAAAGGCATAATTGACAATTTGACATACAATCTATAGTCAAAAAATATTTGTTAAACAAAATATAAATTGCCTTAATTCGTCAAAATTTGTAATAAGCAAGGGAGAACTTTCTTATAATAGTATTTTATAAGTAAATTGACAAACAAAAATACTCTTATCAACCCCCAAAATTAGCAATTTCCGTCACTTTCTTTGGTTTTTCACATGCATCAAACCAATTCAAATGAAAATTTACACAAGTGAAATAAAAAAAGTATGGAACAAATTACTAACCCAAAAATGCAATATTGTTATTCAAGAGCATAAATTAATATTTAATCAAAGCGATACCGGTCTAGAAATTAGCGGACGCGGAACCACCAAAGCGAGACCACAATCACCAATGTCCATCACTTTTAAAAAAAGATTTAAAAATTTTCACAAATTGAAAATTTATATTGTGGAGACAGAAAGAGTGAAAAAGAAAATCATTAGGTCTTCAGATCTAGAACATCAAAATATCTGGACTGGGACGGCAAACACGGCGATATTGTGGTGATGAACTCAGATGCATGACCCAATGACGGGGCATCACCGGCGAGCACTTGGCGGTAGAAAAGGAACATATAGATAGGAGAGTAGCATGAGGAAGGAAACTAACAGTAGGTGAATAGAGTGGAGGGAGACTGACAGTGAGGGATGATTAAAAGAAAAATGGAAGAGACTACACAGTGGGTCGTAAGACAACCAAGACTATTTTCTAAAGGCAAATTAAAAGTCTAAGGATATTTAGACAAACTAAGGCCAAAGGCATAATGACAAAATTTTATGGTTATACTAAATCAAGTTTATAGCCAGGGGGTGTTTGACAAATGGCTTTTGGGTGCCTTTTTAAATTATAAGGTATACATATGTCATTTTTCATTCGTAAACAAGTGTAAGTCTTCTCTTTTACTTTCGCTAACAACACAATATTCTCCTAAACAAAAGTTAAGTATTAATACATGTCTACGACTAAATATTTCTTGACCATGTTTTTAACGCATGAAATAGAGTAAAGTATGAGCTTATAATCATTGTCACTTATACTTTGTTTGTTTTGTTATAAAGGTTGTTTTTTAGTATTGTGTTGTTCACTTTACCTGAAAACTACTCAATTGCTATAAACAATTGGATTAGATTGAACTAAACTAAACTGAACTTAAATGATCGAATATTGAAATGTGAGAGTAAAAGTATTGAAAACAACTGAACTGAACTTGAATGACAATTGAATTCTGAGCGGAATATAGCTGCATTTTTCAGAATTTGTTATTATCACAACGTGATTCTTTATGTTAGTGTGAAAATTTTTTGTTATATATTATTGTGGGTTGTTATATTTAATTTGACAATAAGAATACATTTTTTATATTTTTTGCACGCATCGCATGCATATGTGGCTAGTATATATACTCCCTCCGTCCCATATTACTTGATAGTTTGACCGGCAAAAAGTTTTAGGAGTGTTATTTGACTTGTTTATTTTATTGTGAGTAGTTAGTTGTTGGTATTATTTAAGTTCATAAAGTACAATGTGGGACAAATGTGTGTCATAGGGTATTACAAAAGTAATATAGAAAGCAAAAAGAGAGAGAATGCAAAAGTGGGACCATGCCATTTTTAGAAGTGTATCAAGTAATATGGGACAGACGAATATAGGAAGTGTAACAAGTAATATAGGACGGAGGGAGTATATAGAGAGTCGGATTCTACTAAAAACCTATACTTTGTTTGAAAATTAATAGTCCTGATTGGATAAAAGGGTATATGTAAGATTTATAAGGGTACATATTACGATTAGAGGGTGCACATGCTTCTAAAATCAAAGTTGTCCGTATTTAGAAAGATGCGTGCCATTAATGAAAGCACGCGTACCCCTTTTATGTTAACATGTACCCCTTTACTTGGTTTTCAGGGTGAAAACAGTTTTCACCTTATCTCTTCAACATAGGAAAAGGATAATAATATAGGAAGAAGATCCAATGAAAACTGCTATCACTGTGAAAACCAAGTAAATGGGGTACATAGGACTCATAAAAGGGTACGCGTACAATCATAAATGACATTTTTGTAAATACTGACAACTTTGATATTAGCAGCACAACTTTGATGTTAGAAGCACGCATACCCTTAATTAGTAATATGTACCTTTGTAAATATTATATGTACCCCTTTTTTCCTACCAGGACTAACTTTTTTTTATTAAAATGCATACCAAACCTAAAGAATTGTTATCTTAGTTATAGAAACCTGAATTAAAGTTTTTTGAAACTCCCTTAAAAGATTTTATACCATGTGATTCATGTCTTTTATTTTGCATGTTCTTCCCTCCGTTCTTTTTGCTCTTTATGTACAAATTATAGTGAAAAATTGACTATTAACATCTCTAATTGTATATGAGTATAAAATATGAGAAGTTGACATTCTTAAAGCACATATTGAGACGAGAGTAATAAAGATTCAACATGGCTATGTTTAATCCATGTAGAACAAAAAACGATATATTTAGATTTCGATATTTTTATGAACAATATCTTTACATATTATTACTTACAAACTGAAAAGTTTAAAAATTATTAATTTGAAATTTTGGAGGAGAATTCGATATTCAAGGTCGTCTACACCAACATGATTACTTAAACGACATCCAGTCCATAACCTCTATAAGCGACTCTATGATGGTTCAATTCCAGACTGTACAACCTCTAGATAAGTATCACGTTTCTTACCTTTCACAATTTCACATAGCCATAAGCAAGGCGATATAAAGTAGCACTTAATCTTCAATCGTTCTGTCAAATGCAATAATACTTTAATAATTGCTTTAGCAAGTTTTAGTCAAAGAGGGCTCTAAGAGTTTGTTCTCTTAAACTTATTAGCACTTATCTGAACTCATTTGAACTTAGCTGATCTGATCCAAACTCATTTAAACTTATTTAAACCTTATTTGTGAGGGTTAGATCTGTTTGAACTTATTTTTTCGGATGAGAACTTGAAAAATAAACTATTTCATTAAACAACAACTTAATCCCTCCCCCACGCCCTCATGAAACAGCTTTGCTGCAAGCACAACATCATCGAACTCAATTTGATGGATCACTTACACCCTTCTCCAAAAAATTGACATTGTCCTTTGCAATTCCAAAGGGTAGATCCTTGGAGCAACGACTTCTAAAATGGGGCAAGCCTTACTTAATAGCGGAAGCAATTGCTCTTCGCAATGAGATCCTAAAAGCTCAAGGCATGAATGATACCAATCACGACTTCATTATTAAAGGCGACAACCTAAGCACTATCAATAAAATTAAAAGGATGCTAACACCCCATGAATTACTTAGATCCTACTTACAGATATCAAATAGTTGATGACAGACTAATATTACTTACAAACTCATATCATACTGTTAATGTCCAATAAAATCTTATTCCTATTTCAGCATTAAACAATTTAGGATTCATCTAGAAAAAAGAAAGTTTCTTGTATCTTGTAAAAGAATTGCTTAAAATTAGGTGAAAGTTTATTGTTATTTACAAAGCTTAGAGGACAAATGAAAACAATAAATAGCTGGAAACATAAAGCTCAGAAAATTTGTCAAACATTTCAACTTGAAACCAGACCTGATAACTCCTGGAGGTTTCCCGCAATTTCAGTGACATTGCAATTTGCAATCTCAATTCTTTTATCTGATCACTACAACTCTAACTCCGCGTTCATGGCGCACGATCGAAATCCATTCGAAGAGGATGTCAATCCTTTTGCGGTTTGTTCTATATCTCTTGTTCTGCATTTTCATTTTTGTCTTGTTTTCTCGCGGTAGTAGATTGATTATGGTGTTATTGTTCATATTTCTGAATTTACATTGTTGTTTCTTT
Organism: Patellifolia procumbens; assembly: GCA_947645195.1. Classification (NCBI taxonomy): domain Eukaryota; kingdom Viridiplantae; phylum Streptophyta; class Magnoliopsida; order Caryophyllales; family Amaranthaceae; genus Patellifolia; species Patellifolia procumbens. The sequence continues at coordinate 902,914 of CANSGD010001144.1, forward strand.
TTCCTGGGACTGTGAGATCTATTTCGATTTGCATTTTTCCCTTCAGCACATCCTTTTCAGACAATGTACGTGCTTGCATGGATACCTGAAATTCTTTTCATTGATAATCTTGATTGTTTTGTTGTTGGAGATTCGAATCAAGCTTTAAATGTCACTGCATTCGTCGAGGCCGTTCCTGAGATTTCCTGGTAATTTGGAAAGAAGAAATAAGTTTGATTAGAGATTTTGTGTTTTTTGTTATTTTTGGAAATGGATTATTTGTCTGATTGAAGTTTGTAATTGTAGTGTTTCTAATAAGTGAATATTCTTCCAGTAGTCCTATTTGTAGCTGGAATAAATCATGCAGTATAACTGTAAACCTATTAAGAGATGTTTATTGATCCTTCTGATCAATGGTTTAGTCTCAAAATTAGTTATGTTTAACCGTGAGTGGCGGGCTTTGGCATCCTCATACTGTGCCTTGACGTTTCGTGATTGACGCAATGTTTTCATGCTAACCAAGCATCTCTTGAAGCCTATTACTGAGGCTAACTACAAGCAAAGCTGTCTCACGCATGAGACCTGATCAGTGAAAAATTCTTACACCAAGAATTGACGAGTGAGATTACACCAAGAATTGACGAGTGAGATTACACCAAGAATTGACAAGATGAAAAGATTTTTCGTAGTTCTAGAGACTGGTATTGAGAGAAATATTCATTTTTTTGTTCCGTTGTGATGTATGAACTAAAATTGAAAATGCATGTCTTGCTGTTTGTTACTGCTGGGAAGAGGTAGTGCTAGAATGAAATCATGCTGCAAAAATTTACAATAAAAGACGACGATTTAATAGAGATGGCTGAGAGCTCCTACTGACGTCTACCATAAATTAGTTGCATACTTGCATCTAACTTGCAGGTGTTTAGAACAGAAAACATTTTTGTGAAAATGTATATGGAACATATCCAAAAAATAATAGGTCTAGACGTCTAGTAGTTATTACTGGTATGAGAGAAATTGTAGGTTTTATTTTTAAATTTTATAACAAGTTTGGTAGTAGCATGAGAAGAGAGATGGAGGTGGTACGTAAATAGTGCGGTATAAAATACTAAAAGTCAATTCTCATGAAGGGGTGAGGCTCAACTGCAAAAACCTTTGACTCATATACATGAAAAGGCCCCCCGGGTACAGGACTACCTGGTGGTAAGTGTAAATCTATGGCGTGGTATCATGAGCCAGTCTATTGAAATCTGTCACGTGTTACCAACATCTTGGTTCAAGTGCGACGCAACTTATTATAACTACTTTTGATGGACAATATTTGATAAATTAGGGTCAACAAACCATCTTTTCGTATGCTACTTGCCTACACGAACATCTATATTAATATTTCATTCATACCCAATTTAATTTTTCTACTTTTCTCGCATTGAAAAAATTAAGACATAGCCGTTTTGGTTTGACTTATCAACAGAGTAGATTCTTGTATGTGACCTTGGATTAGTTTAATTCTCCATTTCAATTTCAGCATTCTTGTTAAGTGTTGATCTTTTACTTTCTTTGATATTTTTGTCATATATGTTACCTCTTACCTTTCTTCAACAAGTTTGGCCATACTTTTCTAAGTTCCTTGATGTATTTAACAAATGATGTTCTGAGTTTTCCTATTTAGTCAAATCATTTCAACAGCCGTTCTATTTGATTTCAATTTATTTTCTTAATGACTTTCACATGATTTCTTTTAAGAAGTTACATGCCAAATAAATTCATGGTGCTGCTGTGGTCCCTCATGTGTCACTTTGACCATATTTTCTGATGTCTACAATCTAGTTCGTAAGACAACATTAAATCTAAGGAAAAGGATGGTATAATATCGGTTCAGAAGCTTTGGTGAATACAAGCATAAGTTGGTGCTAGTGAGATTTAATACTGATTACTTATGCAGTTCAATGACTATCTTGAAGCTCGGTAGGATCAAGGGACTATGCTCTTTGCTTTAATGGTTTTTGTTAAAGAGATATACACATTGTTCTGTTCCAAACTGTAATTTTACTGGAAGGTAATGATCATTACAGGATCAGCCTAAAGGAAAAGGATCTAAGCAATCAACCTTTAATGGAGGTGCTTTTTACATGCCTGTAAGTGGCTTCTAACTGTATCACTTAATGTTTCTTTTGGCATTCCCTTGTTTATGTTTAGAGCTTTCTTTCATAATATGCAGCAATCAATCTTTCAGTTTTTGTAATCATATATTGATTTGTTAATTTTCTGTTCTTGATCTGCTAATTTGCTTTGATATGTTTGATGGTGATTCATTTATGATTTGTCTTACTGAGGATATACTCTTTTTATGTGTTGATAATATGAATCTATAATGGTAGAATCCTGGTAGTGTTCCTCCTGCCCCCAACCCTGTTCTCTCACCACTTCCTTCAGAGCGTGCTGATTACAATCGTGGTGCAACTGTTGATATTCCTCTTGAAAGTGGAATGGTATGATATAACTTCCATTGAGATTGCAAAAGAGCAAGCACAATATTGCCTTTTATGGTAGATGCTGTAGAACTTATCTTTTGTAGTTCCTATTGTTTTGCGGCTTTTTCAATTTTAGGATTTGAAGAACAAAGAGAAGGAGCTTCAAGCTAAGGAGGCTGAATTAAAAAAAAAGGAGCAGGTATCACTCTTTCATAATTCAGAAGGTTTAGAACAACTTTTATAACGAGCATTAAAGATTTCAAATTTCAAGGAGAATGATATTATGATCTCACATATCTTCTGGATGAGTTATTATTCTGTATCTTCCAACCCTGTTTTATCTTTCGAAATCTAGATTATAATGCTTATAACTGGATTTCTTATAGAAACATTCCTGAAGACATGAATAATTCTCATGGTATTAGTCTTAAAATATCACAACTATGTGGTGAATACTGCTATTGACACTTATTTTAACCTCCTTCATGGATATAGGAACTGAAAAGGAGGGAAGATGCCATCTGTCGGGGTAATTAACTTCTTTATTTATGTGAAAGCATAGAATAAGGTATTATGAATTGGCATGGGCATTGGCATCTGATATAAAATCGTAAATCCTCTTTTTTGCAGCTGGTTTTGTGATAGAAGAAAAGAACTGGCCTCCGTTTTTCCCTCTTATCCATCATGATATTCCAAATGAGATACCTGTTCATCTGCAGAAGCTACAATATGTTGCATTTACCACGTATCTTGGTATGTTACCAAGTTTTTTAAGGCACATAGATGAGTACTATTGCATACTTCGCCTCTAGTACGGCATTGCTTTTTTATGGTTTTAACGTTATGTAATGTTGACATGGGATCAAGTGTGATCCTTGTAGACTACTGCTATTTGTGAAGGGTTTTCCGCTTTTTTCAGTTTGTTGCTGCCTTGAGAGTGGGAGATCCCTGCCTGGATATCCATCCATAATGTTCCTGTGGTAGTATAAAATGGCGAAGCAATATATTTGATTGAATTGGATTTTTTTTAACTTTGTCTTAGTTGCACAATTCCTAGAACCGTCAGATGAAAATTCCCACAACCTCATGCATTTTATATCTATTTAAAAGTTTATCTTTTTCCTTTTGGAAAACCAAAATTTCTCTACTAATTTCGTTCCTTTTTGTTTATGAACTGTAGTTTTGTTTTCACCTAAATGTCTTGCTTTTAGGCAAATAGTTATGCCAATTCTAATGATTATGTATGCATTTTATTTGGCATGACATATGTGAGGAGTTCTTGCTTGACCTAACTTCTTATCTTATCGACTATTTAGGGGTCATTCAAATCATTACAAAGAAAGGGAAAAGTAATGTCAGCAATTGAATCAAGAAAATGAGTTTGATTATATTATTCTTTTGTTATCCACGCTCCTCGCTCTTCCATCGTCTATTATCCTCCACACCCACTATCTCCCTAAACACTGCCCTCCTTTTCTCACTTCTCGAAGAAGCCAAGCTCCATAGTACTAAAATGCATAACGACCAATTAGAGGTTGAATTCTACTTCTGAGGGGGATCCGAGCCTTAATATTTGAACTTGAAATCCTAAATTTAATTACTGTAAAATTTTATTTTAAGATCCACTTTGACAATATCTCTATCTCTTTTGATCCAGTATGCAGTATAAATTTTATGTATTGGATGGTGTAATGAGTGTTAATTTTACAACGGAGAATTTTCAGAGGTGGTGATTTTTATATTGAGAGGAATATTGGAATGTAGGATTGTAGAAATGAGGAAGAAGAGAAATTGAAGGAACTTTGGTTGTTTATTTTGATGTGATGTGCTTTCTTTTTATCAAGGATTGTGTTAAAAATCCTAGAATTTTGAGTGGACACTTCTAAATAAAAACTAAAGCAAAGTGAATTCACATCACTAATTATCCGATCCTTTTTGTCTTTCTATCCTCCTAGTCGTAAGATTTCGATTCCCTCTCTCTATAACTATCTCTTAAGTCTTCGCCCTCAAGCTCCCTCTAACTGTTAATTATGCAATACGCATAACGCCCGTTCCCTTGGCATGACTCATTACATAGATAAGTACTAACAACAATTTTTGTTTTGCTTGAGGCAGATGTTTTTGTTGGATTGTTTTCTTTATAATGCTAATTGTAGGAGGTTTGAGAGAGTTAGGAAACTGGGTTGTTGCACTGGATTGAATATGGTGGTCGGTAGACATAGAGGGTGGTGGTGTTGAGAGGGAGATTTGTTGAACGTGTTGTGGAATGAATTAAGAAGTACTTGATTAAGGAGTTGTTGCTAGTTTAGATTGTCATGGAGGTGGTTGTTGGTGACTTAATTTGAAAAGGTTTGGGTTGCGGCAGGAGCGTGGTGCTAAAATAGGACCGTATCATATCATATCGCCCATGTTACAAAGGTTTTCAAATCTACCGAAACAATACTAGATGCACAGTAAAGGTGGCATTTTAGGGTGGTTGAGGGATATCTCGTGGTATCAGCCGATATATGGTGGCATGACAAACGCATCATCTCCGTTACCGCAACACCGTGATTTTTACAGCGACCACGACCGAAACCACATTTTCGAACCATGGTAGGAGTATAATTGTTCGTAGTTAGACGATCCAAAAATGGCTATCTTAAGCTTTTACAAAGGGGTAGCATAATAGTTTGGCAGCCTAATTGGTACTCTAAGTCTGAAAGCTGGCTGTGCAGGGGTGTGTTTGACTCTCATCACCAACATTAGTTGAACTTTATCTAAGCTAGCCTTTTCGTTTCATTACAACCTATTCTCAACTACTGTTGTGTTCTTCTAAATGAAACTATAAATAGACTAACCTAACCTTTTCTTTTACTTAGTTTTCTATTGAAGCTTTTCTACACAGCATTGCATTTTAATTAGAAAAACCACCTTTTAAAATCACGATTTTGCGAAAAACCACCTTTAGAACAAATTTTGCGAAAAGAAACATAAAACAAAATTTTGTATTTGAAAAGAAACCTCTAAGACAAAAATCCGACGTTGAAATCATTTTCTGAGGCATTGACCTACCCTTTCTGTTGTCAACCAACTTAAGAATCGATATTAGCAAACTCTAATTATTTTCTCCCTCCTTTTATGTTTCATACTACACCTCTAAAAAAAGGGTAGGTTAATGCTTAAGGTTTCTTTTCCCAAACACATTTTTATTTTAGGTTTCTTTTCGCAAGAACAGTTTTAAAAGGTGGTTTCTCGCAAAATCATGGTTTTAGAAGGTGGTTTCTCACAATTTTTCCTTTTAATTTATGGCCTACTATTTTTTTCTTTTATATTTGCCTCTTCATCTACAATGGTTTTATGTTACCTTAGACGTGTAAGCAATTGTCTTCAAATGGGAAACTAAGACCTTAAACTAAAAGAAGATCAAAAAAGAAATTCAATCAATATGATTTTAGTTCCTTTAGCTTTTATAAATTATAAAAAATGCTAAACTTAGAAGGGAGTTTGTATAAGATGTAAGATTTGAAATACTAGCACAGAACGACGCATGATTTTGGCATAAAGTCGTCCAAAATTAATTCCTTTATTAGAAAATATATGTAATTTTAACATACTTTTTAAAGTAACATAGTAGTAACGAAAATCATCTGAAAATATGTTGGTTTCAAAAGTAAATATTTATTAAAACAAATTTACTTAGATCCCCCATGGAAGGCACGTCAGGGGGTCGAAGGTTGAGGAGGATGGTGAAGGAGAGTGGTGGTGTCGGTGAAACTGGCAGAGGACTAGAACTTGGCTGCGCTAGTGTAACAGAACAAGCTGCTGAAGCTCCTAGGCGCCAGATGAGGTTTACCTATTCCTGGCGGCAAGGCAAGGGCAAGGCTGACTTACACACTAGAGCTGTCATGATGTCAGGAAGGGAATGATGAGTTCAGTTATATATATATAAGAGAGAGAAGAGTAGTATATATAAAGGAGGGAAGGCAGAATCACAATTCAGCAAGAAAATAGATTCTGATTGTAAGCTTTTGGCAGTGAGTTCGCCACTGGAATGTCATACAACTTGTTGCAGAGACAAATCAGTTACAAGATTAACCAGAACCATTAACATCTATCTCTATCTTCATCTCTCCTTTTTTTCTTCATTTCGTATTCGTTTTATTGCTGTATTCAGATATCATTGCAGGTTGGTGATAATGTTTGGTTGAGAGTTAAAAACCTCTAGAGGTCCAAGAAGGCAAAAGGGCAGTAGTGGTGAACTCATTTAACCAAAGAAAAGATAACAAAACCGCAGCTAAGGAAAAGAATAAGGAGAATTCTCTTTTCTTTCTATGAAATTTTCCTATCAAATGGTTTGTAAAATATTTTAGACCTCATAGTTGCCACGGAATGGAGCACTGCATACAGTACTATATATATATGTATATACATGCATATAGAAATGAGTTTATCTGAGAAGATTTCTTCATGTAAGAAGTGAGAATAGATATAACTCGCATCAACAAGCGGTTTAACTCAAAAGAAATGATTGTATTAGCATGGTAAGGGATCTTTGATGGCCGGAAGGACCGAAATATTGAGCTCATTGAGACACATGTTAACGAAGCAATCATCATGCCATTCTTGTGATTTCAATCAATAAATGCAGCTTCAAGGACATCTTAACACGGGCTTTCTCGAAAGAGGTAATTACTTGGTAATAATCGCATGTATGCTTGGTTAATCATGCAATATGTATGATATTCACCAGATGGGTCTATATTTGGAGTTCAAAGGTGACGCCAAAAGCAAAACTATTCTTTGGCGTTTGTGCACTGAAACCCTCTCTACGGCAATTTTTAAAGTCATGACACATGACAGATGATGCCCTTTGTGTGTAGGGATTAAGGAAGAAAATAACGGTGTAAGTGTGTAGGAATTAAGGAAGACAATAATGGATACCGTCGCGTTCGCACAAACTTTTGCGATAATGCGGAAGCGGTTTGTAACGGATGAATGAAATAGAACGCAATTAACGCAGCGTGAATCCTTTTTAAAAATCCACATGAATGGACCTCAAATTTGAAATTATGAAGTTTAAAAAGTATTCGTTTAACATAATATGACCAAACCTATAGTATGATGGAGTTATATAAATGGTGAACGGATAATTACTTAAGACATGAATGCCCCTCCCTATTATTACTACAAATAAGCTCTTACTCATGAATTATCCACATTCAAAGCCCATGAGACGTCCCTTTTCGGTGGTACATACTGTTTTTCTATTGTAATGCATGTTTTGATTTTTATTTTTATTTGGCCAATTCTGAAAAGCAACGAACGTAACCGGAAAAATAACTTCCAAACGCGGCGATTTACCATCACATAGTGGATGGGGCGGCGAGAAGGCCGTGATTTTTACCGCGGTGTTACATAACGTTATTTCTTGTGACGGCAAGTTCAAAATCCGTTAGATAATAGCCGTTATTTAATGTAACAGACAAGCTATTAGTCCATGGTAGGACGCTCTGTGCCGGAATTAGTCACGCATTGCCTGTTTTATTTTGAGCAGCTGAAAGCTTGGTTGGATGCTGGAGATGGTGAAGCGCTGAACCCACCTTTAGAATTAATTCCTGCTTCCATTTGGTTTTCCGTTGCAAAAATATGATTGCTAAAGTGAGACCAAGAGGTTTATCTTTAGCATACTGCATAGGGGGGAAGACAAAGCCATGCCAAGAAATGTCCTTTTAGCTTGTTTGTCCTGGCTGGTGGAGGATTTTGGAAAGTACAAAGGCAGTTTCTCTATTAGGTATGTCACTTTTCGTGTGGATAGCCCGAGAATATGGCAGACTTATGGGCGGTGTTAAGATGAATTAAGATTCTCGTTTGGGTGATGACCGTTGGGTCAGTTTTGGAGTTGTTCGTCGATATGATGCAGATAATGTGTTGTTTGCGGCAAAAAAACGAGTCCTAGCATTTTAGCCTACTGAAGTGGCGGGATGGAAAACTATGGTCATGGCCCTAATACTAGCTCAGAAACATGGGGTGAAGAATGTTGTGATGAAGTCAGGTTGCCAAGTCATAATTTCCAGATTATCTAGTGCTTCTCTTTTTCTACTGATCTTGTTTCAGTCATAGAAGATGCAATGGTACCAAGAGGAATCAGAATTTTGTTGTCCACCACCTTGCTAGGCTAGTGCCATTAACCCTATGCATTATGTCTTTCTGACTAATGCAGTAACATCTTGTCCTCAAACGAAAAAGGTTCACAAAAGATGAATATGAAATCTTTTGTTGAGTAAGAAAAACGTTAAACTTGTTCTTCAGGAAAGGTGAACCTGCGGCTAAAAAGAAAAATGAACCCGTCACACTTATGTTTAGAAAATTGAACCTGAAAGTTGACCTCATGAAAGAGGAATCAACAGTTTACAGTAGGTTTCCGTTTTGGGAAGTATGATAATTTTCCTAAAAATGATTTTTTGGTTCAAATATTATATATATATATCAAAAGAGATGATAAGCCCTCTTGTTGGGAAAAATTGTATCTAAGAGATTCAGGAGGCCTAGATTCATCAATGTAGCAAGCGCTGGGGGGCTCTAAGCCAGAAACCTGAGCCAGCTTGTGGCAAGCATGACCTTGAACTCAAATTAGAAGGAACCTGTTGTTTACCAAAATGAACCTATTTTGAAGAATTGAACCCACTCATGCTAAGTTGATATTTTACTCAATTAAATCAAAACCTATGTATAAATATTTGTGTCTGTGTGTTTGTTAAACAAGCAATATACATGACCTTGAAACAAACAATTCGACAAGTATGTATATACGCATATTGTATATATTTTCGCCATCTGTTCTTGGCTCTTGCGAATGCCTTGCCATATTTTTGATACATCTAATGATCCAAATATGTAATCATCTGTAGTAGTTGGTTCTATAACTTACTATATATTTTGTAGATGAAGTGTTCATTGACATTTCAAATGCTTAATTATCAATATAAATGACCTTTAAATGAAGCCAGAAGGGAGGTTTGGCAGCCAGTAGAAGCCATTTTTCCAACGAGCATTGTGTGTTATGTGAGTGGGGCAAACTGGAACTTATGTAGTTTCTAATATATTTTGCTAAGCTTTGTTGCACAAACCCCGTTTTTTACTTCTCTGAAGTTATTTTGTTTACGAAGAGTGAAAAATTATGAGTTGTGGAGTTCACATTATCCTTTGGTTATCATGCCCATCTTCTTTCTATCCTAATTTAAGCTCAGTTTTTCACTAGAACACTTCTCCCCTCCATCTACTAGCACAACAACTTCACTAAGGAAGTCTTAATGCTACATTTGACCTTTTGACAAACGTTTCTCTCCTGTAACTTTTTACAAACATCACTTTTTTACCCAATGTTTCAGGACCTCATTTCTCTGTTTTTCTTTTTCAGGGTGTAATAGATTAGGTTTTCTGGAAGATATTATAATAGATAAGCAAGGAAATTGCGGAAAATAAGGGATAGTAGTAGTAATTAAAAGCAAGGAACTCTTAAATACAATTTCCAGATCTTTGTCAAACTGGAATACTACAATTTCCAGAACACAAAATATCTGAATGAACTCTCCTTCCCTGTTCTTTCTTACTTGTATTACTCTTTACAACATATTCTCTTTAGAACTACCTTTTGTAATAAATTGTTTTGTTACCCTTTACTTCATCTCAAGTCTCCACTACCTCTACCATATCCGAAATCCTACTGCTTTATTAATTGCATTTTCTAAGAAATGACCTCACTGCCCTTCATCTTGCGTCTGTCATCAATAAATTGGATTTTTGGGCCCTGCTTGTGAATGCTTATCCATCACAAGCCTCTGTATGCATAGTGTGCATTCTTCATTTTTTCCAGGCTTAACTTGAGGACCCCGGTTACTACCTAATATTGCTCTGATTTCAAACAATAGTTAATGGTGTCTAGAATTTATTGGATTCAAATCTACTTGCCCTGCTAAGTAGAGTGATACAATCCTAGGAGGTGAAATTTCTTAGCGAACACTGAGGCCATTATCACTTGGATAATTTTGCGGATGTTTAGCTTTTCTTGGGCTATTAGTGTGAGGTTGTTCTGACTTTTGAAGGTGCAGATGCCATTTTCTGCGCTCAGTGTTGTTCTGTTGAACTTGAACCAGAATTGCTTACTTGCCGTTCTTTTTTTAATTGGGTGAACTGCTATTATCGTTAGCAAGTTTCTAATATATTCGATTTACCTGGCTGAGCATTCAGGACTTGCACTCTGCCTTTTATGGAATATTGTGGCAGTCACTATTTCTTGGATCAAAGGGGAAGGTGAGTGCAAGTGATTTGTGATCGAGGCTTATGTGTTTCGTTGCTCAATTATATACGACATATATTTTCCTTTTGCTTCTGTTGATATTTTTGTCCCAGGAGTGAAAATTTGGCTGCTAGCAATCATCTATTTTGTATCTGGAGTTCCAGGCGCCTACGTCTTTTGGTATCGTCCGTTGTATCGTGCTATGAGGTAACTATACTCTCTATTTGTTGCTCCACTAAATATCTTGGTTGATGAGAGTTTATGAGCTTGTACTCTACCTTGTCTTATACTCTTATCAGCACTATTTACAGCGGTGTCCTCAGGTTTTGACTTTGTTTGTTTATAGATGACTCCCTCCACCTCTCTTTGCGTTGATGTGTACTGTCTGTTTCCTTCTTCTAAAAGATGATTTTCCCATCCCATGTCTCACCCTGCAGTATAGGGGCTGTCTCATTGTCACATAGTATACAGAAAGTAGACATTTAGCTTGAGATAATGGGGCTGATAGAAATATTACCAAACCTGAAATTAAATTAAAGCACTGAAAGTGACTAGTGCATTTTATCTTTGGCTGCCTGCTTTCCACTAATATCAGTATATCTTTTGGTGTACTATAGTTTTGTAGTGATTGTGTATTTCAGCAGTGTCTAGTGTTTACTAAAACTAAATTATTTGGTAGTCCATACATACGCAGTTGAATTAGACCCCAAGATGGAGCTTCAACTAAGTGGGAGCTCCAGTTAGAAGAAACTAATATTCAGTGAAGCACCAATATTTAACACTTCCTCCGTTTCGCAATGCTCGCAACAAGCTATCCAATCATTACTTTGAACCTTAATATCTCTAATTATTGATAAGTAAAAATTCTAAAAAGTTGATTTTATGAAAGTATACATTAAGACGAATTAAATAAGACCCCACTTAACTATATTCTTATACACTTGCGAGCAAATATAACATAAGATTTGTAGATGAATAGTGGTTACTATGTGCAAGGAATCAATATTTAGGGGAAGGGCATATTAGGCATCACAGGATAAGTCTATAAGTAGTAACTTGGGGAATAAGCTAGATAAGGGAGGATTTTCTATATATAAGAGAACAATTAGGAAGAGGATATATGTTGAATGTATTGAGTGGAAAGTCTTTGGAGAATACGAGCCTCTCAAATGCTCATAATTAGGAGAGATCAAGCCTCTCGAAAACTTGAGTTTATCTTTGTTAGTTTACATTTCATATTATCAATCTCATTACCTTTTATACTCATCTTCTTCATCTATTAATCATCACTTTCATCCAAGCATCAACTATTCATCTTTAATCTCCATCCTTATCATCTTATTCACTATTTCATTCACTGTCAAATCTGCCCAACCATGCTAGTTCCTAGCACTATGCTAAAGTTGCAAGTATTGAGAAACGGAGGAAGTATATATAATAGAACACGCGATGCAGATTCAGCTTTAAAGAGATGTTTAATGCCTAATTGGAGTTTCATTCATGATGTTTTATGCCTAATAGAAGTTTCATATCAGGAATTTTGCATCATTATTGGTGTGCTTAGCATTGAGAATCAAGAAACAATTATCATGATAAGGTTCTATGAGGTGGAAGAGTTTCACGATCTGCAAATATATCACTATATTGCTGTTTAAGGTGCAATAAAGCTTCTTAACACTGTGGTTCAGCTTTTGAAACTTCACTTGAACTTCACTGCATAAACTGGATATCTCCAATTTGTAGTAAACAGAATTCCACTGCATTGCTAAGCATCTTAGCAGAAGGAGCACCATTAACTAGCTTGACTTTCTTAGGATGCACCCTTTTTAACATAAAAGGACAACCATTCACATCAAATTGCATAATAACTCTTGAAATCCCAACAAATAGGACCAACCGACCAAGAGTTGTCAACCACTGAACCCCTAACACCATATCACAACCGCCTAAGTCAATCAACAACACATCAGCAGTAAACTTCATGCCTTGCATATGCCATTGAAAACCCTTACATACATGTTGACACCTCAACTGGTTGCCGTCAACAACTATAACAGCTTGAGAAGGAATACTAGTAATAGCACAACCCATCTTTTTAGCTAACTGCAAGTCTAAAAAGTTATGTGTACTGCCAAAATCCATTAAGGTATGAAACCTTGGACTCAACTATACCCTGCACTCTCATAGTCTGAAAATTATGATCACTAGACAAAGCATTAATAGATATAAGTGGATCACCCAGTTCATCATCATCAGTTTCATCACCCTCATCAATAGTCTCCTAATGCTCTTCATTATTAGAGATTTCTACTGTAAAAATTTGAGATTCCTTGAATGGACACTTATGATTTCTATCATAAGGCTGATCACAGTAATAGCACAATCCCTTTGCTATCTTTTCAGCTTTTACATCAGCAGGAATACGTCTAGGATTTTTGTAGGTTTTAGGGTTAAACTTGGTTAATGAAAGATTATTTGGTTTTGTAGGAGGTGTAGGTAAGAGAGGTGGCTTATTGTAATTTCGCTGAGGTCTATTGTTGTAGGTAGGAACTGTTTGGATTGTTTTTAAGGTGTTTTTGAGGAACTGCCATAGCTTCTTCTTGCAACCTAGCAAACTCAACAACCTCAGATGTTGTAGTAGGTTTAAATGCCTTCAGAAGGGCTTAATTCCAGGTTTCATACCTCCAATGAAACTATCTAAAATAAAACCCTCAAGCAAAGCAAGATGTGTATCTAATACATCATCTTTTAACTCCTCAAATTCATCAAAATATGATTCAATGGAATCAGTTTGCTCAAGTTTATTAATTTTTTCTACAACATGAGCTCCTCTTTCATCTTTGAACCTAGCTGATAAGTCCATAACAAACTCAGGCCAATCTACATTTCTTCTTGAAGCTAAATAGCTAGTAACCCATTTTTCAGCTTTATCAGTCATATGTAATGCAGCGAAGTCAACTTTCTGATCATAAGTGATCTTGAAAAGTTTAAAGTATTTGCTACATTTCTTTATCCAAGTTCTACGGTTAATTCCATCAAACTTAGGGAATGAAAGTTTAGGATTATACCCCAGAATTTTGATGGAATTAAACTCTCTATTAACACTTGTTCTAGAGGCATCTGAATGTCCTGTAGCTTATCCTTCAGTTCCTGAATAACATTTATCAAAACATCAATCTTCTTGCTCTGATCTTGAATCTGAGCAGATTGGTCATTATACCTCTGAGATTGATCTTGCATTTGTTGTTCTAGGGTACGCAATTGTTCTTCCATTGCAAGAGTTCTTCTGGTTTGAGGAGCCAGAATGAGTTTAAACAGTCAAACTGTACTTTGACTCGAACAACAGCAGATTTTGTTGAATTTTAGGAGCCAAATCTAGCCAAAGTTGCAGCGTATTGATTTTCATCAACCTTATCGAAGCTTGATGAAGTTTTAGCTCTGATACCAATGATAAGGTAGCTCTTAGCTCACCCTTAGAATACTAGAAGAATGTGACATAATAGAGAAGAAGATAGGAAGGAGAGAAATATCAGAATAGAGAAGAAGATAGGAAGGAGAGAAATATCAGAATAGAGAAGAAGAATAGGAGAAAAAGAGAGTTAGAGAGAGAGAGAGATTGAGAGAGAAGAAGAAAGTAAGATTTGTATTATTTCATGAAAATTACAATGAGCTCAATCTAGCTTATTTATATAATGAGAAGTAAGCTGTTAGAACAGAATAACAATGCTAAAACAGAATAACAGAATTTGTTATTCTTAGCTAAAAATCAGTTGTAACTGATTTTGGCGCCAAATACAACATCAAACAACAACAATTAACAACCTGTAGCATATCATACGTAACTTGAATGCACACCACTGAGATTATTAGTTGGATGTGGTGGCAAGAAAAGACATATGACAATGGAAAGAAGGGAGTGGGAGGCTTCCAACTTTCCTGCCATAGTAAGTAGTACATACCGATGGCATTATCTCTCTCCTACTGTTTTATGGAGCTTTGCTGATACTCGGCTCACCAAGATTTTCTGGCCTCCAGAGCGAATTCTTGTTCGTTAGTTTTTTTTACTCTTTTTTGAGGGATTGGGGTGACGGAGGAGGGGGCAAATAAAGGTTGTCAAAACCCTAATACCATTATTTTCGTGAAAAAATTTCAATTAGAATCTTTTTGATAACCTCAACCCCAAAACCCTCAATGCTAGTGGTTCATCCATCTCTAAACAAATCATTATAGCAAATCATAACTTTTACAATGTAGAATTATAACCACAATAGGGTGTTGGTTTTAGGACTGCAGGTTGCAGCTGCTGGCAGGCCTACCAAAGGGCGATACATTCATGAACAAAATCGGTTAAGCTTAAGTCAAAATCAATTTCCTAACAGACGAAGGCTAAACAAACTTAAGCTTGTTTGATAAATTAGAAACTTGAATATCTTGAGTTTTGAGTCGTTAATGTTTGCAAACATTAAAGAGTTTTGGAGATCACATATTAGTATCTTCTAGATTACTTATGAAAATAAAGAATTAATTCCCAAAATTAGAGCGTATTCTAATCAATTTCCCGTTGAACGTGCAATACTTTTTTTCTAATCTCCATAAGTTTACAAGTTCAATTTCAGCTCATCTATCAAGTCAAGTTTGATTTGTGCTTGTTTGAGCTCGAGCTTGAGCTCAAAACGCTAACGAACAACGTCATGTGTCAAGCTCAAATGAGAAACTTAAAAGCTTTTTTGAGCTGGAGCCATACTTGAATAATAATTTTTATCAAGCTTTGCTTGAACACAGTAAAACTCAGACTTCATTAGGCGCGGCTCATCTTTGCAGATTTTGTAATTTAAGAATATCACGTTATTTCATATAAACATTTGGTTATAGTGGGTCCACTCACTGGCTGATCCACTGGTTAGCTAACCACTTCTATAGATTCCAAGCGCTGAGTAACATGGTGACTGTTTGAATAAGTTTAACTGCCTATAGATAGTTCCTTGTTTTATGCAACAACTACCTTATGTGATAAATTCTGAATTAGATAACTTAAAGGGAATTTGCATGAAGTACCCCTATGGTTTCAGACAATGAACAAGGTATTTTTGCGTTTAGAAAACAGCACCTTCATTCTTGTACCCCCCTTAATTTTGTAACAAATCAACCATATACCCATAATAAAATAACAGTCAAAATTGCTGTTAATCGACCCCCCCTCCCCCTCTGAGTAATTCAAAAACTCCAAAATCAATTACGCTCTTTGTTTCCATTACCCTTTCCACCAACCTAATAAAGTTTTCTCATTTTTTTGACCTTCTGGGGGGATAATAAGCTATAATTGTTATATTTTCTGGTTATTAAGGGTTTATGGTGGATTTGTTACAAACTTGAGGGATATGGAGTGCAAATTCCAAAACACGAAGGTACGTCATGTATTCCTTAAATTCTTAGGGGTACCTCGTGAAAATTCTCTCCATATTGTAATATTCTATGCTTCATGGAGCTATTTATATCACTAATATCAAGGAGGAGGCTCAGTAATATCACCTCCTGTATCCAGCATTTGAGGGAATAAGATAGTGCGGTTGCCTTTTTAGGATTATATTTTGAATGATGATCTTGTATCTAGTTAAATTGCATTCACATGTATACCATGAAGGCTTATGATGAGAGTTGTCAAAATCAGCCTCTTCTGGTAGCCTGACTATTCTGCTAATGTAATCCTGATTGATCCATTGGCAGCACAATACTTCCTAGTGGATCAAGAAGGTTTAAGATGAACCGCACCTAGTCAATGAGCAAAGTCTTTCCTAGTGGCTCAAAAAGGTTAAGATGAACGGTGTGTCGGTGCCCAGTCACGTCAAGTTTTAGTATGTCCGAGCAAAGCTCTATAGGTCGTCTTCCGAAATCAAAATTCGCCCGTTATGTAATGGATTTTGGACTTCCATTACGCGAAATGCCGTTACATATCATTGACAAAACTATTCGGGATTGGCTTCCAAAATCAAAACCCGGCCATTATGTAACGGATTTTGGACTTGCCGTTATGCAAAATGCCGTTATGTAACGCTGCGATGATCATCACGTCCATCTCGCCGCATTGTCCGTTACGTAATGGTGCATCGCTGCGTTCGAGCATTTTATAACCCGTTACATCCGTTACTTGTCATAGTGAAAAAAAAGAGAAGGGGAAAACATACGAACACCAAAAAAATGGGCACACACGAACGGAAGGAGAAAAACATGACGTGGGCTTTTCAAGTTGGGTAACATATGAGTTATTAGCTGTATACATATATATCAATAATAGGATATATTTTGAGTAATGTTATATTCACCATATATATGAACCAACTATGTGATAGCTTTGGCATATTAAATCGTAAGAGTATTTATAAAACTTCAAAAATGCAAATTTGAGTTTTAAAATATAATAGTGTGAATTTTTATGAAAAAATTCATGCGTTATCCGCGATTTTTCGATTTTTCGATTGTTACAAGCGATTTTTCGATTTTTTGATTTTTTGACTGCATGTGCAATGTTCTTCCTTACTCGTCAGCGTGCCAAGTGAGACAATAAAGGTAAAAGAATAGGTCAAACAGTAAACAAAGAAAATATATCGTCGGCTCAAATTGCTACCTTAGACCAAATGAGACAAAAATAAGGAAGATTATGCGATGAACCTCATGCTCCATATAATAAGTTTTTACTTGGGAAACACCCATAAAATTCTTTGAAATATTAGTATGCATAATCCGAATTGGACAATCATGTGATGGGTCTTCTTTCACTTCTTAACAGGACAGACAGCGCTCTGAGGTTTGGATGGTTTTTCATTGCATATTCAGTAAGAACAGCAATTGTCCATTACATAGCGTAATTGGATATGGTATGTTTGCTAATGATGCTTTTCGTCTCTTTACAGGTGCACATTGGATTCTGCATTTTGGCTGCAGTTGCTCCACCTATTGTCTTTGAAGGAAAATCTCTTACGTACGTTTCTGTACATGTGTACGAGATTAAATTGCTGTATCTTTTATTGTATTCCCTAAACTGGGGGGAGGGGGGGTGGAAATTATTCTGTACTCTCCGTGCACCGGGGGTGACGTGGCTAGGGAAATCGACGGTTGCCGGCCACACCAAGCCTCCCGCCGGCCGTCAACCCCTCTCTCTCTCTCTCCTTTCCGCCTTCAACAAAACTTCCGGCAACAACACCCAATCGACGAAAGCTCCGGCGCTCCACCACTCTCTCCACCTTCTCCTGCTTCCCTAAAACAACAGGCGACCTCCATTAACGCCGGCAACGTCGATGAACAACTTGAACCAGATGCTCTTCGAATTTTTGAATGATGTTCTGTCAGATCTGGTTTTATTGCTCTTCCAGGTCATTCGTTTTGTTCTTTTAAAATACTTGCTATGCTCTTCCAGATCTGGTGTTGTTTTCTATGAAAAAAAACATTTTGTTCTTTGAATTTTCGTATTTCATTCTTTATGTTTCAAGGAAATGTTCTTTTAAAATTAATAGTTTTAAACTTATTTTAGTAAATATATGTTTTTCGAAATTTTGTATTTTGTTCTT
This sequence comes from Patellifolia procumbens, assembly GCA_947645195.1. NCBI lineage: Eukaryota > Viridiplantae > Streptophyta > Magnoliopsida > Caryophyllales > Amaranthaceae > Patellifolia > Patellifolia procumbens. Next base: position 921,207 of record CANSGD010001144.1, read on the forward strand.
TGTAAAAAAAGTAATTTTGTTTTTTGAAATTTCGTAGTTTGTTCTTTTTGTTTTAAGTAAATGTTCTTTTAAAACTGTACAATGTATTTTTTTGTATGTTATTTGAAATTTCCTATTTTGTTTTTCACATAAAAGTATTTTGTTCTTTGAAATTTGTATTTTGTTCTTTCAAAAAAAGTATTGTTGGTCTTTTGATTTATGTTCTTTTCGTTTTAAGTAAAAGTTCTTTTTATTTTTTGTTCTTTCAATGTTTACAACATGCTCTTTGTAGTGCTGTTAGGGTTTGAAGTTTTGGGTTTTCATTGCTGCTGGGATGACGTCAGCGCCGGAGATGGCGACGTCATCCCGGAGCACAGTGCTCCGTGCTCCTGGGAGCACCAAAAAGCGACTAGGGGGGGGTCCTTAAAGTGTTCATTATCCGAGATGTTACCTTAGGTGGTGGAGGGGAAGGGGTTATTATGAAGGTTTAGTGCTTTCAGATGACATATTTTCTCCATATTTTTAATGCATTATCAGTTAAGGTTCTGCTGCATCATTCGCAGCATATTTTTAGGTGGACCCATCACTGGGGACCCATCACCTTACAGTTTCAAGTTATAACTCTCTATTGCTAATTAAGGTTGTTGAGAACATCAGTCCAGCTGGATAGTAACTGTCGTGTCACGCAGTTTGAAATGACGCTAGTCTACTTTGACCCTTTATTGAAATAGATCTGAGCTCACTGTAGCGTCGTAAGAGTGGAAGGATCTTAATTTCATTATCACTTCTGCTTTCAACCACCTTTGTTAGCCACTCCCTCAGCTTCAAAGGTCTGATTTTGGTGCATACATTGGACAGATTACTCTGCCGTTGTCCATTCTTCGCTTCTCACTTGGTAGAGAAGCTTGTTGTTTTAAAATTTCTCATGTGTCTTCACATTCAGAGACTTTCTAGGTGTCAGCTGCTTTCATACCAATTTCGCCCGAAAGTTCTTTTCATGCCTGATACTTACCATCAAGTTTTTTAGAAATTTGATTACTATGCAATGCTGGTCCTACTATGCTTCTCTGTTTCATTGGTCTTTTGTCTATAATCTTTTCCAGCATGGCTATCCTTTCATTATCACACAACACAATGCATCATATTTTAGACTCCAATGGGAATATAATCAGCCAAATTTAAATTTCTCAGGGGAATTAATTACTTCACTTTAAACCTTACAAAAGTTGTATGCTGGAACCTACATTTAGCTAGTTAAATAGACTTGTGTGAAGTAGCCTTAAGGACCTTCTGGGACGTGTAAGAGGAATTTGGTTATTCTTAGATAGAGAATGTGAGAATGAGATGTTTTGGTTTTCTCCAATTTTGGAGCTTATGCAGTGTTTTTATGCTTGCTGACATGTATTGTTTTTGTTTTGATGTTTATTCCTCGTGGTGGATATTAGGGGGATCTTGCCTTCCATAGATGTTTTGAGCGGTAATGCTATCCTTGGGGTAAGTTTTACTTCCAAGTTATCACAGTATAATGCTGTTTTGCTTGTGTCATGGATGTACACTGCCTTCACTTGAAGACAATAATCATTTGTGATTTGACTATCTGAAGATTCTAAGCAGCCACATAAAACTGTAATATGATTGTTCATTCAACGTAATCCATTATATTTATAGGCGTTGCCTTTTTCGGAACTCCTCCATATGACACCCTTTTATTGGAAACTTGACTTGATGCCACATCATAGGCACATGTCTTAGCATTGTTCACTTAGAAAGAAAGTAGGGGGAATATTGGGATAAAAATTATGACTACCACCCCTTTCAAACAGTAGTCATGTTTCAATCTTAAGATGTTTAATAATTTTCACATGTAGTACTTAATCATTATAATACCTCCTCTCCTTCCAAGTGAAGTTGTTCCAACTGCAATCTATGATCTATTACTTGAAAAAATGGACAATCTTTTTGGCTAAAAATAGAAGAGTAATTATAATTTCTGGACGAATGAAGGAGAACAAAGACTAAGTGATCGAAAAAAGTGATACAATTAGCAAAGGGATATATCTTTTTATTGGGTGAACATAACTATCCATGCTGGAAGGAGTGCGTGTCACACGTTCTATACAGGTGCAAGGTTTTTGCTTAACTTTGAAACCTATTGAAGGGGGTTTGGTCCGTTATGGGATTTTTTTTGCATAAATGGAAGCTGGAATTGTAGGACGAAGACCTACCCATTTTCCATTGACTGGCATTTGTCAACTTAGCTGGGTCTAAGTTGTACCTATTGTTTTCTTTGGGTTTGATTTACAGATCTTATACCTTATTGGATTTGGACTGTTCGTTGTGGAAGTGCTGCTTAGCATTTGGGTTATTCAGGTTTTGCAATGCTCAGTTTATCGTCAATCATTATTGGTCTCTTTCTTGTCTTGGCTGTTCCTTTTCTAATCATCTCCCCATTGCCATGTATTTTTTGCAGCAAGTATACATGTATTTTCGTGGAAGTGGCAAAGCAGCAGAGTTAAAGAAGCAGGCTGCAAGACAGACAATGATGACAGCACTATAATTCGATACAGAAAGGACTACATTGTACATATGGAAGATATCCAATTTTGCTTCGCTGAAAGCCTGCCGTCAATTTTTCAGGCATTGATATCTAACACATACCCTATTTCAAGATTTGCTTGCTTGTTTGGCCACCCTTCTGTTTGAAGTGTTTACTAAGGTTCTTGACTGATGAACTTTCTAGAAGTCAACGAATCAGAATGAAGGGATACCATTGTACGACCATTGTTGCTTCCATGATCAATTTAGGGACTAAGAGCTTCAACATCTTGATAGAGAGTTTTTTTATATATATATATATATATATATATTACTTCTAAGTACTTTTGTATGATTTAACTAAATAAATGAGATTAGTATATTATCTCTTGATTATATAAGATGTACAAGCAAAGATGTTCAATTTTACACTGATATTAAGTACACATGTTATATATGTTGATCAAGAAGTGTGTTAGAACTAACATTGTACAAATTGAGAGGAATGTCCACGGTATATAATTGAAAAAACCTTTCCATTAAAGATATCATAAGTTACGTCGTTAAAGATACATAAAGACTTCATAATGGAAAGGTTTAAGCAATAATGGTATTTTTTTAATTGAAATGCATCAAATTGGTTTTGTGCTCTTCCCTTAAAGCTAGGGCCCTCAGGCTTTGTATCGTAGAGGCCTTGGTTGTCTTGAATGAGCCGTAGGGGGAGCAATCTTCCATGAAATTAACATCAAACTGTTTAAGATGTGTTTAGAATGATCGTTTTGATTCTAAACTATCAAAGGTCTAAAACGATTTGACAAAATTTTGAAAGTTTTAAGAAAAAGGAGTTAAGGGTTTAGCATAGTAACCTTGTCCAACCGTCCATAATGCTTGGAACTTGGAAGACACCATTTTTTAGCAGAGATCTTGACTCTAGCACAAACCTATGCAATTTGTAGGGCTTGAGCACAAGGTGCAAGCTCTATTTGCAGCTTTGGAATCTCGGTTGTATCGCACATGCCACATGAGTGGACGTTGTGCAAGATGCAAAACTTGTGCGTCGTGTGCATGTTCCTTCAGTGCTGCTCCAAAGTTTCGAGAATTCTCTATTAAGGCATGATTAGATTGTTGGATCACCAATCTGATTTTAAACATGTGTTGGAATGGGTCATATTCCCTACTTTATACGCAATCAGTTGCTCCTTTAACCATTTTAGGGTGCGTTCTCTTCACCTTGTTTTTCCTGAATTTATATGAATTTATTTGAATTCAACTTATCTTAACTTATTTGAACTTATTGATACTTATTTGAACTTCTGTCAACTTATTGGAACTGATTGAACAATATTTTATAATATGTTAGAACTTATTGGAACTTATCTAAATTTATTGGAACTTATTTGAACTTACTGGAACGTTATTCGAACTTATTATTGGAACTTATTTGAACTTTTCAAGGGGTTGTTCTATCAGGCCCGCAAATTATAACATACACCTCGGTGCACCTAGCGGTAGGTACATCCAAGTATCAGTTATATACATTTTGCGCGCCAAAGTATCACCAAAATACATTTGCTTCAGTGGTCACAGTGTTGTGCTATGCGTGCTACCTTTGCATGGAGGTTGGGGGTTCGAATCTACACTCTAATCAAAATGTTCCCTTTTTTCATTTTATTTTTTTATCTTATTTTTTTCATTTTATTTTTTCATATAATTCATACTTATTTGAACAATGACCATACTCATTTATAAGCATTTGAGTATGTTTAATCAATGAGTACAAAAAATTCAAATGAGTATCCTTATTTTATAAAGCAAGAAATACCGTAATTAAAAATTAAAAAAAAAACCCAATCCAGCTCATACTCATTTCACAAACTCATACATATTTGAACAACTTGCATACTCATTTGTACATTTCCATACTCATTTATAAGCATTAGAGTATGTTTAATCAATGAATACATATGCCTATTTTATAAATCAAGAAAAATCCTAATATAAATATTAAATAAAATCCCAACCCAACTCATACTCATTGGACAAACTCATTTGACTTTATACTCATTTAGATAATGCATACTCATTTGGAAAACTTATACTCATTTGAAAAACTCATACTCATTTGGAATATTCATACTCATTTGGCTTCGTACTCAATTTTATATATTCATACTCATTTTCCTTCGTACTCTTTCTGACCAACTCATACTCATTTTGCTTCGTACACATTTTGACCAACTCATACTCATTTTGACCAACTCATACTCATTTTGCTTCGTACTCATTTTGACCAACTCATACTCATTTGGTGTACGTAGAGATACGTACACCAAGATGTACCTTTTACCTTCTCTATCAGGCCTGATTGAAAGACTAGCCTCTCTACATATATGGAGACTCCTATACAACCGACCTAATATAATAGGTCCTAATGCCACTGTTTATTGCTTTAGGGCAATGTTGGCAACAAAAGGAAGAAACGAGGCAGGCACACCAGTGACACCACCTGCCATAGAATCAAAAGCTTGGTCGGGGCAAAGGTTATAAAAAAACACCTCCTCCCTTGGTGCACAAGTCTCGAACTTGAAAAAGAAGTCAATCATGAATTGAAATCCAACCTCGAAAGTGTGGCTAGGACCACTTTTCAACATATGTTGAAATAAATTGTGAGCCTGAGAGTATCTTAATCTGGCCTCGAGTAAAGAATGAAAAAAAGAGCAAGGTCTTTTTCCACACCAAAGGGAGGTAAGCCAATTAGAAAGGAAATATTTTCCGAAGTAACAATCATTACACCTCTACACATTATAAAGCAGTTTAATACTGAATCCTAAAGGGCAATGAGAGTAGAATTGAGGGCAGCATCAAAGGGAACTATGATCTAAGTAGCTAATTTCATATAGTAAATCTTCAATACTTGCCATTTAAGGTGACATGATGATAACTTTTTGGACTAAACTATAACATTGATCCTCTGAACCCAACCTTTGGTAGGTTTAGTGACTAAAGGCAACTCTAATTTAAAGGGTTTGTCATTCAAGATTACGGAGCTTAGATTATACAAACCCATTATACATTGCTGCAATTTAGGGCATAAAGCCTCCCTCATTTCAGCTTTAGTGTTGCGAAAAACAAGAATATGACCAAGAAAAGCAAACATGCGATAAGAGTCAACAAATTTATCTGTACTTGCCAAAAAAACCAGAGAACTTTTGGAAAATACTCATCATCATAGTCCCTTACAATCGCTCATATAGCCTCTTAGCTTATGGAGAACTTAACAGTCACAATATCTCCCAACTGGAGGAATTGGGGGTAACCATTATTTAGGAAAGTTTAAATCTGGACAAGAACAAAGAAGATCTAGAAAAATTCTTGAGTAAGTGAAGGAAAATTCTTGAGTGCTCGGGAAATTTAGAGGTACAAAACATAAATTCGAAAAACCAATAATTTATACAATTTGGGATAATGTCTGACCGTTGAAAAGAAATTACTAACGACTTGGAAAAAACATGTTGTTTGTATTCTCAAAAATCGAAAAATCAATATAAAAATTTAAGTAGGAGAAATATTATGTATTCCTTTACTCCTTAGCCAAGAAATAGTTAAACTACAAGGAAGTAGTTAAACTATAAAAGGAGTAAAAACTAAAAACCCATTGGCCAACAGTTTCAACTTCCACAGTAAAAGTAATTATTATACTTCGTTATAATTACAATAAGCAAGGAAAGAGGCACCATAGGGGTAAATGAGATTTTGGAGTGTTCATTCACATCCTTCAAATCAATTAAAGACTCTTAGAGAAAGAGGTTATGATCAATGAAGGTAGTTTTGCCTCTCCTAAGTCTTTCATAGAGAAACAACTTTAAATCCATCATTTGACTGACTAAAGCGTGACTTTATCATTTTCAATGAGAAGTATGTCATCCACATACAAGACTAGAAAGTTTATACTACTCCCACTCAATTTCTTGTATACACAAGATTCCTCTTCATTTATGAGGAAACTAAATTTTTGACTGCCTCATCAAATCTGAGGTTCCAACTCCTGTATACTTGCTTTAATCCATAAATGGATTTCTTAAGCTTGCATACCCTCCTTGGATTTTCTGGATCTTTAAAACCTTGAGGTTGTGTCATATACACATCCTCTTTCAAGATCCCGTTTAAGAAAGCGGCTTTTACATCCATCAACCATATTCTATAGTCATGAAATGCAGCAATTGCAAGGATTATCCTAATGGATTTTAGCATGCCTACTGGGGAGAAGGTTTCTTCATAGTCTATACCATGAACTTGCCTGAAACCTTTTGCCACTAATCTAGCTTTGAAAAACTAATGTTTTCGTCTTTGTCTGTTTTCAATTTGAAAATCCAATTGCATCAAATGGGTCTCACTCCATCAGGCAAATCAACCAAGTCCCATACTTGATTTTCATATATAGATTCCATTTCGGATCTCATGGATTCACACCCTTTCTCGGAGTCCTGACCCTCTAAAGATCTTTGTAGCTGGTAGACTCACAAATTTCTAAAATCTTTATTTCAAAACTTTCCGTCAAAAGAAAATCAACATATTTCCTTGATGGAATGGTGATCCTACTCGATCTACGTAGGGGAACAACAAAAGAAGAATCTCGGTCATTAGACTCAGACACTTCGCATGGATTCGATCCAAGTGGGACGTAGGGGGTTTATGGATAGGATTCACTACCCCTCGAGCATTTTCATGCTGAGCCGCTTCTAATGAAGTGTTAACCTCACCCATTTGTTGCTCATCTCGAATTTCTTCGAGATATATACATTTCTCCAACTCGTCTTCTTGGAAATGAACTCATTTTCAAGGAAGACACCATGGCGAGAAACAAACACTTTGTTTTCGCTATGATGGTTGAAAAAATACCCCTTGGTCTCTTTGGGATATCCCACAAAGAGACACTTGTCAGATTTGGGTGCTAGTTTATCAGATAGTACACAGTTTACATGAACGTCACACCCCAAACCCTTAGAAAAGACATTTTAGGAACGGTTCATGACCATATCTCATATGGAGTCTTATCTAATGCTTTTTATGGAGTCCCGTTGAGTGTAGACGCAGTTGTTTCAAGAGTAAATCCCCCCAAAAAAAGATAATTTGGAGATCAGCAAGTCTCATCATGGATTGTGCCATATCTAATAGGGTGTGATTCCTTCTCTCAGGATCACCATTTAATTGTGGAGCTCTTGTTGGAGTCTATTGTGAAAATATTCCATAATCTTTCAAATGATTACCGAATTCTTGGCTCATATATTCCCCTCCACGATCAGATCGTAGAGATTTAATTCTTACCAAGTCGGTTTTGTACTTCATTTTGGAATTCATTAAATTTTTCAAAGGCCTCCGACTTAGGTCACATGAGATAAAGATATCAATATTTCCTTACATCATCAAAATAATTAATGAAGTAACTATACCCTCCTCTAGCCAATGTACTCATAGGTCTGCACACACAATATGTATGAAGGCGAAGAGGTCATTGGCCCTTTCACTCGAACTAGTGAAAGGAGAATTTGTCATTTTTCCCATTAAGCAAAACTCACACATCAAATAATTCAAAAACAAATGATTAGAGAACTCCATCTTTATGTAATTTATACAATTCGTTTTGTACTTATGTGGCCGAATTGACAATGTCATAGGTGTATTGGGTTTAATTCATTTGACTTATATTTCTTGATGTTTATGTGATAGATGTGTGTTTCTAGAACCTACAAACCATTTGATAACTTAGTAGAGAGATCGTAGAGACGCGAAACATATCATTCAAATAAGCCGAAAAACAATTCTTCTTTATTGTAAATGAAAAAACCAGAGTCCAAAATAGAAACTAAAGTAGTGTTCTTAGTAATATTTAAAACATAATAACAATTATTAAATCTCAAATCTAATCCATAATGTAAAGGTAGACTGAATACTCCCACTGTTTAGGTGGCAACTCGAGCTCCATTGCCAACTTGCAATTCTACCTCTCCCTTAAGCGTATCTTCGATCTACTTCTTTTTAGTTCCTACACATTACAGATAATGTGAGAACCACATCTAGTATCAAATACCCATGATGCAAAAGTAGTTTAAGTTATCTCTATAAAATAAATACCCATTTTAAGTCATGAATACTCCTTCAATAACTTCCCACTTATTAGTCCACTAACCCCAGGATCTCCATTAATTAAAATACTTGGGAATACAAAGAAACCACTAACCTACTGCAACACGACATATCACTTGGCAAGACTCAGTGTCCTTTGACAGCTGATGAGGTCAAGAGAATGAATAATGTTCCCTATGCTATGCGTTTGCACTCAACCGGATGTTGCCTATGCTTTGAGTAAATGCAACATATGCCATTCTTACCCAGGTGACGCGTACTAGATGAGTGCAAAGAATATACTTATGTACTTACGAAGAACTGAGGATCATTGATTGGTATATGCTGGAGAAATTGAGGTTGTTGCTATCGGATAGGCATATACGAATTTCGAAGGTGACAAATATGATTTATGATCTCCATCTGGTTTCATTCTTTGTCCCAATGGAGAAGCTATCTGTTGTAAGAGTTCTAAACAGAGTAAGCAAGGTTCATATGTGAGAATGTGGGAGATCCGCAAACTAAACCGGTTGCTCAACCTAAGCATGATCATACTAAGTCTATGGGATTAAGCATATGGGAGAATGACTTATAATGTTTACTGTATGTTTGCAATTGTAAACACATTCATTATGCTTGAAATTGTTTATCAATAAAAATCTACACTCTTATTTAATTGATTGGTTTAGTATTAAATAAGATGTCCAAATAAATTGTGTTTTGAAATAGGATCATCATAAACGTTGTGATGAATGGAACCCTATATATTGAACAAAAATCATAGCTTGTCAAATGTTCCTAGTCTAAGGCATTGAATTGGACATAAGTGACTTATTAAAAGACTCGCATAAAGTTAACGGAAAGCGCAATTTCTTGGGCTATGGAGACATAGGTGTTTTCTGTTTACTTTTCGTAAACAGTGTTTGTCCGGATGATGGACAGGTGTAGGGTTGATGAATTTGGGAGGCTTGTGCAGAGATGTAGCTTCGTTTCCGAACCTGCAAAAAGGGGAGAACCAAACCGGAGGTTTGGGTTTGATTCCCTCTCCGATGCTAAAGTCAGTATTCTAAAGATAAAATCTGAGTATGAATTTTGACAGAGTAAGTTTGAGAGAGCAGTTGTGTCCCTTTTACCTGATTATGAGGAGCTATTTATAGTATCTATATATAGTAAGGAGCACCCTAAAATAGAGGGATGTGATTGGTTGGGCAATGAGAGGGTGACACTTGTCATAGTGTCATTGACTTGAGCTCTTTACCCAATCACTTTCTTCATTTTATGGGGATTTGGGCTGATTATTCCCTCCTTTAGGGAATAATTGGGCCTCTTTCTTTAGTTTGGTGAGGTCACCTGCTATCCTCTTGTATGCCGCCAAGTGTCATATGGAGGATGAGTCACGTGTCACCAATTCATTGGGCCATGTGGCAGTATTTGACTGGACCACATGTCCTCTTTGAATATGTTACAACATTTGCCCCTAAAAGGGGTTTAAACTAGGTCTTGTCTGATTAAAGCCCTTTTACTGAGAGTAATTGCTGATATTCATCGTACTGTTTAGGAGTAAGTGAAGTGACTTGTACCCCACATGGTGTTGAAACGTGTGATGACACTGTTTGGGGAGATGGAAGGTTTTTACCTCCCTATAAATACCCTCCTCCCCTCTTCATTTTTCACTTCCATTTTTGTGAAAATTCTAGAGAGAGAAAGATTTTAGAGAGATAAGTTCCGGGTAAAAGAGCATTCTTGTCTTTTATTTGTTGGAGTAAGTTGACTTTGGGGAATTTTGACTTTGACCATTGTTGAGAGCAGCGTGACTTGTAGAAAAGGTGAAGAGAGTCCGTCCAGATCTTAAGTCAGGTATCTCCCCTTTCTCCTTTTACTTTTCTTTTTTCATTCTTTGATTCTTTTTGAAATAAAATGGTGTCATTTACCTCGTCCAATAACCCCGGCCAACCCATGGAGGACGCTAACCCTAGAGCGAATTCTTTTTCATCCTCCACTGTCTCTAGAGTTGGGCCCATCTCGGCTGAATACTTCTATTATGTAATAAGAACGTTCGACCAGTTTCTGACGACCCAGTCTCTGCCTTTGCAGGGTAATCTGGCGCGCGTCAAGCAAACAGCGCGTCTAAGACGTTCACTAATTCTCCCCTCCTTCAGTTCTGAAATGGAAGAATCAACTGGGAGAGTTCCTGAAAGACAGGAAAGTGATAGAATGGAAGAGATCCAGCCATTGGAGGTTAACCCTCTAGACCAATATGACTTCGAGGCTTCGGAGGAACAAGATGAAGCCGGACCATCTGGAAGGGTCCCAGACGGTGAGGAAGATGAGGACGATGAAGAAGGGTCAGAACCTTCTACCACCTCTGCTGAAGTTAGGGAACGTCTGGGTCCTCTTTCTGACCCGGCATATGTATGTGTGGGTATAGACTGGTTGGAGAAGTATGGGGGGAGTGCAAGTCTTCTAAATAAGGAAATGCCCATGGTTGGCTTCAAACTCGTCCTTCCTAAAAAGGAGGACACGATTTTCCATGCGGCACCCAACCAATTCGCTGTGTATAGAATAGCTTTAGATGCCGGACTTAGATTTCCTTTTTTCCCTTTCATTCATGAAGTTCTTAGACACTATAGCTTAGGTCATAATCAGCTGGCCCCTAATGCCTGGCTGAATATTCTAACTTTTATTGCTACATGGCATGGTCCTGTCCCTTAATGCCTTCACCCACATACACTATATCTGTCAAGTTCAAAAGGCCATAGAGGGAACCTGGTACAGTGTCTGTAATAGAGTCGGGTATATGAATGTTTTTGGGAAACCAACAAAGATGCATAACTGGAAATCGGAATTTCTGTTCGTCCAAGCTCCCGACGCAGAGACAGCCGAGCCCTATAGGTATTTCAACCGGGCGGTAACCAAGGTTGGACGGGGTGCCCCAATACTAGATTTAGAGAACAAATATGATGATGCCGTGGTAGCTCACTTCACGGCCATGGAGTACATTCACCCCGGGCATGGGGAAGCCGGGCGTCCAAAGCCAAAAAAGATAGCTTTGAAGGGACCAAGTGGTTGGATTTCCTTCAAAGATATGTTTAGCGATTTTTGGTTGCCGCTGGACTGAAGGAGGGCGAAGATCCAGAACTTTCATGGTCTTGCCCCAACTGCGTGTTAAAGTTTTTTCCATTTTGTACTTAACCAAATAATTTCTTCATGCAGAGCCGGCAAGAAGAAGAATCCCAGCCGCTTGGAAGGGAGAAGTAGACATGAGTAAGTTCGACGGCGACCTGTGGGCGGAGCATTCAAAAGCTCCACATAAGAAAAGAGAGGAAACTCTGGTAAGTTTTTTTTTTTTTTTTTTTGAGACGGGCCTCTTTTTTTATCATATCCGTCTGGTCAATCGTAAAACCAAGGCCTCTTTATGAAGGAAGATGTCTGGATTTAGACGGGCTTCTTTGTAAATGATCCTTGGGTTTATGTTCGTCCTGACCTTTGTCCCATTCTTGACCGAAGGTGGGTCCTTGAAGGAAAACGTCAGGGTGGACGGTTTTCTTTGCTGAATGGCCTTTGATCCATTTTAGATCTTCGTCCTTTATATCTTTCTGACCGAAGGTAGTTTCGTGAAGGAAAACGTCTGGGTGCAGACGGCTTCCTTCACTGAACAGCCTTTGGTTGGTGTATGTCTTCGTCCTTGACACGATTCTGACCGAAGGTGGTTTCTTGAAGGAAAACGTCTGGCCACAGACGATTTCCTTTATTGAACAAACTTTGGTTGGCTCTAGGTGACTTTTCTGGACGAAGGGTTGTTCTGGTCGGTTTTCTTCTTGGTACCATCTTCGGTTTTGGATAATAATGTGACTTGGTTAATTGTTTTGTGCAGAAGAATTCACCAACGGCAAGGGCAGCTATTGCCAAGGCAACTTCGTCGAAGAAGCGGCCAACTGATTCAGGGGAACAAGCTTCACCCCTCAAGAAACCAAAACCAAAGTCCTTTGCTCCGGTAAAGAGGGTTGGACAGGCGAGTTCGTCTGTCCGTAGGGCACCTATCCCTTCCGGCGAGAAAGGGAGAAAGCCTACTGATCCGGTGATCCTGCCGCCACCGGTCGTCACACTGGGAGCTGGAGGATCGTCCAGTCCCATTGATGTGGAAACCAGCTGGACGCAGCTGGTTTGAATTATGAAGAGCTGTCAAATCCGGACGCGGTAAATCCTGGTGCTTCGACCTACTCAGGTTCAGTAGCTAGGCTGGTGGGGCAAATGCCTCATCAATTCAGGACAAAGTCCGTCTCGTCGGGTGAGTTATACTATCCCAACATTGTCAGCACACTGCGGGTTGGTGGACGATCGATGAGTCCGTCCAACAAGCTTGCAGTGGTCATCCCTATACGCCGAACTGATGCTTCATCTTTTTTCAGATAAGGGAAAAGCTCCAGTCGTGGATGAGTCGGCTTCTGAGCCCGACAAGGCCATCCCCTCCTTTGCCAAGTACTCCTCGGTTGAGAGGAAGAAAATAAAGAAGGACGTCTATGACGCCTTCCCTCATGAGTACGTCGACAGTCTGAGGGGGCCACGCTGGACACGCGGGCTACTTGTCTCAACTCTTGGCCGAGGTACTTCCGTTTCTTAGCTTCTTAATTTCGCTGTTATTATGTTAAACTTCTTACAACCTAGCTTGCTAACTTGGTAAATTTCACTTCTATTCAGGCGTTCGCTCGGAGCATAGCCTTGGAGGGGTATGTTATTGGTCTTCGTAAGGAGAACTCCACATGTGTTAAGAAGGTAACTGAAGTCGGCGATCAGGCTATAGTTACTGTCGAGGAGATGAACATCTACCACAGGCAGAGTGTGGAAGCTTTGGAGAAACGGTCGGCTGAGCTGGAGTCGTCCAATAAGATCCACTTAGAGAAGATCACTGACTTGCTGAAGGAGAAGCAAGAGTGGCTCCTGGCTCGGGATGTTATCTTGGACGACCTGAAGAAGGAGAACGATGCTGCTGCTGCTACCTCGGCTGAGCTTGGGGCCAAAATTTCTAAACTCACAGCTGAAGTGGAACGGCTGAATAATCAATCTCAGCTGGACTTCCAGGATGCCCTCAAAGCCTTCTTTGAGTCCTTGGAAACGGCCAAAGGATGGGGGATTAAATCCATGGAGATGATGGCTGAACCTGATCAAGTGAGCCGGTTTAAACGCCAACTTGAATACCAGGAGGAGTGTCACAAGGCCAAAAATCGTGGCAAAGATCCCCCTGTCTTTGAGGAAACAGACGAGGACGAGGAGTTGGGGGACGAAGAAGTTTAAGATGATACCGCCATGGAGGAGGATGAAACTATTCCTCCTCCCATCGTCTAAATCAACCGTCCTCCTGCTTCCTTTCCTTCTCATTTGGGCTACTCATTTGAGTGAGGAAGTCAGGGGGCGGTTCTTTAAGAGCTGGTGCAAGTCTAAGAAAGCTTGCACCAAGTACTCAGCAAGGAGGGCAGGAAAGATATTAAGGCTCAGCTTGAAAAGTTGAAGAAGTACGCAACTGTCATCAAGTCTTGGCCCACAACCAGATCAGGACGCTCCTCTTGCTGTAATTTTAACTAAGTATTTTGTTTGTACTTCATGAATATTTTGCTGAAATTCTAATGCTTTGTAATCACATTAGGAGGTTTCTTTTGCCGTTTGGTTTTGTTGTAGTAACTTGGAAACTCATTAGTACTGTACTTTTGTGAATTTTGGCACCCACTTTCGTCCACTTGAATGAGTAGCCCAAATGAGAATCCTTCTTTCAACTGGCTTGTCCAATGTTTATTCTAGTAATTTGTGTTAAAGGTAGTTCCAAGTGATTGCCTGTTTACCTCTTGTTTATCTTGTATCATTCTTTTGGACGAAAATGTTCTAAACAAACATGCAAAGGTCAACAAATTTTTTCTAAGTATACACTTTCTTCGTCTAAGGAGGGATCAAGGATCAATCTAGGAAGATCTTGATCAAGGATCAATGTAGGACGATCTTGATCAATCAAGCATGCCATTTTTTACCAAGTAATTAACTTACTCGTCTAAAGGGACTGTTGACCAATCTTAACTCGTCTTGGGTCGAATCCATTTAGACAGTAAACTTTAACATGAAAATTGTTAAGTAATCAACATACTCGTCCAGTAGGAGCCAATGACTAGCATAACTCGTCCTGGGTCACATACATTAGACGGATAACAACTGTTCCGACGAGGAAACTTCAACATGCAAATTTTTCTAAGTAATTAGGTTACTCGTCCATAAGGGATCAAAGGTACACGTCTTGGCTTGACAAAAAGTCTCAACAACCATTCCCCCATGAAGGAATGCGGCCAAGATAAACCTCTACACGAGTCTTTACTCTACCCCTTGGACTGTATGGATAGTCGTCCTGCCTCCTTTTGGCAATGACACTCGTCCTGCATTTCCTTGGCTAGTTATAAACGATCGTTGCTCCACGAAGGAAGGCGGCCAGTACATAATCCTCTTGGACGAGTGTTTTCTCTGATGTGTCAAGACGGCCTTCACATTATAAATATGTTCTGACAACTTCCTTAAAGAAGCAATGTTCATTTGATTGTGATAACGACTGCTCAGACGGACAATAGTTGAGGGGATGTAGTCTAACTTCTGGACGAATAAAGCTTACAGGAAGACATCTGTTTATTTCCTAGACGTTCTCCTTGTTGAACTAACTATTGGTTAAATACCAAATGTGAGATTCAAAGGAAGACGTCTAAGGACTACTCTGGACGTTTTCCTTCTTGAACTAACTATCGGTTAAATACCAAAAGTGAGATTCGAAGGAAGACATCGAAGGATTACTCCTTGGACGTTTTCCTTCTTGAACTAACTATTGGTTAAATACCAATGTAATGTTGAAGGCGTCCATGGATTATTTTTTCCTTGCTGGACTGGTACTATATGCCCCCTTCTTAGGATGGCTGTTAGTCTATTCTTAGACGAAGGCATCGTATGAAGGTGAGTATCTAGTCCACGCCTTTTGTAAGTAATGAGACTTTCTTTACTAAGACGTCTCATTTTGGCCGGTTTCCTTTAGGAAATAATACCTTTGATTAATTTAAGGTGTTATGACGGGGATTTCCTTTACTAAGGAAATACGTCTCTCTAGCCGGCTTCCTTTAGGAAGCAGTGTTCGTCCATTTTCAAAGTTTTAGTGAACTTGGTTTTAGACGATTTACTAATTGCTTCTTGTTAAGGTAAGAACCATTAATCAAGGAGTCTTTATTAATCAGTTATGTCTTGAACAGACTGTGATGATTTTTGCAGACGTCTTCCTTTAGGAAGTAATATCTGTCTTTCATAATGGTCTTTTGTGGTTTATTATCTAATAACCATCTTTCGTCCATCAATGGTGAAATGCCCCAAGATGGCTTTGGATAATAAAATGCCCCTTGCTGAGTGTGTGGTGGATCGATTTATAGAATAACAGCTAACCCATATATAATCTAGCAACTCAAACCATAGACCATAATTTAGAATATGTATTGATATGATGTTTGCTTAGCCTAGGCTAAGGTACATGTAATACATTTCTAAAATATTTTTCTATGCCGTATCACTTCATTTACAACTTGTAAAAAACTTCGTACTTGATTAAACATAGTACTTCTTCAGGTTATCAGAGTTCCAGGTTCGTGGTATGGGGCGTCCATCCAAGTCTTGTAGCTTAAACGTGCCGCTACGAACTTCTTCGACCACCAGATAAGGACCATCCCAATTCGGGGTTAATTTGCCCAGTTCCATTGCTCGTCCTACAGCCTCCATCTTTCGAAGAACCAGATCCCCAATTTTGAGAGGTCGTCTGGTTACCCGTTTGTTGAACTCCCTAGACATCCGTAACTTATACAATTCCATCCTCAAGAGAGCATTACCTCGGACTTCTGGCAACTTGTCCAATGCTAGACGCATTGCTGCCCAGTTGGTCTCTTCTGAATATAACATGACGCGAAGGATGGGTTCTTCAATTTCAATGGGTAGGACGGCTTCTGTTCCATAGACTAGCATGAAGGGCGTTTCCCCTGTTGAATTCTTGGCAGTTGTTCAGATAGACCACAGGACCAGTTGAAGCTCTTCCACCCAAAAACCCTTGGCATTTTCTAACTTCTTCTTGATGCCTTCGGATATGATCTTGTTGAAAGCTTCTACTTGGCCGTTTGCCTGTGGGTTGGCAACAAAAGCAAAGTGGGATTTAATATCCCTCTCTGAGAGCCAATCCTTCAGCTTAGGAGTCTCAAACTAGGGCTCATTGTCAAACACGATTGACTGGGGCATCCCTAATCTTGTTATGATGCTTTTTCAGATGAACCTTTTTACGTCATTCGTCTTTATGCCCCTAACTGCTTCAGCTTCAAACCACTTCGAGAAGTAATCCGCAGCCACAATCACAAATTTTTTCTGGCCGGCCACCATAGAAAAAGGACCTAGAATGTCCATTCCCCATTTAGCAAATGGCAAAGGAGTCAGGACAGGGGTCAAGAAGTTGGACGGTCGCTTAAAGAGATGGCCATGCTTCTTGCAGCTGTCACATTTTTTCGCATAGTCCATGGCGTCCGCATTTACTGTTGGCCAGAAATAGCCAGTCCTGCGTGCCTTTTCAGCCAGTGCTTGGCCACCAATATGTGAGGCACAAGAGCCCTCATGTAGGTCCTTCAGTACCTCAAGGCCATCTTCCCTGGAAATACACTTAAACAACGGACGATCATATGATTTCTTGTACAGTGTTTCATCCCAAACCTCGAACCACTTATCACCAGCCTTACCATATTTTGCCTCTGCTGGATCTTCTAGTAATTGTGCGGTCTTCTTGTAATGAAGTATGGGATCCATCCAATTGTTCCCTCTACTCAGAAGCATCACTTCCTCCTGATCTATGCTCTCCTTCTCTTGTACTTCCCAGAATACAGTTCAAGGAGCGTCACCTAAAGCTGAACTAGCCAGTTTTGATAGAGCATCAGCTTGATGGTTCTCAGACCTAGGTACTTGTACCAAAGTGAACCGTTCTAACTACTTGATCTTTTCCTTCACCAGCTGAACATACTTGGCCATGGAGGCCTTTTTGCATTCATATTCCCCATTCACCTGGCTGACCACCAGGAGATAATCTGACCTTGCTTCCAATTCCCTTGCTCCAGCTGCTCGGCATATCCGAATTCCAGCCAACAAGGCTTCATATTCGGCTTCATTATTGGAGGCTGGGAATTTAAACCTCAAGGGCTATTCATATTTATCACCTTCAGGTGACTGACATACCAGGCCTGCCCCACTACCCTGGGCAGTAGATGAGCCATCCACCATCAGCTTCCAACTTTGGTTGCCCTCAGAGGGATCCCTTACTAGATCAAGTGTTGGATGGGTTAGTTTAGCTATAAAGTCTGCTAAAGCCTGTCCCTTAATCGCTTTCCTTGGCTCAAAGGTAATGCCGAACATCTTTAGTTCATTCGCCCATTTGAGCATCCTCCCAGCCGCCTCCAGCTTCTGTAAAACTTGCTTTAGCGGCTGATCTGTATAAACAACTATACTATGAGCCAGGAAATAGGGCCTTAGCTTTCGGCTAGCTACTACTAAGGCCAGACCGAACTTCTCCACTGTAGTATATCTGCTCTCTGCATCCTTGATTACTTGACTCACAAAATATATTGGGATTTGTATAGCATCTCTCTCAGCTAATAGTACGGCACTGACTGCTTCAGGAGAAATAGCTAGATACACATACAACTTCTCCCCGACCACCGGACTTATCAGACGAGGGAGCTGCTGTAAATGCTTCTTGATTTCAAGTAAGGCTTCATCTGCTTCAGGAGTCCACTGAAACTTTGCTTTCTTCTTTATCGTTGCAAGAAAATGATGACACTTGTCAGCCGACTTGGACAAAAATCGTCCCATAGCCGCTAGACAGCCAGGCAGCCGATGTACTTCCTTAACCTTTGTTGGAGGTTTCATATCGAGTATAGCTTGGATATTTTCAGGATTTGCTTCTATCCCACGCTGATCTACTAGAAACCCCAAGAACTTGCCAGCCGAGACCCCAAAAACGCACTTCTTTGGGTTAAGTATTAGTTTATACTTACGCAATGTTTCAAAAGTTTCGCGTAGATCTGCGACATGATCTTTTTCCTCTTGGCTCTTGACGATCATATCGTCAATGTATGCTTCCAAATTACGTCCCAATTGAGGTGAAAAGATTTGATTGATGAGCCTCTGAAAGGTTGCCAGGGCATTTCTCAAACCAAAGGGCATCATTAGCCAGCCATACAACCCCTTTTCTGTTATAAATGAGGTCTTATCCTAGTCCTCCGGCAGCATTGGGATCTGATGGAACCCTGAATAAGCATCCATGAAGCTCAGCAAAGCATGACCGGCAGTCGAGTCTACCAGACGATCCAGCTTGGGCAAAGGAAAACTATCTTTGGGGCAAGCCTGGTTCAAGTCCGTATAGTCAACACACATCCTCCAAGTTCCATTCGGCTTGGGGACCATTACCACGTTTGCCACCCAATCTGGATAGTGGGTTTCCTTGATGAAACCTACCTCAAGTAGTTTTCTGACCTCTTCGTCTACAACTTGATTCCTGACAGGTCCCAAATGTCTCGTCTTCTGTCTCACTGGTTTTCTGGCTGGATCAACGTTTAGCCGATGAACGATGTCAATTCCCGGCATCTCTTCTGCCCCATAGGCAAAGATATCCTGATATTCCTTCAATAGTGTGACAATAACTCCTTGTAACTCGGGCTTTAAACCCGCTCCAATATGCAAAGTCCTCTATGGACGAGATTCATCTAAACAGATGCTTAAAGGAGCTTCAGTAGGCTTCGAATGATCAAGAGTCAAGCTTGCTATCGTCATCACCTCAGCTGAAGACCTAGGTTCTTCCTTGACCTGGGCGAACTTCCTTTTCTTACTGGGAAGATCCCTTGCCGTTTCCTTTCGGGAGTAACATACAGTTCCTTACGACTTCCTTACGGAAGCAGCGTGCACCTGAAATTTCTCTTCTTTCATTCTGGACTTTCCTACTGTCTCTGCCCCAGCCTCTTTGGGCTCGTCTACATCCATGGGCTCAGTTTCACTCAACTTCCTACTGTCTCTTACCGGATGAATGATTCCACCTCCAAATCCTATAATCGAATGATGGACTAGAAGGAGGTCTTTTTCATCAAACTTTAGTCTTGACAAACAATCAGCACTAATAATGTGAGTCGAGCTGCCAGTGTCTATAAGAATCCTTCGTACTTTCAGGTTGACTATCTTCATTTCTACAACCAGAGGGTCATCATGAGGAGTTCTAATCTGACCACGATCACCCTCACTCACCATCACCAAGGGGAACGGGTCCATCCTAGTTTTTCCTGTTAGCAACACTTGGCCAAGCTCTCTAACATAATTTTTGTGCCCTCTGAAAGTTGGTCCTCCGGCTGCAAATCCGCCGGATATCACTAAAACTACATCTTCATCAGTGCTGGCACTTTCTTTCTTCTTACTTTGCCAAAAATCCTTCTTCTGAAAACGACCTTCCCGAGACACATACTGGTTCATCTTTCCCTAATTTGCAAGATGCTCCAAAGCTTTCTTCAAATGTTTACACTCATTGGTTTCATGCCCACAATCCTTGTGGAAGTGACAATACTTGCTTCTGTCTCGATTCTTGTAAGGTGTATTCATCTCTGCTGGGGCTTTAAGTTCATGCTGGTCCTTGATCTCCATAAGGATAGAGTACTGATCCTTATTAAACTCAATAGGCTCAGCTGACACAACCCTTTCTTTTCTTTTCTCTCTTCTTGACGGGGTTGTACTTGAAGATACTACCCAAGTCTCAGCCTTCTTAGGATTGTTCTTAGGTTTTTGAACAGGCTCCTCGGGCTTCTTAGACTCTGAGTGTTTAGCTTTAGCGCACACCTCTGTCGCATGCATGAAAGCTTCGGCTTCTCTAAGAGCTTCGGCCAAAGTGCTTACTTTTTCTTGACTAAGTAGAACTTAAAGCTTCCTGGACGAAGTCCTCGAATGAATGCATCAAATGCTACACCAGCATTCAAGTCGTGGATCTGGAGAGCTTCAAGATTAAACCTCTTCACGAAACTTCTTAAAGACTCTTTTGGGGCTTGGACAATCTTCCCCAAATGAATACTGGTTTTCTGTTCTTGTCTATTGGCTACAAAATGACTGGTAAATGAGTAACTCAACTCAGTAAAATTGTTGATGGAATTTTCTGGTAAATTGTTAAACCACTTCTGAGCAACCCCTTTCAAGGTAGCTGGGAAGTTCTTACACCATGTAGCATCGTCCACAGCCTGGACGTACATTTGATGTTTGTATGCTGAAAGATGATCATCTGGATCGGTAGTGCCATCGAACGATGTGGGAAGCTTAACCTTAGCACACGGAGGGGCTTGCATTATTCTGGCTGAGAAAGGCGTCGGCCAATCTATGCGGAGCTCCCTCAAGCGTGCATTAACAAGTACCGTACTCTCTTGCATTCCCTGAGAACTGGATTTGATGAACTGACCTCCTGGGACCCTCGCCTATAAACATTCTGCTGAGAAGTCCTCCGGTAGACATTAGGCTGAACCACCGTTCGATCCTGACGAGGCTCATAGATAGACGGAGTCCACTAGTGGAAAAAACACTTGTTGCTGCTCCCTTTTAGCTACGGGCTATATAAACAGCCCGCAGCTCAATCACAGTCACTGCGGGCCAACGTGGGAGCCCGTAGCTAAATTGAGTTTTGATGTGGGCTATACAGAGAGCCCGCAGCTAAGCTGGGCAGAATTTGGTTTAGCTACGGGCCGTTGGTTACACCTGCAGCTAAGTTAACAAATAACTTTTTTTAAACGCACAATCCCTCTAAGTGTATGTACTGATGTACATGTTAATTCTCTTTGCCCCCCGCTAAATCCCTAAATTACTGTTCCATTCTCTTTGCGACCTCTTCTCAGGCGAATCTCTTCTCAGGAAAATCTCTTCTCAGGCGACCTCTTCTCAGGCGTCCTCTTCTTAGGCGTCCTCTTCGCTGCTCAGGCGACCTTCTCAGGCGACCTCTTCGCTGCTCAGGCTTCCTCTTCTCAAGCGTCCTCTTCGCTGCTCAGGCGACCTTCTCAGGTGACATTCTCAGGCGACCTTTTCACTGGTTGGTTTCTTCATTTTCAAACGCTTATGTCAATCATTCTCAAACGCTTTATTATTCACCAAAAATGATGATTGTGAAGTTAAATTTGAATCTATTTCTGAAATTTGACACCAGAATCGATGATTGTGAAGTTAAGTTTGGATTGATTTTCAGAAATTTTACACTACAATTGATGTTTATGAACTTATTTTGTAACAAATTTCAGAAATTTTGCACCAAATTGATGATTCTTAACTTCTTTTTGAAACTGATTTTAGAAATTTTACACCAAACATGATGATTCCTCACCTGACATTTGAACTTATTTCACAAATTTTCATATGCTTGTAATTATTTTAGGAGGCTATCCAAAGGAGGGCAGTTGCTGCTACTGCTAGCTGCAGCTGACGCTTTGCAAGAGGCTCTGGCCACTGAGTCTTGTGTTAGGAGTTTAAGGTAAGTAACCGTCTTTTACACAGTTATAAAGATATTAATTGAGCTAGAATTTTGTATTTGTAATGATTGAGAACTAGTGTTGCATTGTTTAGTTTGTATGTTTGTTGCATTATCATTCATAAGCCTATATACCCGTTCAAGACTTACTCACTAGGAGTAAGTCTTGAATAGTCCCCGGTTTTGGGACTGTTCTTGGACATTTAATCTCACTTAGGATGTGAATGTATGCCTTCTTTTCGATTCTAAGGATAATTTCGGTTTGCCATTTCCTTAATATGTTCTCTGGGTACATATGTAGTTAAGCAATTTGCTACATCGTGCTACTTGGAGAACTATAGGGAAATGCTGCCGAAATTTCCTTAGAATCGAAGAGTTGGTGTACATTCACTAGTGAGATTAGATGTCCAAGGATGGGTTAGGATGGAGTGATAAGGACCTTCTTGGAGCATGCATTGATTTTATTGAGTGGTCTATCATGTGTGTACTTGTTAGATGTCTAATTCCGCCTTTCCTGACTTTTTAGAATGGATCCTCAATGTTGTTGAATGTATGGTGAACGCAACACAATTGACTTCTTTAATGGGGTAGAAGAGTTTCGTAGAGTGGCTTTAGAACACCAAAGGAGTAAGGGAGTTGCCACAATTTTGTGTCCATGCCGTGATTGTAATAATCTAAGGAAGTGGGAAAATACTGGGGTTATAGAGGATCATTTGTTTCGGCGAGGGTTTACTCAGATGTATGAAGTTTGGTATTGGCATGGTGAGAACATAGTTCCAGTGAATGCGAATCCAAATACCAATGCCAATGATGAGGCAAATGATGATGGTGTCAGTTATGAGGAAGATGATGATAACAATAATGAAGTTTCTATGATTTCTGGTTATGGTGAGGAGTGTGAAGATAGTGATGCTGAGTTAGCCGGCGAAGATGATATGAATGAGATGATGGGGGGCTTACATGAACAACTTAGTGACACTCCTGAGCGATTTGAGAGAGTTGAAAAGGCCGCTACGACACCCCTATACCCTGGATGTCCAAATTTTTCACTCCTAGAAGGCGTGTTAAAATTGTATAACATCAAGGCACATGGTAATTGGACTGACGCGAGTTTTACCTTATTGTTGAAAGCCTTAGCAAATATGTTTCCAAATGGTAATGAGATTCCCACGTCGACCTATTATGCCAATAAATTAATGTGTCCTCTCGGCTTAGAATACCAGCGAATCCATGCATGTCCTAATGATTGTGTTCTTTTCCATAAGGAGTATGAGAAATTGGACAAGTGTCTAATTTGTGGAATATCGCGGTATAAGAAAAACGAGGGGATGTTTGATGACAAAAGGGATGACGCTATTGAGAAAAACAAGATTGGGAATGCTGCGAAGGTGTTGTGGTACCTTCCAATTGTACCTAGGTTTAAGTGTATGTTCTCAATTAAGAACGACACAAAGAACTTAAGGTGGCATGCCAATGTGAGGAAGAAAGATGGAAAAATCAGGCATCCCGCTGATTGTGAGCAGTGGCAACAATTTGATGAACGTAATTCTGATTTTGGGAAAGAAGATAGGAACCTGAGACTAGCTCTTTGTACTGATGGGGTGAATCCATACGGATCCCAGAGCAGTAGACATAGCTCATGGCCTGTTCTTTTGTCTATTTATAACCTTCCACCGTGGTAATGTATGAAGCGCAAGTATTTGATGATGCCTTTGTTAATTTCTGGACCTAAACAACCCGGAAATGACATTGATGTGTATTTAGCACCTTTAATTGAAGAATTGAAATTGTTGTGGTCTGAAGGGGTGCCGATGTTTGATGCCTATACACAGTCGAATTTCAATTTACGTGCCATGGTTTTCTGCACGGTGAATGATTTCCCAGCGTATAGGAATCTTTCGGGGTACAAGGTTAAGGGAGAGCAAGCATGTCCTATTTGTGAAGATTATATGGAGCCCATTTACTTGACACATTCCCATAAGAATGTTTACATGAATCATCGGAGGTTTCTTGATCGTCATCACCCTTATCGTAAGAAGAAAAGTCAATTTAATGGATTCATTGAGAAAGGAGTGGCCCGCGAACCAAGAACAGGGGTGCAGATTTATGATCGTATTAAGCATTTGAAAACGGTTCATGGTAAGGCCACAAAATCCACATCAACTAAAGGTGTGCTCTGGAAAAGAGTATCTGCTCTTTGGGACCTTCCATATTGGCAAGATTTGCAGGTAAGACATTGTCTTGATGTCATGCACATTGAAAAAATGTGTGTGATGCTGTTCTTGGAACGTTGATGAGCATGCCTGGTAAGACAAAAGATGGGTTAGGTGCGAGGTTGGATATGGAGAAGAGAGAGATTCGTCCAAATCTTTGGGCTCAGCCGAGAACAAATGGTAAGATGTATCTCCCTCCGGCTTGCTACACAATGTCTTCGACAGAGAAAAGACTATTTTGTGAGTTTTGTACGATATCAAGGTGCCTTCTGGATATTGTTCAAATTTGAAAACATATGTTACCCAAAAAGATTTGAAGATGGGTGCTATGAAGTCACACGATTGTCATGTAATGATGCAAGTATTTTTTCCAGTGGCTATTCGTGGTCTACTATCACCTCATGTAAGCCATGTTGTTGTCAAGTTATGCTTGTTCTTTGATAGAATTTGTAGTAAAGTGATAGATCAAAAAACACTTGATGCATTACAAAATGACATAGTTGAAACCTTATGCCATTTTGAGATGTATTTTCCACCTTCTTTCTTTGATATCATGGTTCACTTGATTGTACATCTTGTTCGGGAAATTAAGCTTTGTGGCCCGGTTTTTTTGAGATGGATGTACCCGTATGTAAAACCAACCAGATTGGACACATAGCCTTTTCCTCACCTTTGCAATCTCACAAACTTGATTTTAATAAACTTGTACAGAACTTACCTAATAAACCCTATAGCATCAGTCATCTTTGAGACTTCAACAGTTAATCGTACTCATTTAGCTCAACAGAACCCTAATTTAGCATTGTTTCTTCAAATAAGGAACACCATGACTAGTTTCTTACTAGAAGAATGACTTGGATTTGGGCAAGACATTCCCCAGAAGCAGCAGCAGCATTAACAGTTACTCCTCTTGGAAGCTGGGGTGATTATGAGCTCATTATTGGATAAGATTTTTTTTTATAAAATATGGGTTCGTTTGAGCTCTTTAAAATTCAAGTGATCTGGCAGTTGGTCTAGGCTTATTCTTAGTATGTCTCCTACTCCTATCTCATAGAGGGTATTCAGATCTTTGAGTAGTAATGAAAACAGTCAAATAACCTGAAAAAATAGTCAAGAGTTCTTCAGAAATCAAACAGCTACCTTGTTCTTCCGGTTGTCCCACCAGTCTGTTGGATTAGCAAAATATGCTTGCCATAGCTCTTAAGTGGAAAGCTTATTAGTTGTAGGGGTGTTTTCAAACTTCCCGGCTGTTAGACAGTCAGATATACAAAGCACAGACAGCCAAAATGTCCCAGAGAAAACGGTTACCATAAGCTGTGAATGTTATTGTTGTCAAAAGAGCTGCTATCATTTCACTTTTATCCCCAATGCTTCTTTCAATCTGTAAAATACTAATTTCACTTTTATCCCCAATGCTTCTTTCAATCTGTACCCCAACTTGATATAGCATTGCCTTTAACAAGATAGAATAGGTAGGCAGGCAACTCTTCAAAAAGCTTTGACCTAACTTGATTGTGAATGCCTTTACATCGTTGTAATTAGACTCAAGTCCAAATAATTGGCACTGGAACAGCACTGCATATGCTGTGATAAAACTGCCTAGGCCCTAACTAATGTTTCTGGTTACCAATGCAACTCAATGTTTCCGGTTCTGGTTTTGTAGGGCACTAATACGGTACCTCAAAATAGGGAGGGGGTGAGGAGTCCTTAATGTGATTCGTTGGCATTGGCACCCATAACTACAACAAAGGTTATTTCCGCAACGTGATTCGTTGGCATTGGCACCCATAAACTCATCTATAAATGTTGTTTATGTTTTTTTTAATTTCTTTCTATTAATTCATGTTTAATCTTTTCACTTGCAAGGCATTGTTCATGTTGTTTCCTCTTGTGTTTCATCTACGAAATTCGAACGCAAACAAGGGCGAGGATTTTCAAGGGGGGTTAAAAGGGGTGGACCACCTATGTTTTTGGAGTTTGATTCATTGGACAACTACATTGGAAAATGGGGCCATGAATATGGTAAGCAAATTGGTGCATGTGCTATGAGAACGGATATTAACGTTGCGAGTTATAATCAGTTGGATGAAGTGGAAAAGGGCAAGAATTGGGAAGAGGCAAAAGTGATTTTGTTTGTTGTAATTGACTTGATTACATCGTAGCTATCGTACAGTTGTTTCATTTTTTTGGTTTCATTTTTTTTACAGAGGCTATTCAACATTGATGATCCAAATGGAACTAGGGAAAAGAAGTTTCATGCACTAGTCGGTGCTCGATTTAGAAACTTCAAGTCCAAGCTCAGGCGACGTTGGCTAAAGAAGAAGGATGATGTTGCTGATGATTCACATGCTCAAGAGACATCTGATGGTGCTGATTCACATGCACCTAAGACATCCCAAGCTGAAGAAGTCGATGGAGGACCATCGCAGAAGAAAAAGGTTAAGAAAAATGTAGATCCTTGGGTGGCTTACGAAGGATTGATTTCCGAGGATCAGTGGAAGACATTTGCAGCAACATATGAGACCCCTGAATTTCAGGTGATGTGATACTACACTATTAATGTGAAACCATTTGAATAGGTTTACTCTTATTATTACTTGTAATGTTAATTATATTAATGATATGATTTATGCAATTTTTTTTGTTTTCCAAAGGCCAAAAGCCAAAAAGGAAGTTCGAGTGCAAAACAAAACAAGCACCCACATCATCTGGGTCAAAATTCTTATAGTAGAGCCGAAGAGAAGTGGATCAAAAGTGGTAGACTCCCTCTCCACCTTCAAGCGTCGCTGAGTCTTCTAGTTCTCACGTGACTTCTATTCCATTTAGAAGGATGATACGGCCCATAGCATGGAAGCTTGCGCATGAGAAAAGACTTGCTAATGGATCTTGGGGTATTGATCCAAAAGACAAAGAGACATGTGAAGTGGTTCAAAACATTGTAAGTTGTTAAAAAATCTAAAAGAGAAATCAATGATTAGAGCCAGTATTCTTTATGTGAAACATGTTTATGCTTTAATTCTTTTTGTTAACAGGACGACCATCTAGAAATTGAGGCCAAAGCAAAGGAAGCTGGCACCTATGTTGAGGAGCATGGACTTGATGCCTTGTCAAAGGCTATATGCAAGCGAGACCACAGTGGGCGTGTGAAGGCTATTGGTGGACTAAATGTTGGAATACAACAAGTGTTCGGAAAAGCAAAGCGCAGAATGAAGAACAAGGAGGTTCATAGTGTTCTATCACAAGACGACTTTGCTCAGAAGCTCCTCGAAATCAAGGCAGATTTCGACAAGAAACTTGAACAAGAAGTGGTTGCTAAGGTGGAAGAAGCATTGAAGAATATTATCGGCAGTGGTACTATTAGATTGGGTAGTAGTGAGCAGCATCCTGACGCGCCCACCCCGGTATCCATGCCAAAAGTTCAAGATGTACCAACCGTCTCACTTTCAGAGGTATAACTATTAACTTTTCATCTTTTTTCACAAAAGTATTTACATCTAGATTTTAATTAAATATGTTCTCAATGTGATAAGCTAAGCCAGAGACATGACATGGATTAGTGACATAGAGCCAACTTGTACATAGAGACACGGTATTGAAGTACACTCTATAACACCCCACAAATCGTAAGTTTATGCCTGCCAATTTATAGGAAACATAAATCAAAACTGCTGCTGTGTCTGTTATGGAACACTTAGAGAGAGTTGAATTTTTTCATCGAGACTAAACTAACACAATAGACCTGTGCTGCTCCTAAGTAACTGTCAGATCAACCCCTGATGTATTCTTGTGAGCGAAAAATAACACAATAGGCCAGGAAAAATAACTGTCAGAACAACCCCTGATGTATCTGTCATATATCTGTTTGAGTCACACAGTACCAAATATTTTCAGGACATGACAGAGTTGATTGATTACAAGTATTAGGTACCTAAACTTAACAGATGCTTCAATGTATCCACTTCAACTATCTCTGCTTCAACACCTGCAACCAACATTCTAGTTGCGCCAGAATGTCGACCTCCTAATCTTGGGTGTTCCACGGATAAAATTCCACACGTTTCTGTCATACCATACCCCTGACATCACGATTTCAAATTGTATTAGGAAACAGTCACTCGACAGCCATATGTTGGAACATAGTTGTAGTCTCATAAAATTAGTAATACTAATGAAGACATAAAGTACATTAAAGAAGGATGCCTTATCCAACTAATTAAGTTCAAATTGTTACTCAAGTTACAAGTATCAATTCTTAAAAGTATTTTGTATTCATATTGAGGAACATAAGATGGTGACTACAACAATTGTCCACAAATTCAGTGTAATACTTAACATTAATATTAATTATTTTATCTTTGTTTAGGGCAAGAATCCATGTAAACTTTGTGTTAGAGACACCTACAATGGAAATTTAGTTGTGGTTGGAGATGGTACGGTATATCCATGTTCCGGGGTTATGCATACTCGGACTAGGAAATTCGATAGCCATTGGAAGGTGTCCTTAGATTATGCCTACCCAGAGCACAGGGATGTTTCCCTCCCAGAAAAGTCGGATGATGGTGAAACCACTAAGGTGGGTGATGCGGAAGGTCACTTCCTGCAATGGCCGAAGGATTAGTATTGTTTGAAGAGAATGGGGGTAATTAACTAAGATTTTAATACATGAATGTATCGGTCATCTATACAAAATGTTTAATCTTGTGATGAAAATTTAATGTTTTACCTTGTAGGGTCATTACAATGAATTGGAGCATCCTATTCAATTGGAGGTAAATGAACCATCTTCAAGCAAAGGGAAAAACACCCCACGATCGGCTGTAAGTAGTTGTGATGGAGCACCCCGAGTCAACTCCTTTCTCCCACTGGATCAGAAAACTCTTCAACAACTTGGTGAAGAGTGTCAGTTGTTGTATCTCTTACTTAGTACTGCACCAGACGATAAGTATGAATCCACTACATTACGAATACATCCCCCCCTTTTCTACTACGCGAATGATGGTGTGTCGAGGGTCATGAGGGAGGACATTGAGGAGTTTCTAAAAGGGGTTTGTATCAATGTGTCATGCATCCATGTTTATCAAATGTGAGTTCTTTACGTATATATAGTTAGTAGTCAAATAGCTACGATATAGTAGCTTGCCATAACTCACCATTTCCTTAACATTTAAATTATTATTGAGTTCAGGTTTTTGATGGATGAATTTGCTAATTGTTTCAACAACTCCCTTGTTTCATTCATGTGTCCTCAAATGATACATGCTACAAGTGTCCATGAACCTTCTAAGCTTAAAGCGTACTTTAGGGATGCTTTTCTTGCTGAGAAGGATAAGAAAGAGAAACAATGCAAGTTTATTTTGGCGCCGTATCATGAAGAGTAAGAACTACTAATCGTTGATTATGTTATCCTAGTAGTTTATACTTATTCTTATTGACGATTTGATTTGAAATTATAAGGAACCACTGGATGCTACTAGTAATTGAACTTCAAGCTAGTCAAGTATTCATATTTAACTCCAACAAGAAACCTAATGATAATCCACAAATGCTAAAGGTTTTTGGATTCATTAATTTGTAAGTATTTAGCTTCTTTTACCTACCGTTATGAATCTTACATAAATTACTATCTAATGATTTTTTTTGGTGATTACGTAGGGCATATAACATCTACAAGGCCAATGATGGTAAGCATCCTAGGACAAGAGAAAGGGAACTTCGTTGTGTTTCAATGGAGGTAATTAAATGTATTCACTTTATCATTATTATTATATAATTAACTACTACGTATTATATCACTTCAAAGGCTTTTGTACATAAATAGTTACTTTATCATTATTATTATAACTTATTTGTGATTCATTTTTGTAATGGATTGAACTTAGTGTCCTCAACAAACCGGTGGATTGGAATGTGGGTATTATGTCATGAAGTACATGTTGGAGATTGTTACCCTGTACAGTGATTGAAAATGCTTGAAAAAGGTTAGTATTTTCTGAAATAGTGTTAGATTGTCAGATTTGGATTATTGCATTGAAGCATTTGAGGCTACCTGTATGGAGACGTTGGGAGTTGATGAATTTGGATCGTTTATTTTGTTGAAACAGGTTTATGAATTGGACACGAATCCTAAAGTAAAATTAAGGCAGTCCATATTTTATACGAAACTCTGCCGAATTTTCTGTAAAATTTTAGTAATATATGATCGTATATAGTGTTTTACGTTCATCTCCACTGATTTTGCTTACTTTTATTGAATCTTACAAACTTATATTGCATTTTTCAGGAATATTTTGCAACGCTCGATGCTTATACGGATGGAGAAATTAATGTGGTTCGAGAGCAATGGGCGAAGTTCTTTAGAACTAGGTATCTATCGGCTTAGTTTAGTTATCTAAGGATGTTAGTTATTAGATAGTCGATTGAACTTTATTTCAATTATGTATTAGTATTAGTATATCTAATTAGTGGATACTAGTTGCTATTTGATTTAATACTGTAAGTCGGTATTTGAATATATGTTGTATTAATATAACTCGAGAACGCGAGCTTCAAGTAATACATGCTACTGTGGTTGAATTTTATGTTGGTGTGGTTCAATTGTATGTTGCTGCTGCTCCTAGTTCATGACATGCTAGCTGCTGCTCCAGGTCGATTAGGTAGTGCTGCTGCTGCTGGCAGCAGCTGATTTAAAAAAAAATTGCCACTTAGCTGCGGGCTTCAAACGGCCCGCAGCTACAGTTGCTAAAGGCACAGCTCCAATCTTCTTGTTGCTGCGGGCGTTGGGTTTTAGCCCGCAGCTACAACTACTTGTTGCTGCGTACATTAACGTTAGGCCCGCAGCTCATCTTCTATTTTAGCTGCGTACATGTAAGGCCCTTTGTTGTTCCACTTTTGTTTTTCCACTTTTGTTATTCCTTCAATAGCTACGACCTATGTACGCAGCAACAAGCCCCTTTAAGGCCCGCAGCAACAAGTGTTTTTTCCACTAGTGTTCCTTGCTCCATCGTGTGACTCCGGATCCTCAGGGTGGGGTCCTGCAAATAGGGCGTTGATCCAGTAGCCGACCTTTGTTGGGCAGCTACCCTCTTTGCCTGTAGGTACTCCCGAGCGTCAGTTTCCATCCGACGACCGTCTACTGGTCTGTTCACCTGGTTGGTGACCACCAGATTCGAGTCTAGACGACGTGGTTGCTCACTACGAGCAGGATGCCTTCCCCTATACGACCTTCGAGCTTCCTCTGGTCGTCTAGCTCCACTTGGTCCAGCTACATTCTCCTAGGAGGCTCCTCTTCTAGGTGTAGGCCTAGAATCTGGCTGAGTGCCTATCCTGAAGAACAACATATTGTTTTTAATCTGTTCTTGGACGACTTGGGCCATTTTGGCTTGAAAGTCATTTAGAGCATTCACCAAATGACCGCAGTGACTGGAAGAGCAGAATTTGGCTCTAACACTACCCCGACTGGATCGTTCTGACGAGGACCGTCTCGTCCTCTGGGTGGACGTTCATCATCGACTGTGTCATTAACTTGTACATAAGGACTCATCCTTTGTCCTTGGTTGGACGAATTGCAATATGTCATCTCCGCGCCTCCCCACAGACGGCGCCAAATGTTTTTTGTTTACTTTTCGTAAACGGTGTTTGTCCGGATGATGGACAGGTGTAGGGTTGATGAATTTGGGAGGCTTGTGCAGAGACGTAGCTTCGTTTCTAAACCTGCAAAAAGGGGAAAACCAAACCGGAGGTTTGGGTTTAATTCCCTCTCCGATGCTTAAGTCATTATTCTAAAGATAAAATCTGAGTATGAATTTTGACAGAGTAAGGTTGAGAGAGTAGTTGTGTCCCTTTTTACCTGATTATGAGGAGCTATTTATAGTATCTATGTATAGAAAGTAGCACCCTAAAATAGAGGGATGTGATTGGTTGGGCAATGAGAGGGTTACACTTGTCATAGTGTCATTGCCTTGACCTCTTTAACCAATCACTTTCTTCCTTTTATGGGGATTTGTGCTGATTATTCCCTCCTTTAGGGAATAATTGGGCCTCTTTCTTCAGTTTGGTGAGGTCACCTGCTATCCTCTTGTATGCCGCCAAGTGTCATATGGAGGATGAGTCACGTGTCACCAATTCATTGGGCCACGTGGCAGCCTTTGACTGGACCACATGTCCTCTTTGAATATGTTACAACAATAGGGATGTCTAATTAACAAATATGGATATATGGTTAATACATTGAGACTTGACCTAATTGGATTCTAATAGTAGAAGCGAAATATCTATATTTAGTGGATTCCTTGGACATGAGTATGTCTTATTAACCATGATATGATTAGTTTAGCTTTGACATTGTTAAACGTCGTGCCGTAAAAGGAGGTTATCAAGGCAATGCTCATGTTAGCTAAGAATTGAGTGAGAGTTATGGTCATACAAGATCGGATAAGTCCTCCTATATGATAGGAATGGTGTCTTGGCCTATTGATGAGGGAGAATTGTAAAAACGCATGGCCATGCTAAATGAGATTAAAGAGTTGATCTTCATTTGAACAATTCAACCTCGATGAACAAGAAACAAATTTGAGTATATAGCATCGTGTTATCGAATTTGGCATTAAGAGACTTAAGGAATTTGACATTGCGTGCTTGTCTTACGGACAAGTGGGAGATTGAAGGAATATGTCCTTAGACAATTTCCGCAATGAATATAAATAGGATTGAATTTATAGAGATAATATAGTTCATTATTTTAGTAAGTGTATTTCTTGCTAAATAATAAATTACGGTTTACAGACAAATTGTTTTGGGCCCACAACTAAGATAATTAATCCTTTGAGGTCACACAGAGTAACACCTATTAATGAATAAATAGAAAAACCCATATTGACTTTTAAAGGGGCCGGCCAACTAATAAAGGTCAGGGTTTTAGGTTTTCTTCTTCTCTTAACCTAATCTCCATCTATTACATATTGATATAATCATACGTGAGATCGGACAGACAGTTAGTTAGTAACTTGACGCAAAAGAGGGAAAAAGAAAAACTCTTCTTCCACTTTAGTCTAGGCGTCTAACCCATCAAAAGCAAGAGAGTGAATAGTTCATACTCTTTCATTCTAGCAGATGTGGGTATTAATCGGTGTCATGGACTAAGTAGAGGAATTACAAGTATAGTTCTTTATATCTAAAGTAATCAGATATGTGATAATACTTTGCATTATTCAAACCCTTCATACATGTTCAAGTCGCGAATAAAAGGTTGTTTATTCTCTACTCTATGTATCAATTCATATACTGTTATGCATGCGATTATGTTATAGATGTTAGGAAATTGTTTCCTGAAATTCCGCTACTCACATCTATGTATTCCTACAATCTTGTGTTAATTTTGATGTGAACTCTGATATAATATACTTCAATAATAAAATTGTTTGAAAAAGCTTTGAATTTTCGGATCCCATAAATTTATAAAAGTTTACCTGTTTAACAATGGAAGAAGAGGAGGATGAAGCGTCAGTTTGGGAGGGAGAAGTAAACAACATCTGTGTTGGGAAAACTAAAATATGAAATTCAAACTCTCCTTATTTCATTCAATTTACAGAGTGATTTGTTTACCCGATTGTAGGTGAACTCTTATCACACATGCTTTTTTGACCCTGGTGTTGTTTGGCCTACTAATTGATAATCAATAGTTTATATCTTTTAAAAAGTTTGGCCATAGTTTGGTGCTCTCTTGTCAATTTTTCCTTTTAAAATTAGAAAATTAACTAAATATTTAGATTTTTGAAAATAATAATATCTAAATAATTTCCAAAAATATTATCACGTAAAACTCATAAAACTTAACGGTTAATTCTTCTAATGATTGTGTCATTAATTAAAGTATTTCTATATTCCATAGACAATAATAATAAAATTATTTTCTAAAACATTAATTCAAAAAAATTTAGATAATTACTTTCATCCAAAAAATTTTTTTTACTCAATTACTAGTTAACTTAAGCTTAAATAATAATAAAAGTCATATGTCCTGATATGACTTGGGATATGAACAAGCTACAAGCCTTAGTCCCAAGTCATATATGCAAAATTATTGAAGGTATACCACTTCCTTCTACTCCTCAAAAGGATACACCTTGTTGGGGATTAACGGCCTCCGGAGACTTCCATTGGATTTGGAACATCGATGTTCAACCGAAAGTAAAAATTTTCATTTGGCAAATGCTTCATAATGGCTTGCCAACAAGAGATAACCTGATGCTCAGACATATCCTTACTAGTACGGAATGCCCATTTTGTAAAAAAGAAACGGAAACTTTAGACAATTTACTTCTTACATGCCCAATCATAAAGCTTTTTTAGAATTCTTAGAACATTAGTCGATTTATATGCCACATACATTTGCATAATAATATAAATACCTTCGTTACTGAAAACAGATAATCTAATGCATATCTTATCCCTAAACTTTTCCAAACTCTTTGGAGCATATGGAAGGAACGAAACTTAATAGTTTTTCAAAACGACTCCTATAACCTTCAAAGAATTTTGTTCCGCTCAAAACATGCGGTAAGTGAATGGAACATTCGTTCTGTATATGATAACCAAAACACATTCCAGCCCCCCACCCCTTGCAGGATAAGGAAAAATATTAAGCAAGTTGGATGGTCGCCTCCACCTCCTGGCTATGTGAAGCTCAATACGAATGGCTCTACAATACAGTCATCCTCAGCAGCCGGCATAATTTTCAGGAAATTCCCAAGGCATCGCCCTGGCAGCCACTTCTTTCAAATTAGGGAAAACCTCTCCTCTCATTGCTGAAGCAATTGCTTTAAGAAACGGCCTCATCCAAGCTAAGGATATGCAAATCAAGGATTTGATTATAGAAGGTGATAATCTAGTGCTCATCAACGCTGTGAAAGGCATTTTTCGCACGCCTTGGGCTATAGGCACACTCGTCGCCGACATACACAAGATAATTCGCAACTTCAACTCTATTTTAATCACTCACATTTTCAGAGAAGCAAATCAGGTGGCCGATCATCTTTCCAAGCTGGGTCATTATATCAACCAAAATAGTTGTACTTTCAATGTCCAGCAAGAGCCAGAACTACACAAACTTATTTCCTAAGGTAGCTTAGGATACACCCTTGAGAGAAGGGTACCCTAAGTTTTTCCTTGTATCTTTAAAAAAAAAAGCTTAAATAATAAAAAGGTAAAATAGCCTTTAATTATTACCTTAATAATCAAAGGTTGACTAGAGCTTTTTTTTTTCATTTGCCTGGTTCTCAAAGAACCAATAACTTGGTACTTTCAACTAAGTAGGGGCGGATGCGGATCTAGGGGGTACATTGGGGTATAGGTGTACCCCGACTCCGAAAAACAAAAAACGAGCAAAAAATAGAAGGGCCAACCCATAATATATATATATATATATATATATAGAGAGAGAGAGAGAGAGAGTTAGGATCTGGTGAAAACCAATGCAATAGCTGAAAACTAAAAACTTCTAATGCTGACCATCGATCTTAATCAGTTAAAGATCCAACGACCCTTATTGACACGGATGTTTTAGGGGGTTTTGGGTTTCTATCATTATTTTCTCTCTCCTAATTCATGTAACTTCCTTCTCTCTCTCTCCTCTGAAATTCTCTCTTCCCACTCTCTCACTTACGAACTCGCTGAAGATTTCGCTTCCATCTCCTCAAATTCGCTGAAGATCTTAACTCAAATCACGATATTTGTAAGTTTCATTGCTTATTATTGTTTGATTATCGTTTTTTAATCAATCTCGGTAACTCAAATCATCATCAAAGCTTTGATTATTGTTTTTAGGTTTTCGTTTTTCGATTTATGAATTTTTTAAGGTTTTGTGATGTTTGAGCAGTTGATTCTTGAATATGATTTGATTTTAAGTTTTTTTTTATGTTTTCTTTTAACTATTATCTCAGATTTATTCAATTTTTCATCACATTGTATATTTGTGTATTTGTTATGCTATGTCAACATTGATCTCACTATGTTTTGTGTTGATTCTCGAATATGAAGCGAAGTTGAGCCTTTTTATGTTTTGTTTAAACCATTCAACTTCATAGCTCATATTTGTTCGATTTTTCTGTCACGTTCTATAATTGTGTAGTTGTTATGCTATATCAACATTCATCTGGCATTGTTTTGTGTTCATTCTTCAATAGAAGTTATTTTAAGCTTTTTATGTTTTCTTTGATCGATTTATTATTAGATTTATTCAAATTTTTCATTACATTCTATATGTGTCTAGTTGTTATGCTATATCAACATTGATCTAATTTTGTTTTATTTTGGAGTTTTTGATTGTTATATCTGAAGTTATTTTAGGTCTTTCATTTCCATTTATATGCCATAATATGTGATTTTTATGGTCTAGATTGTACCTCTTTATTAGTTATATGTACCCACTTTCATTTGCAGTTTATTGATTCATATCACATTGTATTATTCAATGATAAATATGATATGAATATGGCTCTATGAAAGCGATATTCAAGTGTACTCCAATGCAAAGAAACCTAGATATTAAAAAGTCCGAAATTTTTATGTGTTTTTGTGGCTAAAGTTTGTATCTTTATGTGTTATGGGATATGGAAATTAAATCAATCACTCCTGAAAGATTTAATTAACTTTCAATCTCACTTAAACCACTCCTGGAATTAAGTAGATTAAGCACTCAATAATTATCACTCCTGAAAATTATTAAATGGCACGAAGTTAATTGACAAACAATTAAGCTCGAAAAATGACTCAAAGTTCTTAACATTTTCTGAATGAAAAATGGCGTACAAAGCTCCTTATTTATACTAGTACACTCTAGTATGATAAGGAACCCTAATTCTATCTAAAAAGCAAGATAAAACTAAATCCCTAAAATGAAGGGAAACATAAGCAAGGAAGGAAAATGATAGGCATTCGGCCTTATCACCTTTCCACACGCCTCCTTATCTTGTTTACTCTAAACATCAATCCTAATCCCAATAGGATTTGGAAACCTACTAGAATCTACATAACCAACCGAAATTTCGGCCCTAATGTAGTTTTTATTACATGAATAAAAATGACTCAACAAAAGCAAATAGAATACTCTATAAATGGCTATGGACGCCCCATATTAGCCATTTCAAGCTAGTTCTTCTTCCCAAGCTAACATAGTCACAAAAGATCCATTGGCCTTGAGGCCTTGAGCTTGAATCCAAAGGTCTCAAGAACCAAGCAAATAGGCTCATCTCCAATGGTTGACTTTGGCTCTTGACTCATGTCATTCTCCCCCCTTCAAAAAAATTTGTCCTCAAATTTTCATCATCATAGTAAGGACTAAGATCTCCAACGTTGAACGTAGCACTCACACCTCCATACTCACTTGGAAGATCAATCTTGTAGGCACTATCTCCAATCACCTCAAGCACCTCAAAGGGACCATCAGCCCTAGGCATGAGCTTATTCTTCCTCTTGCTTGGGAACCTCTCCTTTCTCAAATGAATCCACACAAGATCGCCACTTTTGAACTTTGGTTGCCTTCTATGCTTGTTTGCTCTCTCCTTGTATTGAGTGTTCATCTTCTCTATTCTTGCCTTGACTTGCTCACACGTTTTTTTTAAGGTTTCGAACCTCTTCTTTGCATCAACATGAATTTCAGATTTGGTTAGTACAATAAAATCAATAGGAAGGAAAGGATTGATACCATATACCACCTCAAATGGAGATTGAGAGGTAGTGGTTGAATGAGCTCGATTATAAGCAAATTCAGCATGGGCTAGCTTCATATCCCAATCCTTTTGTGTTTTACTCACCAAACCACGCAATAAAGCTCCAAGAGTTCTATTAGTTACTTCAGTTTGGCCATCAGTTTGAGGATGATGACTAGTACTGAAAAGTAACTTGGTTCCAACCATCTTCCACAAGCTCCTCCAAAAGTGACTTAGGAACTTGGAATCACGATCACTAACAATACTTCTAGGGATGCCATGTAGGCGAATGATCTCCCTAAGTACAAATCAGCAACATGTAAAGCATCATCAGTTTTATGCATAGGTACAAAGTGAGCCATCTTAGAGAAACGATCTACCACTACCATGATAGCATCTTTTCCCCTTTGAGTTCTAGGCAACCCTACTATGAAATCCATACTCATACTATCCCAAGGAGCATTAGGGACAGGTAATGGAGTGTATAGGCCTTTATGGAAGGTACTCTTGGCCCTTTGACAACTAGCACACCTACTAACCACCATATGAACATATTTCACCATGCTAGGCCAATAGAAACTTTCACTCAATGTGTCTAGGGTCTTTTGAATGCCAAAATGGCCAGCCACGCCACCACTATGGACTTCCCTCACCAACAACTCCCTCACGCCACTCTTAGGAACACAAAGCCTATTCCCCTTAAACAGAAATCCTTCTTGCACTACATACATGCCATTAGGGTTATTAAAAGAATTACAAAAGTCTTCATCTTTTACATACAATTCTTTCAAATGATCAAACCCTAAAATACGAGCATCAACCATGGTTAAGAGATAGGAACGCCTAGAAAGAGCATCAGCAATAACATTACTCTTTCCTTCTTTATACTTAGAAGAAAAAGTAAAAGATTGTAGGAATTCAACCCACTTGGCGTGCCTATAATTGAGCTTTTGTTGCCCATGGATGTGTTTGAGTGCCTCATGATCTGAATGAAGTAGAAAAGGCTTTGGCCTTAAATAATGAGACCAATGATCCAAGGCCCTTACAATAGCATAAAACTCACGATCATAATTGGAGTAATTGAGCTTGGCGCCACTCAATTTCTCACTAAAGAATGCAATAGGCCTCTTCTCTTGGATCAAAACAGCACCTACGCCAATCCCACTTGCATCACACTCTACCTCGAACAATTTGTGAAAATCTGGCAAGGCTAGGATAGGGGGCGTTGCAAAGGAGCCTCTTCACCTCTTCAAATGATCTTTGAGCTTGAGAGTTCCAAGAAAACTCTCCCTTCTTCATCAACTCTGTGATTGGAGCCATAACTGTTGAGAAGTTTCGAATGAACCTCCTATAGAAGGAAGCTAGGCCATGAAAACTTCTACACTCATGAGCATTGCTTGGCGCCAACCATGTGGAAATAGCTTTGACTTTCTCTGGATCAACATGTACTCCAT
This sequence comes from Patellifolia procumbens, assembly GCA_947645195.1. Classification (NCBI taxonomy): domain Eukaryota; kingdom Viridiplantae; phylum Streptophyta; class Magnoliopsida; order Caryophyllales; family Amaranthaceae; genus Patellifolia; species Patellifolia procumbens. The sequence goes on from CANSGD010001144.1 coordinate 960,781, forward strand.
CCCTAGAAACAATATAGCCAAGAAAAGCAATACTAGGTACAAGAAAGTCACATTTTTCCATCTTGCCATACAGTTTTTGTTCTCTCAATTTTTCAAACAACAGTCTTAAATGAGCTAAATGAGATTCAATACTAGTACTATATACAAGAATATCATCTAGATAGACAACAATAAACTTGTTAAGAAAGGGATGTAGTACCTCATTCATAAGCCTCATAAAAGAACTAGGAGCATTGCAAAGACAAAAGGCATCACCATCCACTCATATAGACCTTGTTTGGTCTTAAAAGCGGTTTTCCACTCATCTCCTTCCCTAATTCTGATTTGGTGATATCCACTCCTTAGGTCTATTTTTGAAAACACCAAAGCTCCATGTAACTTATCAAGCATGTCCTCCAATCTAGGCATAGGAAAGCGATACTTGATGGTGATGTTGTTGACGGCCCTACTATCAATGCACATCCTCTATGTACCATCCTTCTTAGGGACAAGAAGGGCAGGAACGGCGCATGGACTCATGCTTTCTTTCACATAGCCTCGTTCAATCAACTCTTCAATCTGTCTTTGTAGCTCCTTAGAAGCCATAGGATCGCATCTATATGCTGGTTTGTTAGGCAAAGGTGCGCCTGGCACTAGATCAATAGCATGCTCGATCCCTCTCAAAGGTGGTAACCCTTGAGGCAACTCTTTGGGAAATACATCCCCAAACTCCTCTAACAAAGCTGCAAGGTTAGGATCCTTCATAGAAACATCATTAGTTAAAGTACATTTAACAAATAAAGCATAACCATGACCTTCTATTTCAACCTCCTTTTCGAACTCCTTGGGTGAAAGGAACAAACTTTGCTTGCTTTCATCCCTCTTCTTTGGCGCAATAGTGTTAGGAGACAAGGGCATAAGTCGAATCCTTTTGGACCCCATCAAAACAGAATACACGTTGGTCTCCCCCTCATGAATAACCTTTCGATCAAATTGCCAAGGTCTACCAAGAAGAACATGACAAGCACTCATAGGAAGAACATCACCCCACAACTCATCTTTGTAGCTACCAATTGAAAAAGAAACAAGGGCTTGTTTCTTAACCATCAAACCAGTCTTATCATCTAACCAACTCAACTTGTAAGGACAAGGATGATCTCTAACCAACAAATTCAACTTAGAGACCACATTAGATGCCACCACATTAGTTCAAGATCCACTATCAATAATCACATTGCAAGAGAAATCACCAACTCTACATTTAGTATGAAAAGATTTTCTCTTTGCTCATGATTAGGTGAATGATCAACATGTAACGTCCTCCTAATAACTCCAATCATCCTAGATTCATCTTTAGCATAGGCATCTTCATCCTCATTCTCCTCACTCTCATGGTCACTCTCCACCACATAGTCATACATCCTCTCTTCCTCCTCCATGGTCACGTATTATCTCATGGTTAGGGCTTTTCTAGTGGGACAATTTGCAGCAATATGACCCCTCCCTTGACACTTAAAACACTTCCTACTATCATCATACTTCTCTCTAGAAACCACCAATTTAGGGCGCTCCCCCTTTTGTTCCCCCTTAGAAGGAATTTAATTTTTTTCAAAGGCTTTGGAAGAAGATGGATAATTAGGGTTAGGGTTAAAGCTTTTGAAAGTGGTGTTTTTCCCCCCATAGGTTTTCTTATCCTCAAGTTCATGTCTTTCAAACTTCAAAGCCAATTGACACACATCATCAAAGGTACTATAGTTGGCAATATCAATCTTTCTAGCAATAGATTTATGAAGACCTCCAATAAACCTAGCAATTTTTTCTTGCTCAACCTCTTCATTCCCACATAGCAAGCATAAATTATCAAATTCCAAAGTATAATCATTCACACTCATAGAATTTTGAGTTAAATCACGCTTTTTCATGTATTGCCTTTGAATGAAATCACTTGGAATAAATCTCTCTTTCAACTTCTTTTTAAGCTTCTCCCAACTTTTAAGCTTAGGTTTTCCAAGTTTTGCCCTTTTTGCTTTTAGACCTTCTAACCAAATTCCAGCATATTTAGTTAGTCTAATAGTGGCAATTTTAAACCTTTTATCATCATCAAATCCCCTATAGTCACACACTTTCTCAAGTTGTCTAATCCACTCAAGCAAATCTTCAGGATTTGCATTGCCATCAAAATCATCCAATTTTATTCCCCTATCATCATCATAAGTGGATTTAACTTTTTGGACAACCTCATGATCAGATTCATAATCAACATGATTAGGGTCGTTTCTCCTTTTAAACATATCATGCAAGGTTAATTGGGCGGTTTCCAACCTCCTAGCCCTAGCTCTGTCCTCCTCAACACCAATAAGTAAATCATGCATCATTTTTTCAAGTTTCTCCACACTAGACATGATTTAAAGCTTAAAACAATCAACAAATAAGCCACACAAATACACAAAGTCACGCCAACAAGAGCAGTAGCCAACCAACCACACAAGCCCAAACAATGATCAATAACTAGAATTAACTAGTTTAGAATGCTTACCAAGAAAGTCGGACACTTTCTTTCCTCACCCTCCTGGAAATCTGATACCAATTGATATGAATATGGCTCTATGAAAGCGATATTCAAGTGTACTCCAATGCAAAGGAACCTAGATATTAAAAAGTCCGAATTTTTATGTGTTTTTGTGGCGAAAGTTTGTATCTTTATGTGTTATGGGATATGGAAATTAAATCAATCACTCCTGAAAGATTTAATTAACTTTCAATCTCACTTAAACCACTCCTGGAATTAAGTAGATTAATCACTCAATAATTATCACTCCTGAAAATTATTAAATGGCACGAATTTAATTGACAAACAATTAAGCTCGAAAAATGACTCAAAGTTCTTAACATTTTCTGAATGAAAAATGGCGTACAAAGCTCCTTATTTATACTAGTACACTCTAGTATGATAAGGAACCCTAATTCTATCTAAAAAGCAAGATAAAACTAAATCCCTAAAATGAAGGGAAAGATAAGCAAGGAAGGAAAATGATAGGCATTCGGCCTTATCACCTTTCCACACGCCTCCTTATCTTGTTTACTCTAAACATCAATCCTAATCCCAATAGGATTTGGAAACCTACTAGAATCTACATAACCAACCGAAATTTCGGCCCTAATGTAGTTTTTATTACATGAATAAAAATGACTCAACAAAAGCAAATAGAATACTCTATAAATGGCTATGGACGCCCCATATTAGCCATTTCAAGCTAGTTCTTCTTCCCAAGCTAACATAGTCACAAAAGATCCATTGGCCTTGAGGCCTTGAGCTTGAATCCAAAGGTCTCAAGAACCAAGCAAATAGGCTCATCTCCAATGGTTGACTTTGGCTCTTGACTCATGTCAAAATAGGTGTTATTCTTAATCTCTAGATTATACCATCTTTAGTAGTTATGTGTATCCTTTTTATGTTCTTACTTTTTGATTGATTTTTATATAAATTTCTTTTTTAGGACAAATGGTTCGTATCAAATTTGACTCTAACCAGTCACATAAGGCTGAAGCACAGTCATCGAAGAAGGTGACCTTTGCAAAGTCACCTGTTCAAGCAGCTAATAAGAGTCCCGAGAAACCCAAAGGTTTAGCTCCTAAAAGCATGAAGAATACGAAGTCCAAGAAAGTTGTGCAAGATAAGAAAGGTATTTAAAGAATTTTTTGATATATTAATGGTATTTAAAGAAAATTTTTAATGATAGGAAATAATTTTGGAAATTTTATATTATTTTGCAATGTTTGATTATTTTCATGTCTCCATGTACCCTCTGAATTTATAATGTACCCTCTAATGTACCCCTTTGTTGAGTTTTACTCAATTTTTTAAAAAAATATGTAGGTGGAAAAGAAAAGATTCCTGAAGAAGAAATAGAGGTTATTTCTGTTGAAGAAGAACATTTTAGAAGATGATGTTCCAATAAAGAAGGTGATTGGTGCAAAGAGAGGCCAAAAAGCGAAAGTTGCAGCTAGGACAAAAGGTTTTGATTCTTATGAAAACCGATTTTCACTTTTACTTTTTCCTATTTTTTGTTGTGACTGTTATTTATGTAGTATCCTGTTTTCTTTAAAAAATTGTAGTTGCAGAAGAAAAACCTTCATCAGAATAGGAAGAAGAAGATGGAAAAGCTAATGAAGAAGATGATTGTATTCATGAAGAAGAAGAACAAGAAGAGTCACACACTATAAAGGCGAAGAAGAAAGTGACTTTTTTGAAGGTGGAGTCACCTGTGCATAAGGTGCAAAAGTGAAACCTTCAACTAGTAAGAAAGGTATTTTTCCATAGCTACATCAAACTGATTAGTAGGTTTATTTTCTCTATATTAATGCATTAACTTTTGAAAAAAACTTTAGGTGTAAAACGAAAAATTCTATCAGAAGAGGAAGAAGAAGAGGCTGTTCATTTTGATGAAGAAGAGTTTGATGTTCAGACCAAGAAGAAGGTGACTGCTACACAGTCACCTAAACGTGGAGCAAAGGAAAATTCAAAATCGAAAGCTGCAGCTACAAAGAAAGGTTAGTTAATTGCTGCTTTATTGTTTTTGTTTTTGTATTGGTGAATATTTGCTATTATTTAATAAACATTTCTTAAAAAGATCTGTAACTGCAAAAGAACATTCTCTATCATCAGAAGAGGATGTTCGAGATGAAGAGTACTGAAGAACATTCTGAACATGGTGAAGATGATCGTAGATTAGTTTTGTCAAAAAAGAGAAAGATGTGTTCTTCCTTGGGGCTTTTAGAGAAAAAAGAAAGTATTATAGATGTTGTTTATGAAGAAGCTTTTAAGTAAGTAATTATTTTTTCTTTGTTATCTTTTTATGTATTATATATATATATACCTTTTAAGTGAACTTTTTGTATACCCTTTGTTATTTTATATGTACTCTATGTATATGATCTTTGTTGTATATACCTTTTCATATCATTTGATTTATTATCTTATAAGTACCCTTTGTTACTATGTGCCCTCTGTAACTTTATATATGCCCTCTGTAACTTTATATGCACCCTCTGTAATTTTATATGTACCCTATATATGTGATCTTTGTAATATGTACCATTTGTTACAATGTACCCTCATTAACTTTATATGTATTCTCCGTTATTTTATATGTACCTTATGTATGTGATCTTTGTTATCAGTACCCTTTGATATCCTTTGATGTATTTTCTTATATGTACCCTTTGTTACTTTATATGTACCCTCTATCTGGACCTTTGTTATATTTACCCTTTCATATTATTTGATGTATTATCTTATATGTATCCTTTGTTATTTTATATGTACCCTCTTTATGTGAACTTTGTTATATGTACCCTTGATATCCTTTAACTAGTATGTACTTTTATTACTGTGTCTTACACTTGCATTTTTTTATATAAATCAGGAGTCGTAAGCGAATCTCTATTGAGACACATTTTCGATGTGCTGCAGTTGTTGAAGTATTTCGAGGTCTTAGTGTAGATCAGTTGAAGAGCGTTGAGGAGATTGAGTTTGGAGGACTTTCTAGAATGAAACTGACCAAATTCCATCGTCACATGGTTCCTTGGCTTGTCCATCATTTTAATCAAAATAGTCGAAGGTTCTCAGTTGATGAAGTAAGTTTTAATGTCACTCGTGACGACATTTATGATTTGTTCTGTCTTCCAAAAGGTGATACCATGAATCCATGATTGTTAGCACAGGGAAATTTAGAAAACGTGAGAATCTTGATGATTCTTACATGATAGAATTGAAGAAAGGGTTTGATGTCAAAGAAGATTCGACAATATCTACTGGTGCATTGTTGAAAGCGATGATGGATTTGAAGGAAGGAGGTCCTTTGTTTAAGAAGTATTTTGTTTTGTATGTTTGCTCTGTGTTTCTAAATGCCAGTGCAAATGGTACAAGCCTTTTATATTGCAAAATACATAGACAATGTAGATTTGATAATGAGTTTGGATTGGTGTTCATATGTTCTTGATTGCCTGTGTAATGTAATCAAAGCTTATTTTTCTACCATTGAAAAAGCAATTTTATTAGGAAAGAACTTAGATACCAAAAGAGTGAAAGGATGTGTACTTATACTCCAAGTTCTTTACTTCCATCGTTTCATGTTTAGAGGTGAGAAAGAACCTAGTGATATACCTCTTATTCAGCATTGGACAGATGATAAGTTATATAGAAGGGTGATTGAAGAAAAAAAAGATGGTTTTGGTGACTGTGACATGGATAAGAAGACTTATCCTGTGTGTACGATGCTGAAGTCAAGTGGTGATGGAGTGGAGAAGAGCATGAAAGTAACTTTTACAGAACCTTGTACAACAACTTTTACATGAGCTTGCAAATCACCTTCTACAGAGCCTTCTACATCAGGTTCGAAGAGGATAATCCAATACGAGCTCCCTGTTGGATTAAAGACGGATGAAGAGATCAATTCTTCAACTATAATGCGAGTAAATGTTAGTTTTACTCTATATTCTTTTTATATTTAATGTTTCTTTCACCTAGATTTTGTAGGAAACTCGAAGAGAGTAATATAACTTCTTATTTTGTTAAGTTTATTGAATATTTGAAGTGTTAATTAGAGGGGTACATTTTATGTATAAAGGTTTACATCAGATGTTATTTTTGATTTAATTTAGGAATCTCAGAGGATCATACTTCTTTTGAGAAGAGATGTTAGGCTCTCTAATTTTATTCATGTTGATCGACTTAATCGGATAAGGGAAATAATTAATCAATCTGTTGCCATGAAGTCTGATCCACAAAAGAATTCATAATCACCAGTTGTTTCTCAGATGGAGAAAATCTTATCAGATCTTGAAACCCTTGATAAGATTGACAAGATTGTTAATAACTTTCTCCTTGCAAAACAAATGGCAATGGAAATTCCTTCTTTTGATTTGCTTGGAGATGAAGAAAGTATGTGCTTTATTATTTTGGAAAAATTGCTTAGAATAATGCAACCTTTTGACGATTCGCAAATAATAATGCAACCTAAAGATTATTCTGGAATAATGCAACCTTTATACCCCATTTACTTTAAATAGGACAAATTAACGGTTACCTGAACAATTGGAAATATTTAATTAAAACTTGAAATTTTAATTAATATATTAATAAAAACTAAAAATATAAAAAAATAAAATCCCCCACCCTCCCACCCCCTGCTATCAGCCCCTACCCCCTGCTATCAGCCCCCCACCCCGCTATCAGCCCCAACCCCCACCCCCTGCTTCTCACAGGCCCAACCCCTCCCCCGCTGCTAGCAGCTCAACTCCCACCCCCGCGCTGGCCACCGGAGCCACCCCTCCCTTCTTCCTTCTCTTCTCGGTACTCCTCTGTTTTCCCTCCCCCCTTATTTCGCCCTCCTGCTGCACCGCGGCTGCCACCACAGCCACCTCTCTTTCCTTTTCACGAACCACCGCACACCCACACTATTCTTTTCCTTTTCATTCGCGGCTCTGCTGTCTCTCTCGTCGTTGGCGTCGTCTGGGTGGGGTGGGGTGGCTCGGCGGCGACGAGAAGAGAAGGAAGAAGAGGGTTGGGGTGTTCCGGTGGCTCGGCGGTGACATAGGCGTCTAGTTGCGTGATTTGGAGGTGTTTGTTGTCGTCATCGGCGTCTGGGTGGGGTGCTTATCGGCGGCGGCGTTTTGGGTGGTGTCGTGGCGGAGGGAGGGAAGAGGGGTGGGGTGTTCCGGTGGTATCGTGAAGGCTGAAGAGGGAGGTTTTAAGTTTTTTTTTTAATTATTCTTTTTGTTTTAAATTTTTAAAAAAAAATTAATTATGATAACCAATAGCTGAATGACACGTGTCTCATTTAACGTATTCTTCAAGTTAAATCCGGTTTTACCCCATTTAAAATAAATGGGGTATAAAGGTTGCATTATTCCAGAATAATCTTTAGGTTGCATTATTATTTGCGAATCGTCAAAAGGTTGCATTATTCTAGGCAATTTTTCCTATTATTTTTACATTTTACATGTTTAATGGTTGCCCTTTCTTTTTTCAATCCATAAATTTTATTTCTATTTTTCTTTTTTTTTACAGATTATGATGATCATGATAATGCTGCTGAAGATAATCCATTTCCTCGGGAAAAGGATTGCGATAATATTGTGAATAAAGTGGTCTCTGATATTTTGAATGGTGAAGATGAATTGGTAGAATCAGGGTTTCCGTTTGATTTGTTGGCATTGGTTTGCCCATTTGATTGTGGTGAACCAACTGATGATGTGGAATTTATTTCTGAGCATATGTCAAAGAATATAAACTGATAAAAGTTTTGCCTTCCATTTAACAAGATGTTGTTGATTATTGCATGTTTAACCCTTTGGAAGATGAAGAATCTGACCTTGAACCATATGACATTTCTTCCCTGTATGTTTGTAGTTTAATTATATGAATGTATTCATATACCCTCTGAATTTATTATGTATCCTTTTCATTGTATGGTGTACCCCTTTTATTCTTGAACCTTTTGATATTTTGGTTTTAGAAACCAAGTTTATGAACTTATGATATCATTTACTAACTATGCTGCTATTTGGTCCTTTTATTTATAGGGAGACAGTTTTCGCCCATAACAAAGTGAGTATATCATATCTAGAGAAGAATTGCTTAGCATGGCTTATCAACAAAAAGTTTCTAATTGTGTGCTTCGTGTGTGGTCGATGATTCTGAATGACATTGAAAGAAAGAAAACAAGTGAACAAGTGAGGTTTTTCTTTGGCGTCGACCAAACCGTAAGTTGGTTTGATAATTTTTATTTTCTCCTATTTAACTACAAGTAAAAACACAATATTGATGGGATTAATATGTTTTTGATATGCAGATTTTTTTCAAGAAGCTCCTTGACACTTACAATGAAGATGATGTACTTTTAAGAGAAGAGGCACTTAAAAAGCAAGAAGTTAACCTTCACAACTCCTTGAAGTGTTGGGTTGTGAACACTGTCAATACAGTGGATCATCTTCTCAAAGCGTCTTTGGTAAAAAAAATTATAAATTTTGTTGAATTAAACTCTTTCCTCATAGTTGTTGATTTGGTTAATTCTTTTTTGTTGTAGTTGTTTGTCCCGATGTTGATGGAGGATCACTACTTTTGTGTGGTGATCAACTTTGATTCAAAAAGATACAATACTTGAATAATCGCAAGTACAAAACTGCTGACTCGGAGAGGTTTAGAAATGGCCAATATTTATGGTATGTAAAGAATTTTTGCTATCCAAGATATTAGTAGGGTTTTTATTATTTTGCAAAGTAAGATTGTTGTCATATGTTGATGTACCCTCTAAATTTATAATGTACCCTCCCCATTTTATTATGTACCCCTTTGATGACTTTTAATCATTTTTCATGTTTTTGTCTTGAACTGCAAATTGTACCAATATCAACTTGGAATATGATCCCCATTCTATAATGTTCTTTTTCATGAGTATTAATGTACCCAATATCATAATTTACCCCATAGCATAATGAACCCACTGAATTTAGTGTGTACCCCCCTGTTTGTATAATGTACCCATAGCATAATATACCCTCTGAATTTAGTATGTACCCCCTATTTGTATAATGAACCCCATAGCATAATATACCCTCTGACTTTGTTGGATACCCAAATCAAAGGCACCCTGCTGTGTAATGTACCCTCTGAATTTAGTATGTACCCCCTTTATTCATTATTCACATTTTCCTGTTAGATATTATTAATTATGAGATCTAGATACCCCCAAAGGTACCCAGTTGTGTAATGTACCCACTGAATTATAATGTACCCCCTCTTTAAAATACAAACATTATTCTTTTAAATAATATTTATGGTTGGTTTAATTTTGCTGTTGTTGTTTAGCTTAATTTGATTGAACATCACGAATATCACAGTCTTAAACTTAGGAGACCTATATACCAAGTTCATAGGTAACCCATTTGTAAAATATACCCTCTGATTTTATAATATACCCTCTTATGAATTACTCATATTTTCTTGTTAGATATTATTTGTGTTTTGTTCAAGGTTAATTTGGTGTTTGCATTATATAAGTGAATAACTTGATTCCAGTTTTAAAGGAACTTAAAGATGAAAGATCATCTCTGATTACATCTTCTTTCAAGTTTGAAGTGGTACCTTTTGATTGGGTATCTAAGTCTGCTAATTTAGATTGCGGGATATTCTTGATGTTGCATGTGCTGTTTTTCAAAGGAGAAAAGTTTGAGGCTGCTTTTGACAAGGTAATATTTTATATTTTTGGTTTAATTTGTGTAAGATATACTCCATTTTGTTTTGTGTAATAACCTTTATTTTTTTGTTTTGTTTTATATTGTGTTTAAGGCATTAAAGAGGAGAGTTTATCGTTCTTCAATCTGTGCTGCTATTGTCTACATGATTTCAATAAAGTACGTGTTGATATATTGTATAAGGTGAAGACTTTGAACCCCAAGAAGGATGAAATTCATTTTTTGGTTGCTGACAAGAAAAGAAAGGAGGCCGAAGCAAAAAAAAAGTTAAGCCAAAGAGGAAATAGTGAAGTAGGGATGAATAGTGTGTTTTGGTACATAAGTAGTACTTGTTGATAATCAATGCTTTTTGTAAAGTTTAATGGGTACATAAGTAGTATTTGTGGATATTATTTTGTTTTGCATTAAGGCTACATCTTTTTGGGTAAATTAGCCTTAATGTTTTAAAATTGAACATGTGTCCGAGATATATATATAAACATAAGATACTCTGCTTGCGTAAGTAAGCAAGAAATGTTAGTAGCGACAACAGATGAAGGAGTTGACTTTGAAAAATTACCTTGTATAACATGATGAATGTTGAATGTCCCTCCTTTTGATGAGGTGTTTCCTTAAACAAACAAGTTTCACTTGTGCTTCACTACAACAAAAAGGGGCAAACATAACGTTCAAATAAGGCTTTACATAACACCTCTTAAGTTTTCTTAAGGTCACTAATATGTAAAGTAAAGATAACACCTTTGTAGAGGTGTTATCATTGGTATTATCAAAGATAACACCTTTGTAGAGGTGTTATCATTGGTATTATCAAAGATAACACCTATCTTAACTAAGACTTTTGAATATCTAGTAGCAAAGATAACACCTATATGACTTGAATGTTATCATTGGTATAGCAAAGATAACACCTATCTATATGAGGGGTTATCTTTGGTTACAACTACTTAACACCCCTGTCACTCACATGTTATGTTGTTGATTTTTTTTTTATATGTGCATACAATTGCGCTTAATCCAACGTGTATCATTCTTTCCCAAATAATTTGTAATATACAAAAACATGCCCAAATTTAGATAGCAACTCATATGAAAAAATTATATATATATATATTTCCAAATAATCAACCATTATCCATCAATAACGCATTGTATTCTCAAGTGTCGAATATAGAAAATAACCATAATTTCAAATGCTAAATATATACATCAAAATATGACAAGCTTAAAAGTGCGAAGAAGGAAGTTACAACTCCTTCATCATCTCATATTCGTCATGTTGTTCCTCGACATATGAAATCCATAATTCCCTAAGTCCATCAATTTTGTCTTGAGCATAAGTACGAGGAGCGCCGGGATAATACTGCAAGATTTTTTTTAAAAAATAAGTCATCATAAATACTAAAAAGCAAAACGCTAAGTTCATCATGATAACACAAAGATTAATTATTAGCTCAATGAAAGCACAAGGGACATGGAGAATATGGTCTCATGCATAGAATGAAAGCACCCGTAAGAACCGACCCCCTGCCAGACCCCTCCGTACAACCCCTGCACTAGCACAGCCTCCCTGCTGCCAGCCCCCGTACATGCACAAACAAAGACACTGCACAGAATAGAGACACTACCAGACCCCCGTACAGCCCCCTACAACAGCACAACTTCCCTGCCAACCCCCCTACAGCCCCCTACACCAGCACGTTCTCCCTGCCAGCCCCTCATACATGCATAGAACAGATTCCCCCTTACACAGACATTTCCAGACAACACTATTCAATACACAATACAAAGACAAAATGCTAATTCTAATCAACAAATTGCTACAAATCCTGAGCATGGACATCACTGGGACTATGCACAACACATATTCAATACACTCTTAAAGCAGAAAACATAATGAGACAATGATATTTATACTTAGATACTAATTCTCATGGCTAGAAAATACATTTCATACAAACTAATTGCCAAAGTTGCATCCCTACTCTGTAAATAATGACCGACAAAGTACCTCTAAAAAGTGGTACCATATATGAAGCATCAAGAACCACAATGGGCAAGAATTCGTGCTGAACTTTATCTGCCGAAGATGATTGACAGCAACCTAACAAAGACAGTTGTAGAGGAAAACAAAAACATCCAGTTTCTAAACAAGTAAAATCGATCAGTTTGTAAAACTAGTAGACAATCATGAGATTAATGAATACAAGTCTACCTCGCTTTCTCCAGCTGCCCCAACAACAAGCGTCTCAAGTGCTTTCACTTGGATTATTACTTGCCATCACGAACCTTGCAGAGATTGTTTTGCTGAAGTCATGGGAAACATCAAGCAAAATTACTACTTAATATTTTTAGACAAAGTAAAAGCATGTTTCAGGTAGTTACATTTTTTTTTCTCAGCTTGATCTGAAACACTGACGCTCAATCTCTCGTACGAGTCTCTTCAAAAGGCACGCTACACGCTGTATATAATAGTCACAGAAGTAGAAGTCATATATATTATAAAACAAGATCAAACATGGAACATGAATCAAAACATAAGTTCTTTGCAAAGTGCAATTTAATAAATCCATACGTGAGATACATCCCGACTCTTCCTTTCTACACTTTCATCTAATACCCTGTCCCAGTAATAATGATTAAGGGTTTATAAGTAGAATTCTTTTATATGAATATATTAAAATGAGGGAGTAAATTGGTGTTTACATTTAGCTAAGAGCCACAGTATAAGGTAGACATTAAGGGAACACATGCTTCATGATTCTTAGACATTTCGAAACCCAATTGAATTATTGAAATTAGTGTATAGTGACACAAATTAAGGGAATGTCTAACCAAAGATCATGGAAGCATTAATTGAATTTGTTCATGGAGTTAATTTAACAGAATATAGGTTAACACAAATGGACAATGGCATGAATCAAAGAAAAATAGAAACTTCATCCAAATTTGAAAAAAAGCGGCAAGAAATGAAAAGATGGTAAATAAAAGAAAGGAAAGATGGGTTTAATTACTTGAGATTTTGCTTCAGATTCTTGTTCTAAACTTTGATATTTCGTTGGTGTTAAATGATGTCTTCAGAGTTCAGACTTAGCGTCATTGACGTGCGAGAAATCAATAAACATAGTGGTAGGTTCATTGTCCTCCATGGTCTCAATCTCAGATACATAATAAGGATTCCGTGGATTTGGATCAACGAGCAAATCTAAAAAGTTGAGTGAAATGTAGAAATTAAAGAATAAATTGAAGAGAGTAAGAGATTAGAAAAAGACCTTTCAAGAAACTCAAGAAAAGCATTTTCGACAGGGGCAGCTATCTCGTCGACGAAGAAACCACCGTAATCAACAGCATTTTCGACACATTCAGTTTTCTCATCTTCAGTTTCCTCTTTTTCCGATACACCGGAATCTTAAAGTTAACCCGGCCGCCGGCACTCATCGGGATTAGTTTTGGTTTGAATTGAATGCAAAACCCTAGAAATCCAAATCCAAATCCAAATTACGGTTCGAATTTCGTAATATCCTTTAAAAGACCAAAAATCAAGTTCAAATTACTAGTAGAAAGACGTAGGAAGATACCTTGGTGCTGGCTTGGGTCGACCATGGTGTATGTGAAGCAGCAAAGAGGAGTTTGAATACTGATGTTGATGGTGTTCGTGCGTAGACGGTTTAGGGATTAAAACAAAAACTAAAACTAAAATGGGCCAATAGGTAGATCCTGCACACGGAACTATGGTGAGCACCATGTGCACGATAAACATTACCCACTGTCCAATGAACATCACCCAATGAACATCACCCAATGAACACACCCAATGAACATCAACCAATGAACAATGAGCGTCACTAAATGAACATCAATGAACATCACCCAATGAACATCAATGAACATCACCCAATGAACATCAGTTGCACATCATCCAATGAACGTCACCCATGAATGTCACCAAATGAACATCAGTTTGTGTTAAAAGAACACTAAGTTCACACACAAAGAACAATAATCAGTTCTCCAATGAACAAGACTCCAAAATTGATTTGAAATGAAAATTTTCAAATTTTTGAAAATTTGAAAATGTCAACCAATGAACATCAGTTTATGTTAAAAGAACATTAAGTTCACTCAAATGAACAATAAAGTAAATCAAAATAACCAACTGGTGTTCATTGGGTGATGTCCAACTGATGTTCATTGGGTGATGTTCATTGTTCATTAGGTGGATCATTGGGTGATGTCCAACTAATGTTCATTGGGTGGTGTTAATTGTTCATTGGGTAATGTTCATTGGGTGATGTTCATTGTTCACTGACTGATGTTCATTTAACTGACGCATTTTAAGCTGTGCGCATGTAGCTCTACATGGTTCCGTGTGTAGGATAGAATTTGCGAAAATGGGCTAGTAGATATTGTTCAATTTATCTAGGTTATAATTAAAGTTAAATTAAAAACATCTCATTCTTGTAAATTAGAAAAAGATAACATTGGAGTCTTGTAACAGTTATCTAATATATATTTTTATTTCTATCCTTCGACCTAACATAACACTCATCTTAAATAGGGGTTATATAAAACGCAATAAAACACTTATTGTATTTAGGTGTTATGTAAGGGATGTTATGTTTGCCCCTTTTTGTAGTAGTGCTTAAATCCTTTTCATCAAATGGATTGACACATTTAACTTGTATAAATTAAGAAAATTATATTAGGGATGACATTTTCCGGTCCATGGTGACTTGAACAATGAGAACATTTTGGAGTCCATGGTGACTTGAACAATGAGAACGATAGCTTAATCTATGGTGTCCAGGCATCAATGATCAACGTTAGGCGTTAGACCTAATACCCCAAAGTTACCCTGTTGTGTGATGTATCTCCCCCCCCTAAAATACAAACATTATTCTTTTTTATGTTCTTTTATGGTTGATGCAGCTGTTTAGCTTAATTTGATTCAACATCATGAATATCACACTCTTAAATTTAGGAGACCTATATACCAAGTTCAAAGGTAACCCATTTGTAAATTATACCCTCTGATTTTATAATGTACCCTTTTATGAATTACTGATATTTTCTTGTTAGATATTATTTATTTGAAGGAAACATCCTACTTAATATAAAATGACGCTACACAACAAATTAGAAGGGAAAAAATCAATAAAAATTTAAGAACATGAAAAAGTGATTTTTTTAATATGATGGTTATTGAAAATTCCAGCTCAAGCAAGCTAGTCATTGGAAATTAATTACAAAGCATTTGAATTATCACAAAGTATCATAGTCTAAAACAATATCACAACTTCAAGAAACCAAAATATTCATAGCAGATGGTTAACCGCCATTTCATAGCTCTCAAGACTACAAAAGTACAATCAACTAAGCTACACATCTAAGCTACTTGTCATTAAATATTCTACTTGTCATTAAATATTCTACTTGTGTTAAAAGTGTCTCTATCGTTGCCCCCGAATCCACTTTAGTAGCTTCAAACTTCCCACAATTGTGAACCTGAAACATCAGAGGTTACACATAAGATATATGGGGTTACATGTAAATTATAGAGGGTACATAAAAGAAATCAAATAAACATTTAGTGATATGCTACCAGTTCCTGCTTGCATCTCATTAACATATTATAGGATTTGAACCAGTTGAACAATATTCAAACAGAGGGTACATATAATTCAAAAGGGGGTATATATACTATTACAGAGGCTACGGTAAAGAAAATATAATACCTTATTCAACATTTTTCGCCTTTTCGGGGCAATTACGGCTGTCGTGTGTTGAAAGTTGACCACATGACCTGCAAAAGTCTTTTATTTTTCTTTTGTGCTTTAACAGCTACTTCTTGATCACTCTTTTTTCTCTTGCAAGTGCCACTTCCCTTGTTTGAAGATTTCTCCGGAGGTAGAACATCTACTTCTATTTGATTTGAAACAAGCAAGAATTCCAAGTGTTGGTATTTGGATTTCTCTTCATCGTTGAGATCCCCAGTTTGAAACTCTTTTTCAATAGTAGTTAGTTTTTCTAGTAAAACCTTCATATGATCGAGGTTGTCTTCAACAAGGATTACATATAAGAAAATTTTCGACCAAACATCACCAACAAGTTTATGTCTTTCTTCCTTTTCAATACCTTATGAATTTTCGCATATGTTATACATTGGTTGTCTCAAAGAATCTTTAGTCCATCGATTCAAAATATACTGCTTTAACAAGGCGGCTACAGGAGACGGGAGCTACCCCTCGTTTACACTCGTCTTCGACTGATCTACGACCTTCAAAAACTTCCCTTTCATCACCAAGAGTACATAACGGCACAGTAAACCCATGGACTCAAATATTTACATGAACATGAAGTACATTGACCATCACCAAAACATGTTACAGTATAAATTTTATTTCTTGTATTGTCCAAAACTTGAAAATCTTCAACGTTCTTTTTAAATGTTGCAAGGTGTGATACGCCACAGTCAAACACCGCATGCTGATATTCATGCTGAAATTTGTAAAGCATATTGTGGGTATAAACAAGTGATGCATGCTTTTCTAAGAGTAGAGGTGTCACAAGTCGAGGCATTCGATTTTTGCTGTCTGCATTCAATTTATCTTGACTATGTCTTGACAATCAATTGCTGATTCAGACCTAAACCATAACTCAACCAAAAGACAGTTTGGATTGGTAAAGGAAAAATTAATAAGAATAATCCCACCTTTGGCCGGTCTTCCACCTTGTATCACCTTTAATTAATCCAACAATAATCCCACCTTTTACCCTTATATTCTCTCATTGGTACGGGTGACCTGTGACTTGTTTGATCGACATAAATTACCGTTGACTTTTTTAAATACAAAAATCAAGTTAAAAAAAAAGAACTCCCCTTCCCCCACTACTGCCACCTCCCCTCCCCTTCCCCCCACCCCTCCACCCCCGCAACCCCCTGCCCCGAAAACACCATTCCTCTCGTGACTCTTTCTCTCTCTCCCACGTCCATTAAAACACAAACTTCATCTTCATCTTCATGTGCTCCTTCCATCATCATCACCCATTCAAGCATGTGTTCACCACAATCTCATCTCCGTAATGGCGACAACACACTCTCTCCACCACCACCACCACAACTTAACAACAATAACTTTCCTCCTTCGCCACGCGATATTCGATTCCACTCAACTCTCTCTGTTCACCAATTAAAGAGATTTAACTTACTCATCCTCGTCTTTCGTAATGGTAATGGGTTAGAGGAGAGAGACTGTGAAGGGATGTGAGAGAAGGATGCGGTGGTCCATGTGGTGGTTGTTGTTTCAGAGGAAGAGGATGTGCTTCGTGGTGTGGGGTTGTTGTGGTGGAGTTGAAACTCATGCTTTCTAATGAATCGGTTAGTTCGTCTAGTGATGGTTGCGCCGCCCATTGTGGTGGATTTTGCGTGGGTGGGGGAGGGGAGGGGGTGGTTTTAGGGGATAAGGTGATGTTGGTGGGAGACGGGTGGCAAAGGTGTGGCAGCGGTGAGGGGAGGTGGCAGCAGTGGCTGAAGGGGAGGGGGAAGGGTAATTTTATTTTTAAAGTAATTTTTTTATATATAAATTTGAATTAAGACTTTAATTAAAAATTTAAGGTTAAAATTTACTCAAATTAGTTGTTAATTACGTAATTAGGGAAGATTACCTATAATTGTGGGTCACCAACAGGTGACGGCCCAATGAGAGAATATTAGGGTAATAGGTGGGATTATTGCTAGATTAATTGAAGGTGGTACCAATGGTGGAAGACCGGCCAAAGGTGGGATTATTCTTATCAATTTTTGCATTTGTAATTGTGTGAAAACGTGGTTTTCACTCTCAGATACTTGAGTAGATATCAATATACCACCCAAAAGTAGACTTCTAAAAATGAAGGAATCCAAAGTTCTCTTATGTTAAACATGTGCAAGAACCAATCATGTGTCTCCAATCCATTTTTTAACATTACTGCACCCTGTTCAGCATTAAATTCTTCTGGCTCAAGGTCCTATTCCAGACAACAATACTCAAATATGATTAGAATTTTGTCTCATTACACATTGCAGGACCAACCTTATTAGGGATCATGATGTGCCACATACATAAGCTATGTTTTGTTGTATCTAAAACATTACTAATTACTACTGTTATGGCAGGATCTTGGTCTGTTATTAAGCAAATAGGCTGACGACCTCCCACTGCTTTCAAGAAACTTTCGACCAACCAAGTAAAAGACTCTATATCCTCTTTGGCAAGTAACCCAACCCTAAAAGTGACACATTTACCATGATGATCAACTCCCGTGAATAGGGCAAAATCCATACTATACGTGTTTGTGTCAGAAGTAGTATTAAAAGACATCGTGTCACCAAAAATTGAGTAGTTTTTCCTACTTCTAGAATCACACCAAAATACTCTTGTAAGATTTTTTGTTTCATTGAGACAATATTCAAAAATGAAGCCAGCACCACTATTTTTGACTTTCTCTTTCAAATTATTAATGAACATTATAGCATCGACATTTCTCAAATAGCACTTCATATCTCTACTTAAGTATTTAAAATCCACCATTGTTGCCCCAACATTGTCATAACTACCAACATGCTCTTTCATTAATCTTAATGATTTGTTGGGGCCAACATTCAATTTGAAATTATCAAACATGAATTTCTTGTGAGCAAGTGTCAGATTTCTCTTATTCTTTTGAAAATTAATGCTTTTAGGAGTAGCAAATAAATCATTATGAGATTCATGAAAAATATATACATGAACAATCGGTCTTTGCGCCTCTTCATCGCTATTCTTGCATCACAACCATTTTAATTGACGCATGTCCTTTGAGAAGTGAAACTCGACAAAGTCTTTGAGATTTCAAGTTTTTTTTTTACTATCCCCATCTTCTTTGTATCATTGCTTATTGCAAAACACATATTTCAAGTACACATTTCCTTCCTTGTCATTTTACTCTGTCCCAAGTCTCTCCACAAAGCAACAGAAGCGAGCATAAGCCTTGTAGAACTCGATACCATCTGCTACATTGTTGAACGTTATGCCAACAATAAGCTTTAATTCAAGTGGACAAACTAAAATCCATTCTTTTGTACCCCTTGGAGTAAAACAAGCACGGGGTGTGAATGTCATAGTTGAAGCAATTGGAGATGGAGTTTGTATTAAGTTAGTGCTTGTGGATTGAACTAATTCTTGAGTTTCATGCTCCATTTTCCTGAAGATAACAGAGGGTACATGTTAGATAACAGAGGCTACATGTTAGATTACAAAGGCTACAGTATATATCAGCTTTTGAAGTATCCTAAATTAAGAAGCTCTACCATTTGTGAACATTCAAAACCACAGTAGCTTGCAATTATACTCGATTGTAACCCTAAATATAATTTTTAGGTTTTTGTGTAACTGAAATTGAATCTAAATGGAGAAAATTATTTGATGTGCTCCGTTTTCGAATTAAAATCGTGAATTGTGTTGAATGTGCTTCGTTTTACTGAACAACGAGAGTTCTTTGGGATAGAGTGAGTTTAGAGAGAGAAAATTTCCTTTTTTTTCACCTTTAATACGGACAATCTCAACCCTTGATTTAGATCCGGCGGTTAGGATTAGAAGTTTTTAGTTTTTAGCCAACCATTGGTTTTTAGCAACTCCCGACTCTCTCTCTCTCTCTCTCTCTCTCTCTCTCTATATATATATATATATATATATAGGGGATGGATCCAGTGAAAACCACCTCCTAATCTGAAAAATGAAAACGGACGATCTAGGCCGTTGGATCTTGACGCGCGAAAATGAACTGTCAGATCTGGACGAGATTACTTTTTGCTATTTTGAATTGATTTCATTATCGCAAAGCAACTGACTCTTTCTCTCTCTTTCCTTTTCTCCTCTCTCTCTCTCTCTTTTTCTTTTTCGTCTCTGCGTTTCTCTTCGTGACGCGATCAGTTTTCTCTCGTTGAAGAAATGTATTGCTCGTTTAGCCAATTTTGATCTTCCATCGGTATGTATTTGTACATTAGCTTTAATTTGTTGGTTTTTTTTTCAATTTTGAGTTAAATATGCAGAAATCGCAACATTCTAGGGTTTTGGATTTCTTTTTAAGTATCTTTTACTTGATTTTTAAGTTTTTGTTCTACATTTGAAGAAGTTAGGGTGTTTTTCGTTGAAATTGTTGAGTTAAATTTAAGATTTCAGCCACTTTTGTTGAAGTTAAGGTGTTTTAAGTTTGGTTTTATTGTATTTTAGACTGTGTTCTTCATTGTCTGATTTGATTGTTTTATAGTTTTTTTTGTTAAATTGAAACTGAAATTGCTCAACACAAGCACCGAAAAAACAAAAAAAAAAGAGGATGAACTTATAAAGTAGCAGAATTAGAAAAAAGGAAAAGCGAAGATTGTGAAGTAGTAGTAATGTATCTTGATCAAAGTGCTTAAGAATGCTGGATTTTGTTGATGTCTGTTCTGATTGCATTTTGATTTTGATTAAGGTTATGATACGTTGAAATTATTGACCTAATAATTACTTTTTCAATTTTTTTAGCTATGTTTTATGTTTTGAAGTTCTTTTTTGTTGATTATGAGTTGAATATCAAATAGCTTAATGATGTTGTATATCTTGTTGCTCTTTTAGTTGCTTCTCATGTAAAGAAGTTTTTACATCTAAGAATTTGTGTTTCTACCAGTGACCTTCTTGTGATTAATAAGCTATGAGTTAAATATCAAATAGCTTAACGGTGTTCTTGATGCAAACACCAAAAGGAAATGTCAAAATATATGATGCATAACATTGACTATGATAATTCTATTATTTTAATTGTTAGGTTGAATGATAATGCTTGTTTTATTTAACTGTTATAACTTATTTGATAAAGTAACCCTTAGTTCTGAAATGTATCCCTATGTTTCTTAAATGTAGACCATTTTTAAGTTGTTGTTGTTGTTTCAGTTGAACATATCTTCCATTGTTTTTTCTTTTTCTTTTTCTTTTTGGTTTTTTGCATTATTTGTTATTGGTTGTTTTATTGTTTGGTTGTTTTTGCAGGAAGTCTATTGATATGGTTCGTGTAAAGAAGAAAACCAATGTTTTGAAAGGGAAGAAGAAATTTACTTGTGATGTCCCTGAAGAAAATGTAGACAAGAGTAATGAGCTATTGAAAAACATTGTGAAGAAAGTTGCTAAGAAGAAAATAATGCCAAAGAAGAAACCTGTGAAAAAAGAAGATTACATTTGAAGATAAAAAAGAAGAGGATGAAGGAAGGAGGTTAGAAGATAGGAAGCAAGAGGATGAGCAAGAAGAACAGCATGTTGAGGACAGGGAACAAGAAGATTTGAAACGGGGTTCGAAGAGGAAAGGTTCTGTAAAAAGGAAACAAGAACAGAAAAAAGAAAAGGATGAAGACAGGGTATTAGTAGATGGGAAGAAAGAGGATGAACAAGAGGACCAAGAGGCTGAGGACAGGGAACAAGGAGTTTTGAAACGGGGTTTGAAGAGGAAAGGTTTTGTAAAACGAAAACAAGTACAGAAAAAAGAGATGGATTTAAAAGTAAATGCACAGAAGAAAAAGAAATTACCTGCCAAAAGATCTCCACAGAAAAAGAAAGGTAATCTGATTTTCTAAATTATGTAGTTACCTTGATTTTCTAATATTCTCCCTTTTCTTTTTCTTAAATTTAAATCTTTTGTGTTAATGCAGGTAGCACAAAGAAGATTGAAGAGAGTGATCATAAGGAGAGTGATCATGAACACAGTGATTATGAGCAAAATCAAGAAGAATTGGATAAAGAGTTTCATGAAGATGAAGATGAAGATGATGATGAAGAATGCAAATCTCCTTCAAATAAAGAAATAAAGGAACAAAGGTCATGGTTTTTAAAGATAAGAAGTCAAAAGCAATTACCGGTGCTACCCCATTACGACTGATGGATTCTGATTCTGGGGATTTGCTTGACATTGGAAGGCAAATATCGTTATTAACATTATCTAGATCTTTTTATTAATTTGTATCTTTTTCAAGAAATTTTTTTATTTGTATTTGAACATTAATATAAGTCATTTAATAGTTCTATTGACCTTCTTTTATGCACTATTTGGTTTGTCTTTTTTGGATGATGCTTGTTTCTCAAATGTACCCCTTTAGTTTTATATGTGTTATGTTATTGTTAGATGTTGTTTTATCTTCTTAGTATAAATTTTGTATGCTTTACACTATTGATTTGTCTATTTTGGATGATGCTTGTTTCTCAAATTGCAATCTCCAAAAAAATAAAGACTAAGTAGAAATTTTCCATGCTTTTTCTATTCTATTTCATATAGTTAGAGAGGGATACATTTATTCGCAAGGGGATACAATTACTTAAGAAACGGTTTTATTTAGACAGAAGAGTCCAACTATGATCATAAGGAGTAAAAAAAACTTGGCATATTGTGTTAAAGTAGATTGATTTAGATGTATTAAGTTTGGATTACTTTTGAATCAAAACAGGTACATATTACATTACAATAGGTTGAAAAAGTAATTATGAATTATGTGAACTTGTTGCTTGAGTAACTAGGCTTGTACAATGTTTTCAGCCAGATTGCTTCTTAATTTCTTTTTAGTGGGCATTAAAGATTTGTCTTCTTGCACCTTACCTCAATTTTTCAAGGTTAGGACCATTCAAATTACTTAGCTATAATGTATTGTATAATATGTCTGTACTATCAATACGATTAGTTGTAAGTCATATTTAGTGGATATGTTTTTTCCCTTGTTTATGAGGGATACTTTAGCTGAATATTGAAGATGGTCAAGGACTTTCTTTTGATCCTCCTTAAGCCCTCAAAATCGATTCTGGAACTATCATTGTGGACCTTACAAGCTTATATACTCAGAAAAATAATGCCTCTTCATTAGCTGATTAGAACTTGATTGAATGGCTGTTATGGCAGCCTGGTAGGTAAGTTAATGGTAACATCTTGTGTTATAGTAGTTTGATTTAGATGTATTAAGTTTTTCTTACTATTGAATCAAAACAGGTACATATGACATTACAATAGGTATATATAGATTTTAAAGTGGTACATTTTAAAACTTTTTATTGTAGTTCAAAAAGTATAGATGTATTACTATTACTTTTATATGTATCATTTTATTGTTAGATGTCTCAAAAAAAATTGAAAGTTTTTTCTATTTTATTTCATATATTTAAAAGGCATACGTTTAGTTTACAAGGGGATACAATTACTTAAGAAAGTGTTTCATTTAAATAGAAGAGTACAACTACGAGCATAAGGTTTAAAGAAACTTTTGATCTTATGTTAAAGTAATTTGATTTAGATGAATTAATTTTGGCCGACTTTGGAATTTGAATCCTATTCTAAACATTCAAAGTACCCTTGCTATAACTATATAAGTTATCTTGTCATTTGTTTTTTATTTTCTACATATGCTTAGATAAGGTGTAAAAAAATTACAAGCATAAGGTGTAAAAAAATCTTTTGATTTTGTGTTAAAGTAATTTGATTTAGATGAATTAATTTTGGCCTACTTTTGAGTCTGACTCCTATTCTAAATATTTCAAAGTACCCTTTTCATATATTTGATGTACACCTTTTATTCCAAATGTACCCATTTTGAAATTGTTCTTTTGTGTTAGGGGTTTAATGTCATATGTACCCTTTTTCATTTTGCAGGAATCTAGAAACTCATTGTAGGCCTAGTGCCGTTTATGAGCTGGTGCAAGTTCTTAATCCTACATAGAAGAAAGAAGTGGAAGAAATTGGTTTCGGAGGTTTGCGTTTATTGAGGTTGGGACATTTTTACCGTGACATGGTCCCATGGTTGGTTAGTCAATTTAATGCTGATGGTCATCTTTTCTTAACTGGTTTTGGGAAAAGTTTTAATATAAAACGTGAAGATGTTTATGATGTTTTTCAGCTACCTATGGGTGATAAAAAGGTAGTTGAAATTAAAAAGATTAAGAAGGGATCTAATCCTGATCATCATTACTTGTTTGAATTAAGAAACTATTTTGGTGCTAAGGGAAATGAATCTTTGCGTACCACTGCATTGTATGAAGCTATTTTAGCTTTGAAAGATGGAGGATCTGATTTCAAAAATTCTTTGTTCTGTATGTTTGTTCTGTTTTTTTGAATCCTACGGCGAATGGTACTGTTAATTTGTATTTGGCAAAAACATTAGCTGATGTAGATTGTATTGTGAACTATGATTGGTGCTCTTATGTATTGGACAATGTTTGTAAAGCAGTTACAAAATGTATAAATGGTGGAAGGAAAAGGCTGAAGGGATGTATTTTATTGTTAGAGATAGTTTATTTTCATAGGTTTATGTTCAAAGATGAGAGAGCACCTATTGTTACCCCTCCTATCCAACATTGGACTGACGATGTTGTGAAAAAGAGGTTGAATGCCGAGAAGAAGGCTGGATTTCGTTTGTGTAAGTTTGATGGAGAGACATATCCTATTTGTGAGAATCGTGGGAAGATGGATAAGAAGGAAAGACAATCTACTGAAGTTGAACATGCTTATACTTCAAGAATTGAACCTTCACATACAACATGTAGGGATCGGACCATTCATATTACTCTTCCAGAGGGCTTGTTTACTGATGAAGAAATAAAGAGTAAAGCTAAAGATGTAAGTATTTGTTTTATTTTTATGTACCCCTTTTATACTTGTATCTTTTATATTCATCCTTTTTTTAATCTCTAAACACAAATTTGTTTTCTTCCAGGATGTTCAAGAGGCAATTCTCCTTCTTTAACGAGATATGGAACTAATCTCGTTAATTCACATGAACCGTCTTCAAGGCATCAAAGATAAAATGGTAGCTCATTGTGATTCTGACAAGAAGTCTGACTCACCAGTTGTTTCTCAGACCGATAAACTGTTGTCTGATCCTGCCACTCTTCAACATATCAATGATATTGTTGAAAAGTTTTTTCAAATGAAGCACCTAGCAGACGCAATTCCATCTTTTGAACTTCTTGATCCTGAAGGTGCCCTAACTGCTTTGTGTTTCCTTTTATTTCATAATTATAGGTGACACATAAGTTACTTATTTTTCTTTTAATTATTCTGTGTTTGGTATATAGACCGTGATCAAGAACTTACAAATGACAAAGTGTTCAAGAAGGTTGTGGAAGATGCTTTCAATTCTGCTGATTTTATGGCAATTGGTGAATGGCAAGCTGATGTACCTGAAACTGGTCAGGGGCAAACTAGTCAGGAGCAAACTGATCAAGGGATAATTGATCAAGTGCTTTCAAATCTGTCTATTGATGTTTCTGTTGTTATTGATATTCAAGAGTCCATTCTTGTTTCTTTTAGTACTGTTGATAGTGGTCCAAGAAATGTTGAAGTTGATTTTATATCTGCATTTATGAGCAAGAATCGAGAAAAGATGCGTAGCTTACCTCAACTACATCAAGAGGTTATGGACTATTGCCTTTTTGAACCCCCGAGGGCCTGAAAGGTTTTGAAGTTGATTCGAAGTACGTTATATGATTATTTGCACTGATATTTCTTTTATATAATCTCTCCTTAATTTTTTATGTTTTCACTTTTAATAGGGTAGATTTATTTTCGAGTGATTTTATTCAACTTATTCCACGTACAGAGATGAAAAGCTTGGTTGGATTAAAAAGTTGTTGCTTCAGTTATTCAAAGTTGGTCGCTTTTGCTTAATGATTTAGAGAAAGTGTCAAGAAGCAGATTCAAGATTCTTCTTTGGAATAAACCATAGCGTAAGTGTTAGGTTTAAATGTTTTTTATATATGTTTATTATTTTTTCATACATGTTTGACTAATATATGTTCTTTATTTAGATGCAATTTTAACTGATGGTAAAAGCCGAAAAAATGGCAGAGATGAAAAGGCGGGCGACACATATGCAGAACTTAATGAAACAATGGGTTCTTCTAAATACTATGCAGAATGATCTTGCCAAAGCTACAATGGTAACACTTTTTTTTTGCTTGTATCATTTTTTATACATAGTTAAGTTTTAATATGATCCCTAATGTATCCCCTCAAATTAATGCCAGATTTTGTGCCTATTTTGATGGATGATCACTACTTTTGTGTTGTGGTGAACCTGAAGACTCAGACTATCCAGTACTTGGATAATCGCAAGTATAGTGAACAAGGATTATCGAAGTATAATGGATGGGATTTAATGGTGGTAGGTTTTTTATGCTTTAATTATGTTTTATTTTATTTGTTTGTGTGGTAGCAATCATGTATATTATGTGATTTTAGTATTTCACTTATAAGGTATAATATAATTGGATATATTAAGTTGAAAAATTGGTACATTTATTTATACCCTGCCATCTTGTAGAAAGCTCTAAATGTAGATAGGTAGTGTGGTTTGTGGATTCTTTGCATGTTTGGCATTCCTTCATAAGGATACTAGACAAAAGAACATGTATCTAAAGTCTCAACTTGAAACACAAAATTAATACAGGTAGATGATTGTTCCTAAAACATACCATCAATAGCTTATATAGCATAATAGCTTACTTTAACAACATAATCTATCACTTATGCTACCAAATGTACCCTTTTTCAACATCAATTACCTATTTTTAACTAAAAGGATTCCAATTCCAACTAAAAGTGCTTAATGTTCACCTAAATGCATCCATTTTAAAGAGTTTGTAGCCATAACTATAAGTGTAAATTCATTATTCACTAACTACACTAATGACATGTCTGTAACATAGAATCAAGCAAAAAAACTTAAGTAATATATTATTACATAAGAAGCTTTTACTCTTCCAAACCATTCTTAAATCATTTGCCAATGTCAATCTATGAAATAATTCAAAAGTTGTTGTCATATAGCTTCTTACTAAAACTGCAACAAAAAGTGAAATAATACAAGATAAGCTTCAGATTAAAAGAATTAGAAACGTATACATAAGTAAGAAGAATTCAATAAAAAAAGAAAAGAAGCCATAGTAAATAGAAAGGTGACCTTACCTTCAAATTGAGGAAGAGAGTGGGGCAAGAAATGCAAGCGACGGACATCAGAGTGAGTGAACTGAGAATGGATAGAGTAAACTTCTTGGGCAACAGTTGTGGCGGTTTGAGGCGGCAGGGCCAATGTATCTTCTTCTTTTGTTTTATTTGCGTCTTCTGGTTAGGACTTTTAAACTAATCGTGATGCCAGGAACTCTTGGAGAGCTTCCAAAGCATAGAGACTCAGAGTTGGTGGGTTGTCGTCTTTTTCAACAACCCAAGCTCTAGTTTCAGTAACATTATCAATATTAAGACATTCCCTTCTTCATTAGAATACATGTCCAGTGGAGACTATGCACCTGACAAACACAAACAGGGGAGGGTAGCGGGTACATTTCAATATATGTTAAATGACCTTGGAAGTTAAAACTTGGCATTTTAGTTTGAGCAAGAGGCAAGTGTGTGAAGTTTTTCTGTACTTTTTATCCAGGTGGAGGAGCCGAGTTTCGTCTTTAAGTTTTTCAAGGCGCATCAGCGTTTTAATATTGCCCGATTCTCTTTTGAGAATATTTCTTTTCAATGGCAAAGTAAGACACCTAATGTTGATTGTGGTGTCTTTATGATGATTCACATGATGGTTTTTAGAGGGAAGGAATTCAAATGTGACTTGTCCCAGCTTATTTTTATTTTCTCTCCATTTCAAAATTTTTGTGTGTCTTTTTTTGTTTTTCATCTTAAACTCATTTTAATTCCCCCGTTTATTAATTTTTGTTGTTTATGTTTAGGCTCTAAGAAGGCGTGTCTACCGAGCTTTGATGGTGCTGTGATCGTTTTGAATGATTTGAATGATGTGCGCACTTTAGTTCTCGGAAGAGTGACTAATTTCAATGAAAGGAAGACTTTAATTCTAAGTTCTATCAATGAACTTAAAAACAATGAAGCTATGGATAAACTAGCACAGAGGAAGAATTTACCAAGGTAATAAATAGTAGTAATGTTTTTGTTAAATTTGTTAGTTATTGGAAGTTGATAAATTTTGCTAGTCATTGTTTCTAATATTTTTTAATAGGGAAATTCCCAATGGTGGCCCTTAGGTTTCAAGAATTCTCAGTGGTGTAAATTTCAAAAAAACTTTACCGCTAGTAACCCTGCTTTACAAATTATTCCCAAACATAACCTTAATGAAGAATATTTCATTAATAATAAAGCATATTATATTAGTTAATAGTTAAAGTAGTTACTCGCACATAAACGAGGTATTTTGGGTCGTTTTTTGCCCTTAAGGGATGATTTTAGTGGGTAAGTTTTTGCCCTTAAGAGTTGATTTTGAGGTCGAAATTGGCAAAAAACGACCCAAAATGCCTCGTTTTATTTGTGAGTGACCGCCTTAACTATTAACTAACGGAATATGCTTTATTATTAACGGAATATTCTTCAATAAGGTTATGTTTGGAATAATTTGTAAAGTAGGGCTACCAACGGGAAAGTTTTTTTGGAATTTCCGCCACTGGGAATTCCTTTGACCTAAGGGCCACCATTGGGAATTTCCCTTTTTAAAATCTTCTTGCAGATTGGCATGAAGAATTTTCTTTGAATCCTTGATTTGTATGAACATTGTTTTTTTGAAACTTTTTGATCAAAATGTGATGTATATATTTGGGGCATAGACATTTGCTCATGTTGAAGTATGAAGGAAATATTACAAACTTTTTAGTTGTACCCCTTTTTGTTTTAAATGTGATCAATTTTTAGTTTGTTGTTTATCTTTTTTTTGTATTATGTCTGATATTTCTGTCGATTTTGCTGATGTTTTAGGAAGGTTATCTGCTTTAGTGTCTCTGTTTACATTATTAAGCTAAAGATTTTTATTTTTTTGAGATGGTTAGGAGTCCAAAAAGCTCTTGCCATCCCATCAAAGAATGGGCAATATAGGATATGATATGATATGAGTCTTCTAATTGTATTTGATTCAAATTGGCCGGTGCGGGTGTATCCGTGGAATTACCTCTGTTCCTGTTATCCAGGTTGCTAGATGTGCCTCTGTGGAATTTCCATGTTTATATCATGAAAATGCCCTTTTGTTTGGAGAATGTGAAAGGAGCTTGAAACCTTTAGGGAGCTTAAAACATTTGATTTAGAAGTAGTTGCTAGAGAAGCCTTTTATATTGCTTGCTCAGTTTTGAAGCTATAATATTTTTTTCTACAAAACTCTATATACCTTTTCATTACTTGTCAAAAGATTTTATCATTTCAGACTAAGATTTCACATAACCCTTGGTGATAACTTCTATTAGCTCGACTGTCATTTTTTCATCTTGTATCTATCTAATTTATTATGAAACACAACAGTGGTTTTGCTGATTACATGAGCTCAGGGGTGAGTCAACTTACCAACATGATCAAATTGGCCAAAAAGCTAAGTGTTTCCTGAAGATTGTTTTTTATATTGATTTTCGGGTTTTGATTTGCATAAATGGCCAACTATAGGAGTTTATCAAACACATCTAATAATCAATCTGAGGTAAGTTTGTTTCATGTCTGTCTTCATGTTTTCCCATGAACCAACATTTTGAAGACTTTAAATATTGATAATGCTAAAACACAAAGGTCTTTGGAATTACTTGCTCAAAAAACTCAAGTTACAATGATAACACAAAAGAACCCAAAGCATACAAAGTACAAAAGAAATAATACTAGAAACAGTAGAGATAAAACAATGAACTCATGTAAAAACTAAGTCAGCATCAAAACATTAAGTGCTACATTAAGATAATATGGGATACATTAAATAGAATAAATGGTACATTTTCCTATGTCCTTCTTGTTGTCCAAAACAAGCTTCATTATACGCAAGCCAATCCTATAAACAGTAAAGAGAAAACAATGAGCTCATGTAAAAAGTGAGTCAGCATCAAAACATTAAGTGCTACATTAAGATAATAAGGGGTACACTAAATAGAACAAATGGTACATTTTCCTATGTCCTTCTTGTTGTCCAAAACAAGCTTCATTATACGCAAGCCAATCCTAGAAACAGTAGAGAGAAAATAATGAGCTCATGTAAAAACTAAGTCAGCATCAAAATATTAAGTGCTACATTTCCTACTGTTGATATTACTTCATTGCACGTTTTTCTCCGGACAATTACGGTTATCATGTGTTGAAAGTTTTCCACATGTTCTACAAAGTCTTTCTTTTTTCCCTTGTGTCTCAATTGCTATCTCTTTCTCAGTCTTCTTTCTCTTTCTTATGCCACTGACCTTGTTTGATGATTTGTGTGGAGCAAGAATTTCACCGGGAACTACATTTGAGCCAAGTAACAATTCAATGTGTTTATCTCTTGTTTCTCCTAGGGGTTGCTCATTAGTTGGTTTTTGTGATTTTACTTCCTCCTCAAATTCACCTAATCTTTGCAATAGCAACTCAAGATGTTCATTGTCGTTTTCTGCAGCAGTTACACATGAGAAAAACTTGGACCACACAGCACACACAATTCTTTTCTTATTATCTTTCTCAATGTTTTCCATTTCACCACAAAACTGGAACATAGGTTTTTTTGTAGCATCTTTGGTCCAGCGATGCATAATGTATTATTTTGGTATTTCCATCAAAAAATTTCCCTTCATGACAAAAAGAACATGGCGACATAATAACCCCATTGATTCAAACATCCTACATGAGCACATGCTATTATAGGAATTGACATTAAAGGATACATGATAGGACTTCTTCCTTGTACTATCCACAATCTCAAACTCCTCAACCCCTTCTTCAATCACTAGCTTGTAAACTCCACAGTTGTAAATGGCATGTTGAAACTCATGTTGAAATTTCTAAAACAAGTTGTGTGTGTAGACAAGAGATGCATGTTTTTCTAAGTGTAGAGGGGAAGTAAGACGAGGCATAGAACTCCTTGCTTCTGAGTTTAATTTATATTGAGTATGTCTTTGAGCATCCATAGCAGATTCTATACGAAACCATAACTCAACTAGAAGTAGTTTTTGCATTTGTGAATTGTGTGAAGAAGTTATTTTAAGATTCCGAAATTTGAGTAGAGCGTAAGATACCACCCAAGAAAACATCACGAAAGTAGGAGGGAATCCACATGTGTCTTATGTCATACATATGAACAAACCATTCATGTGTTTGTAAATTAAATTCGGACATTACAGCATGCCATTCTTCATCAAATTCATGTGGTTCTAAGTCCCTATTCCAAATAACAGTACTCAACCTTTTCAAAAAATCGGTTTGACACATATCAGACCCTACCTTTATAGAAATTTTTTTCATTATATGCCACATACAAAGTCTATGTATTGTCCCGTCCAAAACTTGTATTATAGCTACTTTCATTGTCGGATCTTGATCTGTTATAATGCATTTTGGCTTACAATTTCCCATAGCTTTCAAAAAAACTTCAAAGAACCAAACAAATGATTCCATATCTTCTTTTGCAATCAACCCCATCCCAAAAGTAACACAATTTCCATGATGATCTACACCAGTGAAGGGGGCAAGCACCAAACAATATTTGTTTGTTTCAAATGTCGTATCAAATGAGAGCATGTCACCAAAAAATAGCATAATTTTTCCTACAAATTGCATCAACCTAAAACACCCTTGTCAAATAACGGTTTTCTAAACAATAATCAAAGAAAAATCCACCGGCACTACTTCTCACTTTTTCTTTGAAATTCGCTATAAACAGAGCAGCATCAATATCCTTAAGGTAATTTTTCATATCTCGATTAAAGTTTTTAAAATCCACCAAACTAGCCCCAACATTTTCATAACCACCCACATGTTCCTTCATCAACCTAAAAGATTTGTTGGGCCCAATATTTGACATAGAGTTGTCAAATATGAACTTTTTGTGACAAAGTGTAAGGTTTCGATAATTTGTTAGAAAATGCATGCTTTTTGGAGTAGCAAATAAATGGTTATGGGAATCATGTAGAAGGTAGATCATGAGTTTTCCATCTGTACGCTTTCTAAAACCTATTCTTGCTTGACAACCCCCTCAATTTATTTTCCTTTTTTTACCCTTAAAGCTTGATTTCTTATACATATTGCTCAGTTTTTTGCTCAATCCATCTTCATTGAATCCTTGTTTATTACAATACATGTATTTTAAATAAATGACACCATCTTTATCTTTTTTTTTCTGTTCTCAATCTTTCCACAAAACCACAAAATTGAGCATTTTATAGAATTGAATACCTTCTGCTAAAGTTTTGAAAGGCATACCCACTGTTGGTTTTAACTCAGGTGGACAACATGGAATCCATTCTTTTGTTCCTCTTGGCGTATAACAAGCACGTGGAGTATATGTTTGTGATGTTGTGTCATGAGTAGAAGATGTAGCTTCTGTAATTTGCTCGATAACTTGTGTACTAACAGTTACAACAGACGGAGCAGCTTTTTCTAGATGATGTTGATCCATAACTGTTCAATAAAATGAAGTTATAGATAAGTTAAAAATGTTTCATAGTAATTCATCAAAGGGGTACAATATGACAAAAATAGGTACATGTTAAAATTATTGAAATCATGAAGAAAACAAGTATTACTGTAACAACATTAAGCTATAGTTAACTACTTTAGAATTTTTCAATTACAATATTGCAGCTAACCAGTATTACTTATAAACGAAACATTATATAAGATTTTTGACAATCCGAAGTTAGGTTTTATTATTTAATGCTAGTTAATTTGAAGTACTTCAAAAACAAGAGATTTAAAGCTAACAACATGCTATTTAAGAAGTTTTGAATTAGAAATTATATAGTAATTGAGAATTAGGGTTTATAAAACGAAAAAATCAGAATATGCTAAATTTGATGTTGGTGTCTGTGTTGTTAAATTTGACCTTGATTATGCAAAAAATCGCTTTATTCGTTGATTTGGAGGTTCAGTTTGCGTTTCATCTTTCCGCCATTGGAGCTTGTTTCTGAGCTTCGTTTTGTCGCGGAATGTTTTTGGGGATCAGTATCCTCCTTTTTTTCTGTGTTCATTGATTAAGCTTGAGAATTGATTGTCGGCCGTCAGATATGAGCGCGGGGTAATGGACGGCCCATATCGTCCGATTTCAGTTTTGATTTTAAGCCCTGTTTTCAATGGATCCAGCCCCTATATATATATATATATAGCTTTTTTTAACATGAATATTGGCCAAAAACCTTTAGAAGCCCATCTTTTGGAGCCATAGAAACATGAACCAAAAAATTACACATTCTCTCCCTCACATATTTCATGGCAGAAGACCAAAAAATTACGCAGCCATCTTCGCAGCCTCTCCTCTCCTCTATTACGCAGCCAAACGGACGCCTCCATAGTCCACGCCGGTACGTCGGAAGCCGCCTTCACCGGACCCAATCGATAGACGGCCACCAATACTTCTCCACCGGCGGCTTCTTTTGAGTTTTTATTTCTGCTACTATATTGCTTTGTCTCGTTTTTCTTGTTTTCTTATAATTTTAATTGCTATGGTGCTCTGCTCTTTTTTATGGTGTCTAATTTTGCTCTCTGTGATGGTTCATAATGTCTTATTTCTGCTCTCCACCTCTGCTATTGCTAAGTCGCTTTGCCTAATTTTATCTTTTTGAGGTTTTATATGCAGATTTAGATAATTAGTTTATATATGTATTAATGCTTTAATAGTTTATATGCTTTAATTCATTACAATTGATGAATTAGTTTATATGATTTCATTAGAATTGGAAGAATAAGTTTAAATGTTTCAAGTTTCAAGAAATAGTTACTAGTTAGTTTGTTGCTTATTTTGTGATAATAATATATTTTGATTCGGAGATGTTATTAATTCATTAATGGTTAAATAGTAGTTTCAACATGATGTAATTACTATTTGCAATTTAAACGCTTAATGTGTGTTTAAATTGGTTTTTGTAATATTTAATTTTTTCTTTGTCGGGCGGTTGATTTATTTTAAAATTCTGGATCCGCTACTGCAACCAAGCCACGAAATGGAGGAGTAGAGGAGTAGGGAAGGTGGCTGATGGCGGCAGCCAGGGCCACGGTGGATATAGCGCGACTGCTAGGGAAGAAAGGGAGAGTGAGAAGGAGAGAGATGGCGAGACAGGAGGGGAGGTTGCAACAAAGGTTGTGGCAGTGCTGTCTGGGGAGAAGGCTAGGGAAGGAGGGAGGTGTACCAGCAGCGCTGGCGACAGTCAGGGTTGTGGTGCTTCTGTGGTGGCTAGTGATGGTTGTGATAAGGGGTGTAGGAGAGGGAGAGGCAGGAGTAAGGGAGTTAGTTGCAAAGAAAAACTGAGGTAGGGGAGGAGGGACAGCCGTGGCACAGACGCAGAGCTAGGGATTCTTGGATGAGGGGGCTAGAGTTAACAATGTGAAAAAATAAAATTCTATAAAAGGAAAAATTTTTGTGGTATGGAGATTTGAACCCGGGTTTTACATTGTTGTTTACTATATTTGGATTATGAACCTACTAATCCAAACTCATTTAGTAATATTACACTACATTAAATACTATATATACATTAAAAAAAAAATTGACCTTGTGGGGGCGACTGCTCCCACCAGTCCCCCTTGTCTCCACTCGCACAGTGCGGATGGAGATTGTCGTAGCCTATGTTGGTGGTGAAGTAAAATAGAGGGAAAGCAAATGGGTTTTGACCTAAGGTTTAGACTGAAATCCATGACTATCTATAGCCATTGAAGCACGTTTTTGGAGCTCAAACTGTGAGCTTTCATGGTGGTTAGGGAAAGAAAAACCAGTGGTGAGATTTAAGGGGATTGTGGGCTGAAAAAATCAATGGCAGAAGCACCTAGTTTTCTGATTTCTTTGCAACCAAAACCATTTTCTCCTCATCTCTCGTAGGAGAGAGAAAGAGAGAGACAGGTGGGTTATCATCAGTGGCAGATGCAGCCTTAACGATTGTGGGTCACGTGCACCATCAATGGCAAATGAAAAAAAATGAATTTCAGCTATTAAAAGAAAAGTTAAATACTCCCCCCAAAACCCTACTCCCTCTTCCTCGCACATCATTTCCCTCTTTCTCTCATATATTCTCATTCACTGAATCACTCGTCATGGTTCACCGCTCACTAGTCACCAAATTCACGGGCTTGTGCTGTAGACAAGTCCGCCACTTCTTCCTCATTCCTCTCTCTTTCTTCGCTCCTATTGTGTGTTCGGGCGGCTGCGTGTGTGAGGTGAGAGTTGTTTGAGTTATTTTTTCTCTTTATTTCCTTGTATTTAAAACATTGGGAAATTCTACATGGTAACCCTCAAGTTTTCCAAATTCTATATGGTGACCATTTGTTTATTTAATTCTCCCAAATAGCCCTCAACTTATATTTTATATTTTCTATAGCCTTATTGTATTTAAAAATTCTATTTTTAATTGAAAAAATCTATTTTTAATTTTTAAACTATTTTAAATTTAAAAAATCATTTAAAATTTAAAAGTAAGCTAGAAAACAAGAAAACCAGAACAATGAAGCACCGCAACCATTGCCGCCCTACCTCCTCCCCGTAAACCACCGCAAACACTGCAAGCTAAGCCTGTAATTATATGAATTTTATAAATATATTTAAAGTATATTTATAATCCTTTTCATATTTATTTCATTTAATTATTTAAGTGTTGACTATCTTGAAAGTCAAATGAATGTTTAAACATTTTAAATAGTCATTCATATTTACTGGGTTAGATTTTAAGTATTGAACATTTTATTTAAAGGTTTTGGGTCGTGTTGAAAATAATTTTAAATGTTGGTTTGAGTAGCCCAAACCATTCGTTTAAGTTTCATGATCAACTTGAGCCCAAACCTAAGTTTAATCTAAGTGTCATAGGTTTTTAGGCAAAACCTATAAATACCCCCCCAAACCTTAAAGTTGAACACTTTTTATTTTCTCTCATCTCTCCCTCACAAACCGGCGCCCACACTCCTCTCCTCTCCCTCATTTTTCGTGCCACCGGCCGGACCACCACACTCCCTCACCTCACTCTTATTCTCCCGACGAGCCACCGCACACCCCTCTCGTGCTGTGCGCTGCCACCGCACCACCCCACTTTCCCTCCTCTCTATTCGCTCGGCACTCGAGCAGCAGGCTGCGTGCTGCGCACGCGCCGCCCCTCTAGCGCGTGTCCTTCCATTTTTCCGGTTTTCTTCGTGGTTTTCTTCGGTTATTTCTTAACCCTTATCCTCTAGGTAAATGTTAAATTATAGTTTAATGTTAAAGTTATAGTTGTTATGAGTTTTATATGTTTCTATAATAAAGTTGAAAACTTTATTAATCGAATTATTAAAAATCTGATTTTTGTTTATTGTGAATATAAAATATAATTTCAGATGTATTATTATCGGTTTAAAGTAAGTTTTAAGTACTAAAATAATGATTTTTGAGGTTTTAAAGCCTACGTTTATGAGTATTATATTAAAGGTTGTTAAAGGTTGGAACTTTAACGTTTTTAAAGTATTTTAAAACGAGTTTTGAAGCGTTTTAAATTAAATTATATTGCAGTGAATTAATTAGGATATTAATTCATTGTTGTATTCTTGTTTTGATAGACGGTTAATTTACTTTAGGCGACTTCTAGAATTCTAAAGTGGCCTCTCACTATGTCTACACAAGGTTAGTGCATGTCCTTATGTGTTACACTAGTATCATCTCCTAAGGGTTAGGATTATTTATAGTATCATGTATAGGGATCCCTTTTATGATTCATACGTGGCTATTGAATTGGAATTACGTGTTGTTGAGCATGTTAATTGCCTTTATGTTTTATTACATGATTGGATGGATGTTTAATTCAAGCATGTTTGGGAAGGGAAGTTTATTTATTAATTCACATGAGGGTTTAATAATATTTTATTATTGCATTATGGATTTTGGTATTGTTTCCCTTAGTGGATATTCCTATTACTTCTCAAAGGCCGAGGATTTTGTGAGTAAGTTTGATTATTATTGGTTATGGTTATATTACTACTTTGCAAAGACCGAGGGCGTTGTAGGGTATGTATATTTATGATCATTGGACTTTCGATTGTTGATTTAATTCAACAAATAAATTTGAAGGATCAATTCTTGGTAAATTGGAATTGTTTGATCACTTATTTAATCATAAGATAAAAGAGGAATATTTGTTGTATCCATGTTATGTGTTGGTTGTCTGTTTAGAGTCCAACATCGAATACATACTAATACGTAAAGTGGAAGTGAGTAGCAATAGCTTTAGACTTATGCACGTCTGAAGTTCTGGACTAATATGAGTTGGAGTACATGGTGGTAGCCTATGGATTTTCTTGGGGTCGGATTGATCACCGTACCCTATTTTTATTTCTAAAGGTTCCTCGATATCGTTGGTCAAGGGGTTACGGAGTCGTGCCCGTAACTCGGTCTTTCATTTTGAAGACTGGTTTTTGTGGACAACTCGATCCATTGTCTATTTAATTTACTAAATATTTATTATGTTGTGTGTCTTGTGATCATGTTCGATCCAAACTGTGAAGTCTTATTTTACGAGTTGAGGTCTTAAGGTATTTTTATTGATCATGTTTGGTTGTTCATTAGTATCATGATTAGGTTTCGTGTTTTATTTTGTTTATGTATGTACTCAGCTTAGCTGATTACGTGCTTTTCTGTGTGTCGATCATGGCTGTGCCTATTGATCCTGTGATGACCCTTTATTGGCGAGCAGTTTTCAATTGAGTATTGGCCTAGAGGTTTGAAGGCATGATGCATCGTCTCAATTACTCATTTGGGACTTGGGAAGCGTGTTGAGAGATCGTTTTATTATTTTATTTGCTTTCTACTTTTACGTTACTTTAATTATGTTATCCATGGATTATTTATTTTAAATGTTTTAAGTTGATTTTGAATTGCTTTCGAGGTTTGGATAATGGTTTTACAATTAATTATGTCTTAAGTATTTAATAAAATTTTAGTTAATTTTTTTTCGCTGCAATACTCTGAGTAAGCCGATACGTTTTCAAACGGGCGATAATGCCTTGATAATTCTCTGTTTTAGTTGGGAAAAATATATGCTTTATAAAGAGAGAATTGTCAGGGTGTTACACCTCCTCCCTTCATCTATTTCTGACCTAGTTGTGGCAGTAACAGCACCTCAGCTGCACACCACACTAACCTGCGGAGCACCGCTAACCCAGCCAGCCTCTGTAGTTGGGGGTTGGTTAGTTATCGGGGTTGGGTGGGTGTTTACAGGGTTAGGTGTTATATTCTGTCTATAGATTAGTCGAAATATAAGTGTGATAGTATTAGCTTATCTTAATTCCACTTAGATATAGATTCACCACTAAGTTAAGTTAAAGTTCCTAAGAACACCACTTAATTCAAGCTTAAGAATTAAGCTAGCAAAGGCACTTAGATTAATTAGAATATTATTCAAAGCAAATAAACTCAAGGTTTTGGATTCAAAGTCAAGTGTCCATTTCATTAAGCTTGTAGTCCTTTAAATACATGTCCTTGATCCTAATTTACGAAAAATAAACTAATTAATATAAATAAAAAACTACTCTTAACCTACTAGGTTAAGTAAATGAAAATATATCCTAACTAGAGTCTAAAATCCATCTTGAACGTGTAACATGGC
Source organism: Patellifolia procumbens (assembly GCA_947645195.1). Classification (NCBI taxonomy): domain Eukaryota; kingdom Viridiplantae; phylum Streptophyta; class Magnoliopsida; order Caryophyllales; family Amaranthaceae; genus Patellifolia; species Patellifolia procumbens. The sequence continues at coordinate 999,579 of CANSGD010001144.1, forward strand.
CGATTTCTATCTTCTCCTTGATTTTCTCACTCATCCCTTGAAATTAGTACACTAAATTAAATGTGATTTGAAGTAGGTGCCTATTTTGAACTCCAAAGGGGAAGGATGGCTAGAATAAAGGAAAGGATCAGATTTTCCACACGCCATTCCTTATTTGCATGCCTAGATTTTAGGAAATGTCTAGGTTCATCTTTAAAGCTTGTCTAGGTTTATTCCTTTCTCCTTAGTCGATCTTCCTTGATTGTTTACTTGATTGAAGTTGATCTTCCTTGATTGTAGGCGCCTCTCTTGCTTGTTTATCATCTTCACACGTCCATTTGCATTATATAACCCTAATTGGACTCTCTAATTTAAATAAAGAAAATACAACTCAACTAATATTATCCTAGTTAATCTAATATGATATTAAATTAATCAAGAGTACATATGACCTTTCTAAGACTCCTAATAAAGCAAATAAAAGAAAATAACTTAGCTAAAATTAATTAACTAAGCTAAGGACATTTTTTAAGGACTCAATGGACTTAAGGGAATTCAGAACATTTCTTAAAATGGAAGCAACCATATTTTTAGTCTTAGGATCAATGGAACTAGATGAACCTCCATCATCCTCTCCTTCTTTGGAGGAGTTTGACCTCAAACTTGGTAGCTCTTCTTCATCATCATAGAATAGACTCAAATCAGCAACATTGAAGGTAGATGAAACTCCATAATCTCATGGCAATTCGATCTTGTATGCATTGTTGTTGATCTTCTCAAGAACTTTGAAAGGACCATCGGCTCTTGGAATTAGTTTAGACTTTCTTTTAGAAGGAAAACGTTCCTTCCTAAGATGCATCCAAACCATGTCACCCTCTTTGAATTGAACATCTCTCTTTTTCTTGTCTATCCTCTCTTTTGTTTTCTCATTGGCTTTCTCAATCTTATCTCTCATATATTAATGGAGTTTTCGGATCTCTTTCACTCTAGTTTCGGCTTCATGGCTATATTTTATGGTGGTAGGGAAAGGGGCTAAGTTAATAGGGGTGCAAGGGTTTTGACCACAGACCACAAAGAATGGACTAAGGCTAGTAGTCTTACTAGGAACTCGGTTATAGGCAAACTCAACATGAGGTAACATCTCCTCCCATTGTTTAGGGCTTTTTGTAGCTAGGGCACGAATTAGGGTTCCTAGGGTTTTATTGATGACCTCTGTTTGGCCGTCGGTTTGAGGATGGCTAGAGGTATTGAACTTGAGCTTTGTCCCCATCTTCTTCCATAGTGTAAGCCAAAAGTGACTTAAGAACTTGGAATCTCGATCACTAGCCATTGACTTTGGAACTTCATGCAATCTAACAATGTCCCTGAAATACAAGTTAGCACAAGAAACAGCATCATTAGTAGTATGGCATGCCACAAAGTGTGCCATCTCAGAAAACCTATCGACCACCACCATAATTGAATCTTTTTGGCGTGGGTTCTAGGTAATCCAATGATAAAATCAAAGCTTACATCCTCCCATGGTGCTTGAGGAATATGAAGGGGCATGAATAACCCTTGAGGTAACAAGTGAACCTTAGCCTTTTGTCAAATTAAGCATCTTTTGATAGAAAACTCTACATCTCTTGCCAATCTAGGCCAAAAGAAGTACTCACTCACAAGCATCAATGTCTGTTCGATCTCAAAGTGTCCAGCAAGTCCACCTTCATGAAACTCTTTTATTAAGGAAACTCTCATACTATGTCTAGGAATACAAAGGCGATTTCCCTTGTAAAGAAATCCCTTTAGGAGATAGTATTCCCCACTTGGACGATTATGACACTTCTCAAACAACATGACTAAATCATTGTCCTCTACATAACATTGTTTAAACAATTCAAGTCCCATCACCTTAGGACTTAGGGTAGCAAGTAACAACTACCTCCTAGATAAAGCATCTGCACCTTTATTCATTTTTCCGGCCTTATGCTTGATTGTAAAGTGAAATGTTTGAAGGTATTCCACCCATTACGCATGTCTAGGCTGCAATTTTTGTTGTCTTTGAAGGTACTTAAATGGTCATAATGGAGAATGAACTCCTGAGCAATGAGGTAATGTCTCCAATGATCCAAGGCACGAACCAAAGCATAAAACTGTTTGTCACGTTTTGCCTCATTCAACTTCTCAGTAAAGTAAGGCAAGGGCCTACCATTTTGAGATAGAACAGCTCCAATGCCCATGCTAGATGCGTCACACTCTACTTCAAAAACTTCATTAAAGTTAGGCAAAGCTAAAATAGGAGCACTAGTTAATTGAGCTTTTACTTCCTCAAACGCCTTGTTAGCTTGATTACTCCATTCAAACGTCTTCAACTTTGTGATTTCAGTAATAGGTGTCATGATGGCACTGAAATTTCGAACAAACCTCCTATAAAAGGAAGCCAAGACATGGAAACTTCGAACTTGTTGCATTGAGGTAGGAGTAGGCCACTCCTTGATTGCTTGAACCTTCTTTTCATCAGCTTTAATTCCTTCACTAGAGACAATAAAGCCTAGGAAAACAACTTGACTAGAAAAGAATGACATTTTTCTATGTTTCCATGCAAGCATTCGTTTCTCAATACATTAAACACTTTTTCTAAGTGTTTTACATGTTCTAATTCATTGACACTATATACCAATATATCATCAAAGTAAACAACTACAAATCTGCCAAGAAAAGGCTTCACAGTTTGATTCATTAGGCGCATAAAAGTACTTGGAGCATTCGACAATCCAAATGGCATAACAAGCCACTCATACAATCCCTCCTTTGTTTTGAAGGCAGTCTTCCATTCATCCACTTCACAAATCCGAATCTGATGGTATCCACTCCTCAAATCAATCTTAGGAAACACTTTAGAACCATTAAGATCATCTAATAAATCATTTAACCTTGGAATAGGAAAACGATATTTAATAGTAATCTTAGTAATAGCCCTACTATCAACACACATGCGCCATTCACCATTGTTTTCAAGAACTAAGAGAGTTGGAACTGCACAAGGACTCAAAGACTCTCTAATCATGCCTTCAGACAACAAATCATTCACTTGCCTCCTTATCTCTTCGGTTTCTTTAGGGTTTTTTCTATAAGCAGGCTTATTAGGCAACATAGCTCCAGGAATAAGATCAATTTTGTGTTGAATGTCCCTTTTAGGGGGTAAGCCGTGAGGTATTTCAGTGGGGAAGACATCTTTGTAAGCTTCTAGCAATGGAACAAGCAAAGGATGATCTAGATTATTATTAACCTCTTCCTTTTCATCTATATTTAACAATATTTCACAAAAAGAACTAAGTTTATGATAATCATATTTCAAAAGAGTAGTGAGTGAATGATATTTTTCTTTAGTGGAATGTTGTTTATAGTTAGGAATGGACATAATAGGAGTAAGGGTTACTTTCTTGCTATCTTTTGTGAATGAATAAGTATTTTTGTAACCATCATGAATGACTCTCCTATCAAATAGCCATGGTCGACCTAACAATACATGACAACCATCCATAGGAATTATATCACACCAAATCTCCTCTTTATAGTTACTACCAATACTAAAAGATAATAGTAAACGATGAGTAACTTGAATACCTTTTCCTTGATTGAGCCATTGAATCACATATGGTTTAGGATGAGGTGAGGTAGAGAGCTTTGACTTATCTACCATTGTTTGAGACGCCACATTAGTGCAACATCGTCCATCAATGATCAAGGTGCAAACCTTGTTCTCAATAGTACATCTAGTATGGAAGATGGCCTCTCTTTGTTGTGATTTGTCATGATCTATCACACCACTCAAAGCTCTTCTAACCACCAAGAATTCACCCTCATCAGGATCAACAATCTCATCTCCATATTCCTCCACTTCACACGCCTCCATGTCTATATCATCCACCTCATTTAGGGTTTCAAACTCCATAAGGCTCACTACTTTCTTGTTAGGACATTGAGAAGCTATGTGTCTACCCTTGGCACCTACAACACCTTCTAGGGGCACAATTTGGAGTAAAAGTAGTTGTGGTGTTGGAATAGAGGGTTGAGTAGGTTTAGAAAAAGTTGTGTTTGGCTTAGAATAGGGAGTATATTTGGTAAAGGGGCGTGAGGCCTCAGCTTTACCTTTGGTCTTTTGTTGCTTCTCAATCTTGTGAGCCAAGATGATCAATTCCTCTAAAGTAGAAAAAGGATGCAATTCAACAATGTTAGCAATTTTAACATCTAAACCACCAAGAAATCTTACCAGAGTTTGAGGTTCATCCTCTTGCACTTCACACTTCATGAAATAGGATTCGAACTCCCTTGCATAGTCCTCCACTGAATTCGATCGTTGTTGTAGATGATGGAACTTGGCAATGTTCTCTTGGACATAGTAAGTAGGAAGAAACTTTTGTTTAATAAGTTTCTTCATCTTAGTCCAATTTTGGGCCTTCTCCTTCCCTTGCCTCTCCCTCTTGGTGCATACACTAGCCCACCAAGTTGAGGCATACTTTCTAAGCTTGAGAGCTACAAGCTTAACTCTCTTCTCCTCAAGAATTTGCTTATAATCAAAGACCCTCTCTACAGTTCTCAACCATTCTACAAACTCATCAGCATCTAATCTACCATCATAATCAGGAATGTGTACCTTAATGTCATTGAAATTTCGTTGAACATTATTATTAGGGGGACCTCTATATGTTTCTTCACTCTCTCTATCAGAATCCTCAAAGGATTCATCCCCTCTTTGTCTTCTTAATCTTAAGGTCATTTGCCTTAATTGATTTTGCATCAAGGCCATTCTAGCATCACTCTCACGCTTCTCTTCCTCTATTCTTAAGATTATTTCTTACAATTTTTCATTTGATTGGCTTGATCCGGCCATTGTGTTTAGGGTTTGTGTTTGGGAATATTTGTTTAGGATATGCGTTGGCTCTGATACCAAGATGTTATATTCCGGCTATAGATTAGTCGAAATATAAGTGTGATAGTATTAGCTTATCTTAATTCAACTTAGATGTAGATTCACCACTAAGTTAAGTTAAGGTTCCTAAGAACACCACTTAATTCAAGCTTAAGAATTAAGCTAGCAAAGGCACTTAGATTAATTAGAATATTAATCAAAGCAAATAAAACTCAAGGTTTTGGATTCAAAGTCAAGTGTCCATTTAATTAAGCTTGTAGTCCTTTAAATACATGTCCTTGATCCTAATTTACGAAAAATAAACTAATTATTAAAAATAAAATACTACTCTTAACCTACTAGTTTAAGTAAATGAAAATATATCCTAACTAAAGTCTAAAATCCATCTTTAACGTGTAACATGGCCGATTTCTATCTTCTCTTTGATTCCCTCACTCATCCCTTGAAAGTAGGAGACCGAATCAAATGTGATTTGAAGTAGGTGCCTATTTTGAACTCCAAAGGGGAAGGATGGCTGGAATAAAGGAAAGGATCAGATTTTCCACACGCCAATCCTTATTTGCACGCCTAGTTTTTAGGAAATGTCTAGTTCATCTTTAGAGCTTGTCTAGGTTCACTCCTTGCTCCTTAGTCGGCCTTCCTTGATTGTTTCCTTGATTGAAGTTGATCTTCCTTGATTGTAGGCGCCTCTCTTTCTTGTTTATCATCTTCACACGTCCATTTGCATTATACAACCCTAATTGGACTCTCTAATTTAAATAAAGAAAATACAACTTAACTAATACTATCCTAGTTAATCTAATATGATATTAAATTAACCAAGAGTACATATGACCTTTCTAAGACTCCTAGTAAAGCAAATAAAAGATAATAACTTAGCCAAAATTAATTAACTAAGCTAAGGACATTTTCTAAAGACTCAATGGACTTAAGGGAATTCAGAATATTTCTTAAAATAGAAGCAACCATATTTTTAGTCTTAGGATCAATGGAACTAGATAGACCTCCATCATTAGGTGGGGTGGTTTCGGAGCGAGTTGGGTCGTAATAGCAGTTGGGGGTTGGTTTTCGAGTGTGCAAGGTGGTTTCCGGTCTAGTACGTGGTTTATGGGGTGGGGATGCAACAGTTGTATGGTGGTTTAAGAGGATTAGAGCGGTTGTAAGGGGGTTTAGGAGGTGGAGGTGCGGTTGTGCAATGGTTTATAGGGTGGGGATGGGGTTTAGGGTTCATTTTTTTGTTTTTCTAAACTATTTTTAAATTTCAATTGATTTTTTAAAAATAAAATTGATTTTTTAAAATGCAATAAGACCGTAGAAAATAAAAATAACAAGTTGAGGGCTATTTGAGAGAATTGAAAAAACAAATGGTCACCATATGAAATTTGGAAAACTTGAGGGTTACCACGTAGAATTTCCCTTTAACATTTGATAATTTCAATATACAATTTTAGTAAGAAGAGGTTGCTTTTAGAAACTAGTTATTGGGATTTTTTTCCTTTGAAGGGACCGAGATTCTTCTAGCCTTCACCGTGTCTTCGAGGTCATCCTATAACATGTAATAATCTTCAGCTTGTCACCAGTACCCCTATGATATTTGCATGAAGATTTCTCATCCCACCTATAATATATTTTATTTTCATTGGGATTCAGAGTAGGGTATAATTAAAAGAATTACCCTTCTAGCATGAAGGCGGATGAATGCATTGGCATAAATGACGCCCAAGTGCATGTATGTTTGTTTAGGCGTCTTCTGAAATCTAGCCTGAGCTTTGAGTAAGTATACATCCCCTACACTTTTGGAGGCGGAAGAAAATTCATTCTTTATGTTGCCCTTGTATGTGTCGTAGCCACTTCTGAATAATTAATCTGTGATTTGAATGCCCACATTTTAGAATTTCTCGAAAATGCTAGCAATCCATAACCAATTGAGATGCGTTTTTTTTATTTATGCAGCAACTTACGTGTGAATAATATGCACACCTCATTTTCATTAGGAAAATTAGGGTTTAGTAATCCTTTAAGAAATCATACTTCTTGAAGGATTGAGCTTAGATCTTAGTTAGTTAAAATGCATTTAAAACGGGTTTAAAACTCCGTCTCCGTCTTTTTGAAAAAAAACGGCAAAAAAACGTTTTTTTGAGCGCCCGCCGTTTTAAACACAAAAAGCTCCACCTCCCGTATAAAACGCGTTTAAAACGCGCCGAATGCGTTATTTTGAAAAAAAAAACTCCTTTAAAGAAAAAAAGTAACCACGTGTCTGAAATTATCATGTCTCTGCGACTATATGCGACCATTTAGAGTTTTAGCGTAATTATTGTTTTGAGTCTTTTATAGCATATGTTCTTCGAAAATATTGGGACCTACTTATGATGAATAGATATATTAGTTAATATCTTTTAAATTAGAGCATAACATGAGTAAAGTGCAAGAAAATAGTGTCCGGATTTTTAGTCGAACTTTTAAGGTGGAGCCGTTTCAACGCGTATACATCCGTATTCCGTATTATAAAAAGTCAACGTTCTTTTTGTCGAATATTTGACCGTATTTTTCAAAGTTTTTGCCGTTTTAAACTCGGCGAATTGAAATCTGTTCAATTCCCGTCCCGTTTTTAACTAACTAAAGCTTAGATAACCCTTCGGATTAAATGGTTTGTGAAATGGGCTCATTAAAGGGCTTTTGATATTTATTCATCGACAAAGTTATTTCTTGCTCATTTTTGACCTGCATCAAGTCGTATTATGATGATATGTTAAAACGAGGATCTAATTTTTGCTTACATACATTTCTACCGTTTCTTAAAGTTCTTCCAATATACTATAGAGAAGGTATTGGGTCAGACGCGTCCGACCATAACATTTGGTCGGACGACTTTCAGTTACTTTCAATTTTTTTCAGTTGGCAATTTTGTTTCAGTTGGTTTCATTTTTGTTTCAGTTGGTTTCAATTTTTGTTCAGTTGGTTTCAAAAAATTTCAGTTGATCTTTTTTATTTCAGTTGGATGTCTTTTAAATTCAGTTACTTATCTTATTGTTTCTTTTACATGTTTTAGTCTAACTGAAAACAAAACTTAAGTAAATGAAATAAAATAAGTTCTAAATGAAAGTAAATTAGAAGCAAATGAAAAAAAAGGGAGTAACTAAACATCTTTTCTCTCCCAAAATTCTCTCTCCTGCTACAGTTGTTCTTCCCCAACACTATTACTTTCCCCTGTTTGCTGGAAGAAGCTCAAATTACTCACCTGAAATATTATTTTTGTTGAATGAGTTGTGTTGGTGTGTGCTCTGCTTTTGGAACCAACTGAACAATTGAGAACTAGCGACGACGGCACTCGCGGACGATCAATTGAATATTTGCAGAGTTGAAAGAGTTGTGTTGCTCTCCCAAAATATTTTCTCTCCCAAATTTCTCTGTCCTGCTGCTGTTGAATGAGTTGTGTTGCTCTGCTTTTTGTTGAATAACATTTTGGGATGTATGGAGAACTAACGGCACTCGCGGACGATCAATTTGCAGAGGAAGTGGAGTATGTCGAGGAAATTTGGGAATTAGTGTTTGTAGTGAAGGGAGGGAGGATGAATGGCGATTGGTAGCAGATAGTGGGTTAGCCGGCGGTTTTGGTCGGAAACAGAGGAGGTGCGCGCGAAAATATCAAATGGGCTTCGCCCGTCTGACCATAAATATTGGGTCTGACGGTCTGACCCAATAGTTTCACTATACTATAATATACTTCCTCCGTTCCTTAATAAGTGACACACTTCATGTTTTCACGCTTGCTAATGCATTATTTTAAGAGAAGGTATTGGGTTAAACGCGTCTGACCGTAACATTTGGTCGGACGACTTTCCGTTGGTTTCAATTTTTATTCAGCTGGTTTCAATATTTTGTTCAGTTGAATTCAATTTTTGTTGAGTTGGTTTCAATTTTTTTTCAGTTGATCATTTTCTTTCAATTGGATCGTTCAGTTAGTCATCTTATTGTTTCATTTACGTGTTTTATTCTAATTGAAAACAAAACTTAAGTAAATGAAATAAAATAAGTTCTAAATGAAACCAAATTAGTTTTCAGTTACTTATCTTATTGTTTCATTTACGTGTTTTATTCTAACTGAAAACAAAACTTAAGTACTTCATCCGTAACATAATAGTTGCAACAATTTCCAAAAATGGGTGTAACATATTACTTGCAACAATTTTTCATCTTTCTTATTTTGGTAAATTTTCTCACATTAAATGATGATGTGTTTTTTGGTCCCCACCCGCATTTGTACTCTTTTTTTGTTGTTTTCTTTCTTTCCATCCTTTTATCTATTTAATCCATGTGATTTCTCTCTCCTAGTTTTATTAATCAACCCAATTGTCCATGCTTAACATATTATGCCTAGGAATTCCCCCTAGTTCAATTGTTGCAACTATTATGTTACGGAGAGAGTAAATAAAATAAAATAAGTTCTAAATGAAAGCAACTTATTTTTCAGTTACTTATATTATCCTTTCAGTTAGTTTTCTTATTCTTTCATTTAAAACTAACAAAACTAAAAATAAAAAAAACACCAACTTCTGCTTATTATCATTTCCTGTCACTTTCTCCTTCTTCTTCATTCCGCATCAATCGCATCTCTTCCATCGCCTGGTTCAACATCATGCCTCCACGCAAGAGCTCCAGTTTTGCACACTCCACTCAGGTTCATCCTCTTCTCTCTCTCCTCCAATTTCATAGCATTCATAAAATTTGATTCATTTTCTGAACTCGATTTCACGCGATTACAGTTGCGCAACCAGAGTTTTATCTCCTTCTCTTCCAATCAAAGCAGAATAGAGGAAGGAAACTAGAGGAAATTGGTGCGGACATGGTGGGGTCGGTGGGGCCGGTGGTGTCGGCGGAGAGGAAGGAGCGGCGTCGGTGACGGGACTCCATCTGACATTAAGATTGGGTTAGACGGTCTGACCCAATACTTTCACTTGTTTTAAACATTAATATCAACAATTATCAATCAGCAAAAACCACTACTAGAGATTAGAGATTTAACGACCAACGACTAACGATGAAAAGAAAAAATCTATATATTACATTAAAGCAAAATGATTTTTGCCACGTGTCATCACCAGATGAATCCAAAGCAAACCTTGATCCCTCAAGCATCCTAGCGTTTATAGAAGCCACGTGTCAGCAACAGATTTTTTTGGTTTTTTTAAAATGCATTATAGCCATTAAAATACCAACGTGTCAACATGGTGTTGTTTTGCTTTTTTTTAAAAAAAATATTTCCGTTTAATTAGGCAAAAATAAACAACCATTTACTTCCATTTATGCGGTTGATTCCTTAATTAAAGGAATTTCATATATAGAAAATCAGTCCCTTAATCTATTCCTAAATTAGCGTTTGATTCTTTATTATCTTCCTAAATATTCTGGCATTTATTTGTCTTAATTTCAGTTCGAATTACCCATTTACTTCCATTTATGCGGTTGATTCCTTAATTAAAGGATCTTCAAAAAATAAAAATCAGTCCCCTAATCTATTCCTAAATTAACGTGATTTTCAAATCCTTCATTGAATAGATTCCTAAATTTTATTCGGTTGATTCCTTTAATTAAGGAATATATTTGACTTTTCATTATCTTCCTAAATATTGTGGCAATTATTTGGCTTAATCTCAGTAAGAAGTATTATTCTCAAATCCCATGAGATTTGGCAATTATATAGCCCACGTATGGGATGAACCAATAAAATTCCTGTGCATTATTTTTAAAAAACGAATTGCATTTATATGTACTTGATCACTTTTAATATTTCTTCTGCCATAATCTAAATTTGTAATTCATAATATTTAAATTATATAGATTTCAATAATTATTCCATAAGCTTATAATATCAATTAATATTACTTGCCATAATTAACATTCCTATATTATTTTCGGACATACTATCTATATATTACACTAAAGTAAAATAAAATTAGATCTGCAAAATAAAATTACACTAACATGCCTCATAGCTTTATGTTTTTTTTTGCCACATGTTAGCATTATAGCTTTATGTTTTTTTGAATTCGATAGCTGGTTTATTTAGGAAATCATATCTTCAATCATTTTCTAAAAAAGCTTTGATAATAAATGCCTTAATTGAATAAAATATGCTAAGAAATCTGGCAATTAAAAAATTCCTAAAAAATCGTTGATATTAAAAGGGTTAATTGAGATCAATTAGGTATAACTGCCTAAAATTAGGTTCCTTAATCAATTCGCTTAATTACATAATTGCTTAAAATAACAAATCAAAAGTTAAGATCTGCTTTCATGTTTTAGGAATTTTAACAAATCAAAATTGAATATATCAATGTTTTTAAACTTAATCTTCATTATAGGAAAGAGTAATTATAGGAAAGAATCATGAAAAGGACCAACGTTTTTTAAAGAAAGTTAGCTCATTGTTTCATAAATATGCCACTATAAATACATACAACAAGATAGCTCATTTCAATCGAAATTAAATCTAGCCTCTCTCATTCTAAATGTTTCTCTCTCAAAATGAAACATGGCTCCATTCAATAAAATCATTCAAGAATATTGGAATGGTTTGACAAATTTCGATTGAAAGAAGATTGTTATATTGTTTTATTTCTCAGATTCGAAGAATATTGGATGAATTCTCCGAATGCGATTGAAGAAAGTTTCATAATCATCATCACAAAACATCACAATGGAGGTTTTGAATATTTTCATGAAAGTATCATCGATCTAATCGTTTTTTTGCATTGTCATTTCTTTATGTATTTTATTGTTTGTTAATTCATCAAATGTAATCCTTATCTTTATTGAATAATAATAAATTCATTTTTTTTAATCTTTTGTCGTATTTATATTATAATTCGATTATTTGAATATACATTTTATTTGTTCTTTATGCAATCTCAAAGTTATTCTAGATTGTTACCTAATTATTTTTTGAGTATTAGTAAATTGTAGTGTTTTGTTGTAGTAATTTTTAATTTTCTTTGCATTTGTTGAATACAATATCTTGATGTAGCCAACCGATTTATTAAATCATTATTATATACTTTAACCCAAGTAATAAATTGATTTTTTTTTGAAAATATTCACAGTAATTTTCGTAATATTTTTTATTTTAAAAATTATAATCAATTTTGTTAAAAAAATCATTTATCCATTGACATTTTTTCCCTCCCATTTTTTATCTTTTCTGATTTTTGGTTTAAAATCTTTTTAAATTCGGTTATACATTGAAATCAATAGAATAAATTTTTACAAAATATATTGACAAATATTTCCCAAGTTAATTATATAATATTTTCCTTAACTAATTCCATGTATTTAAATTTGACTAACCCATAAATTTCCTTTTTTATTGTAAAAGTAGTCAAATTTGACTAACTTCTTTTCTTCTCCAAATTTGTATCTTTTCTATTTTTGTGTCTAAAATATTTTTAAATCCGGTTATGAAAAGAAATCAGTAGATTAAAATCTCTAACAAAAAATTACGACAAATCTTTTGGGGATTTTTTTCTTTGGTAAACCATTCAATAGCACCTATTTTGTCAAAAATCATTTATCCATTGACATTTTTTCCCTCCCATTTTATATCTTTTCTGATTTTTGGTTTAAAATCTTTTTAAATTCGGTTATACATTGAAATCAATAGAATAAATTTTTACAAAATATCTTAACAAATATTTCCCAAGTTAATTAGATAATATTTTCCTTAACTGATTTCATGTATTTAAATTTGACTAACCCATAAATTTCCTTTTTTATTGTAAAAGTAGTCAAATTTGACTAACATCTTTTCTTCTCCAAATTTGTATCTTTTCTGTTTTTGTGTTTAGAATATTTTTAAATTCGGTTATGTAAAGAAATCAGTAGATTAAAATCTCTAACAAAAAATTACGACAAATCTTTCTGGGATTTGATTCAATAACACCTATTTTGTCAAAAATCTCCTTAATTAATTAGACACCGTTTTCCTTAACTGATTACATTTATTCTAATTTGACTAACTTTGTAAATTTCCGTTTTTATAGAAAAATATCTTAGAAAATATTTCCCAAGTAATTTAGATAATATTTTCCTTAACTTATTTCATGTATTCAAATTTGACTAATCTATAAATTTCCTTTTTTGTTGTCAAAGTAGTCAAATTTGACTAACATCTTTTCGTCTCCAAATTTGTATCTTATTTGTTTTTGTGTTTAAAATATTTTTAAATTCGGTTATGTAAAGAAATCAGTAGATTAAAATATCTAACAAAAGATTACGACAAATCTTTTTGGGATTTTTTTCTTTGGTAAACCATTCAATAACGCCTATTTTTGTCAAAAATCTCCTTAATTAATTAGACACCGTTTTCCTTAACTGATTACATTTATTCAAATTTGACTAACTTTGTAAATTTCCGTTTTTATAGAAAAATATCTTAGGAAATATTTCCCAAGTAATTTAGATAATATTTTCCTTAACTTATTTCATGTATTCAAATTTGATTAACCCATAAATTTCCTTTTTTATTGTCGAAATAGTCAAATTTGACTAACATCTTTTCTTCTTCAAATTTGTATCTTTTCCGTTTTTGTGTTTAAAATCTTTTTAAATTCGGTTATGTAAGGAAATCAGTAGATTAAAATCTCTAACAAAAGATTACGAAAAATCTTTTTGGGATTTTTTTTCTTTGGTAAACTATTCAATAACTCCTATTTTTGTCAAAATATCCTAATTAATTAGATATTGTTTTCCTTAACTGATTACATTTATTCAAATTTGACTAACTTTGTAAATTTTCTTTTTTATAGCAAAATATCTTAACAGATATTTCCCAAGTTAATTAGATAATATATTCCTTAACTGATTTCATGCATTCAAATTTGACTAACCCATAAATTTAAAGGAACGATCTTTACCATTTACAAACGATATTATCTTATCTTTACCATTTATAAACGATCTTTAGAATTTAATTTATAGGAAATTAATTTGGTTTTATAAATGGTAATTATCAATCAATTAAAGGTAATTTTAAAATAAATAAAATTTTAATAGTCTTATATCAATCATGTTTAAACTAAACTTCCTATTCTGATATCAATCATGTTTAAATATTTTAAAATAAATAAAATTTTAATAGTCTTATAAATGGTTCTGTTTGAGAATAACATAAAACACTTGTCTCTTTTTATATCAATCACGTTTTGAAATATGATATCAATAAATCATTTAGCTTATCCTAATTAATCAATAACCTATCAAATTAGAGCAATCACGGACTCAATCAATCAAGTATTATAAAGGTAATTATCATTCAACTAAACAACTAAAGTTCCTATCAAGAAATCAATCACGGTTTTAATGAAATCAATCAATTTGATAGGATATTGATTGATTAAGTTGAATCAACTAATAAATTAAATCAACTAAACATTCCATAATTCAATCAAATTATCACATAATCAATCAATCAACAATTGTAATCCTACTCCTACTATAAAAAACGATTATAATATTTTAAATATTGTAATTATAATAATTTAAATTTGTTTTTTAAAACATGTATTAAATTGCCATTAAGAGAGTGATTGACTGCCAATGGATCAATAAGTTGACTAATCAATTAGTTATTATGTATATTTTTTTAAGTAAATAAAGTAATGAAATCTCATTATATTGATTTAAATCAGATCATATAATATAATCATTTAATATATTATAGTATAACCAATTATAAAATCATAACTTATTAATAATAATATAATTTAGATACATAATATTTAGTCGTTATCTTGTGGTATTCATGCCATAATATTTTTATTAGGTCAATTAACCATAATCTAAGTTCGTTTTTATCCACTTAAGTTCAAATTTTAAATTCAAACCTAAACCTAAGCACTTACAATTTTCCATGGTTGTGTCATAGATTATACTTATCTTTACCATTTATAAACGATCTTTATAGTTTAATTTAAATGAAATTATCAACTTTCTAAACGATAATTATCAATCAAACTAAACTTCCTATTTTTTATCAATCACATTCTTATACTTAAATTTAAAGGAAATTATATATTTTTATAGATGATATTTATCAATCCATTAAACAACTAAAATTCCTATTTTGATTTTCAAGCCCACAGTCTTTTTATAAGGTCAATTAACTATAATCTATCCACTTATATATATAGATTTATTAGCAACCATGTAGTCTATATAGATTAATTATATAATACTACCTCCATTTTTGTAATGGGACATTATTTCATTTAGAGGTCTTTATTCAATTGAGACACTTCTACATTTTACCATAAATGGTAGGTTGGTTCACTTAATTATTACACTTCTCTCCTTCTCTCTACCTTTTTTACTTTTTCCTTACTTTTATCATCCTTCTCTCTTACTTTTGCACATTTTTCTTGAACCGTGTGGAAAGGAAAACGTCCCTATGAAAAAGACGGAGATAATATGTATAAAGTTGTCATTCAAAATGTGATTGATTATCATAAGATTAATAAGTTTCCTAATTACCTATATTGTTTTAAATCATATCATACAATATAATCATATAATATATTATAGTATAATCAAACATAAAGTCATAACTTATTAATAATAATATTTAGCCGTTAGCTTTTGATATTCAAGCCCATAATCTTTTTATTAGGTCAATTAACCATAATAATCCATCTGCTTAAATTTTTTCCTCAAGTATCTTGATTTATTTAGTTTAATTATGGACGTTATAATTTTATTTAGGTTAACATTTGATAATAACATATTTTTTAATTCTTCAATATAACATTTGATACAAAGAATAAAAAAATGTTATTATCAGATGTTGTTTCAAATTTTATCATCAAAGAATAAAAAATATTTTTACACTGAAAGGGAAAATTGAAGCAATTGTATGACCCTCATTAAGTATTTTCCTAAATTTCCAGCATAAACATTACAATGCAACAAGCACAATATAAAGATTCTCATAAATTATGTAGTAATAAGATAAATCACCATAAATAATTCTAAAAAAACATAAATAAAGATTCCATACAAAAAATCACTTAAAAATCACCATATCTGTCAATTTATTATTATACGTTTTAGGATTTCCTTATTTCAATTTTTTTCCTTACTTATTGAAGATTTTAGGAGTATCCAATAGATTAGGACTATTAAATACAATTAAGATAATCTAACTTTTCACTACTTAATAGTTAATATCCATATTTAACGATTCTCCTACAAAAATATCACCATAATAATCAACATATTTATCAATACTACATGTCACCTTTTAGGATTTCCTTATTTAAAGTTTTTTCCTTTAATTAAGGAAGATTTTAGGAGTGTCTAATAGATTAAGACTACTAAATGCAATTAAGATAATCTAATTTTTCTAGAAGAACATAATATCCATATTATTTTCTGAAATTTTATATGAACATGCTATCTTTTTGTTATTTTACTTTTACAAATTTTCCGTAATTTTTCTGATTTCCTTATTTGAAGTTTTTTCCTTTAATTAAGTCACTACCTACTTATATTATTGTAACACCCCAGTTTTTGGAAATATAGTTAATATTTATTTTATTAAAGATAAATTATTTCTTTTAATCATATTTCATATTTAATATTTTTACATAGGAATTATTTTTTTAAAAAAATGTGTATGAATTTAATGGGAAGTTTAGTGAAGAGTTTAAGTATTAATAAGAAAGATTATACACTTATATATCTATATAGTTATTTGCAAAAAGGAAAAGAGTGGCTTTTATGTATAAAAGGGAAAGGGATAATAATGAAACAAAAAAAAGAGAAAGAAAATAAAAGGAAGCAAAACAATACATTACGTTCATTAGTTCCTTCCATCTTCATCTTCTCCATCACTCATCCTCTCCATCTCTCTTAAGCCCTCACAATCTTCATTCCACAAAGAATTATATTACCTTCAATCTCTCTATCTGTCCGGCGCCTCAACCACAACACAACAACCTCGAAGTAGCGGCGCGACTCGTGAGAAAGAGGAGCAGCAAGAGGATCGTATTTTGGTGCGTTTTGAGGTTTGGGGTGCGTTTTAAGGGTCGATTTCACAAGATTTCTTCACCATTAATCTTCCATAGTAGTGGGTAAGTTAAGTTCTTAATTTAATTTTAGTTTACTCAAAGTTTATGAAGTTAGGGTTTTTAGAAGTGAAATTGAATTGGGGGTTTTTGATTATGAATGTTGGGTGTAGCTTGATTGAGTGAGATTGTTTCATGGTAATAATGAGTTTATGAACAAGAGTTAAAATTCGTAGAAATTACATGTCAGTTTTGTAATTCTGGTTTTTCAACAGTTTCTAGGCGTTTTTTGCAAAAATACTATTTCACAAAAGTTGTTCGTATCGAAATTCTACTCAATATAGGCTCAAGAAACGCGTGATTCAGAGTTCGAATGAGGAAGTTATGCCATTTTAAGTTTCTGCTGAAATTGAATAATCTAGTTTCGAGTGATTTAAGTTTGAATGTTTTCCTAACGGATTCCAAAGTATCTAAATATATATAATGAAGCTTAGGTGTTGGTTTTATATAAACTAAGAGATATTTTAGTATTGTTAGTATTCGTTAGTAATGTCATTTGAAGTAGGAGGTTCATAATTTATGAAACTAGAGTTAAGCAAAGCTCATTGACTAGTTAAGCCAAGTCTATTATTACTTAAGGAATACATATATGTTTATATTGTAGATTCCGGTTTCATTGAGGAGCCGTATTGACTGCTTGAGATAGTTGATTTGCTGTATTTCAAAAGGTAAGATTTCTTACTAAAACTTTTATAGTTAGAGAAAGAGTTTTAATAAGGTATGTATCAAATTTTGGTTGAAAGTGGTTTGAAAGGGAGGATGTTCCTCCATTAATAGAAAGCTTGGTTGGAAAGGGAGGATGTTCCTCCAAAGATGGAGATGTTGGTTTTCGAACCACAAATAGAAAGTTAAAGGAAAGTTTATGGAAAGATTATATCAAATAGTTTTGTGTTTTTAAAGTTGTGGGGGTTGCCTGTGTGGCATCTCAAAGAATGGAACTTTGTCGAGTTTGGCTCGATTTTATAGAATAGTTTGTGGGGGTACGTTGATCAGTACCTCGGACTCTGATCTTCTGCTACGGTTTGGCCGTTTGTAGGGTGTGCACACTAGGGATCTTTGTCTTAGTTTTATCCGGAGGGCCTAGCTAGCCCAATGGAAATAAAAGTTGTTCCATTCTCTAGATTTATAACTTTGAGACTTTTAATATATTTTTTGTTAAAGAAAAGGAAAGAAAGGATTTGGTTTCAAAAAGGAAAAGAAAGAATGTATACGTTTTGGAAGAAATACAAAGAAAGGAAAAAGAGTTTATAAAGTTGGATTTCGTATTATGTTTTGAAAGTAAATGATTTGTAGGATATGTTAATATATCCTACCTGCATATATGTTTGGTTTCTTAGTATGAAATCTTGCTCAGCCAGTTTGGCTGATACTACATGCCTGATATATGCAGGTACATGAAGATTTGCAAAGGGGTTTGGGTTGAGAGCAACGTTCCACTAGCTTAGTTGAAGTATAGTAGTTCTATTTCCGCTGCACTATATATATATATATTATCATTTTGGAACTTAAGGTTGTAAATATTAATTTACTTAAACCTTACACATTGGACTGTAATAGTTTAATTAGTTGTTGCTTTAACATTAATTTAGTAAGGTAGTTATCCTTAACGGTTATTCCTGCAATAACCGTGGAATAACACTTTTGGATTTCGGGTATTTATGCATGGATGTATTGACTGTTGAGCTGGACAAGGATTTTGGAGAAGTTGGTTTGCTGGATTATTCTTACAGGTTTATAATTTGGACGCGAGTCCTAAATTGAATTTTAGGCGGTCCATATTTCAGACGGAGCTCTGCCGAATTTTCTGTAGAATTTTGATATTATTTAATTTAATTAGCAACTCGAAATTCAGGGGTGTTATAATTATGTATAAATATGATAATATTTTTAACAAATTTGTTTTGCATTTTCCCAACTTTACAAGAATCATATTTAAGTTCTTTCAAAATAAAACTACAATGGATCGTCTATATCAAATAATCAGTATAGATGAAATAAGCAAAGAGAAGAAATTTTACACCATAAGGGTTCGAATAATACGTGTATGGGAAAGGAATGACTATGTCACTCCTACTTAAGTGGGAACTATTGGTGACGAGTTAACAAAACGTACAATCAGCATATAACCTATCCTTTTGCCATAAAATCATCATCTAATGTGTATAATATTCTGTTTGAATATACTACCGTTTTGTTCAAATACAATAATAGTTGTCCCTTACTTAAATAGGTGATATATATGTGACAAATATGAGATTTGTCGCGCGTTTGTTTATTGTTTGCGAAACGAGGGAGCTTTATAGCCAAGAAGTAAGAAATGATTTTATACCCCGTTCAGTTGGCATTCAAATTTTTGCATACGAGATGATCCCGAAATTAGTTGCCTTAGCGGAATATATGAAATTCAAAGGTATTAGTTAAATTTATGACTTCAAAATTACAAAAAAAAAAACTAATTAATTGGGAAAGTTGTTTGTTTGGCAACTATAGTGGACATTGATTTTTGATTTTGGTGGTGGTATCAAGCTTGCATAAGATGTGCTATTAAAGTTATTAAAGATGGTAAAGACAAATTTTGTCCAAAAGATAAATACATTGTTAAGAGAACCAATCTTAGTAACTACCTATTTGCATTACTTTTTTGAAACTTTCAATGTACAAAATACTCCTCATAACATTAGATAATATTTTTTATCACAAAAGATCTAAGTTGAATATTATTGTATCTGACGGAACAAAGAATGAGTGTTTTATTTTGTATGACAGGGTAGTTCGTGAGTTGGTTAACAAAACTCCCGAAGAGTTTTTGAATCTGCAAGAAGAGTTATCTCTATTATATAAGTGAAGAGGTGGGGGTGGACACCAAAAAGAAAAAAAGGGAAAATAAATAAAATAAATCAATGAGTTTATTAAGTAATTAAGTTTTATTTCCAAATTTAGCCATTAGATTTTTAATAAAAGATGTTCAAAACTTCTAACTAAAATATCTAAAAATCTACAAAGTAAAAACAATTAAAAAAAATATCAATGATTATATTTTCTTGAGATCTATAGATAGACACCCACTTTGCTATACTTTTATATACTTTTGAAATTTTTTATTTTGAAATATATGAGTAATTGATTGTTTACGAGTGAAGGCACATTTGATCAAATTGATCCCTATAAAGTATTTTATCATGAGTGAGAAATATGATAAAGTATTTTCAAGTACTTTTGAATTTTTTTTCATTTGGACAATGAGCAAAAAATACCTTATCGGATACTATATAACAAAAGTTGTAGTTGATGGTGGGGAGTAAGGGATGTTTTCAAATAAAAATGAGCCAAAATGAATTTAGCTTGAAAATAAAATATGTTGTGTACCTTCATATTTTATCATGTTACAGTAGCCAAAACATACATCGTATGTAAATAAATTTAGGATTTTTTTGTTCAAAACCACCTAAAATTTTCACGTTTTTAGAAACTCCCACCTTAATGAATTTTTGTTTTATATTTCCACCTATCATTCCCAATTTTATTAGAAACTCCCACCACTTAATGATTTTTGTTAAATTCCGTTAACAAAACCGTGAAGTGGGCCCTACATATGCATTTTAATATTAGTTTACGCTGAAATTGAAGTCAATTTCATTACTTTATTTAGAGCAAATTTGGAACGAATTACGACCATTTGGAAAGAATTGCAACTATTTCAAGTTCCATTTTGTTAACAAAATGTATATGTGAGACCCACTTAACGGTTTTTTGTTAATAAAATTCGACAAAAACATTAAGTGGTGAGAGTTTTTAATTAAATTGTAAATGGTAGGTGGAATTTTTTTAAAAAAAACATTAAGGTGGGAGTTTCTAAAAATATGAAAAGTTTAAGTGGTAAGATGCAGCTATCCATAAAATTATCTACTGTAGATTATAAAATTTCATGATAAAATTGTTGTCGCACGCATCGCGTGCATAGAAATCTAGTTATTATAATAAACCGACACTGTATCTCCAAATTTCAAAGTGAAAACATTCTTAGCGGTTCTTTTTTCTAGTAGAGTCGTCGTTAGAGACCAAAAAGGGTTTTTTATGAAATAAAATTGACCTAGCTTCACATTTGAGATTCCAATGATACTACGGTTGTGCTGTATCTCAATTTCCCCCTTCTCTCTCGTTAATTTTCTCTGCTTTTTTGGGGCTTCAGGAATTCTAAATGTATTGTACCAATTTCATCAAGACTGGAGTTTTATTCGGTTTGCTATAATTTTTTTGGGTTTAATTGATGATTGCGGCTCACATGAAGGTATGTTCTGCTTTATTTTTGTTTCCCGTTTTTATGAATTAGCTTATTGTTGTTTCAATATCTTGCTCACACTCATAGGAATATGCAATTGCTATCTTTTTATGGGTAAACTTTTTTCTATCAACTCAATTTCCTAATTTTATTTAAAGATGCCCCGTAGGTTGAGCTAGAAGATGGGGGGCAATGTAATGAAATTCAAAACCCAAATTTATGCTTTTCAAAATCTGGGTCTGACCTGGTTATGTTCATTAATGTCGTCAATCCTACTATTCTTGTATAGCTCCTGGATTAATTCTATTTGAAATTACCATAGGTCAGTAGATACTGATAAAATGGCAGTGATCAATAGAAATTTGCTCAACTTTGCTTATCATATACTTATGGTAATTTGTTAGTTGATTTATTTATGGAAATGGTGTATTTGATGGTAAGATTCTAAAATCACTGTCGTGTTGTAAAGATTTTTCAGTTCATTTGTGAGAAACAGAGAATTCTAAGCAATTGCAGTAACAATATCTTAATGCACATATGTATATTGTATTTATACTTAGATATTTTCTGCATCCATCCTTGTAAAGTTTTTTTTGTTTATGTTTATAGGTTTGATATAAATGTATGTCTTGTATCTAATGTTCCTGCTTCAACTTTAAGAAAATTTTATTGGCTTGATATGGGTTCATATGCTTTGGTATATAGTTGCTTCTTTTCAGGTCTGGATATTCACGTATGAGCTCATAAATTAAACAAGCTCATAAATTAATTGAATCATTAATTAAGGCAAATGGTCAAATTAAAGCTAGGGGGATTAAATATTTTGTTGGCCAAATTCAGGCATTCTTTGATACTAAGCAACTCTGCCATTGAAGGTCTTTGGCAAAACTTTATTTCTGAAAGCCAGTTTTTCAAGTTACACTATCATGTCTAAGAATGCCAGCCATTAGATCAACAAAAGAAGCATCCACATTCACCACAATCAATTTCAGGTAATCCTACGGGTCTTGTTACTTGCTATGAAGATGTTTAGTTTAAATAGACCTTCCTTTTTCTAGGACCATTATTCTAATATGTGTTGGATAAAATTAAATCTGATTATGTAGTATATGTTGGTTTGTCTGATTCATGGTCTGCTTTTACACTCCACTTTCCTATGAGTGTTTGGAAAGATTTCCTATAGTTGGATAACATGAGCGTAATCAGGTCTTTGACTAGCTTTGAGCCTTTATCCCAATTTGTTGTGATGTTTCATGTTCTCCTTGTTCACTTTTTTTTTTATATTTTCAGTTCAACAACTAATTCTGACGGCGATTCTAAATCTAGAGCTAGTATAGCGCGTAGACGCACTCTCGGGAAAGAGAATGGTATGTGCTCATCAACACCCCCCCCCCCAGTTTTAATTATTTGTGTGTATTTTGAAAGAGATAATGGTGATGAAAATTAACTTTATGGGTTCTGCTTTGGACTTTGATTTTTGGCAGAAACATGACCAGCTATTTTTTAAAGCGATGCAAGAACAAGAGGTAACTTCCTTGATAGTGTTGCAAATCATGTATTTCATCAAAAGCGATATTTCAAAAATTTTCATAATTATAGGTACGTCACTTCTTTCTACTAAGACCATGGAAGTAGGTGTGCATCCGTTGGTTGTTTGTTTCCTGTAGCATTTTTCTCCGCTAGCATCTTCTTTGTTGTCTCTGGTTGACTTTGCTTTTCATGGTCCACAAGGAAGGGTATCATCATATTTAGCTCTACATGCATCTAATTGTTGTGCTATGTTGAAAGGAGGAGTCCTATGCAATTAATGCACGACACCTAAGGTTGCTTTGGGGTTGTAGTTGTTGTGTAGGTAGTATACTGTATGTTGATCCCATCTGTTGTTTCTTTTTCAGATTCGTGCAAACCTGAGAGGTGGTGTTTGCTGGATTCTGCTGATTGGTCTAAGAGTGTATTCAGATGCTGGTTTTGCCCTCTCTCTAAATGATATGATCTCACTTGAGGAAGCTGCGACATAGTTGTTTTGCAGAAAATCATCAATTCTTAATCTAGGTCCTTTCAATTGTGTCCAATTTGTGTTGCAAACTCTTTTATGTTTGCTCGGGTATTCTCAAGAGTCAAGTTTTGTCATTCTCAAGAGTCAAGACCCATAGGGAGAAGTATGTTAACTTCAGAATTTTAAGCACCGCGTCGTTTCTCTTGTGTTGCTATGTAATTTTCGCTTGTTGCTGGGTCTGTTATCCATGTCATCTATCTTATTTCCTATTGTTCATGTCAGATTTGGTAAAACTCTGTCACTTCATCGTTGGTTTGTCGAAGTGGGAGCTTCTGTCGCCAGTCGCCACCGTTGTGGTTGCCTGCTGGTCAGTACCCACTAAGTTCTTGTTGCTCCCTAATCTGTTCTCTGTTCCTGTGATTGTTGTTGGGGTTCTTGTGTTCTATTGGCATTGTTGTTACCGTGAATTGGGCTGATGTCCTCCCTAATCTGGTTATGGTTTCTCTATCTACTCTGATTCTTTTTTGCTTATTTATTAATGATCTTATGTGATTGTTAGTAAATGTGGACTCGGTTGTGTAGAGGCTCAGATGAAGATATTTGAGGAGACATTATCGTCAAAAAACTCTAGTAAGAATTCATATGATCAAGAGCATTTAACAGGTTAGAGTTACTATCACATGCTTTTCCCTCTCTTTTGTTGCTGTTGTTGTCATGGTATGCTATGGTTTGTATGGGGTGGTATGAGTGTATTGCTCGATTATGAATGACAGGTTTACCGTGGTTTGTTGATGTTTGGAGGGTGTGTTGTTATTCTGGTGCTTGGTTGGTTTATGATTGGGGCTTGTTGGGGTTTAAAGACCCATGGTGTTTTTGGTGTTTGGTTGGTTTATGACTACGGCAGGTGTGATTGTGGTTTTTCTTTCTGCTACTTAAGTATTGTAACTATTAAATTTATCCCCTTGTTGCTCGTGTGTGGTAATCAATTTGTCCAATTACTATCCTCCCCACTCAGTGATAACATATATATTATTTCTCGTTAACCCAAAATCTTTCCCTTTTCATTTCCTTTTGTGTCCTGAACTAACTGCCTTTCCCCATTGGGTTTTAACTCAAAACGTTTATTTTATCTTTCCTTGTGAGTCTATCAAAATAATTACTTGCTTGACCAATCATGGAGACGGACTGGACTTCCATTTTTCCAATTAGAAGCTGCTTATACAATTCATAAATCATAACTTCAATAACATATACCATTTCTAATAATGCTAACAATAACAACCGCTAATGAATCATTTCTTACAAATTATATAGTCAACATAACATATTTCTAAATCAAAGATCACTTGGGAGGAATTATTGAACTTAGATGAACTTTAAACACAATACATGATTCATAAAACTGATTTTCAATAATTTAGAGTAAAGAATTATATCTCTAAAGTTTAGGTCCCAAATACTGACTTCGGAGTTTGAGAACTTCGAAAAGAATAACATTGCGATCAGCTGCCATCTCCTTTGATTTACGCTTGGTGTGGGTCTAGTGTTAATCTGTTGCCATCTTTGGTGGTCTTTTTAACGACAAACTCGTCCTCCCTGGACTTGCTGGCTCTTTCCTCAGTGTCGTGTTCCTCTTCCTCTGTTCGCTGCTGCTGTTGGTGCTGCAGTTGTCGTGTACTGCTGCCTGTTGTTGTTGATGGGCTGCAATCCTAAAAATCACCGGATACACTGCCTCTTTCCTTGTTGCCCTGTTCCTCCTCCTCTATTTACTGATATTATTGATCTTGTAGTTGGCTGCTGTGAGTTTTCTCCTGCTGCTCTTCGTGGGCAACAGTGCTATAGCTGCTGATGTGCTTGCTCCTCTTTGTCGTTGTTGCTTCTTGTTTTTTCAATGCTGACTTACATAGTAGTTAAAATGGCTTTATAAGGCCCCAAGTTCCTCTTCCTACCTGAGATGGATCATTTTGTGTTTTGGTTTGCTTATTTATAGCTTTCTCTCATAATCAGGAACACTTTTAAAGTAGCACGACAACAAATCATGGTTATGAGACTTCAGACTTAATATACTTAACATCTTTAAGGACGAACAAATTCATATGATGCACAATTTGATGACCTGAAGACATAGAATCTACTACCATTTAGCAACAAGTTATGAAGGTTGATGGTTTGCTTATGAAAACAAAGGGAAATTTTTTTGGAGTTCACTAAAATGAGTAATTGCTTTGTACCAGTGAAAAACTTGGGCTAAGGGCCAAACTGGGGTTTTGTGTGTTATGTACATCCTTATTTTTATAGAATAACGTTCAACAAGTTCTTTTTCCTAACTCTTAAGATTAACATGCTGTCACCCTGTCATATTTTGTTGGCAAATTCTTTTTGCTTCACATCTTTGTAAGAAAAAATTAAATCAAATAGCATTAATCTCTTGTTATTGATTTTTATATTTATTGTTTTTATGTGACAGATCTTTAATTTAAGGGAGTGGATCGGAGTCAATCTAGATAGCTCTTCGGGACGCCACAAGATATTTAACACAATTAGCTTACAATTTGGTATCTTGTTCTGTGTATATATATTTTTTTGAATATTCTTAGTTATATAAAAATCTATAGATTTCAGGTTCACATTTTGGTACTTTTGGTTAGGTGGAGACACTTTGTACGATTATCTTTTCGACTTCTCAATGAAAGTTTAATTTACTTTTATATATATGTGTTTATATTTTGACTGATCTATTGTTGTTATTGACAAAATTTGTAAAAAGTAAATTTGGTGTAAAACATAGCTATTTATAACAACAAACAAAAAGTTTGTTAGTGTTAGAGACATTTTATATAGTTGTTATAAAGCATATTTACGACGAATTTTTTTGTCGTTGTTGGAGGCATTTTATACTTGTTGCAAAGAACTTCTACGACGAAATTTTTCGTCGTTATTGCCTTTTATTTGTCGTTATTATTATAACGACGAACAATATAATGGTCGTGTAAAATTAGAAGACGAACAAGATGATTTCGTCGTTAATGCCAATAACGACGGGACTAGTAACGACGGTCATAACGACGAAACGTATTCGTCGTTAATTACCTTACCTTTAACGACGAATTTTTACCCTTCTAACGACGAATTCGTTCGTCGTTAAAGAGGTTAATTCTAGTAGTGAATTAGAAAACGTTGATATTAAATTAATGCACGTTGAGACGAATCTAATAAGATCTCACTTGACTATTTTTTTCCTTGAAAAATTAATCACCAATTTTAATTAAAGTCTAAATTATGAATAGTTGACACTATTGACACTATCCAAGTGTGTCACTTAAGGAACGGAGGAAGTATAAACCAAGGAGAAGAGGGAGTAAGAAATCATTTATTTGGGAGTAAATCTACTTTTTTGAATTGAGATAAAATAAAGATTAATAAAGTAAAAAAAAATTCATGACTTGATAAGAACAATACAAATTTGTCAAAATATTACGTTTCCATACTACAAATGATTAGCAAGGTTGTTGATCAGTTGAGATGTTTGATCTGATGGGTTTATGTATGATACATATGCATAGTAGAAATGCTTTAATTTACAAGTAATTTTTCTTTATACATACTGTGTTGGAGTTAAGGCTTGCAAAGCCTACTTGTGTTTTTTCCAAACATCCCACATCTCCTATGGAAGGGAGCTTGCCTTTGTTTATTAACTCCCTTCCTCTTCATGTTTATTGAGTTGAGTACTTGGTTGGTTTTTGTGGTTGGAGATCAAACTTGGGTTTGGGCTTGCTATCACACACACACGCGCGCGCGCGCCGCCCGCCCGGATCGGACCGGACTGGCCTGGGCCTGGGCCTGGGCCTGGGACCTGGGATCGGGCCTGGGCCTGGGACCTGGGATCTGGGTTCTGGGTTCTGGGTTCTGGGAAGAGCTGAGCTGGAGCTTATCTTTTTGGACCCGAGCCCAACTGTGTGTAACGGTAACATGTAAAACTGAAACGTTGTTAAACGTTACAGTGTTAAATGGCCTTTATTACAGGAGCTTATCTTTTTGGACCCGAGCCCAACTGTGTGTAACGGTAACATGTAAAACTGAAACGTTGTTAAACGTTACAGTGTTAAATGGCCTTTATTGTCGCCCTTGATTTCCTCCCTCTGTTTATTACCTTCTTTATTTGGCCTGATTCTTTTACTATAAAATCAGTCCACTGCTACCTCAGTTTTGCATCCGAAATTCACTTCTCTTCTCTTCTTCTTTCTCTCTTCTAAACACTGGGTACGTGCTTATTCTGTCTCCAAGATCTTTCTCTGTTAGTGGTGACTTAGAAAGGTCGCTGTGTTAACCTTGGGGAGCTTTCCGGCCAGTTGCGATTACCACCATAGTCGGGCCGTAATTGCTTTCAAGTCAGTGGTCTTCTACCGCGACACAGCCTTGAATTTAGTCTTTGTTCAGTGATTGTAAACAGTCAGTTTCTAACAATTTGAAAGCAATTACCTTAATTTGCAATGGCTGATTTTTCAAGCAAATCCGTGTCTCATCTGTCCAAGCTCGAATCTCTTGACGGAAACAACTACAAACGTTGGTCTTCCAAACTGCTGATGTTCTTTGAGCAATTGGACATTGACTACGTCCTTTTCAAGGACTGTCCCACTGCGCTTACTACTACAGGTGACTCATCCTCTTCTCCTTCTGCTACTGAAATTAAGAAGAAAGAGGACGAAATTGAAAAATATGTAAAAGATAATAAAACTGTCCGTTTCCACCTCCTTAATCTGATGATCAATAATCTGTATGATTTGTTTATGGTTCATAAAAGTTCAAAACTGATTTGGGAGGCCCTTGAGAAAAAATATGGGGCTGATGATGCTGGAAAACAGAAATATGTTGTTGGCAAGTGGCTGGCTTTCCGTATGGTTGATGATAAGCCAGTCATGGATCAAGTTCATGAGTTCGAAAATCTCTGTGCTGATGTTCTTAATGAGGACATGAAAATTTGTGAAGTATTTCAAGCTAATGTTTTACTAGAAAAATTTCCCCCTTCTTGGAGAGATTTTAGAAATAATCTGAAACACAGAAAAGAATTCCTGTCTCTTCAGGAATTAATTAGTCATATGAGGATTGAAGAGGCAAATCGCCTTAAGGACAATCTAGATTCAGTTTCTGTTAATACCACTAAAGCTAACCTGGTGGAATCTGCTGCTCCATCAGGCTTTGATAAGTTTAAGGGAAAAGGGAAAAAGGGTAATAACAAAGGAAAGAAGCAAGGCAAATTTAACAAACCGGATAGCAAGATTCAAAAGAAGTCTGTCCTCTGTTATGTCTGTGGCAAGCCAGATCATAAGGCTTACCAATGCCCTCAACGCCAAGGTTCTGTGCAAAAATAAGGACCTCAGGCCAACCTTGCTGAATCAAACGACATTGTCGCTGCTGTGGTTGTTGAAGCAAATCTGATCGAGAACAGTACTGATTGGATTCTGGACACTGGGGCTTCAAGACATTTCTGTGCAAACAAGGAGCTGCTCCATGATTTTCAGGATGCATCTGAAGGCGAGTGTGTCTACATGGGCAATGCTGCAACTGCTGGAGTACTTGGACGAGGAAAGGTCACTCTTAAACTTACCTCTGGAAAAACCCTCTCCCTTTCTAATGTGTTGTATGTTCCTACTATGCGTTGCAACTTAGTGTCTGGTGCCTTATTAAACAAAGCTGGTTTGAAAATTGTTTTTGAGGCTGACAAAGTTGTAATGACTAGTGGTGGGGAATTTGTTGGGAAGGGGTATTTAAGTGGAGGTTTATTTATTCTGAATGTTGCTTCTTCTATTTCTGCTGTTTTTAATAAAACTGTTTCTGGTTCTGCTTATATTGCTGAGTCTTTAAATTTGTGGCATGGTAGATTAGGGCATGTGAATGTTGCTTCCATTAAGAGACTAAGGACCTTAGCTTTAATTCCTAATCTGTCGACTACTGAGTTTTCTAAGTGTCCAGTTTGTGTTGAAGCAAAATTCACTAAGAAACCTTGCAAAACTGTGACTCAAAGGACCACACAACTTCTAGAGTTAATTCATACGGACTTAGCTGACTTCCAGAACACTAGAAGTAGAGGAGGAAAATTCTGGTATATTTCATTTGTTGATGATTTTTCGAGGTACACTAAGATTTACCTTCTCAAAGCCAAAAGTGAGGCAGGGGAAGCTTTCATCAAATATAAGGCCGAAGTAGAAAACCAACTTGATAGGAAAATCAAGAGGGTTAGATCTGACAGAGGTAGAGAGTTTGAAAACTTCTCTTTGAATGACCATTGTGAGAAATTGGGTATTATTCATGAACTTAGTGCACCTTATGTACCCCAACAGAATGGTATAGCTGAACGGAAAAATAGGTCTTTGAAAAACATGATGAATGCTATGCTTGTAAGTTCTGGGTTGCCTGATGAAATGTGGGGGGAAGCAGTCCTTTCAGCCTGTCATGTTCTTAACAGAGTACCTCACAAAAGGTTAGATAAGACTCCCTATGAATTATGGAAGGGGTTTACTCCAAACTTGAGCTTCTTGAGAGTGTGGGGGTGTCTAGCTAAAGTTGGGCTACCTGACTATAAAAGGTCAAACATTGGACCTAAGACCTTTGATGCAGTATTTATTGGTTATGCTCATGCTGCCTATAGGTTCATGACTTTGAGTGATAGGTCTATTTGTGAGTACAGAGACGCTGAGTTTTTTGAACATGTTTTTCCCTTGAAAAAGGGTGATGTTGCTTCCATGCCTTCATGTTCTTCTCCTACGGTTGTTTTACCTACTTGTTCTACGCACGACGTTTCCTTACCTACTAGTAATGTTACTGCTGATTTGACTTTAAGTAGTACTTCAGTTGATTTGCATGTTGGTAGTTCTGGTGCTACAGATGAACCTAGGAGAAGTAAAAGACCTAGAGTAGCAAAAGACTTTGGTTCTGATTTTGTCACTGCTTTTCTGTCTGAGAGCTCTTGTATTGACTTGTTAAGTGATGAATTGGTCTATGCTTTCATGATAGAAGAGGACCCTAAGACTTTTGAGGAAGCAATGAGATCTGTGGATGCTAGTTTTTGGAAAGAGGCCATTAAGAGCGAGCTAGATTCCATAGTGTCTAACTCCACTTGGGAGTTAACTTACTTACCTAAGGGATCAAAGACCATAGATAGCAAATGGATCTTTAAAAAGAAGTTGAGACCTGATGGGACCATTGAGAGGTTTAAAGCCAGACTTGTGATTAGGGGCTTCACTCAAAGGAAAGGACTAGATTACTTTGACACTTATTCTCCTGTGACTAAGATAGCCACCATTAGGACCCTGTTAGCTCTTGCTGCTATTCATGACTTAGTCATACATCAGATGGATGTTAAGACTGCTTTCTTGAATGGTGACTTAGAGGAGGAGATTTATATGTCTCAACCTGAGGGTTTCGTGGTGCAAGGTCAAGAAGATAAAGTGTGTAAGTTGAGGAAGTCCTTATATGGTCTCAAACAAGCACCAAAACAGTGGTATGAAAAATTTGACAGTACTATTGTGTCAAATGGCTTCATTGTCAACAACTCTGACTCTTGCGTTTACTCAAAGCTAATAGGATCAGATTGTGTAATCATATGTCTTTATGTGGATGACATGTTGATCTTTGGTAACAATTTAAAGGTGGTCAATGATACTAAACTTTTCTTGGCATCGAAGTTTGAGATGAAGGATTTGGGAGAAGCTGATGTGATTTTAGGAGTAAGACTTAAGAAAACCTCCGGTCGCATCTCCCTTAGTCAGTCTCATTATGTGGAAAAGGTGCTTAAAAAATTTAACTCCTTTGATGTTGCTCCAGTGAGTACACCCTATGACCCTAGTATTCATTTGACTAAGAATTTAGGAGAAAGTGTTTCTCAAAGTGAATATGCGAAAGTCATAGGTAGTTTGATGTACCTCATGAACTGTACTCGACCTGACATAGCCTATGCAGTGAGTCGACTGAGTCGGTATACTCATAACCCTAGTAATGAACATTGGAATGCTCTTCATCGTCTTCTTAGATACCTGAAAGGAACAGTTGATCTATGTTTGCACTACTCTAAATTTCCTGCTGTACTTGAAGGATTTTGTGATGCAAACTGGGTTTCAGGTAATGATGAGATTAGTTCAACTAGTGGTTACGTGTTTACTCTTGGTGGTGGTGCTATTTCGTGGAAGTCTTCGAAACAGACTTGTATAGCACGCTCAACCATGGAGTCTGAGTTTATTGCACTCGAGTTGGCAGGGTAAGAAGCTGAGTGGTTGAGAAACCTTTTGTCTGATATTCCATTATGGGGAGGGCAGGGTGCTCCTGTCTCCCTTCACTGTGATTCTCAAGCAGCCATTGGCGTTGCTAAGAACAGTGTCTACAATGGTAAGAAAAGACACATACGGATCAGACATGGAGTCGTGAAACAACTCCTGAAAAATGGGGTGATTTCTTTGGACTATGTCAGGTCCGAAAGAAATCTTGCTGATCCCTTTACTAAGGGATTATCTAGGAGAGTTGTCCTAGAGTCGTCGAGGGGGATGGGGCTTAGGCCCATTAGTTGAGAGTTTATGGTGGATACCCGTTTGTGGTCAAACGAAGCCATAGAATCTTAACTTGCACTACATTACTCATCCCTATGGCATGTTGGTAGTGCTTTCTAAATCCATAGCCTGTTTGGTGGTGCTATTGAGACGCACTTGATGGATTTATATTGAGAGGTTGAGCTTTTGCTCTTAATAGTTTCATATCCCTCGGGGTGGTGTTATTGAGGAACACTTAATGGACTACCTACGTAAGTGTGGAGGTTAAGCCGCCTTCTATGAAAGACTGGGCTGTCTTTCTAGAGCACTTATGAGACCCAAGGTGTGCGCATGGCTATAAAGCGCTTGTGTTGTATCGCGGAGACTGCACGTTCTTAAGGTAGGTATGTGTTGTGGGGGTCTCAACGGAACTCTGGTGAGTTCAAGAGAAATTCACTCACTAGAAAGTAAGTTGTTGCCTCACTCCACTATGTATCAATTCAAATCGAAAGATATTGATGCTTAAGTACCTCCCTTTCCTTACCCATGAATTTCTTTTGCTTTTCAAAGCCTTTGTGGGGGATTGTTGGAGTTAAGGCTTGCAAAGCCTACTTGTGTTTTTTCCAAACATCCCACATCTCCTATGGAAGGGAGCTTGCCTTTGTTTATTAACTCCCTTC
Organism: Patellifolia procumbens; assembly: GCA_947645195.1. Taxonomy (NCBI): domain Eukaryota; kingdom Viridiplantae; phylum Streptophyta; class Magnoliopsida; order Caryophyllales; family Amaranthaceae; genus Patellifolia; species Patellifolia procumbens. Next base: position 1,032,057 of record CANSGD010001144.1, read on the forward strand.
CTCTTCATGTTTATTGAGTTGAGTACTTGGTTGGTTTTTGTGGTTGGAGATCAAACTTGGGTTTGGGCTTGCTATCACACACACACGCGCGCGCGCGCCGGCCGCCCGGACCGGACCGGACTGGGCTGGGCCTGGGCCTGGGCCTGGGACCTGGGATCTGGGATCTGGGTTCTGGGTTCTGGGTTCTGGGTTCTGGGAAGAGCTGAGCTGGAGCTTATCTTTTTGGACCCGAGCCCAACTGTGTGTAACGGTAACATGTAAAACTGAAACGTTGTTAAACGTTACAGTGTTAAATGGCCTTTATTACAGTGTTAATGGCCTTTATTGTCGCCCTTGATTTCCTCCCTCTGTTTATTACCTTCTTTATTTGGCCTGATTCTTTTACTATAAAATCAGTCCACTGCTACTTCAGTTTTGCATCCGAAATTCACTTCTCTTCTCTTCTTCTTTCTCTCTTCTAAACACTGGGTACGTGCTTATTCTGTCTCCAAGATCTTTCTCTGTTAGTGGTGACTTAGAAAGGTCGCTGTGTTAACCTTGGGGAGCTTTCCGGCCAGTTGCGATTACCACCATAGTCGGGCCGTAATTGCTTTCAAGTCAGTGGTCTTCTACCGCGACACAGCCTTGAATTTAGTCTTTGTTCAGTCATTGTAAACAGTCAGTTTCTAACATACTGCAAGGCGCAAAAATTTGAAAGGGAGGTCAGTCGCGAGGATACATGTCGGTAATTGTTCAAGTACCTGTATAAGTATATAGTGAGCTAGGTTGCTTGGCATATTCTTCAAAAGTTCCTGCACCAAAAAACTGTGGTCTTTTCGGAACTGGGAAGTTGACAGTTTGTCCATTTAGGGCTGCAACTATTGAGCTCATTCTTGGCCTATCAAGTGCGCAGTCTTCGATGCACAACAGACCAATGTGTATGCATTTTATTACTTCCTCTGCTTGAAAGTTATCGAGCTTTGCATCTACCAGATCCAATGCCATTCTATCCATCCATAACCTCCATGTCTGTTGAATAAGTTCATATTTCAAGAATTTCCAAGTATATCTTAGTACATTTTAAGTAAATAAACACACGTTAAAGATACCTCCTAATTTACAATTGTTACTACAAAAGAACCTTACATGATGTACGAGTGCTTCCTCTTCAAATGGAAATCCTTGAGAAAATTTTTCTTTGGCCACTTACTATCTCAAGAATAATGACTCCAAAACTATAAATATCTGATTTTACAGAGTAATGACCGGTAATTGCATATTCAGGGGCCATGTAACCACTGCATAAGATTTGTAAAATAAAAAAATTATTAGCAATATGGATATTTTAGATGCTGACATATATACTATGTTCTAATAATAGTTCATTAATTATTTGTCTCTTTGTATAGTTTATTTGAACAAAAAGATCTATGGAGTAATAAAAATCATGATTTCTTGAGAATTATTAGCATGAAAATTAAAAATCTAACAAATACAAGTTTCAAGCAAGATTAAGAGTAAGAAAACCCTATAGGCCTTTTAGTTTCTATCAATTCATAACCTTCATAACCTTCCTCCGTGTTTATTAGTTGTGACACTAAATTGAAGAAGTTTGAAATTAATTAATTGTTACATGTTTTGCCAAACGCTATATAGGTGGTATGTTTTAGGGAGAAGGTAGAGACCTTCTCTCTAAAACAAACCCAAGTCCCTCCCACCGCTCAATGCAGTCCTTCCACCACCTACCACCTTTTGCCAAGCCTCTTGATCCCCACCTGCCTCCTCTCCTGTCCTCTTCCACCAAAGTTGGTCACCAAAACCATCTTGAATCTGAGATCCTTCATCGAAGGCTTTGCTTCCTCAGCTTTCTTGCTTCATCGATGCTGCAAAATTGATCTAAGGAGCGCTTTAAATTTTGGCGGTTGCCATCACCAATGAGAAGAAACTGCGAGCTAACTTAGGAGTTCCGCTCCATCCCTAAGGTGATCGTGAAATCATCGCCTTTGCCCGTGATTTTATCGCCTTCAAGTTGTTCGTTGCATAGAAGTCGTCATGCTTCTTTCCCCCACCGACTGGACTGACATGGACCCTTCTTGAGTAGAAGTTGTTTGCTTCTTCAAGAAGTAGTAGTTTGTTTTTATTTTTATGTTTATTGTTTTAATTTTTCTGACTTTGATGGTGACTCTAGTCATATCCTTGTAGGTCTTGGAAATAAAAATTTGAAATTAATTGTGATATTTATTTTGGGCCAATCTTTATCTCTATCTATCTGCCACCATATGGGGCCCCTCTTTTCTTTATCTTTATATCTTTCCTCTCCAAAAAATTATCTAATAGTTCGTAAAATCAAAAGTGTTATAGAAAAGAAGGAAGTCCATACTTTCAAGATATCTCTTAATTTGCAATTGATATTATAATACACGATGTACGAGTGCTTCCTCCTCAAATTTGAAATCCTTGAAATTTTTATTTCTTTGACCACTAACTATCTCAAGAATAATGACTATATATATATATATATATATATATATATATATATATATATATATATATATGAAAAATTGCCTAGAATAATGCAACCTTTTGGCGATTCGCAAATAATAATGCAACCTAAAGATTATTCTGGAATAATGCAACCTTAATACCCCATTTATTTTAAATAGGACAAAACCGGTTACAACCTGAAGTATAGGTAAAATGGGACACGTGTCATATAATAATTGGTTTTCATAAACAAAATTTTAAAAAAAAACAAAAAAACAAAAAAACAAAAAAATTAATCCCTCCCTCCACCTCCACGTTTACCTTGACCCAACCCCCTCCCCTAGCTCTCTACCTTACTCTCTCTCCTCCATTACCCAGCCACTTCCAACCACCACCTTTCGCCGGCAATGCATCACTCTCATAAACCACCACACTCTCTCTCCGGCGTCTTCTCTCCGGCATCGTTACTGAGTTCGGTCCACAAGAGGTCGGCTTCGGTCGAGAAAGCGGAGCTTGGTGATTTCGTGGTGGTTTCGTGGTGGTTATGATTATTTCGTGGTGGTTTTGTTCTGCAATTGGGCGGTTTATGGCTGTTATAAGGGCTGGCATTGTAGTGGTTGTTAGAGGTTTATGAATCTGTATAAGGGGCGGTTGTTTTGAGTTCAAAAGGGGATGGTTTGGTGGCATTTTGGGGCTCGTTTCTTGTGCAGTTTGGGCGTGATTAAGGGCTGATATGAGGTGGTGGTTTTGGCGGCTTTCGGGCTGGTGCGTGGTGGTTAATGGGGCTGTCATGGTGGCTGGAATGGTGGTAGAGGCAGATTGGTGGTGGCGGCGGTAGCAGTCTACTGGTGGTGGCAAGCTTAGAGAGAAAGGGGTTAAGGGGAGGGGTGGCTGTGCGTGGGGAATGGGGATGGTGGTTTGTTTTTTTAATTTTTATTATATTATTAATTATAATTAAAAGTTTTAATTAAAAATTACCTCTTCTTCAGGTCACCGGTAATTTATCCTATTTAAAATAAATGGGGTATCAAGGTTGCATTATTCCAGAATAATATTTAGGTTACATTATTATTTGCGAATCGCCAAAAGGTTGCATTATTCTAGACAATTTTTCCTATATATATATATATATATATATATCTGATTGTACACTAATGAGCGGTTATTACATATCCATGGACCATTTGCTCGTTGCATAAGATTTTTAATGTAAAAATTTCATTAGCAAGATGGATATTTTAGATGCTTGCTATATATATATATATATATATATATATATATCTGATTGTACACTAATGAGCGGTTATTACATATCCATGGACCATTTGCTCGTTGCATAAGATTTTTAATGTAAAAATTTCATTAGCAAGATGGATATTTTAGATGCTTGCATATGTACTATGTTATGACAATAGTTCATTGAAAACTGAATTTTTTGTCTCGTTTATTTAAACAGAAAGATCTATTAGTAATAAAAAATCATGATTTGTTTAGAATTATTAGCATGGAATACTAAAAATCGAACAAATACAACATTTCAAGCAAGATAATAAAGAGGAAGAGAAACATATAGGAAAGATTAACTAACATAAGAGTATAGGATAAGTTGAAGTTTAGAGTTCTTACTATGTCCCAACAATTCTTTTTGTGTCCCCTTGAGTTTGATTGGCTCCAAAAAGTTTCGCGAGGCCAAAATTAGATATCTTTGGATTCATGTCTTTATCGAGTAATATGTTACTAGATTTTAGATCTTGATGAATAACCTTGAGTGGAGAGTCTTCATGAAGATACAAAAGCCCCCTTGCAACACCACGTATGATTTTGAACCTTGTTTCCCATTCTAAAGATACTTGCTTTATTTGATCTGTAATATAATACCAACACCATTTTCGTGCGAAATAATTAATCCACATAAACAATTTATACTACTCCCGCCATTCCTTATTCTATGTTCATAAAAATTGTACAATATTATTTTACCGTTTTGTTTTTTACTTTAGCAAATATACTTTTATATACGTTATTAATAGTAACTTGTTACTTTCATACATAATTATAATTTATTACCACAATAATACTATGATAAGATAGGAGAAATATTATAAGCTAATTAATAAGTATTGACCATTGTTTAAGTCATTGTTCCTACTTTTTATTACTCAAATGAATAAATCGTGTATTAGAAAATCACATCTATCCGTTAGTTTATGTTTCCAGTTTTACGGTAACTCTAGTAACAAGTAACAAAGTGAGATATTTTCTACGATATTCTTGTAAATTAAACAATGTTTCACGCAAATTATCAACTTCAAAAGAAAATGGGGATGCTTTATGACACGACTTCTTATATATAAATGATTACCAAAGAGAAACCGATCCATACTTGAGTTAGGAAGAAAGTCATAGACAAGAATCTTTTCCTTTGGTGCCACACAAAATCCCCATAGCTTCACCAAGTTCTTGTGTTGAAGTTTTGAAACCAGGACGACTTCAGTTTTGAACTCTACAACTCCTTGTGTAGATTTTTCCGGTAGCCTTTTTACAGCTATTTCTTGCCCATTCTCGAGTTTTCCCTCATTAACGACACCCATCCCCAAAGAAAATAAACTTAGGTTAATAAATTTGGCACTAGCTATTCCTAATAGTATAATTAGTATCATACCATCCCATAATATCTTATTTTGAAAATGGAACTATATCATACACTTTGGCAATTTGTTTTTTCAATAATATAATGTAATATTGTGAAGGTATTCTAATAAGTTTTTCTAAGTATTTTTCGCCCAAAATATATGAACATTTGATATTCGTAGAACACACTCTTCTGGTCACTTGTCTAGAGGTGGCAATAGATCAATTTTTTTTCTAGGAAAAATTGACCAGGATAATCCAAACTATACTCGTTCCGCCAAGAATAATCCCTACTAATTAGCTTTATTCATGTATAATCCCAACTATTGGGAAGGTCCGCCACAAACAGACCGTGACCGAGTGAAAACCAATTTAATAGGTAAACATGACACGTGTCATGCTCTTAATGGCTGTTTACAATTATAATTTATTTTTTTTTTTAAATTTTCAATCTATACCCCTCCTTCCCCATCCTACCAAAAATCTTCCTCACTACCACCACCACCCAGCTCCGACCTCACCACCACCACCAAACTCCGACAACAACCCTTCCCTCGTCGCCACCACCACCCCCAGCCCAGTCACGACATATTCTCCCTTCGCCACCACTCGCAGCCCCAACCACAACCCTCCCCTTGTCACCACCTAAGAACCCCCTCTCCCCTCCCTGCAAGAAACCAACTACCCTAGTTCGAAACCCTCCCTTGCCACCACCTTTTAAAACCAAGCCCACCACCTTCAAAACCCTCCCTCGCCACCACCTTCGAGAACCAGTCCACCACCTTTGAAACTCTCCCTCGCCACCATTCCCAGCCCCTATGAAACCCACCCTTCTTCGAAAACCCACCAGTCCCACCACCTTGAAGAAACCCAACCCAACTTCGAAAAAAACCCAATCCAGCACCACCACCTTCAAATATCTTTAAATTGGGGTGTTTATGGTGACGATTTGGCGGTGGTTAGGGTTTGGAATGACGAATTTGGGGGTGGTTAGGGAATGGGGGAGGAAGAGGAGGGGAAGGGTGGATGATGTGGAGGTGGGTGGGATTTGGGGATGGGAGTAGAAAATAAAATGAAAAAAATTAAAAAAAATTAAAAAATTTACCTTGTTAACCTGTAGGAAGTCATCTGGGGGCGTTTGTGGCGGATGTCTCCAATAGTTGGGATTATAAAGGAATTCGTAGGAATTATTCTTGGCGAAACGTGCATAGTTTGGATTATTCTGGTCATTTTTCCTTTTTTCAATTACTTTAGAACGTTTGAAACTAATCAATTATTCATTTTCAGATCGGCGCATAATAACTTAACAATTTTATTACCTTGTAGACCTGACCAAATCCACCTTCTCCAAGTTTGTTATCCACATCAAAGTTACGTGTTGCTTTCTGAATCTCATTGAAGTCGAATTGCAAGTAATCCACAGCCTTTTTAATCTCATATACTTCCATTGAAATTTTACATATGCAAATTTATATTATATTTGATTTAACCTATCAAATTCAAAATGATCATGAAGCTCAAATGTGTTTACCATTAGTTGTTTCTTTGGCCCTCCTGCTGAGAGTGCAGATCCAAACTCCACAACACAATAAAATTGATGTTGCCGCTATTGGTAAGGCATATAAAAGAGAAGTCCACTTCCTTTTGAAAATTCCTGCATGTACCAATGTTAATAATGTATGAAATTATATTTCAATGTTAAAAAATCACAATGGTCATAATGTTAGTGCTAGTACCGGGAAAACAAAGAACACAACGATGATAACAACGAACAAACGATCCTCTAGGCGTATTTGGGAACACTTTCCCAAAAGCGATATTCCGACCCTATACGAAGCACGGGTTGCACGGAATTTACCTCCGAGATACAAAGAAGAACAGTGAATATCACGCTCGTATGAGATTCACCAAATGAGAACAAATGTGTTTGTTAATTTGCTTTGATGATCAATGTAAAGATAACTTTGAGAGACAGTGCTTTTGAGAGAGAATATGAAAAAACATCTTAACCTTCATATGTGATTATAGTCACATATATGCACGTCAATCACCAAAAACGGCTAGTAACCGCTCAAAAGGCAAAACCGCAAAACAAAAGCGTCCGCAGGCAGGACTTCGTCGCGAGTCGCGACAGCACCGGTCGCGGGGGGCGACCCGCCCCTGCCCATCCCCTTTGCTTTTCGTTTGCTTCCCAACTTTAAGGCTTATGAAGTTATCATTGTTTACTCTACCGTAAACAATTAATCGTGCATTCTAACGTAACTCAAGCAACGACACCATAATCAAGTAGCTTAAGTTAAACGTTACATGAATTCAATCAACCAAATACTTTAAATTATCCAACACATAATCATTACCCTATGCTGAATAAGCTCTTTGATTTTAAATATGTATAAAATTTAAGAAATTTTGCCAGAAACAACCATACAAATGTTAAATTTTTGTCAAAAATAACCTTATATAATTTTTTTTGGCAAGAAACAACATTATATAACAAAAATTTGTTAGATAAAACCTTGAGTGATTTTCCCGCCATTGATTAATAAACTCTGGCAACCTCTTTTCCATTGCTTCTCCATCTTCTCTCCATGAACATCAATAACAGCAACATCCACAACCCCGGAGCTTATTAATCAATGGCCGTGAAATCACTCAAGGTTTTATTTAACAAACTTTTTGTTATATAAGGTTGTATCTTGCCAAAAAAAAATATAAGGTTGTTTTTAACAAAAACTGACATTTATAAGATTGTTTCGGACAAAATTTCCTAAAATTTATATGAACGACCAAACCAATAATCTTGGAAGTGTTAGTATTGGTATTTCGCTTGTCTGTTATCACGGAGGGAACTACTTATATTATTAAGGTGTTGATGAACTTTTAATGTCATATAAGGAGGGACTTTTAAACAAGGGTGTGCAAAAAATTCGATCCGAAAATCCAATAATTGGAACTCAAATTATGTATATTTGTTCCGAGTTTTGAAATTTGAATATCCGGTTTTAAAATCAGATAATCGAATCGAATATATATATTTAATTTGAAGATTCGGATAATTCGAATATTTGGTCTTTTACTTTTAGCTTGAAATTTCATCATTTTACCAATTCCGTGGTCGCTGCTTTGCTATTGCTAATTTGCTATTGCTCCCTGTCGCTCTCCTCTTCTCCTTCGTGTTTCCTTTGTTCATATCCTTTTGTTTTTGTTTGGATCTTGAATCTTCTTTTGGTCTATCTTGATTACATTCTTTTTAATTTTTTAATCCAACACCATACCGTACGTCTCTTATTCTATTATTTTGGGTAATTAAAGACCTTGAATTTCGTTTGCTAATTACTTGGATTGATTGATCTTACTTGAGTACATTCTACTTTTTTTTTATTTAATTTCTTCTTTTTCAATTGTATTATGAGGGATTTAACAATTGATCTTTTGGCTTTGACTACTTAATTAGGGTAATTTCTTACTAGTTTTTGGAGGATGCGTTTCAATTCAGTATACCAGACTTCGAAGGAGCTTCTTCCTCTCTTCTCAATCAATCACCTTTCCTCATGCTGCACTCTTTTCTCTCACTCAGAATGATTCAACGAATTCTCGCTGCACTCTTTTGTTAATCTATTTCTGACATGATTAATTTATTTAGTGACTTATTTAATCCATTTAATAATCACCATATATAATTTATTCAATATTAACAAATTGAAAGAATAAAAGAACCAAGTGACCGAAAAAATGAACTAACTAAAATCCTAACAAAAGAACCGACTGAAAATAACAACAAAAACTAACTAAAACTCTAAGAAAAGCACCAACGGAAAACCTAAACTGTCTACCTGAAAACCTAACAAACAATCTATTACACTGTAATGTATCAAATGAAACAAACATATATAAATGAAAGAACAAACAATTAACTGAAAAATAAACAGCTAAAACGACTAAAAAGGGAAAAAAAAAACATGCGCGCGAAAAATATAAAATGGGCTCAGCCCGTCTGACCATAAACATTGGGTCAGACGGTCTGACCCAATAGTTTCACTTAATTTATTCAGTGACTATTTAAATCTATTTAGTCCCTAGCTCAATTTATTCGTTAATTTTTATGTTTTATTTTAAAAGATTGTATAGTTCGAGACTAAAAGAGAAATAGAGAAAGGGAAGAGAAGTGACGCCTAGATTGGTGCAAAATATTAAGGACTACTGTTGGGTTAAACATTAGAGTTAAATAAAATGGGCTTGTTATTAGAATGCGGGTTTAAGCTAGTCGAATTTTAACTTGGATCGCCTCTTTTAAAAGTTTGTGTTAAAAGTTAATCCAATAATGACTTTGATTCGTTTTTATAAACAATAGAATATAGGAAACAATAATGTGAATGATCACATCTTGGATTTGTTTATGGTAACCTACAAATGTTGGTTAAATACCCTAATTATATAAGTGAAACAAGTTTAATATATTTTAAAACTAATTTCTTGATTAAGCACTTAAATTTTATTATGGAAAAATTGATAATTCAACAATAATCTAACATTTGGGATACATATGCTCAAATTGGGTCGTTACCTACAATTCTAGGTCAACTCTCCTAATTATATAAATAACAACTAATTATTTATAAATGCGCGATAAACTGATTAATTGCATTATAAACCTAAATTCTTAATTAAAATCATAATTCTAATTAAAAAGTTATTAATTAACTCTAACAAAAAGAGAGAAAAAACATTTCCCCCACTCCATGCCAGCACGCTCGCCCCCTCGCCCACTCAACCCATGCAGCCACACCCACACCCCCTGCCCAACACTAAGAAGAAAGATATTAATTGGCGCTTTCTTCCAATCCGATTTCCAATAAAAAAGAGTTAGGGGGTTTATCTACTAGACAAAGTTTGTTATGATTCCCTAACTTTACGGTTAGTTTGTTAATTAGATTATGAAGATGTGAGTAGGATTATTAATAGATTGCATTAGCCTTGTACTACCTTACCATTTGAATTTACTCAAACAAGAAAAAAATAGTGAATAGTTCTATCTTTTATCATCTTGGGGCTAAAATGGGGAATTAGGCAAGAATGGACAGTTAATGACCATAGTCCGATACAATCCAAAAGTCTAAGTTAGTGGACACTCTCAACATTCTCTTTTATCTATTTTATCTCCCAACCACTGTTCCTCTTCCTACTTCTTCGATATAAGACTCTTTTTCTCTTTTATGAACATAGCCTAATTCAACCCAAAAGCCTAAACTAGTTGGTGATGGTAGTAGCTACATTATAAACTACTTTTTATTTTCTTACTTCTTTAATGTGAGACTCTTTTTCTCTTGTATCTCCCAACTTGGTATGGGACACTCTCAACATACCATTTTTTCTAAAGCAATGAAAACCTTTAGCTAGCTCCATGGAAACCATCTTTATTTCCGCTGTCTATGTTATTAGCACCAAATTCGATGAGATCCATTATTGCTTTCAATTTCTTGCCACAACGAACAATAAAATATTTGAGGTTTTATCATGAGCTAATAGAACGCGTGAAACTCAAATATAAATAATTTTACTAGAAGAGTGTGTGTGCTAACTACTAATGATTTTTTTTAATTTGTAAAATCTTACCTTACATGGGTAGAAATAATAGGAGAGTTTCATTAAGTGTTATGTATATCCACATCGTACAAATTTCTCAAACTGGTTTACGGTTTTGACATGTGAAAAACCACGCGAGTCTGATGTAATTAGATAATTTGACATTTTGGAAATTATGAAAGAAGAAGGATTTTAGCAAAAACAAATAAATTTCTAACCTATTACAGAACAACTAGTTTGTTGATATTGGCGAATTTGATTTTATTTTCTCTAAACTAGTATTAGAACTGCTAGTTTGTGTACTAGACAAAGCTTTGAAAATTTGAAAAATAGGAAATAATAATCTCACTTTTGGGCGGTCTTTTCAAAATAATCTCACATTTACTTAATTTCAGAATAATCTCACCTTTGACATACGCCTGCTCAAAATGGGTCTTTTTGACGAATAAAGGTCCATTTTGAGCAGACATATGACAAAGGTGGGATTATTTTGAGCAGACGTATGTCAAAAGTGGGATTATTCTGAAATTAAGTGAATATGAGATTATTTTGAGAAGACCACCCAAAGGTGAGATTATTATTTTTCATTTTTCCTTGAAAATATTTTTTATTGGACGGTTTAAATTTTAATGGAATTTGGATGTCTAAAGAGGTACTCGAAGAGAAAATCTTCCAAACGTTTGGTTCTTAGTTAATTTTTCAATTTTTTTTGATAATACTGAAGGATTTAGCATATGGCTTTGGAATATCATCAAGGATAAGAGATGTATTAGAAATAAGTAATCTAGAAAAATCTTGTATTATGTAGAAATATCATGTAGTAAAAATATCTAGAAACACCTAAGAGATTTCTATGTAAAAATCTTACCTAGAAAAATCTAGGAAAACATTCTAGAATTATGCATTGTAACTAATCTAATAATCCTAGAGCATTCTAGAGTTAGCTAGGAAATAGTTGTTTCATGCTCCACTCACTGACAACCAACTACTATAAATATGAGTTAGATGTATGCATGGAAATGATGTAATCCAATTCTTAAGAATTAATAAAAAGGTCAACCATTTTCCAATTCTTCCTCATTCACATTAACAATATCAAAAGCTTTACTTATCACATATAACAAAAATCCCATCATAGCTTCCACCATATTTTCCAACATTTGGTATCAAGAGTTTGTAGCATTCCCAACATACGTATCAAAAGCTTTCCAAGCAAATCAAAACTAGCCTAGTACAAAAAAAAAATACAAATCATATGGCCAATACCTAATTTCCCATTCCAATTTTTGGGGGAGAATATTATTATTTTTGGCAGTTAAAAATGAAAACATTGTTAAGAACACATGGCTTATGGAGATTAGTTGATCAAGGATACGAAGAATATGAGGATGAGAGTGCTTTGAGTGAAGCTCGAAAGAAGAAGCTTGAGGAAGAAAGGATGAAGGATGCCAAGGCCTTACATTTAATACAAAATGCACTCTCCGAGCCAATATTTTCCAAGAATCATAAGGACCAATACGGCAAAGGAGGCGTGGGAGATCTTGCAACAAGAGTTTCAAGGAGATAACAAGGTGAGAAGTATCAAACTTCAATCTTTAAGGGGAGATTTTGAAAACTTGAAAATGAAAAAAGGAGAATCAATGAAGGATTCTTTTTCAAGAATAGTTGAAATTGTTAATCAAATGAAATCATACGGGGAGGATATTTCGGATGAAAAAATTATCAAGAAAATTTTATTAATAATAACAAATAAATATGATGACATCGTGGCTATAATTGAAGAAACAAAAGATTTATCAAAAATATCGGTTGAACAATTAATGGGATTATTGGAGTCAAAATAGACATGCTAATGAAGAAGTTGAAGATATGGCTTTTCAAGCAAAATTATCTTTAAAGAAGAAAGAACATAAAAATGAATTTATATCAAAGAAAAATGATGATGATGGAGAAGAGAAGCCAACAAAATGCAAAGGCATGCACTCAAAACTTTTTTGTGAAATTTGTAAAAGGACTAACCATGTAAGTGCAAATTGCTACTTCAAAGGAAAGCCACAATGTTGGGTATGCAAAAGGTTCGGTCACATTGGGAAAAATTATAGGTCTAATAAAAATAATGAAATTGCCAATTTTGGTGGAGAAACAAACGACGATACATTATTTTAAGAGTTGCTAATGGCAAGAACATTAGTAAGAATAGTTGGCGAAATGGGCACCATTTATAAATGAAAATAAGATAAAAAGAAATATTTCGGGAATTTACTGATGACAAGAGCATCAGTGTAATACTTGGTAACACCAGTACCGAAGAGAAGACTAATATTTTTGAAGAAGTAAAAGTAGGTTGGTGACATGAGTGCCAACACGAAGCCAAGAAGAAGAATCAAGATTAGAGGTCGTTGGTGACAAGAGCATGAACAAAAAGTAGAGAATATTTCGACAAGACAATTTGGAGTTCAAGATTTTTCAGATTAAGGGGGAGTATTAGAAATAAGTAATCTAGAAAAATCTTGTATTATGTAGTAAAAATATCTAGAAACACCTAAGAGATTTCTATGTAAAAATCTTACCTAGAAAAATCTAGGAAAACATCTAGAAATATGCATTGTAACTAATCTAATAATCCTAGAGCATTCTAGAGTTAGCTAGGAAATAGTTGTTTCATGCTCCACTCACCGACAACCAACTACTATAAATATGAGTTAGATGTATGCATGCAAATGATGTAATCCAAGTCTTAAGAATTAATATAAAGGTCAGCCATTTTCCAATTCTTCCTCATTCACATTAACAATATCAAAAGCTTTACTTATCACATATAACAAAAATTCCATCATAGCTTCCACCATATTTTCCAACAAGATGTAGGTTGTAGTAGTAGTCTAGTAGGATTAAGACAGTTGAATGAAGTGGTTAGTGACTTAACACATCTTCGTCGAAGTTCCGTAAATAACTTTTTGGTGCGATTTTTATTGGCTATTGGCCTTTATATTGGCCTTTATTTGACTTAATACATCATATTCAAGTATTACTTGAGAGTCACATTTTCTTATTGCTAATTAATGTGAAGAAACCTTTAAGTAATTCAACACATCTTGCTAATTTCCATAAGACTATTTGCTCCAATAGATATACACATATTCCCTTCGCCCCGAAAAGCTCTATGTACTTGATCTGACATGTAGTTTTAGATGATAAGTTGTTGTTTGATTATCAATTGCATTTTATTAGAAAGGGTAGATGCAAGAGGAGTTAGTGGGGTATTATTGGATGTGTGAGAGTAGTGGGTCATGGTTGAAAGTTAAAAGAATAAAATAGTAGTTGACCATGTCCAAAAAAAGAACTGTATAGAGCTTTATGGGACTGATGAAAAAGGGAAGTGTATTATAGATGTTTCCGAGACAGAGGGAGTATTGCTTACACGAAATAAATATATATACATATATTTTTGTTGAAAAAGGTTAATAGATCAATTATTAGTAATACAAAGGAAACTTTTGTAATATACATAAGGTCATTTAGCTATTAATCTCAAAGTATACAACAAAATAAAAAATTAAGAAAAATAGTCTCTTAAACTTAAATATATATATCCAGCAAATGATCTTACAAGATTAATAAAAATAAAAATTGCTTAAAAGTGCATAAATTCGAGGGTATAATAGTCTTTACAATTTAAAGCACCAAAACTCCAAGTAAAAAGTTACTCTGACGGGGCGTTTGCTATGTGGGAATGAGAGTTTAGGGATTAGAAGGAGGGACGGGGATTGAAAATTAATGGGTGGGATAAGGATAAAATAAAGTTAATCCCTTGTTTGGTATGAGTTGAAAATTGATTGGGATTAAATTATAATTTTAATTCAATACCCTTACTAATCCTCCACATTCTTTCTTTTCCTTACTTTTCATTAAGGGTAAATGGGTCCTTTAATTCTAAAATTTTAATCCCACCCCCTAATACTTCCCCCCAATGTCTTATTTTGGTGGGATTAGGGTGTATTTAATCCCACTCCCAATCCCCCCAAACAAACATGAGAATTCTACCCATTGAGATATATAATCCCAATCTCTTCCTCTAATCCCCTTAAACAAACACCCCCTAATCACCTTTTTGGAAATAAGAGGTTTGGGGTCAATCTTTTCTTCCAATCCACTTAGCATCAAACACTTCAAATAGAGGATTGAAAACTAAAAACTCTACCTTAGATCCAATCCTCTAACTTTATATATCTCAAAACTCTCATTACCAAACAGGGCCAAAAGCTACTTTTACTAGCTTTTGGTGTTGCCTTTTGGATTTTTTTTCCTATTTTGAACTAAACTGTCAATACTAAGAATTGTTATTACCCAATATTTCTATAAATAGTCAATAATTACTTAATCAATTAAACAAGATAACAAAAACACTCGGTCAAACCAACCACCACAAAAAGCCAACAACCAGTAATAGCCATCGCCAAATGCAACACCCCCTTACACACCTTTTTCATTGTCTTTTGGACCATTGTTTTGTCAAAGATACACATGTGCCAGATCCGTATATCCAATGCGACGATATATAAACCTCTACTTCCCGGTTCTCACTCACAAGTTTTAATAAATAATCTTAGTCTTCAAAAGATTTTCTGTTTCCTTCTTTGAAAATGGTCCACCAATTATAATATTACTTTCCTTATAAAAAGCACTTGACCCCATAGACGCTCTTTCCCAACAAAAAATTCTAATAATACTCACAACCTTATTTTTCAGTAATAAAATAAAAATTTAGGCCCCACACGAAACTCACCTCCTTAAACTTTGTGCACAAAAGAAATGGAAAATCTTTTGAGGAACGTAGGGAGTAGTCCATATAAAAATTGAAAATTTGTGAAAAACCACTAGAAACTTTACACTTTTGAAAAAAACCATTTATTACTTTTTTAATGTAACTACTACTTCCTCCATTTTCTTTTAAGTGATACACTTGTTTTTTCACGCTTATCAAGTAAACGATTAAATTATTCGATGAAATTTTAACACAAGTAATATAGAGTATTATTCTTGCTTGTGTTAAAATTTCATCGAAAAATTTACTCTTTTACACCCTTAAATCGCTTCCTTGATAAGCGTGAAAAAACAAGTATATCACTTAAAAAAACGGATGAAGTATAACTTTGCAAAATTTTGTAAATCACCATTCTAATGTTGCAAAATTTTGTAAAACATCACATTTTCACCAAAAATGTTAACTTTCGTTTGATGGACCCACTCACCATCTTTCATCTCCAATACCACCACCATCTCAACTGCCACAATCATTGACACCACCAATCTTACTCTAAACCTTCATCACTACTCACCTATCACAACCCACCACCCACCACCACTACCTTCAGAAATCCTAATCCCTAAATTCACCACCCCACCACCACCAACCAATTACTATATCATCACCCTTAAATATTTCGCCACTAATACACACTACCACCCACCTTCGCAATTTCACCACCAACCACCACCTACCTTTGAAACATCAACGTGGTAAATCGTCACCAACTAACCACAACCACCACCATTCGGAATTTGGCCATCAACCACCACTTCCCCCTAAGAATTTCACGACTAACAACCACAATCCACCTTCAAAATCGTTAAACTTCACAACCCAATTCGAAAAACCTGACCCCAAATTAAAAAAATCCAAATTTGGTACCATAAACCGAATTTTGTGTGGAGATGGAGTTGATTTGAATGTTTTAGGTGGTGGTGAGTAAGACAAAAGGTGGTCTTTGGCTGCGGGAGAACAGTAAAATTTGCAAAAAAGTACATTTGTTATAATTTTCTTGAAAAACACTATATAATTATTTTTGTGAGAAAACACTTTATATGTTACTTTTCAAAAATACACACTTTTTTGTTACATTTTGGCTAAAAAATCAAACTTTTAAACATTGATCTTTCAACTTTTCTTTCATCTTTGCTTGTCAGGTTTTGACCAATTTTTTTGGGAGTGTGTCCCCTGCACAAAAAAAAAGGATGGCGGAAAAATTATGAGGTTCAATGACCGAATATTTGACCTTTTAGCTAAAATTCGAAAACAAGGTGTCTATATTGATAAAACAAGTGTCTTTGCATAAAAAAATTTATATAAGATATTTTTCACATAAATTAGAACAAATAAGATCTTTTTCATTCACCCAAGCTTCATCCTGGTCATGGATAGATCACCCAGGTTCGGGTCCATAAGCAGTGACAATTGCCCTATGAAGACTCGCTTTCGCTACGGCTCCGGGGGGTTCCCTTAACCAAGCCACTGCCTATAAGTCGCCGGCTCATTCTTCAATAGGCACGCGGTCAGAGGCACACTCCTCCCACTGCTTGAGAGCTTACGGTTTCATGTTCTATTTCACTCCCCGATGGGGGTTCTTTTCACCCTTCCCTCACGGTACTACTTCGCTATCGGTCACCCAGGAGTATTTAGCCTTGCAAGGTGGTCCTTGCTGATTCACACGGGATTCCACGTGATTTTCCAAAAAACAATTACGGAACTTTCAAACATAGTACACTATACTTGTAGTTGCTCAGCTGTATTCTTGAATTCACACTCTTACTCTTGGACTAGATTATGTAAATCAAGGAAATTGGGTCTCTACATAAATCTATGGCCCATTTTGGTTTGTCAAATATGAGTGCGTTTCTACTTTCTAGATTTCCAAAACAATGAGAGTGTTGCCCACTTCAAGTTTGACGTCAAATGAACGACTCGGTCATGGACGGGTAATCAATCGTTTTTAAATTAAGGAAAAATTGAATTTTCCCACCTTTTTAAAACAAGTTTTTCAAAACTCCCACCTTTGTTTTTTTTTTTAAAAACTCCCACCTTTAAAACACAAAACGTTTTAAAGATCCCACCTCTTAACAGAATCCGTTAATTAAAGTGTGTTGTG
The DNA here is from genome assembly GCA_947645195.1 of Patellifolia procumbens. Taxonomy (NCBI): domain Eukaryota; kingdom Viridiplantae; phylum Streptophyta; class Magnoliopsida; order Caryophyllales; family Amaranthaceae; genus Patellifolia; species Patellifolia procumbens. The sequence goes on from CANSGD010001144.1 coordinate 1,049,660, forward strand.
GGGTCCAGTTATGTCTTAGGTTGTCTCTTTCTTGTTGAAGGCCACGAATTGGGGGTTTTTGTTCATTTGTTAAGCAATTGAAGGTAGAAATTGAAGCTCGAAATTGCAATTCAAGTTAGGGTTTTTGGAAGTTGGTGATTGCGCCCCACATTTCAGAGGTTTCACTACAATTCGTTAAGGTAATTTGTAGTAATTGTTGAGTTTGTTAATGTTTGCATATTTAGGGTTTGTTAAAGTTCTCTTTAATTACTTTTGAATAGAGTTCAATTGAGTTGGTTTGCAACCATAATTTAGCAATTACAGGTTTGTTTATGAAAATTAAACCTCAATTATGCATAAATATTGAATCTTTGTTGTTAACGGATTCTGCATAAAGTTAAACCCCAATTATGCATAAAGTTAGGGTTGTTGTCAACAAGAAAGAGACAACATAACTGGGCTCCACAACACACTTTAATTAACGGATTCTGTTAAGAGGTGAGATCTTTAAAACGTTTTGTGTTTTAAAGGTGGGAGTTTAAAAAAAAAAAAAAGGTGGGAGTTTTGAAAAACTTGTTTTAAAAAGGTGGGAAAGTTTAATTTTTCCTTAAATTAATTACAACCCCTAAAATGTATTTGAATTATCTTCCCCGTACAAAGGAATTCATTGAATAGTCTTCGTTATGCACTTATGTGCATCTTTGGTACTAGATCCCATTCACATACATACTAAACTATTTGAAATGAACTTATCTATGAAATCATCCAAACAAATTCAAGTTGATAATAATAAATTCCTTAAGAAGTAAAATCAGGACAAAAGTAGCATTAAACGAGTAGATAGCTCAAAAATCATCAATCGATTAGAAAAAGCTCACAGATGAAAATGAACACTAGAAAAGAAGCACAATTTGAGGAAAGTCATCCAAAATTTATATAATTTTTAACAAACTTAAAAGCCTTATATTTGATGATTTCCCACTAATCAATGGATGGCATCTGTATATCCTCACCCAAAAATCAAAATAAGAGGAGTTAACTTACCTTTGTCCTCATCTTGATGAAAATGGTAGATTTCACACCTTGTATTGCAGCTAGGATTCAACATCCGAACATTCATACTACCATTACAAAAAATTGACATCTCATTAGTGATGCGGCGAAGACATCTCCCACAATTAGCAGGGCTAAGGTCAGGCGTGCACTGAGCCATTGTATATATCCTCACTGAACTACTATACTCAACATTTCTAGTCAAATAGTACTTCCTATCCCCATGCCGCGACAATCCAGGCGTAACCTTCACTAAACTGAACTCCTTAGCTAAGTCGAGCAATGTAATACACCCTAAACTCATGCACTTACTGGCATCATCTTTTGCCACCACTAGATTGGTTTCATTGTTCTTCCAACCCAATTTAACATCGTCATCCACTGTTGTGATGAAAGATTTATTAGAGTACCGAACCATGCACTTGTCATACCAAATTACCGCTGATTTGGCGTTGCGGAAATCTTGGGGCGGGAGGTCAGTAATTGCCGTTGATACGCACCTTTCGCAATCGTCAGGTGTAGTATCACCTCGGCATAACAAAAGGCTGTAGATTATCTCAGAATCGCTCTTACCTAAGGTTGTGGAATTAGTGGCATAGTATCCGTTATTGCTGCGTTGGCTAGCATGTTTTGGAAGGGAGGACAACAGCTTGCTGAGATTGCTCCAGTACGAGGTTGTTTGATTAAAATTGGTGGAAGAACATAGGGATTTGATAAAAATATACTGTGAATCACTGATAATAAAGTTTAAGCTCAAGATAATCGATGCAAGGGCTAAAACAATAAATAGCTTTGCATGAGCAGTGCCCGAAGACATCATTCAAGTTTTGTGCATAAGAATGAGAGTTTGGGTTCTAATAAACTACAGTACTGTTTTAGAAGGTTGTTATTGAGGGAATTAGCAATGCAGGAAGGAAGACTAGTAGTGATGTGGAAAATTTCGTCGATGTTATATTTGAATAGTAATAAACGATAGCGACCTAAGAGGTGTCAAATCGGGTGGCTGGGTCGGGTTCGGGTCGGTCCATATCAGGTCGCCCACATCGGGTCGGGTTGTCGTCGGTCCACTTTCGTTTGTCGGGTCGGTCTGGGTTTGTAATGTTCGGGTGTTGTCGGGTAAATGAACATGTCGGGTTCGGGTCACTGTCGGGTCGGGTAATAAACGGGTTGAGTAGGGTTGATTCGGGTTCGGGTAGCCTTTGGGTCGGGTTGATTTCGGATTTGGGCGACTTCGGGTCGGTTTAATTTCGGATTCGGGCGACTTTGGGTCGGGTTAATTTCGGGTTCGGACAACTTTGGGTCGGTTTATTCAAGTTCGGCTGCCTATTATGGCATGCGACTCTAATTCAGTTCAAGTTCAGTCAACTTTATCTCGGGTCATTCGTGACATTCGATTCGGATTCAAGTTGAATTCATTTCGTATCACACTCAACGGTGGGGATGTTTATGATTGAGTCTTAACAAATGAGCTTATTCTTGAAGTTGAACAGTTATGGCATTTAGTAGATCTTCACAGTTTTTGTAATCACTTTATTTGATTGTATTAAAACAAAAACATTCTTGATAACGTGCTATTATTTTTAAAAAAATATCATAATCAAAAATATTGTACTCCGTTATTAGGATATTGTAAATGACTCGGTTATTGAAAGTATAAGGATGATGTATAAATCAAAAGTATTGTACTTTGGTGGTCACGTTGTTTTTCTCTGTTCCTGCAAAGTGAAATAAGCTAATTAAATTTTATTAATTTTATTATAATTTAATTTTCAATAACATAAAATTTGAAAACTTGTTACGATAATCAGTATTACTATATTAGATCAATTATCGATATACTAGATTAGTGTATACGATAGTTACGATTAGTGTATGTGTATTAGACCAATCAATCAATCATCAATGCATTTAAGATTGTTAAGATCAATGTATCAGATCAATCAATCAATCATCAATGCATTTAAGATTGTTAAGATCAGTGTATCAGATCAATATATATATATATATATATATATATATATATATATATATATATAGTTTAGAGTTATACATTAAGAACAATCTTCAATATATTATATCAATGTATATCAATGTATACGATAATTAATATTAGTGTATTAGATCAATCATCAGTGTATTAGATCAATACATTAGATAAATGTTTACGACAATCAATATTAGTGTATTAGATCAATCATCGGCGTACTGGATCAATATATAAGATCCGGAAAAGGACATTAATTCTTTTTCTCGTTCTTGTTTAGGATCAATATATTAGATCAACTATCAATATATGATAGATCAACGTATAAGATAGTTAAAAGAGGCGGTATTAGAAGATCGGGCATCAATATAGTTAGAATTAGTGTATTAGATCAATCATCTATATATTAGATTCAATATAAATTATGAGGTTTGTTCGTGAAGTTAATGGAATATATTTTGACATCAAATTATAGGCATTGTTTAAATTATGCTACATGAGTTAGTGGCACATTCGCTCAACAAACAATCAGAATTTTAGGAGGAATTATAAGATCCATGTATAAGATCAGTTATCAATATATTAGACGATTGAGTTAGATACTTAGGGGCAACATATTATATTAATCATGAATATAGTAGATCAATGAATAAGATGATTACGATCTATATATTACATTACTTGATATTTTAAGAGTCATGTACAATATCAATCATAACTAGATCAATGAATAAGATAGTTTAGACGTAAGATATATGTATCAGATCAGTTATCAATATTACATTAGTGAGTTAAATACTTAATATATAGATCAATATAGTAGATCAATTACCAATATACTAGATCAATGCATAATATAGTTAAGATTAATATATTTGATAGATTAACCGCCATTCATCAATATCTTAGATCAATCTAATAAGATAGTTGAACCTTAAGAGCAATATAGTAGTAGATCAATTATTAGTATATTAGATCATTATGTGAAATAGTTAAGACTAGTGTATCAAATAGATCAACTATCAATATAAATCAATGTATTGGATCACTAACCCAATAAGATATCTAAAACTAGCATATTACGTCAATCATCAATCTATTTGATCAATGTATAAGATAGTTTGTAGAAGTTAACAACGACTATTATTAAATGAATAAATAATATTTACATATTTTTTTTTGCTAGATTATATTCCATATTAAAATAATAATAATAATAATAATAGACGCTTATATTATGTAATAATAACTGTAATATGACTTAAAACTCATAATTTGCAAAATTCCAAATATGACTAAATATCCAAAAATTTTGAAATTCAAAACTCAAAAAATGGAATCTAAAATTTTCAACTCCCTCCTCTTTACCACAAAATTTCCCAAACTAATCCCATACTCCCACCCATATATAAACCCCAAAACCCTAGCATTCCACTCCCTTTCATTCTTCCGCCACCCACCCCTCTTCCTCTCTCTTTTACGCCCCCCCCCCCTCAACCCCCAAAACCCTAGCATCCATCTCCTATTTCTCTAGCTTGCTCTTTCTCAGTTCTAATTATCAATTAACTCACAAATCTCTTGAATATAGATCACATGTTTCGATAATTTCCCACTTATTTCAGCATTAGAGCAAATTTATGCTGTTTAGTATCATTATGTCTGAAGTTAATTTTCATAGATCAATTTTTTAAAGAGACAAGAACAACAACAGCTCCGGCGAGACTCTTATAAAGTTCTTAGCGTATCAAGGTCAGTTTTTTCGTTCAATTTTCATATTCAGATCTAGTACCATTTTCGTATATCATGTAGTTTTTGTTTTTTCTTCAGTATCGTGTTCATGATAATTGTTATCTTCTTCTATTTCGTCCTTTTTCCATTTTTTATTTCCAGATCTAGTATTATATTTGTTAATCTCCTTGACTTCGTCCTTTTTCCATTTTTTCTTTGTTTTCCGATCTGACATTATATTTGTTAATCTTCTTTATTTCGTTCAATTTTTCATCTCCTATTTTCATGTCTGATATAATTTTTAATGGTTTTAATGTTTCTGTTGAATAAATTTGGGATGTTGGCGGCACTTATTCTTGGTTTTGGTTGAATAGAATTGAAACCAATTACTCCTCTTCCCTAAAACAAATTCGGGTAATTGGGAATATAAAACCAATTATTTCAGTTGTTACATTCAATGTCATTTATGGATATTTACTTGTTAATTTGTTCATATTTTACAATAGATCTGATTTTATCATTTTTCTCATATTTATCTTTTTTTGTTCAATATCATGGTCACGAGAAATTTATTAATCTGTTTTAGTTTGTCCTTTTTCATCTTTTATTCACAGATTTAGGAAGCTCGAAGATGAGAAGATCGAGACACTCAAGAAACGAAGGAAAGGGAGGCTGATTTTGAATATTTTGTATATATACTTGTGTAAATGTAATTGATGTATTATTTTGTAAACTACTCTTTCATAATTGAATATAGTTCTTATATCTCTATTTGTTTTACACTCCATTGTTTAATTGTTTTAGAACAATTTACACTTTTAGATCTTGAAAATAAGCTATGTAATTAATTATAATTTTTCCGAGTAAGATTTAGAAGTATTGATGCAAATGGAAAACAATTAAGCCTTCCTCTTAATTGCATTGATCCTGTTTAGATGTTATGTAAACTCTTAAGCTTCTGATGTTATTTTGTAAACTCTTTTTCATAATTGAGTTCAAATATTAATACTTGAGTGTAATCTATGAAAACATTTACTATGTGTTATAAAATTATTATAATTTTTATAAATCTTTTTAGTAATCATTTCTTTTGAAGACAATTCAGAATATCAATGTAGAATGTTTAATAAAGGTATATTTTGAATTACTCAAATTGAATTGAGAGATATTAAAAAGTATAAGATATACATAATATTAAATTAATATTTATAATTAAGGTTATTAGAAATTGTTTAAGGTTATGATTATAATCAATTGGAGTGTTAAATGTTGAATCAATAATAAAAGCAATTTGTACAAATTTAAATGTTCTATCGTAAATGATATATTTAAGATACTTGAAAGTAAATAAGTAATTGATAAGTAATGAATAATATAGAGATGTTAATATTAGATGAGTAATGGATATTTTTTTATTGAAATTTTGTTGAATTTAGTTGAATTTGTAACATTTTAAACCAATTTTCAGTTATTTTCGGTTAATATTCGGTTCGGTTTGATACAATTTATAGCAGTTTTAAATAGTATTCAGTTAATTTTGGTTAATATTCGGTTTAAAACGGTTTTTGATGCTTTAGTACAGTTGATTTTCAATCGGTTGATTTCAGTTCGGTTCTTTTTCCAATTCCGGTTCATTTTCGGTTCGGTTTATTCAGTTCGGTTTCGGTTCGGTTAGCAGTTCAACAAATAGTTTTCAACCAAACTGACAACTCTACTAGTTAGCTAAACAAGGTTCAAATTCTTGAGGCGCAAATTTTATGCAAAATAATTCTTATACATTTTTTGTTAATTGTTTGTGTAAGATTATTTGAAATTACTAAATATGGCAAGGAAGAGTTAATTTGAATGAAAATATTATTTTATACTAATGTTGATTCATGAGCAGAGTAGGTGGAAGAAACTAGATTACTTTTAATATATTTTATAGCCTTATACTTATAGTATGAAATATTAGAAAATAGAGCGTTATTGCAGTACATATAAAATATTGCGTCTAAAATAAGAAGGTAGAATAGAGAAAGTGTGGTATATAAAATGGAATATAGGAAATAAAAAACTATATGATGTCTAAAGAGTTTGGGTAGATGGATTGTATTGGGTCGGGTCAAACGCAGGTCGGGTTGTTTTGGGTCGGGTTTATTACGGGTCGGGCCTTTTCGGATATTTTTTGGGTTGAAGCGGGTTTCGGGTAGGTTTCAGGTCGGTCCAGGTCGGGTTCGGGTGACTGACTATCGGGGCTGATCGGGTACGGGTTGACTACGGGTCGGTCCGGGTCGGGTTTCGAGTCGGGTCATATCAGGTCATATTAGTGTCGGGTATATTTCGGGTCGGAACCAGGTCGAGTTTCGGGTATGCAATTCTCGGATCGAATCGGGCTCGGGCTCGGGTCGGGTTGGGTCGGGTAATCGGGTTGGGTCAGCTTTTGACACCTCTAGTGTTGCTTATTCAAAAGTCGCAGAGTCTCTTGTACACCATGCCTCTATATACACGTTACGCAAAAAGGTATAAGCTGGTCATGTAAGATACCGCCTATTTTTACAAAATTAGACAACGACCCAATAGACCCAATAATAAGAAGAGAAAATCAACAACCCGTCCTCTGAAAATAGGGACCAGTGTAATCCATTTGGTGACCTATTTAATTCGTTTCGTGACCTGTTTAGTTCATTCAATACTCAATGTTAAATTTATTTAGTGACTAGTTTAATTCATCCGATAACTCATATGTTTTAATAGGAAACACTTGTTATATTTCTAGAATCAAATTGAAATAAGGAAAGGAGAGGAGAATGAACAACTAGAGTGCTAAATGTCTAGGAATAATATTGGGCTAGAGTAAGATAGAATGAGCTTGTTTATAGAATGTGGGCTTTGGTTGGTCTAATTTTATGTTAAAATTAGACCTCCTCTTTTAATTATTTGTCATCTTTATTGATCTTCACCAGAAAAAGACAGAACAACGTTGAAAATCAACCAATGTATCAATCTATCTATATAGTAAAGGATAATAATTTTATGAGCATATAGAGCTCCACGTAGGATATTTAGAATTTTACTATTTTATTGAAGAGTGAGTAAAATATAGAGTCAAAGATGAAATTTAGTTTTAATTAAAGTATTATAGATAATCATCATACATTAAAAGATAGAGTTTATAATTTTTATATTTTATTAAATAAAGAGTTAGTAAAAGATAGATTTTAGTTATAAGGTATATCGACGACAAGATCTCTAAGAGTCGGCAAGAGCATGACCATATAGTCGACTTACGTGAAACGTTCGAGACACTAAGGTCTCATAAACTACGACTGAACCCTAACAAGTGAGTATTTAGGGTGACGACCGATAAGGTTTTAGACTTTATGGTCGACCAAAGGGGAATTGAGTCCAACCTTGAAAAAGTTTAAGTTGTTTTAGATTTGCAGGCTTCCAGTAAACTCATAGAATTTCAGAGCTTGACCCGATGCCGGGCGGCATTAAGCAGATTATTTTCCAAATCAGGGGACAAATTCCATCATTTTTCACAACAATTAGAAAGAAAGCTCGTTTTGAGTGGACAAAAGAGGTTGAAGCAGCCTGCGCCGTCAGGTAAAAGACCATCTTTGGCAATATCCTACACTTATTAGCCCGGTTAAGGGTGAGAAGCTATTTGTGTACTTGGTTGTTTCTCCCCATGCCGTTAGTGTTGTATTATTAGCTGAGAGGAAAGCTATCGAAGTGCCCATCTATTTTGTTAGTCATGTCTTAAAAGATGCTGAACTCTAATACCCACCCATAGAAAAGTACGGTTTGGTTCTTGTTATAGCTAGCCGGAAGCTTCGACCTTACTTTATGGCACACTTCTTCTTGGTTTACACTGACCAACTGTTCAAGCAGGTCCACCAAAAATTAGACACCTCTGGACGAATATTGAAATGGGTCATAGAAACTGAATATGTTTGACATTGTTTTTGAGCGAAGCTAGCTAGGCATCAAGAACGACGAGACCCTAGTAAAGGCCGAAAGCACTGGACGTCGATGGTCTGTATGGGGAAAGAATTATTTTTGAATCCCCATAAAGAGATAAATTTGAGCATGCTTTAAATTTTCGCTTCCTGACGTCCAACAATGAGGGTGAATACGAACCCTAATGCTTGGCATAAAGATGTGCAAATCGTCTGGAGCACAAGCAATAGAAGCTAAATTAGATTAACTACTATTAGTAAGTAAGGTCAAAGGATAATATGACCGTAAGGATCCAATTATGGTTAAGTACGTCCAGCTTGTCAAAGAGGAATTTGATTCTTTGAGAAGGTTCGTCTTGGAATAGGTACCAATATCAGCAAACAACCAAGCTGATGCACTCTCCAAGTTGGTTAGTTCAACAACTTGTGATACCCCAAGGACGACATTGTTATGGGAGATGCTTGGCCAGAAGAGTATTGAAAGAGAAGATGCATTGTTTCTTGAAAGAACCTTATCTTGGATGGATCCAATTCTGAAATTTAAAGCCACCAACAAAATTTCGAATGATCTCGTGGAAACCAAATATGTTAAAGCTCGAAATAAATGGTTATAGCTGTGGAAGGAAGGGCTTTACAAATTTGGCTTTAATAAGACTTAGTTGAAGTGCGTAAGCAAGGAAAACAGCTTGAAAATCCTAAAGAACTCCACGAAGGGGCATGTGCCTCCCACATTGAAGGATAAGCCTTGGGGCGAGACAACTTTACGAACGAGATATATTTGCCCGACTCAAAAGCCAGACGCCATGGACTATGTCCGAAAGTGCGACAACCGCAAAAAACAAGCAAATCTCCATCAAAGGTCGCTCAATTTGCATACTCCCATCCTTTTTTACATTACTGTTTACAAAATCGAGAATGGATATTCTTGCCCCCTTTCCCATAGCTGGTGTGTAATAGCCTGACTTTTTAAGCACCTTTAGCTAAATGATAATTTTATATTATCAACTTGATTATGTGATTAAGGGTTTTTCGAAATGATTTCAAGAAATATTAATTTAGTATTGAAAAGATATTTTACGGTTGTTGTTATGGCACTTATTTGTTAAAATAATTTCAAATAAAGTTTTATGTGATTAATTGCAAAAAATAAAAACAAATGAATTTTTCCATGTCTCTAATTTGGTCACAGTAGCGGACCTATTCAGAACTAAGGGTAGACAAGTGTCTACCCTAAAACAAAAATAAGTTGCTAAATATTAATGATGTTTCATAGAGCATAGGTGGTTACTGGCTTGCTCCGGCAATTTTATACATGCGCCTTTGTGGCAAGTGTTGACTTTGAGTTCGATTCCAAGCTTCACTTCTAATTTTTACTTTTTCCTTCCTTTATTTTTTGGCTGGCCCATGAAATATAGAGAAAAGATACTTGAAGTATGTACCTTCAATGATCATTTTTAATTGATTTTACCTACTTCTATGTGAATACCTATTCGTTTTTATTTTTTAATGGAATCATAAATATCAACGCATTTAATATTTTTTTTTTTGCTTCAGGAGGATAGTGGTCTTATTTTTGATAATATGTTATAAAGATGTTGCTCAATTACCTTGATTGTGTCAAAATTATGTTCACTTTTCCCTCCTTTGTTTTAATTGTTTAAAAACATTCAAGTTTACTTTTAGCAAATGGAGTAATATGATTGGTTCAACAATTTAATTAGTTTGATAATCATCATCCTCCTAAATTAGCAGAGTTATAATTTAGCAGTAAAATTATTTTCATAGTTGTGTCCACCCAATTTCGAAATCCGGGATCCGCCACTGTTTGGTCTAATAAGCCTTTAGAAGTCTCTATTGATTATTAATAACCCAAACCCTTAAACCCCATTAAAAAAAGAAACCCCAATATCAAAGAATCAGACTCTCATCTTCCCTCTTCCCACCTGCGTGTCCTTCTCGATCTTCCTCCATTTTCGACCCTCAGACGCAGCACCGCCGATCACCAAGCTCGCCACCTTCTCACTTTCTTCTTGGCGAAGCTGGATCAACCCCATTTCGTTCCTTTGTCCCCTCTGTTTTGTTGTGACCCGGCCAAACTGCGTTTGGAGCGACGAGCACCGCTCCGGCGTCCCTCCACCGCCTCAACGATGGGGAATTGTGTTCCTTGCTGGTGCATGTTGTTATTGGTGTTCAATCCGATCCTTGGTTGCACCACTGTCAAGTTATTCTTCCTCTTTTGTTCAAAAAAAGAAAGCCCAAATCAGACTATTTGAAAGAATGTGATTCAGATTCAATTTCTTGAGGTATAAAGCTTAACTCGTTTTCTCTATAAAGCTTATCTCATTTTCTCTATTATCTCGTAATAAATGTGATTTAGTTAATCCCGAATCAAAAAAATCTGCACAAGCTGAATTTTCCTTTATTACTTTTAACTTGTCAAAGTTGGATTTTGGAAACATGAAGAATGACTACTTTGATATTGATTATATTTAAGAGTTCAACCAAAACGATTTTTGTTTCACTTCGACTTAAACTCTTTAATTCTCATTATTAGTTTAATTTTTCGAAGTAAGGTTATCTGATTCAGTTTATGGAAATGGGATCGAGTTGGTTCTATTTGTATGAAGAATAAGTTAGATAAAGTGAATTGGTGAATTGATTTAGTGAATGAATCCTATGTATTATTATTGTGTATGAGGTAAATTATGGATAGATGAGGGTGAAGCCAAATGAATGACTGTTCGAGATCATGAATTGTCAAGTACGGAGGTCAAGGAAATGTGTATGTGGTTAGAGTGTACAGCTAAGGTACACATTGTCCCTCTATTTTCTATTACGAAACGTTTGCACGTGCATTTTATTATGATAAGTTTACATGGAACAAGTATGTATGTTGATCATTCAACTTAGAACTTTCATATATGAAAAGTGGGTTTTGAGATATATTAAAATGCTATTGATTGACTTGGTTGATTGAGATACTTTATTAGACTTCTATATTTTCGATATACTCGGTTTTTAAATTAAGTATTAATATGATTTGATAAGTACTTACACGGAGTATGGCTATGAAATTTTAGACTTGATTCTTAATGTGAAAAGTAAGATTGTTCTTTGAACTTGCTTGGATTTCGAATATAGGAAATTGGTCTCTTGAGCTACTTTACAAGATATATGGAGTTCCTTTGTCTACGTAGGAATTGTGAAATATGATTTTGGGTTAAGATAAAGTTCCGTATTAAACTTACTCAACATATTAATGGAAGTATGTATTGAAACTCATTCGGAACTTCGAGGAGTTGAATAGGATTTGTCTTGCACAAAAAATATTTTGATTCTTGTGACCCAATGGTGTAAGTTACTCTATGACGTGTATCTTAAGATATTATACGGGCATCTAGGTATTCCATTTTTGAATGATCAAAGGAAAGGGTTTGATATGCTTCTCAACGTAACTACAGGGTGGGGTTCTGAATTGAATGACTCCTAAACTCTGTGTTGACCAATTAGATTTCAAGGGAATTAGGCAATGAGTGAGATATTAATTGGAAGGTTTCAGAATATTGAATACTTTCAGCTATTAAGAATTCAAGAACACTGTTTTGGTGAATGACCTCCAGAGTCAGAACTCTTGTATTGATTTCAGAAGTACAGCTACGGGATGAGATGGTTGGAAGTAGTATGTTAGATTTCAACGTACTTTAATGGTGAACATCGAAAGTATAAATTATATTTTTTTTATAGATATCATCGATAATACTTAGGGATTGACGAAGTTGGAAATCTATGGTTGAATGGTTGTGAGGATAAATGTGGTACGTGGGGAGTTTTCTTTGTATTACAAGATAATATATGAGAAAGTTAAGATCGGGCAATTTAGATTATAATACGCAAACTGAGAGTTAAAATTTTACCTTAGTTAGTGGATTAATGCGTTGTATCAAAGGCTTTGCGGGCTCTCTAAGTACATTAAGTAAAGTGGTGATAAACTATGGATGAAAAACTATCAAGTACCGAGCAAGCTCATATTGAAGTAAATGTTAGTTATATTATGGCTCTAAGGAATGAGACATGGATCATCGTTGTAATGAAACTAGAACACTAAGCTCATAAGTAATTCTATAACTAAATTGAGAATATTATTGGGTGAAAATGGGAATAAGAAGAATGAGCAGTAAGAGTAAATCGATATTATTCGGGAGAATGGGCTTAAGTAACGAGCAGTAAGAGGAAATCGATATTGTAGAGGGGAGTACTTTGGGAGATAGATTCTTAATACGCGTATACGAAGGACATGAATTGAGGCTGAATGCGAGCACTAAAGGATAGGGTATTGGAACAACCAGACTCAAGCAAGCCATCAACTCAGTATGTATTCATCAGGGTCATCAAACGATATCCAGTTAAAGTATTATTGAGTGATTATAGTTGCAAGGATATATCATGGTGATTGGTGAAGTATAATGGGCAAGATCGTGAAATACAAAAGAAATAAAATTAGTAAATTACAAGGGGAATAAGGTTGTGCATATGAGCGGAATAAATTTATGAAGTATAGATGGGTCAAAGTTATGAATACGGGCTCATGCTAGTAAGGTAGAAGTGATATCTCAAGTTATAAAATACAGCTATAGCTAATGATTTGTATTGTAGGAACTTTGGAGTCTATGCTTGGGTTTATAAGAAGTTGGAATTAAAGCTCATGTATGACCAATACTTTTAAATAGGAACGTTAACTAATAGTATAGTTTATAAGTTCTGGATAACTAATATTATGGAATATATTGAGTATTATGACAATGGATTTTGTAGACCGCGTAATATTATGATTTCAGATTATGGAATTCATTTTTTGTTTTGTAATTTGATTATGGAACCTTTTTGGTTACGTGTGGCTATAAACCCACTTAAGGGCAATAACTCTCTCACATAAAAAGGGAAAGTTTGTTAAATCGTTTTCATACAAAAGTTGCTCAAAAAGGACATTTCTGAAAACAACTATTTCACGGCTAATACGTAAGCTAAAATTTTCATCGTCAATTTCTCAAAGAGATTTCACAAAAGGAAAATGGATTTGTAAATATATATATAAACCTTAGAAATGAGATTTGATTTTTTTAAAGTGAAGAGTTACGTCCTGCCCTTGATTCCCGGGTTGATACCCAGTTTGAAAAAAAAAACGTGTTTGAATTGTTTAAGAGGATGAAAGCTTTGGATTTGTCGACTAATTTGGTTTTCGAATATGTTTGAATTAATGTCACCCGGGGAAAGAACTATGTGTGAATAAGCATGTATATATGTGTATATATTCTCCATTGTGGGAATTAAATGGGACATGTCCTAGAAATCTTGCAAGCAGTACGTAGTGGGGTGACGGCCCCCAAGTTTATAGAGAAATGGCGTACTCCTCTCTATTTCTGTGTTCTTTTACCCATATTGTTTAATCCATGTTAAATGGAACTTTGAGATTTTTTTTTACGTATAAATTTGCTGATTTGGATTATGTTGCGAAGGATTATATAATGAAATTGTTTTCGGAAATATTTATGAAAAATCCTTCAATGTATTTTATGTTTAACTTCCGTTATGACTATGATTGGAACGGAATGACTTTGTGACATACGTTATATATAAATATGCTTATTGAACTGTAAATGCAAAAGAATTTACAAAGATATTCTTCTTTGAAATTTAATAGAAAATCAACGAATAATTTTTGTAGTTATGTTGAGAACTCTCGATGTTATATGATTTGTCAAAGTCCGCAAGGACGTATTCTAAGTCACGATTGATCCATTGAAAGGTTATCGAAAATGGATTTCATTAAGGTATATGCATATATTAGCTTTGAGTATTCAGAATTAATGGCATTCATGTTATATGTATATCTTAGATTTAAAGTCTAACGTTTAAAATCTTAATAGATTTCGTAGTCCGAAGGAATAACTCATTATGAACCTTTGTGTTGTTTTTGGGGTTTAATGATATATTTCTAAGTGACTGTTTGAAACGAATCTGTATTTTAGGAATGTGTTGCATCTACGAGATCAAATACGTCAAGGATCCATAAAGGACTTATTACGTAGGAGCATGTATAGTATCTAATAGATATGGATATATAAAAGTATTTAGTATTCGTATGTGTTGAAGGGAGGCTTATAAGCGTAATTTGGAAATCAGGTTGGTTTCTTATTTAAACATCGACAAAATTTCATAACCTGAGCGGTTTATCATTATGAACTTTTAGCATGTTTAATGTTACTTATAGGTTTGGAACTATACGATTATACATTGTACGAACTTATAATTGAGTTGAGAAGTTTGGTATATGGAAATTGTTTTATGGGAATATGGATGCGAATTAGTATGCCCTATTAATAGGATATTTTCAAAATCTATGATTCCATTTTTAGAAAGTGTTCCATAAAGTGAATTATGTATCCTTGTGTTGTCTTTGGATAAGTGATGATTCTTTTAGTGGTCATTAAGAGCCCTTAGATGTATATTTTGAACGTATTATATCTAGAAACATGACGAGATTGTCAATAGGTCACCCTTGTCTTTCAAGAAAGTATTTTAACTTAAAATGTTTAAGTATTCTAAGTTATGGACAAGTCATAATGTTCCATAAAGTTTATTCAAGAGGAAAATGGTGTTGTTTATTAAGTTAATATAACATTTGGATCTCGTAACTTAAGTAATGAGTAAAATATTTTCGAAATCTAAAGCCACCTACAAATGAATTTTAGGTTGGACAATGTGTGATCAGCTTTCGCTGATTTTGTTCTTGGAACCTGCCTGGTGGGGGTAGATTTCTTTGCTAGTGGTTTTGCAGGTTTAATATTGAAAGGGACCATTTGATTTGGAGCAAGATGGATGATTTTCGGAGCTTATATTATGTACATAGAGTGTGACCACTTATTAGATTAAAATTAAATTTCCATTGTATTGACTTGGGAATTTTGTTGAAGCGTTATTGTATTCAGGGTTATTTCCAATGCAAACTGTTGCAAGTTGTAATTCATTGAATGTGGTTTAGACGTTAATTGTCATATATGATCTTAATGATGTTAAGCAAGCAGCTCGGGAAGGACGGGCTGTTACAGGTGGTATCAGAGCCACCCTGCGATTGTATGCCGAATTGGCGACTTAGCGGGGCAAAAGATCTTTGGAATTATCCATTATGGTTTAGTAGATTGTAAGTTTTGAGTAATTAAAATCGTGAATAGGAGATGCGCATTGGGAAACAATTGCATACCTTGGGAACGAAACAAATGAAAACAGAGTTGTGATTGGGATATGGAAATTGATTGGTGAATTAGGAATTTACAATATGTTGATTAGGGATTTTAGTGTGAAAATAACGTTATTGAAGTTGTGATTGATCAGGAGATTATACTCTATTTAAGTTTCGAGGACGAAACTTGTTTTATGGGTGGTAGAGTGTAATAGCCTTACTTTTTAAGCACCGTTAGCTAAATGATAATTCTATGTTATCAACATGATTATTGTGATTAAGGGTTTTTCGAAATGATGTCAAGAAATATTAATTTAGTATTAAGAAGGTATTTTACGGTTGTTGTTATTTTGGGCACTTATTTTATAAAATAATTTCAAATAAAGTTTTATGTGATTAATTGCGAAAAACAAAAACAAATGAATTTTTCCATGTCTCTAATTTGGTCTAAGAAGCCTTTAGAAGTCTCTATTGATTATTAATAACCCAAACCCCAAAACCCCATTGAAACAAAAAAAAGAAACCCCAATATCAAAGATTCAGACTCTCATCTTCCCTCTTCCCTCCTTGCGTCTCCCTCTCGATCTTCCTCCATATTCGACCCTCATACGCAGCATCGCCGGTCACCAAGCTCGCCACCTTCTTACTTTCTTCTGGGGGAAGCTTCATCAAGCCCATTTCGTTCCTTTGTCCCCTCTGTTTTGCTGTGACGCGGCCAAGCTGCGTTTGGAGCGACGAGCACCGCTCCGGCGTCCCTCCACCGCCTCAACGGTGGGAGATTGTGTTCTCTTGCTGCTGCATGTTGTTATTGGTGTTCAATCCGATCCTTGGTTGCACCACTGTCAAGTTATTCTTCCTCTTTTGTTCAAAAAAAGAAAACCCAAATCAGACTATTTGGGAGAATGTGATCCAGGTTCAATTTATTGAGGTATAAAGCTTAACTCGTTTTCTCTATAAAGCATAACTCATTTTCTCTATTATCTCGTAATAAATGTGATTTAGTTAATCCCGAATCAAAAAATCTGCACAAGCTAAATTTTCCTTTTTACTTGTCAAAGTTGGATTTTAAAAACATGAAGAATGACTACTCAGATATCGATTATATTTAAGAGTTCCACCAAACGATTTTTGTTTCACTTCCACTTAAACTCTTTAATTCTCATTATTAGTTAAATTTCTCGAAGTAAGGTTATCTGATTTAGTTTATGGAAATGGGATTGAGTTGGTTCAATTTGTAAGAAGAATAAGTTAGATAAGTGAATTGGTGAATTGATTTAGTGAATGAATCCTGATGGTGTTATTATTGTGTATTTGGTAAATTATGGATGGATGAGGGTGAAGCCAAATGAATGAGGGTTCGAGATCATGAATTGTCAAGTACGGAGGTCAAGGAAATGTGTATGTGGTTAGAGTGTGCAGTTAAGGTACACATTGTCCCTCCATTTTCTATTACGAAACGTCTGCACGTGCATTTTATTATGATAAGTGTTTTACAAGGAACAAGTATTTATGTTGATCATTCAACTTAGAAATTTCATATATGAAAACTGGGTTTTGAGATATATTAAAGCTCTATTGATGGACTTGGTTGATTGAGATACTTTATCATACATCTATATTTTCGATATACTCGATTTTTAAATTAAGTATTATATGATTTGATAAGTACTTACACGGAGTATGGCTATAAATTTTAGACTTGATTATTCTTAATGTAAAAAGTAAGATTGTTCTTCGAACTTGCTTGGATTTCTAATATAAGAAATTGGTCTCTTGAGCTACTTTACAAGATATATGGAGTTCCTTTGTCTACGTAGGAATTGTGAAATATGATATTGGGTTGAGATAAAGTTCCTTATTAATCTTACTCAACATATTAATAGAAGTATGTATTGAAACTCATTTGGAACTTCGAGGGGTTCAATATGATTTGTCTTGCATAAAAAATATTGTGATTCTTGTGACCCAATGGTGTGAGTTACTCTATGACGTGTATCTTAAGATACTATACGAGCATCTAGGTATTCCATTATGAATGATCAAATGAAAGGGTTTGATATGCTTCTCAACGTAACTACATTGTGGGGTTCTGAATTGAATGATTCTTAAACTCTGTGTTGACCAATTAGATTTCAAGGGAATTAGGCAATGAGTGAGATAATAATTGGAAGGTTTTAGAATATTGAATACTTTTAGCTATTAAAAATTTAAGAACACTATTTTGGTGGATGACCTCCGGAGTAAGAACTCTTGTATTGTTTTTAGAAGTACAGCTACGGGATGCGATTGTTGGGAGTAGTATGTTAGATTTCAACGTACTTTAATCGTGAACATCTAAAGTATAAATTATATATCTTTTAGATATCATCGATAATTCTTAGGGATTGATTGTAAGAAGTTGGAAATCTATGGTTGAATGGTTGTGAGGATAAATGAGGTACGTGGGGAGTTTTCTTTGTATTATAGGATAATATATGAGAAAGTTATGATCGGACAATTGAGATTATAATACGCAAACTGAGAGTTAAAATTTTACCTTAGTTAGTCGATTAATGTGTTGTATCGAAGGCTTTGCGTGCTCTCTAAGTACATTAAGTAAGGTGGTGATAAACTATGGATGAAAAACTCTCAATTACTGATAAAGCTCATATTGAGGTTTATGTTAGTTATATTATGGCTCTAAGGAATGAGAGATGGATCATCGTTGCTGTAATGAAACTAGAACACTTAGCTCATAAGTATTCCATAACTAAATTGAGAATATTATTTTGTGAAAATGGGAATAAGAATTAAAGAATCAGGAGATACTATCGTATTACTCGGGAGAATGGGCTTAAGTAACGAGCAGTAAGAGTAAATCGATATTGTAGAGGGGAGTACTTTGGGAGATAAATTCTTAATACGCATATACGGAGGACATGAATTGAGGCTGAATGCAAGCACTAAAGGATAGGGTATTGGAACAACCGGACTCAAGCAAGCCATCAACTCAGTATGTATTCATCAGGGTCATCAAACGATATCCAGTTAAAGTATTATTGAATGATTATAGTTGCAAGGATATATCATGGTGATTGTTGAAGTATAATTGGCAAGATCGTGAAATACAAAAGAAATAAAATTAGTAAATTACAAGGGGAATAAGGTTGTGCATATGAGCGGAATAAAGTTATAAAGTATAGATGTGTCAAAGTTATGAACACAGGCTCATGCTAGAAAGGTAGAAGTGATATCTCAAGGTATGAAATACAGCTATGAATAATGATTTGTATTGTAGGAACTTTGGACTCTATGTTTGGGTTAATAAGCAGTTGGAATTAAAGCTGATGTATGACCAGTACTTCTAAATAGGAACGTTAACTAATAGTATAGTTTATAAGCTCTAGATAACTTATATTATGAATATATTGAGTATTATGACTATGGATTTTGTAGACCGCATAATATTATGATTTCGGATTATTGAATTAATTTTTTGTTTTGTAATTTTGATTATGGAACCTTTTTGGTTACGTGTGGATATAAACCCACTTAAGGGCAATAACTCTCTCACATAAAAGGGAAAGTTTGTTAAATCGTTTTCTTACAAAAGTTGCTCAAAAAGGACATTTCTGAAAACAACTATTTCACAGCTAATGCGCAAGCTAAATTTTCCATCGTTAATTTCTCAAAGAGATTTCACAAAAGGAAAATGGATTTGTAAATATATAATATATATAAACCTTAGAAGTGAGATTTGATTTTTTTTAAGTGAGGAGTTACGTCCTGCCCTTGATTCTCGGGTTTATGCCGAGTTTGGAAAAAAATCGTGGTTGAATTGTTTACGAGGATGATAAATTTGCTGATTTGGATTATGTTGCGAAGGATTATATAATGAAATTGTTTTGGGAAAAATTTATGAAAAATCCTTCAATGTCTTTCATGTTTAACTTCCGTTATGACCATGATTAGTTCGGAATGACTTTTAGACATACGTTATATATGAATTTTCTTATTGAACTGTAAATGCAAAAGAATTTACAAATATATTCTTCTTTGGAATTTAAAAGAAAATCAACGAATAATTGTTGTAGTTATGTTGTGAACTCCCGATGTTATATGGTTTTTTAAAGTCCGCAAGGACGTATTCTAAGTCACGATTGAACCATTGAAAGGCTATCGGAAATGGATTTCATTAAGATATATGCATAAATTAGCTTTGAGTTCAGAATTAATGGCATTCATATTATATGTATATCTTGGATTGAAAGATTAACTCTTAAAGTATCAAATAATATCAGAGTCGGAACGAATAACTCATGATGAACCTTTGTGTTGTTTTTGGGGTTGAATGAGATATTTCTAAGTGACGGTTTGGAATGTGCTGCATCTACGAGATCAAATACGTCAAGGATCCATAAAGGACTTATTACGTTGGAACATGTATAATATCAAATAGATATGGATAGATAAAGGTATTTAGTATTCGTATGTGTTGAAGGGAGGCTTATAAGCGTAATTTGGAAATCAGGAAGGTTTCTTATTTAAACATCGGCAAAATTTCATAACCTTAGCGGTTTATCATTATGAACGTTTAGCATGTTTAACGTTACTTATAGGTATGGAACTATACGTTTATACATTGTACGAACTTATAATTGAGTTGAGAATTTCGGTATATGGAAATGGATTTTTGGGAATTTGGATACGAATTAGTATGGCCTATTAATAGGGTATTTTCGAAATACAAACAACGCTATGATTCCATTTTTAGAAAGTGTTCCATAAATTGAATTATGTATCCTTGTGTTGTCTTTGGATAAGTGGAGATTCTCTTAGTGGTCATTAAGAACCCTTAGATGTATATTTTGAACGTATTATATCTAGAAACATGACGAGATTGTCAATAGATCACCCTTGTCTTTCAAGAAAGTATTTTAACTTAATATGTTTAAGTATTCCGAGATATGGACAAGTCATAATGTTCCATAAAGTTTATTCAAGAGGAAAATGGTGTTGTTTATGAAGTTAATATTACATTTGGAACTCGTAACGTAAGTAATGAGTAAATTATTTTCGAAATCTAAAGCCACCTAAATATGAATTTTAGGTTGAACAATGTGTGCTCATCTATCGCTGGTTTTGTTCTTGGAACCTGTCTTGGTGGGGGCAGATTTCTTTGCTAGTGGTTTGGCAAGTTTAATATTGAAAGGAACCATTTAGAGCAAGGTGGATGCTTTTCGGAGCTTATATTATGTACATAGAGTGTGACCACTTATTAGATTAAAATTAAGTTTCCATTGTATTGGCTTGAGAATTTTGTTGTAGCGTTATTGTATTAAGGATTATTTCCACTGCAAAATGTTACAAGTTGTAATTCATTGAATGTGGTTTAGACATTAATCGTCATTAATGATCGTAATGATGTTAAGCAAGCAGCTCGGGATGGACGGGCTGTTACATGGTGGACGAAAGAAGTTTGTGATTGTCGTCGTAGATTAGTTCACTAAATGGGTGGAGGGGGGCGTCCGAGGAATTACCAACAAAGATGTCAAAAGCTTTATTTGAAAGAATTTAATTACTCGGTTCGACATCTCGCTGTAATAGCCCGGCCTCCCGAGCTGCTAATTAACGCGCTTAGCAATCTCATACCTCATTGAACATGGAATCCATAATAATAAATAATATTTTAGATGAAACTTGCAGTGGAAACAACCTTAAATACACGATCCTTGACCTGTGGGTTATTGGCCCACAAAACAATATACTTTATATAATACTTTAATTGCAGAGTCACTCGATCTCAATCCCAAACAAAAAAAATAAAATAATCAACATAACTCATTGTAACAAACTCCTTATATACAAACTTCAACCTCGAACTTTAACCCACAATAGACAATCCAAATCATAACTTTGCTCTCAACTCGATTCTGGCTTCTAACATAGTCGTCCATCAAAGCATCCAGAACTTCATTGTATCCACCTGAAACTGATACAACGCTGCCACCCTCCCAGTGACAGGCTACAGAAATGACAAAACAATGAGCAACGCTGAGTACACACTTTATAATAGAAAATACAAGTTTAGGTCTATTTTGGAAACTAACACATAGTTATCATAACATATAGTCACATTCAACTTAATTACTATAGTTTCATGAAATCAAATCTTTTAGCATGAACGCGGATGGAGAGGGGTACCACGCAGTACCAGTTGTCTCCAAACTGTTGAGGGTCGTCACCCCACCTTTTAATGTTCTTCTTGCAAGACTTAAACCGGACATGTCCTATAACGCCAGCTAGGGACTCTACCCACCCTAACTCGGGAGCCTGTTCACACCTCACTTTCATATTTGTAATTCAAGCTATTTAATGAATCATACTTTAATACTCAATACTCAGAATCCTTATAAATTCATGCTTAAAACTCAGATTTCTTATCAACTCTTTCCAATTACCCTTACTTTGATAGTTTTGGAAAATTAGGGTTTTCATACTTGAAACTAGTCTTTAATGTAATAGCTTTAATTGAACTGAAACCATTCTGTCTTAGAGACTTAAATAACACTTAGACATACATTCTATCATGAGAATACCTATTATCCATTGCTACAGAAGTCCATGTACTTAACATATTCCATTTAGAAGTATCACCGTGATGACTTGGTGTATAAGCGTCATTTAGGTAAAATCAAACCTCTCTCATGAACCTTTGCATGCTATATCTATGTTATGTACTCAATATACACATTATATGATACACATCGTAAGTAAATTCATTTCATAAACATGCTTTACACTAGAAAGAATCAATAACCTAACTATAGGTATGAAAATTTCTAGGTTAAAACCAAACTAAGTGTGTACCTTCACTTAGACTGCTTAACACAACATAAAATTCTTAATCCAAATGATTAATTACCCCTACATCTTTCCCTGAGTATACAAGGTTATAAGGATTAGTTTAAACAAGCTTTAGAACAAGAATAACTAAGCTAAACACAAGAGGGATGCAAAGCTGTACTTACACCATGTTGTTTGATGTTTCTATGGAGTATTCTACACCTTCCCAAGGCTTAAAGGCACGAAAAAAAGCATTAACAACTAGGTATGGATGTCTATAAGAGATCTACGTAAGAAAAAGTAGGTAGTTTTGAAGAAGAATTGGGTGAAAAGAACCGAAAACCCAAAACTGCTATTTATAGCAGGTTAATGGCGGTACCAATAGGGGAGGGAAAGCTCATCTGGGCAAGGTCGGTTTCTTGGAGTTTATGGGTAATTATTACTTGAGGTGTTAACTTCATGTGTTGGCTTTCATGAACACAAAGGGTTTTAGGATATCGACACCCAAGTAGCTGCTAAGCAGATTTCTTTGATGATAGGTCTGAGCTGTAACTTCAGCTGGCCCGATGTTACTAAGTAAGGAAATTACCCTATTTAGCCACGTAATTCTTGGGAATAAATGACCATTATAACCTTAAGACATCACAAACATGTCATATATCACGTTTGGTTTGGTTCTAAGCTCGGATTCAACCCCGAAATGGAAGTTCATTGTTACCCGATAAAATGATCTCTATACGATTTTCAAAATCTTAATAATAAGGCTCTCAAGGACCTTCTAACTTATCTATTCATTCTAAAATATTTCTTAACCACTAATAATGATAACTCTCTGTTACCTTTGTACTCGTATGATGTTGAAGTGTATTCTAATCTATTTAACGGTCAAAATCCAAATGAAAACTTAACACAACTATTCCAAGTAACTCTCTTTCACCTGAGACTTTGGAATCCTGAAATCCTATTTAGATAACTTAATATAAAACTTTAAAGTCAACCTGATTCAATTTCAAGCTGTTAAACCCTACCCCCTTAAAATAAGTTTCGTCCTCGAAACTTCAAAACATAAATTTGAAGATCAACCTCAAATATCCTCAAATCACAACTCATATCTCTTAATCTCGACGAGATACATAACTCTAAACTCTTACTCTTAACATCTATTACTCAAGACTTAAACTTAACCTGCTTAAAATCAAGATTGTTACACTCCTAGTCCATAATATTTGATAATGGTTGTCTGTTTGAGACGCCTATGCTGAAGAGCGATCAAAGGGCATTTGGCAATTGTAGCCCATCCCCATAACAAAGATGCTTTAAAAAGCCAAAGGATTCTAGGCAGAAGATTTACAACTGGCCTTATGGTCTATAAGGACAATGACAAAGAACTCAACACGAGAAACTCCATTTATAATAGTCTATGGGACTGAAGTTGTATTGCCCATAGAGGTGGAAGCGTCGTCCTTAGGACTCTCCTTGTATGATGAGGATGCCTTTTTCGCATCCATAAGGATAACCTTGGACCAACAACTAGAAATAAGGGGCAATGCAGATACAGCTGCACAAGCTTCATATGGCAAGGGACTTCGGCAAAAAAAGTTATCTGACATCCTATTAAGGTGGATGATTTGGTATTAAAAAAGACGGAGGCCGTCAGAAGAGCCTAAGAGAAGGGAAAGCTGACCCTAAATAGGGAAGGACTATATACGATCATTGAAGAACTAGGAGATGACACTTACTGACTCTAAGACATGGAAGGCCCCCCTATTTTACAGATATGGAACTATGATAATCTCCAAAAATACTACATCTAGCCATCTGTATCTAATTTCTGTAGAACAATGTGTCATGGCACAATAGGGATTAGAATTATGTCAATGTAACTTGGCCCACTGCCAAGCAAATTTTACATAATACTCCCTTCGTCCCATAGTACTTGATACACTTTGCATATTCGTCCGTCCTATATTACTTGATACACTTCTAAAAATCGCATGGTACTACACTAAAAATATTTTTTTTATTATGGGGATGGATCCACATTTGTCCTATTACATTGTCTCTCTTTGGCTTTTTATTTTACAATACACCCATGGCCCACATTTGTTCCACATTGTAATTTGAGGATTTAAATAATACTAACAACTAACTACTCACAATAAAATAAACAAGTCAAATAACACTATTAAAACTTTGTGCCGGTCAAACTGTACCAAGTAATATGGGACGAGGGAGTATAAATTTTATTACTTTAGATTACGATTCTTTTTAAGTTTGTTAAGTATATTTCATTTTTGGGCAATTGTTGTCTATTAGCTCTAAGATGGGTAAAGACACAAGAACAATAAAGACTTGAAAAGTGCAGCACTTAAAAAACTACGACCTAATTGGACGGTCGTCTATGGACATGGTTGAATATTGGTGAAACCATCTAAGGCTCATTGTCTGAAACAAAAACCTCCACTAATCCATTGTAAGAAGAAATATAACATATGGCCCTTATGAGAGGAAGGCGTCTAGAAGATGTAATGCAAAAAACATTGCAAAGTTTAAGACAGACATGAATTCATTAAAAAGACCATCAAGACTCTGAAAACTACACAAGCACTTGACAGACATGGCTCTAATAAGGAGGTCGTCTGAAGCTTATGATATACTTTGAGAAGCATTAAAAAAATAAAGGCATTAGTCGAACATGATTCAGACAAGGAAGTCGTCTGAAGCCAAGAGATACACTTTGCAAGACAAAGATGGTTTCGTCGTGCAAGGCGCCCAATAATTTATTGAAAGAAGATAAACGTCTAAGTCAAGGTATAATTTGGACGACAAACAAGAACTTTAAAGAGCATACACGTTGTAATTGCAAGCAATTTGCGTCAAATAATTTAACTCCATTTCCTATCACTCATTTAAGTCTATTTGTAACTTGGACGCGGATGAAGGATTTTATACATCCAACCATTTTAGTGACCAAGTAAAATATGGTTTTCTAGACTAAGTCTGTATAAACTGTTGCTTAAATTGACGTAGTTATTATTACATTCGTCCATGGTTAAGACGCCTAAGGATAGATTAAGATTAAATGTTCTTCATTTGGTATTCAGACGATCAAGTATCAACTATAAACTGCACATGGTACAACTCGAAGAATAATTTATATTATTCTGATTCATAAAGAAGACCTTAAGCAAACAATAGAAAAATATTCAAAAACAATATTAAGTACTTTATTGATATAGCTTTGAAGTTTTAAAAAAGGTGTCTTCTTGGCTGAGTTACATAACTAAAATTTAGACATCTTACAAAGATGACTTCAAGGCTAGAGTTAAAGCTCTGTCTTTTTACAAAAGGTGGCTTCTTGGCCGAGGGATAAGTACAATATAAAACTCTGATATCCTTCCTTAACATACTGATAAGCACTTTATTGTGCTTAATTGTAGGTCCTTTTTAGTGTCCTTGCATGTAGTTTAGAGCATTTAAGCATAGCATTGCATGATTTTTGTCACCTTTGAGTTATATTATCGCTTCATCATCTGTTTAGTTGTTTTTGGATGATTTCCAGGCTAACTAGCAGATTTTTGAAGTCATTTGATCATTGGAAGACTAGTTACGGACTTTTGAACTTCAAATGGACATAGCTTTTGATCCATAAATCGGTTTAAGGTAATTCTAAAGGAAGGTACTAACTCGTTTCAATAGCTTTCCAATGACTGATGATAAGCACGATTCCGATAAGAGACGAGAGAGATATGATCGTTTGAAGTTGAGCTGTCCGCTCACTAGAAGTCAACACAACCGTGTTGATTTCAACACGCCCGTGTTGGTTTTTTTTCCACGAAGAGAGTCCTGTTCTGCTTGCCCACTGATTTGCGAACTTCAGGCCAACAAGCCAGTGCCCGTCTTGACACGCCCGTGTTGGCTAAATTCTATGAAGGCAGTAACTTTTGCGGAGAATGGATGAAGACTTGAGATTTTAGAGTAACAAGTCTACACGGCCGTGTCGTTTTCGACACGCTTGTGTAAACCTGTATTCGGGTTTTTTCTCTATTTTTCGTCTTCATTTATGGGATATTATAAATAGGTTTTTGTATTTTTGCTTTGGATTAAATCGACTCTTAGACTCTAATTACTTAGTTTTTCTCACTAAACACTCTCAAACTCTTAGTTTTTCATGTTGATACTTTTATAGAAGATTCAATTGTTCAATCAATCCAAGTAATTTTCTTTCAATCTCTTTTATCTAGTTTTACTACTTTGTTAATCATGTTTAATTTTGTTAATCTCTTTTGCTTAAAATCCGTGAATAGTGTTTGGGGGAGATATGAATTAAGGGCTTAATGTAGATTATTAATGTAATTATGATTCAATTTGTTGTTATGCATTGAACTTGGTGTTTTGACACCCTAGGATATATCTTGATCACATTTTTGCTAGGGGACTTAGGGTTTTTATTGTTCTTCGTTGAATTTTGATGCCTTTTGTCATTCCTATGTTTCGACTTAGTTACTAGGCCAAGGGATTGGGTAGGAATTAAGGGGATCCTTTAATTAGGGGTTTCTGATCTCATTATATCTTTTAATCAATTGATCGAAGACCATTCAAGAGAGGATTTGGTTGATTGATTAATCGATTACTCTTGAGGATAATTCGAGAGAGGACTCAAGTAATTTAGAAGGTGACTTAACCTTGTATATTCATCGTTCTTGAATCGCTATTGTATTTATTATCGTTGTCCATCTCGAGTTCATACGAGTAGCCCGAAATCTAGTGTTTTTCTTATTATATTTACTTCTCTTACTGGATTATCAGTTGTTTTTCCTTAGCTAGTTGTTAGTTGTTCATTAATCAATCCTTCACACCCCTCAAATACTCTTCACTTAGGTAGTTTTAGACTTAATAAACCTTATTCAATCCTTTTTTCCTTGTGGTTCGACCCTTGACTTGCCATTTCTACGTTCATAGTATTTGCTCGTTAGGATTATAAATATTGTTTATTAAGCGGTTGTTAGTGCCTTAACGACAAACTAAAAACTTCTTATCAAAATGGCGCCGTTGCAGGGGAAGTTGTGCTACTGATTGAAGTTTACTTGAGTTTAGTATTGGTTAAGTGATTTTTTCTTTAATTTTTTTAATTGTGTTGTTATTCGATAATCCCCCGCTTAGCTTTGTTGTGGTACATGAGAAGGAGAGCTCACGGTTCACCCATCTTACCTTTAGATCCGGAAAACAATCGCACCTTGAGAAAGCTTCGGGGAGGTTTGGAACGCTTAACCTTGGGTTCTGAACCAGCTTCACCAATCTCAAGTACAACAAGTGAAAGTGAATCAGACATAGGTGACGATAATGCACAACTTTTCAGGGATTTCGGAAATCCGGGGTCCTATGTTTTACAAGGTGGAATTCGACACCCCACAACCACTACAAATTTCAGCATTCATCCTCAGTTCACACGGATGGTGAAAGCAGAGAAATTTTGTGGAGGGTCGGATGAGGATCCACTTGATCATCTTGATCGGTTTTTGGAGATTGTGCAATGATAACAACAAATGATGTCTCTCTAGACTATATCAAGATGCATCTCTTCTGATCTTCTCTTTCCGAAAAGGCAAAGTCTTGGCTAAAAAGCTTGGCTGCTAACTCCCTCACTATTTGGGAGCAAGTTACATTGGCTTTTCTGAAGAAGTATTTCCCACAGTCGAAAAACGCTGATATTAGGAGGAAGATCTCCTCATTTGAGCAAGAATGTGATGAGACGCTTGCGGAGGCTTGGGAACGGTGTAGGGAGTTGATTCTTTCACGCCCTCACCATGAGTTCAATCAAAATCTACTCATGAGGTTCTTTTATGATGTTCTTGACCCTATGTCACCTGCTAACCTTGATGCTGGTGTGGGAGGACAAGTGACAGGCTAAAATCGTATCACCTAATCAAAGATAATCCTAAGTCCTCCAACAATGGCAGTCAAGGGAAGTAGGGTCGAATCCACAGAGTGACGGAGTTCTAAGTTAATATTTAGCTAAACAACTACTTCAGACAAGATAAGATAGAAATCAATTGAACTACTAATTAAGCACTAGAAAGCAAGATAAAATTGATTTTACTCTATGAAATAAAGGTCTAGGGAATTAGTTTGGTCCACCATGCTTATACCAATGAAGGGATCAAACAACTATCAGAACCTAGGTCGAGAATCGACGGACTAGAGCAGTGTCAAGCTATGGTAAAGTTTCAACGCCATAATTCAACATATGCAACATGTTCACAAACATAATCAAAATTACTGATGTGTACTAGGCCTCTAATAGTAAGACGGGTCTGTGCAAACAATTATTAACCTCAAGTAATCAAAGAAACTGCGCAATAACGTTAATTACTCAATAAGAACAAATCACACCATAATCAATCTCATCAAGCCCTTCAAACTAATAACAATTCAACTAATCAAGGTATAAACATGATTTCCTTCACCAAATTCCTAGAAATTACACTACCCAGACATAATTAAATCAACAATAACAATTCTAATAAGAAACCCTAATTTCAACATCATGAAACAATTGAATAATCAAACTAAGCAATCAAAGTAATTAAAGATAATAAGAGTAAAGAAGAATACCAATTGACGGAAAGCATTAACTTTTATTGAAATCAAATCCGAGGTTCAATCAACTTTAATCTAATCTTAAGTGTTTAAACTAAATAAAGCTCTCTAAATCTAAACTAAGAACTATTGGAAATAAACTAGAATAAAATATGTCTCAAAAAATATGAGGAAAATGTATTTATAATACCCCAAAAAAGTCAAATTAAAAACGGAAATAAAGATAAAATTTCCGCGTAGTCGAGTGCGGGACCCGATCGGGCAAAGGGCCACCCGATCGAGTCCACACAAATAATTGCCAACTCATTCTTTCGACTCCACGCAATAGCAAAACAATAGGGAAATAAATTCATCCCACCCGATCAAGATCGGGCACACTTACCCAATCGGGCCGCTGCAAGAAAAGCCCAGCTCATTTGTTTATTTGTGATCCAGCGCAACGTACCTTGTCCCCTTATCACCTTGCTGGGCCTGGCAGCACAATTATATTAGTGAAGGAGGCCTTCACGCGGACAACACGCAACATCACAAATTCCGGCGTAGGCCTCCACCCGATAGGGTGGGCTGACATTGCCCGCCTGGGGGCATAATGGCCAGAATGGCTTGAATTGTTGTTCAACGCAACTCACAACAACAATTTGGTAGATTTTTGGGCCTGCCCGATCGGGTTGGGCCTAATTTCGCCCAACTAAAATCCTTGCTTTTGCACTTGATGGGATCGGGTGATGTCCGCCCGATCGGGTACGTAACATTACTGCCCGATCAATAAATCATCGCCTGATCGGGCCATTTGCCCGATCAGAATACGGGAAGCTCCTTTTGACTCTTTGGTTCTCAATTCTTTACGTTTAGAGGTCTTGGGACCTCCTAAACTATCCATATTGCTCGTGAGCCATCCTACGTGCCTCGTAACAGCTCGTAAAGCCGTGGTTGCTTCCAAATGACTCGGAAATAAGGAGAAAACTCCCTAAAACCTGCAATTCATCACTAAAACATAAAACCACAACTATATACGATAGTTAGCATAAAGTAGCTCCGAAGAGCTCCAATGACGCACAGATTAGCTCATAAATAGGGGAGAAAACTCTATATAAATACGTGATATCAAACTCCCCCAAGCTAAACCTTTGCTTGTCCTCAAGCAAACAGAACATGAACATATAATAGATTGCCTCACCCCATAGATAAAATCAATCAAAGCTCAAAATGGTTTCAAGACTAAGAATCGTTCAAGCAGGCAAAATTTAAGCTCGGCTAATCAAATCCATCCAACTACCAATCATCCAAGCAATTCATCGAATTCATGCATCCACGAGGCATACAAATCCTGAAGAGGCTCTCACAAGGGTGTCACTCCTCTCAATTTTGTGGTAGGCAAAGAATATGCCCGAACACTCACCAACCGGACCATAATGCCCTTCCCATTCACACTCTCATGTGTTTAAGAAAGTTAAATGACACTCATCCTAGCCAATTCGACTCAATTAGAAGACATACTCTTTAACTTTAACAAACCGACTCGAAATGAATCTAATAAACAATGCAGACACAAGCTCAAGAAGACTTTATAGGGTTGTAATGGGGCTTAGGCAAGAGGTAAGGGATATCTTTAGGTAATGTGGTGGAAAAACTGAGAAAGGGGGAGCATGAATCACTCAAACAAGGCCTAAGATGGCCTAAATAACTCCCAACAACACCAAATAACCCAACTCTCATAAATCAATGAAAACTCACAACAAACCCAATTTTCAAGCAATGAAGCGAATTTTTCTTTATGAACGTACGTGAATGAAGGACCTTGAATTATTTTGAACTTTTATTTCATTTTTCTGAAATTCATTCGCGCAACTCTATTTTTGATTTTTCTTTTCTTTTTCTCACACTCAAACCACAGCAAATACACTTTAATTCCTCAAAAAAAAAAAAAAAACCAAACCATGAAACCAAATCTCAAACTCAACCCATACAGAAGCTCCCCCAAGCTAGGCTTGAAAATAGTATCAAGATAAAGGCCATGGGCTCATAATAAGGGTTTAAGTAACATGAAACAAGTCATTAGGCTCAGTGGGGCTAAGGAGGATAAAAGTATACCAAAATTCACTCTGAGGCTCAAGAATCAGACAAAAGAACGCCTCTATCACAACAAATGCTACAAGTCATCGAATATCAGACAAGTACGAAGTCAAAATCAAGATCAATCCACTAAAGAGGAACTAATACACAAAAACAGATTGGATATTGATATGAATCCAAAAGGCTTACAAAAAGGCCTCACAATCTAACCGATTCAGGCATGCAGCATAATGTAGTGTTATAAAATCAAAACTCGCTCGAAATCATAGCAATCAAACATCAAATCGTAGCCTCAAGATCACAAATGCCCAGCTATCCAGAAAACAGAGTCAAATCATTTTCAATAAGAGCACAACAATGGGCACAAGGAGGCAACTAAACCAGTCATGGGAACCATATTTTTTTGATTTTTCCAGTATTTTTCTAAAGCAGTAAATCTATCCTAGAAAGCTGTAAAAGAGATAGAGAATACAAACAGATATCCTCCCCCAAGCTGAACCTGGCAGTGTCCTCAATGCCAAAAGGTGACAAAGGACGATGCTAAGAGGAAAAACAACGTTAGTACCCTCACTCTCGCTCACTAAATAAAATAGGAAAATAAAAAGAAAAATAAGAGGGAAATTACGATTTGTCTCTCGCACAGCGCTGGTTTATAAAGGTACCGCACGACCATAATACCTTCATCTCTCAAATAGGAGGGGCTAAGCAGTGAGAGCCACCCTCGTTAACACCTTCCTTCTCCAAATGTTCTTAATAATACCTTCAGACGGTGAGACAATCTTAGGTGCGCTTTTCACCTTCTCTACACCCACCTCATCCAAAACCTCAGCCCTGCAACAAGATTGTTCAAGCATAGGTGCCTTAACATCATTGGTTAGTTTAAAAATCACATTACTCAGAGTAAAAGACCCAGACTTAACATCAATAACAACACAAGCAATACACAAAAATGGTCTACCTAGAATAATGGGAATCTGGGCATCCTCATCCATTTCTAATAACATAAAATCAACAGGAATATAGAATTTCCCGACCCTAACCGGAACGTCCTCTAAAACACCTAGGGGGTATTTTATAGAACGATAAGCCATCTGTAAAGTGATTTGTGTACATTTAAGTGCTCCCATGTTCAGTTTCTTATAAACAGATAATGGCATAACAGAAACAGAAGCACCTAAATAACACAAAGCTTTATCAATAAAAATAGGTCCAAGATGGCAGGGAATGGAAAAACTAACAGGATCTTTTAACTTAGGTGGGGTTTTATTCTGAATAAAAGCACTGCACTCTTCAGTAAGTGCAACACGTTCTACCCCACCAAAGTCTCTTTTCTTGGTTATCATGTCTTTCAGAAATTTGGCATAAACAGGGACTTAGGTAATTAAATCTGTGAATGGAATCGTTACCTCAAGGTTCTTGACCATAGCCAAGAACTTACCAAACTGCTGATCGACCTTGGATTGCTGCATCCTGTAGGGAAAAGGTAGCCTTGGTGTAAAAGCCGTTTCAGAAACCTTATCCTTTTTCTCCTGTCTGTTCAGCTTTCTCAGCAAAGTCGACTTCAGACGTCGAACTTTTCCCTTTTCCTTCCTCTACCACCTTCTTCTTCCCCATAGTTGGGGTAACCTCATCAATGGGCAATGCAGGAGCATCATAAGCGGCGCCACTACGAAGAGTGATGGCATTCACGTGCTCCCTCTGAATGGGTTGCCCAGGCAATTGTCTCCGCAGTCTCTGAGCATTGTTTTCTGCCAATTGGGAAATCTGAGTTTCGAGAAGTTTAATGTGCTTCTCTTGGGCTCTTTGCGCTTCCTCATTAGCTCTCTACATAGCTAGCAAATGCCTCTCTTGATATTTTTGCGCCTCCTCATTAGTCTTTTGCATGCTCAACACCATCTTCATCAATTCATACATGGAGGGCTCTTGTGAGTTTATGTTTTGTGGAGGTGGGGTTTGAAAATTTGTGAGGCTTGGAAATTATTGGGGTACATGGAAGTTTTGTGGTGGGGGTCTCTGAAAGCCAGGGGGGTGGTAGTATGAGGGTTTAGGATGATTCTGTGGAGGTGGATGTTGATAATTTTGCTGATTTTGGTAGTTGTATGAAGGGGAAAAATTTTGTGGTCTTTGTTGGAAAGCATTTGCCTGCTCCATCTGATGTTGACTGAACTGACAGTCATGCCCAAAATGACCTTACACACCACATACCTCGCAGTAAGATGAGGTAATGGGATCCATGACAAACATAGCATTAATACTCAAGGGAGGTGTTATCGAGGAATAGGATTTCAATGCGTCAATCTGCTGGCTGAGCTTCGCCATCTACGAAGTCAGCAATGCTAGGGCGTCTACCCCTAATACCTTCCTTGTGAGGATTCGGGAAGTGGAATGATCATTGGCTGCAAGGTTTGAAAGAAAATCATAGCCTACATCCACTACTTCAGACAAGAACTTAGAAAACTAGCTGTCTCCCCCGACAACCGCGCCAAAGTATGAAAGTCTAAAGTCGATCACCTAATCAAAGATAATCCTAAGTACTCTAATAATTGCAGTCAAGGGAAGTAGGGTCGAATCCACAGAGACACGGAGTTCTAAGTTGATATTTAGCTAAACAACTACTTCAGACAAGATTAGATAGAAATCAATTGAACTACTAATTAAGCACTAAGCAATATAAAATGGATTTTACTCTATGAAATAAAGGTCTAGGGAATTAGTTCGGTCTACCATGCTTATACCAATCAAGGGATCAAACAACTATCAGAACCTAGGTCGAGAATCGACGGACTAGAGCAGTGTCAAGCTATGGTTAAGTCTCAACGCCCATAATTCAACATAAGCAGCATGTTCACAAACATAATCAGAATTACTAATGTGTACTAGGCCTCTAAAAGTATGACGGGTCCGTGCAAACAATTATTAACCTAAAGTAATCAAAGAAACTGCGCAATAACGTTAATTACTCAATAAGAACAAATCACACCATAATCAATCTCATCAAGCCCTAGAAACTAATAACAATTCAACCAATCAAGTTATAAACATGGTTTCCCTCACCAAATCCCTGGAAATTAAACTACTCAGACATAATTAAATAACCTATAACAATTCTATTTAGAAACCCTAATTTCAACATCATGAAACAATTGAGTAATTAAACTAAGCAATCAAAGTAATTAAAGAGATTAAGAGTAAAGAAGAATACCAATTGACGGAAAGCAATAACTTTTATTGAAAGCAAATAAGAGGTTCAATCACCTTTAATCTAATCTAAAGTGTTTAATCTAAATAAAGCTCTCTAAAACTAAACTAAGAACTATTACAAATAAACTAGAACAAAAGATGTCTCTAGAAATATGAGGAAAATGTATTTATAATACCCCCAAAAAGTCTAATTAAAAACGGAATAAAGATAAAAATTTCGCGTAGTCGAGTGCGGGACCCGATCGGGTCCACACAGAAAATGCCAACTCATTCTTTGGACTCCATGCAACAACACAACAATAGGGAAAGAAATTCAGCCCACCCGATTAGGATCGGGCACACCTACCCGATCGGGCCGCTGCAAGAGAAGCCTAAGTCATTGTTTATTTGTGATCCAGTGCAGCCTACCTTGTCCCCTTATCACCTTGTTGGTAGAGCTGTCAAAAGATGACCTACTCCAGGATTTTGAACCAAACCCGACCCGGAACCGACATGATCCGACTCGAAAAATGATACACCCGAATTCGACCTGCACCCGACCTGAACTCAACCCGTAACCGAATGACACCCGCCAATCCTCGACCTGAACCCGACCCGCACCTGACCCACATTCAACCTGTAAACGAATCAACCCGACAATTGTTGACCTGAACCGGACTTGCACCCGACCCGAACTCAACATATATCCGAATTTACCCGACATAACCCGATTTCAACCCGACCCGATCATGAACCGACCTGATTATGACCCGAACCGATCATGACCCGAATCGATCATGACCCGACCTGAACATGACCCGACCTGATCTAAACCCGATCCGAACATGACCCGACCTGATTATGATTCGACCCGATTATGACCCAACCTGATCTCAACCCGATCCCAACATGACCCGACCTAAACATGACCCGACCTGATTATGACCCGACCCGATCATAACTGATATGAATGTGACTATATGAAAGAAACATTCAAGTGTACTCCAATGCAAAGGAACCTAGCTAATTGAAAAGTCCGAATTTTGTATGTGTTTATTTGTGTTTATGTGTTTGGGATATGGAAATTAAATCAATCACTCCTGAAAGATTTAATTAACTTTAATCTCACTTAAACATTTGAAATTAAGTAGATTAACCACTCAATAATTAACACTCCTGAAAATTATTAAATGGAACGAAATTAATTGACAAACAATTAAGCTCGAAAATATGAATCAAAATTCTGAAAATTAACTGCTTTATAAAATCGTCCATAGGGCCCTATTTATACTAGTACATCTCCTATTATGATAAGGAAAGCTAAACTCTATCTAAAAAGCAAAATAAATCTTAATCCCTAAAATGAAGGGAAAGATAGAGATAAACATAAGTAAAGATAACTAGCTAATGAAAATAATAGAATTTCGGCCCTTATCATCTCATTCACACGCCTATACTTATCATTTTCTCCCCAAAATCTATCCTAAACACAATAGGAATTAGAACCCTACTAGAACTTACATAATAACCGAAATTTAACCATATTTTCGGCCACCATGACAGTTTTTATTACATGAACAAAATGATTCAACAAAAGCAAATAAAAGACTCTAAAAGACTACATATGGACGCCCCATATTAGCCATCTCAAGCTAGTTCATCCTCCCAAGCTATCATAGTCACAAAAGAACCATTGGCCTTAAGCTTGAATCCAAAGGTCTCAAGAACCAAGCAAATAGGCTCATCTCCAATGGTTGACTTTGGCTCTTGACTCATATCATTCTCCCCCTCTTCAAAAGAAGTTGTCCTCAAATTTGCATCATCATAGTAAGGACTAAGATCTCCAACGTTGAAGGTAGAACTCACACCTCCATATTCACTTGGAAGATCAATCTTGTAGGCACTATCTCCAATCACCTCAAACACCTCAAAAGGACCATCAGCCCTAGGCATGAGCTTATTCTTCCTCTTGCTTGGATACCTCTCCTTTCTCAAATGGATCCATACAAGATCGCCACTTTTGAACCTTGGTTGCCTTCTATGCTTGTTTGCTCTCTCCTTGTATTGAGTGTTCATATTCTCTATTCTTGCCTTGACTTGCTCACATGTTTTCTTGAAGGTTTCGAACCTCTTCTTGGAATCAACATGAATTTCAGATTTGGTTAGCACAATAAAATCAATAGGAAGAAAAGGATTGATACCATAGACCACCTCAAATGGAGATTGAGATGTAGTGGTTGAATGAGCTCGATTGTAAGCAAATTCAGCATGGACTAGCTTCATATCCAAATCCTTTTGTGTCTTGCTCACCAAGCCACGCAATAAAGCTCCAAGAGTCCTATTAGTTACTTCAGTTTGGCCATCTGTTTGAGGATGATGACTAGTACTGAAAAGTAACTTAGTTCCCACCATCTTTCACAAGCTCCTCCAAAAATGACTTAGGAACTTGGAATCTCGATCACTAACAATACTTCTAGGGATGCCATGTAGGCGAATGATCTCCCTAAAGTACAAATCAGCAATATGTAAAGCATCATCAGTTTTATGCATAGGAACAAAATGAGCCATCTTAGAGAAACGATCTACCACCACCATGATAACATCTTTTCCCCTTTGAGTCCTAGGCAACCTACTATGAAATCCATACTCACACTATCCCAAGGAGCATTAGGGACTGACAATGGAGTGTATAGGCCTTTATGGAAGGCACTCTTGGCCTTTTGACAACTAGCACACCTACTAACCACCATATGAACATCCTTCACCATGCTAGGCCAATAGAAACTCTCACTCAATGTGTCTAGGGTCTTTTGAATTCCAAAATGGCCAGCCACCCCACCACTATGGACTTCTCTCACCAATAACTCCCTCACGCCACTTTTAGGAACACAAAGCTTGTTCCCCTTAAACAGAAATCCTTCATGCACTACATACATGCCATTAGGGTTAGTAAAAGAACTACTAAAGTCATCATCTTTTACATACAATTCTTTTAAATGATCAAACCCTAAAATACGAGCATCAACCATGGTTAAGATATAGGAACGCCTAGAAAGAGCATCAGCAACAACATTACTCTTTCCTTCTTTATTCTTAGAAGAAAAAGTAAAAGATTGTAGGAATTCAACCCACTTGGCGTGCCTATAATTGAGCTTTTGTTGCCCATGGATGTGTTTGAGTGCCTCATGATCTGAATGAAGTATGAAAGGCTTTGGCCTTAAGTAATGAGACCAATGATCCAAGGCCCTCACAATAGCATAAAACTCTCGATCATAGTTGGAGTAATTGAGCTTGGCGCCACTCAACTTCTCAGTAAAGTATGCAATAGGCCTCTTCTCTTGGATCAAAACAGCACCTACTCCAATTCCACTTGCATCACATTCTACCTCGAACAACTTGTGAAAATCTGGCAAGGCAAGGATAGGGGCGTTGGAAAGGAGTCTCTTCACCTCTTCAAATGATCTCTGAGCTTGAGAGTTCCAAGAAAACTCTCCCTTCTTCATCAACTCTGTGATTGGAGCCATAACTGTTGAGAAGTTTCGAATGAACCTCCTATAAAAGGAAGCTAGGCCGTGAAAACTTCTACATTCATGAGCATTGCTTGGCGCCAACCATGAGGAAATAGCTTTGACTTTCTCTGGATCAACATGCACTCCATCCCTAGAAACAATATAGCCAAGAAAAGCAATACTAGGTACAAGAAAGTCACACTTTTCCATCTTTCCATACAGTTTTTATTCTCTCAATTTTTCAAACAAAAGTCTTAAATAAGCTAAATGAGATTCAATACTAGTACTATGCACAAGAATGTCATCTAGATAGACAACAATAAACTTGTTAAGAAAGGGATGTAGTACCTCATTCATAAGCCTCATAAAAGAACTAGGAGCATTGCAAAGACCAAAAGGCATCACCATCCACTCATATAGACCTTGTTTGGTCTTAAAGGCTGTTTTCCACTCATCTCCTTCTCTAATTCTCATTTGATGGTATCCACTCCTTAGATCTATCTTTGAAAACACCAAAGCTCCATGTAACTCATCAAGCATGTCCTCCAACCTAGGCATAGGAAAACGATACTTGATTGTGATGTTGTTGACGGCCCTACTATCAATGCACATCCTCCATGTACCATCCTTCTTAGGGACAAGAAGGGCAGGAACGACGCATGGACTCATGCTTTCTCTCACATAGC
This sequence comes from Patellifolia procumbens, assembly GCA_947645195.1. Lineage (NCBI taxonomy): Eukaryota > Viridiplantae > Streptophyta > Magnoliopsida > Caryophyllales > Amaranthaceae > Patellifolia > Patellifolia procumbens. Next base: position 1,088,458 of record CANSGD010001144.1, read on the forward strand.
CTCGATCAATCAACTCTTCAATCTGTTTTTGTAGCTCCTTAGAAGCCATAGGATCACATCTATATGCTGGTTTGTTAGGCAAAGGTGCGCCTGGCACTAGATCAATAGCATGTTCAATCCCTCTCAAAGGTGGCAACCCTTGAGGCAACTCTTTAGAAAAACATCCCCAAACTCCTCTAACAAAGCTGCAAGGTTAGGATCTTTCATAGAAACATCATTAGTTAAAGTACATTTAACAAATAAAGCATAACCACGACCTTCTATTTCAACCTCCTTTTCGAACTCTTTAGGTGAAAGGAACAAATTTTGCTTTCATCCTTCTTCTTTGGCGCAATAGTGTTAGGAGACAAGGGCATAAGTCGAATCCTTTTGGATCCCATCAAAACAGAATACACATTGGTCTCCCCCTCATGAATAACCTTTCGATCAAATTGCCAAGGTCTACCAAGAAGAATATGACAAGCACTCATAGGAAGAACATCACCCCACAACTTATCCTTGTAGCTACCAATCGAAAAAGAAACAAGGGCTTGTTTTTTAACCATCAAACCAGTCTTATCATCTAACCAACTCAACTTGTAAGGACAAGGATGATATCTAACCAACAAATTCAACTTAGAGACCACATTAGACGCCACTACATTAGTGCAAGATCCACTATCAATAATCACATTGCAAGAGAAATCACCAACTCTACATCTAGTGTGAAACAGATTTTCTCTTTGCTCATGATTAGGTGAATGATCAACATGTAAAGTCCTCCTAATAACTCCAATCATCCTAGAGTCATCTTCAGCATAGGCATCTTCATCCTCAATCTCCTCACTCTCATGTTCACTTTCCACCACATAATCATACATCCTCTCTTCCTCCTCCAAGGTCATGTATTGTCTCATGGTTAGGGCTTTTCTAGTGGGACAATTCGAAGCAATATGACCCCTCCCTTGACACTTAAAACACTTCCTACTATCATCAAACTTCTCTATAGAAACCACCAATTTAGGGCGCTCCCCCTTTTGTTCCCCTTTAGAAGGAAGGTCTTTCTTTTCAAAGGTTTTAGAAGAAGAAGGGTAATTAGGGTTAGGGTTAAAGCTTTTGAAAGTGGTGTTTTCCCCCCCATAGGTTCTCTTATCCTCAAGTTCATGTCTTTCAAACTTCAAAGCTAATTGACACACATCATCAAAGGTACTATAGTTGGCAATATCAATCTTTCTAGCAATAGATTTATGAAGACCTCCAATAAATCTAGCAATCTTTTCTTGCTCAACCTCTTCATTACCACATAGCAAGCATAATTTATCAAACTCCAAAGTATAATCATTCACACTCATAGAGTCTTGAGTTAAATCACGCTTTTTCATGTATTGTCTTTGAATGAAATCACTTGGAATAAACCTCTCTTTCATATTCTCTTTGTTCCACATAAATCGATGGAAAATGAAATGAGATACAATAAATTCCGTAACGAATAATATCAATTTTTATTTCAAACTAGCTAAATGCAACCTCTAATTACTCAACATAACCCACTAATATACCCATATTACTTTAGCTTCCTTTTCCATAACTCAATTTCCTCCTCCCCCGTGCATGACAGTGAACAAACGAAATATGAACAAAGTTTCATCTTATATCCCACGGTTGAAAGAAATAATAAATTGAAAAACAGAATCCAATAGGGGTTTTTGTGAAAAAGAAAACTTCCCCATACTCTAATATCTTGCTTTCAAGTACTTGCTTCAGTGTCTTTGTCAGTTTCTTGCTTAGTTGCTTCAATTTAGTGAACTTTCAATTCATAAAGTCAATAAATATTTACGAAAGGATGATTTCTCCAGATTCCGGATGAGTTCCATTTAGGGTCAGATTTGTTGCTCTCATTTTTGTTAGGATGATTTCTCCAGATTTTCGTGATTTTTTTGTTGAATTGCTGGTCAGAAAACATACAAGTATACAACTAAGTAGTCCGGAATCGTTCGGGCAGTTTACATCGCTTCTCTATGATTTCATGTCGTTTAGGCGTTTACCACAATTAATTGATATTATTCCAGACAACTGGGTTGAATTGAAAGTTTCTCTATCTCTGCTTCCACGAGTTCCATATATGGGCAGAACTATTTTCTCTGTATTTCAATAACTTCCTCTTTCATTTATCCTTCGTTTTCTTCATCCCTTTTTTTTAGTTCCATAACATATCTCCATTGTGCCCTCAAAATGAAGATTGTCCTCAATTGTTACCAAAATCCATGAGAAAAAATGCGAACAAGGCTTCAACATATCCTTTGTAAACGTATCAAACCCAATTCCAAAAATAATTGGACAAATCGAAATTCGATAAACTAAATTATTGACTATGGACAAACCAAATCAAAACGCAATACATAGTATGAAAGACAACGAAGCTCTTCAAAATCCCCCCAAAAAAGAACCAACATAGATTCAAAGGACCAAACAAATTGAAAATCAGACACTCCATATTTAAAACAGAGACTTGAGATTAAAAAAAGGGAAATAACTTCATAAAAATGAAACAAATATTTAACAATAAAATGGTTAAAAAACGAAAATAAACCCAGAAAAACGAAATAATTATAATACCATAGAAATTTATATGAAACCTAGAAGAATTAAGCTCAAAACGAAATTAAAAATATAAAATGATGTTCCAAAACGGATAATTCGAGTTTTGAGAGTAAGAACGAAATCTTACAACCAAGATCTTCAAACTAAAATATTCAAGTTGAATGATGAGAGAAAAAACTTTTATCCTTTTCATTGCGAATCATCCATTCGTAACTCTTGAATTATATGGTTGATAAATAATTTCAGTAAACTTGTACTTGAAAAATCATGAATCAATATACAAAATATGAAAGAAGATGAAGGGAGGAGTGAAACAAAGACGGGAAAATGAAAGAGAAAAAGGGGTGAAAACAAGAAGGGGAGGGGGCTAGGGTTTGGACTGACTGAAGGAGATGAGGGAAGAGAGGGGAGAAGGAGGCTAGGGTTTGGTCTTTTTATATTAGTGGGTGGATTATGAAATTTTAAAGGCAAATTGGGGGGGACATAAGCTGAAATTTTTGGTTTCATCTTTTGAATTTCGAAATTCAATAATTTGCTTTAAAATTCAAATTTTATGTGATGGTATTTTAAGCCATATTACTATTCCTTCTGACGAGTTGTTGTTGTTATTATTATTATTATTATTATTATTATTATTATTGTTGTTGTTGTTGTTGTTGTTATTATTATTATTATTATTGTTGTTGTGTTGTTGTGTTGTTGTTTTGATTAATATTAATGTATTAGGAATTAATATAATATTACCATTATTGTATAATTTAGGTATTACTCATAATTAAAAATTGATTATTTTGATAATACTCACTATTCAAAACTTATTATTTATGTATCGTCCATTCGTCCGATCTGATAAAAATTAAATTATAAAAGTTGTCCATCGTTAATAATGTCTAAATTGTGATTACAATCTTATTATATTGATACATATACATTAATCATAACTAAATTTTATTGATCTATTACATATACATTAATGATGTAATACGTTGATCTTAACTATCTTATATATTGATATAGTATATGGATGATTGATCTAATACCCTAATATTGATTGTCATAAATATTAATCTAATGTATTGATGATTGATCTAATACATTGATGGTTTATCTACTATGTTGATCTTAGCTTTCTTATTAAATTGATCTAATGTATAGATAATTGATCAAATACACTAATCCTAACTATATTGATGCTCGATCTTCTAATGCATTAATCTTAACTAACTTATACGTTGATCTAGTATATTAATAGTTGATCTAATATATCTTATATATTGATCTAATACGCCAATGATTGATCTAATACACTAATATTGTTTGTCGTAAACATTGATCTAATGTCTTGATGGTTGATATAATACCTTGATAGTTTATCTACTATATTGATCTTAGCTTGCTTATTAAAATGTTCTAATATACTGATGATGAATCTACTACATTTGCCTTAACGGTTACATTGATCTAATATATAAATGATTGATCTAATACACTAATCTTAACATATTGATGTCCGATCTTCTAATATCGCCTCTTTTAACTATCTTATACGTTGAACTAGCATATATTGCCAGTTGATCTAATATATTTTTCTTAAATATCTTATTTATTGATCTAATACGCCGATGATTGATCTAATACACTTATATTGAATGTCGTAAACATTTATCTAGTTTATTGATCTAATAGCCGATGATTAATCTAATACACTAATCTTAATTACCGTATACATTGATATACATTGATATAATATATTGATGATTGTTCTTAATGTATAACTCTAAAATATATATACATATACATACATATATTGATTGATGAATGATCTGATACACTAGTCTTAACAATTTTAAATGTATTGATGATTGATTGATTGGTCTAATACACTTACACATACGCTAATTGTAACTATCGATCATACTAAAACTAAATTGGAAAAAACTCATCGCCACCATAATCTAAATTTCAATGGACAATGTTCAATGGTAGTTATTGGTATAAGACTTAACAAGTAGTCTCGTTAGTCGTTATATTGGTTCACGATCGATTATACTAAAACTAAATTATAAAAAACTCATCGGTCATCGCCACTCAACTATATATATATACATATATATCAAATTCAAATAATCCTCAATTTCGAAACATAATCTCAATTTCAATGGACAATGGTCAATGGTGGTTGATTTATTGGTATAAGACTTAACAAGTAATCTCGTTATATTGGTTAACGATCGATCATACTAAAACTAAATTAGAAAATTTATAAACTTATCGCCACTCAAATATATATATATATATATATATATATATATATATATATATATATATATATATATATATATATATATATTTATATCTGATATATTGATTTCTTATAGAGTTTTTCCCTTGCTTTACAAGCTAAATTGTGCGATATTGACGCTCTTAGGAGCTATTTATGCTAACCATTTCGATATAGTTGTGGTTTGTGTGTTCCATATTATTTTGCAAGTTTTTAGGGAAAAACTCACTATTTACTTGATGTTTTGAGCACCACGCTGTAGCGGAAGGTTATGAGGCATCTTGGGGGTCTCGAGATGGTATTCGGACCCCGTTGTGAAGAAGAAATATGCAAAAGACTTGGCGTCTGAAGCCAAGTAGAGGCAAGAAAGAAAGAAGCCTTGCCCGATCGGGTCGGGTAACCACTGCCTGATCGGGTACGAGTATCTTGGCCCAGAACTTCAGATTTTCCGCCCGATCGGGTGGACCTGCCTGATCCCGTCGGGCGGACCTACACTTGGCCATATGTTGCTGGATTTCTGAGAGCTGAAGAAGAGGTCCACCCGATGACATCGGGTGGTCTTGCCCGATCGGGTGCTGGGGTTGCGGCCCCGATCGGGTGGATGTTGCCCGATCGCATCGGGTGAAGCCTTGATTGCTGTTGCTGGAAACTTGTTCCCAGACCCAATCGGGCGGCCCTTTGCCCGATCGGGTGGACGACACGGGGGACGAGATTTTGCCTCTTTTCCCACTCTATCTTATTGTTTTCTTAGGAACTATAAATACTTTTTAGGTTGTTTTTATTTGTATCTTTTATTATATTGAACATTTAGAGAGCTCTTAGTCTAGTTACTCATAGTTTTCCATTGTAGAAGAGATTCGCATACTATTTCAATTCAATTAAAGTTCCCGCTTTCCGTCAATTTGGTAATCATCTTTCTTACTGCTTTATTTTTATCTCTCAATTGTTCTAGTTTAATTCTTATTATTCGATTAGTTCATGATGCAATTCTTAGGGTTTCCAATTAGCTTTGTTATTGTCAATTTAATCATGTCTGAGTAGTTCTCTTTCTAGGGTGTTAGATAGGGAAGCCAAGTTTATACCATGATTGTTATTTAGACTTCTATTGATTCTTAGGGCTTGATTAGAGTTATTGTGGTGTGGTTTGTTCTTAATTAGTGATTAATGTTAGTGACCAATTTCATTGATTGCTTGTGGTTAATAGTTGTTTGCACAGATCCGTCTTACGACTAGAGGCCTAGGACACATCAGTAGTTCTGATTACGTTAGTGAACATGCGGCGTATGTTGAACAATGAGCGTTGATTCTTAACCATAGCTCAACACATGCTCTCATCCCTCGACTCTTGACTTAGGTTTTGATAGTAGTTGACCTTGTTTGATTGGTATAAGCATGGTGGACCGACCTAATACCCTAGACTTTTATTCCATAGTTAAATCCTCGATTTAATTCGTATTCCTTAGCTTACTCATTAGTTCAATTAATTATGCCTATTTTCATCTGAAGTAGTTAGTTAATTGAATATTAATATAGAATCTATGTCTCCCTGCGGATTCGACCCTGCTTCCACTGACTACCTTAGTTAGAGGACTGTAGGTTTATCTTTGAATAGGTGATACGACTAAAACCTATCAATATCAAATTCGAATAATCCTCGGTTTCGAAATTTTATTGACTCGAACTAATCCGATATGATGTTAATTGGACTCGAACATAGTTTGACAGATACATAGCCGGATCCGAGATCGACCCGACCTAGACCAAAAACAAAATCGACCTGAACTAGACCCGAAACAAAATCAACCCGACCTAGACCCGATCCCAGGCTAACCTGACCCGATTATAACCCAATCCGAAGTTGACTTGACCTGGATATAACCTGAACTGAGGTTGACCCGACCTGGGCATAACCCGAATCGTGTTCAACCCGACCCGATCATAACCCGTTCTGAGGTTGACCCAGCCCGAACATAACCCGACTTGAGGTTGATCTGACCGGGCATAACCCGAACCGAGGTTGACCCGACCCGGGCATAACCCGATCCGAGGTTGACACGACCCGGGCATAACCCGATACGAGGATGACCCGAACCGACATAGACCCGACTCGAACCTTACCCGAACCCAAAATTAACCGTCATAAACCAGTTCCAAACCCGATCCGAACACAACCGACCCAAACTTGACCCGACTCGGGTTCAATCCGACCCGAACCCGAACCGAACCCAAAGTGATTCAAACCCGAATCAACCCGACCCGAAACTGACCCGACCCAAACCCGGCCCGACCTATCTAGATGGATACCCGAACTTGACCCGACCCAAGCGACACCCGACCCGACATGACCCGACCCACACACCGGAATTGACAGCTCTACTTGCTGGGCCTGGCAGCACAATTATATTAGTGAAGGAAGCCTTCATGCGGACAGCACGCAACAACACAAATTCCAGCGTAGGCCTGCACCCGATCGGGTGGGCTGACATTGCCCGATTGAGCCTGGGGGCATAATGGCCCAGCTAGCTTGAATTGTTATTCAACGCAACTCACAACAGCAATTTGGTAGATTTTTGGGCCTGCCCGATCGGGTTGGGGTTAATTTCGCCCAACTAAAATCCTTCCTACCGGGTGATGTCCGCCCGATCTGGTGCGTAACATTACCGCCCGATCAATAAATCATCGCCCAATCAGGCCATTTCTTGCCCGATCAGAATACGGGAAGCTCCTTTTGACTCTTTGGCTCTCAATTCTTTACGTTAAGAGGTCTTGGGACATCCTAAACTATCCATAAAGCTCGTGAGCCATCCTACGTGCCTCGTAACATCTCGTAAAGTAGTGGTTGCTTCCAAATGGCTCAATATAAGGAGAAAACTCCCTAAAACCTGCAATTCAATACTAAAACAAAAAACCACAACTATATATGATAGTTAGCATAAAATAGCTCCGAAGAGCTCCAATGATGCACATATTAGCTCATAAATAGGGGAGAAACTCTATATAAATACGTGATATCAACAACTTTCTAATATCCCACAAGACGAACTTGAGTCCACCATAGAAGAAGTGATAAAGAACTACTCGGGGGTGGAAGAAGGAGAGGTTCTCAACCAAAGAAGGGTGGAAAGTTGGAGTTGGACCCTTTGGATCAAATTCAAGCAAAGATGGATCAACTTGACAAGAAGCTCTCTAAGATCACCATTTCATCATAAAGTCCCTCACAAGTGAATGCTTTCTCTTTTGACATATGTGGTTGTACAAACCACGATACCTCTAATTGTGGAGGATCTCAGTCTGAGCATGTAGCGACAATGAACTCTAGAGGAGAGGGTTATCAAGGTAACTAAGGGTATAGAACCAATCAACAAGGAGGTTGCAAACAACCTCAACAAGGTTACAATCAAGGCTTCAACCAACCTCAACAAGGTTGGAATCCACCTCAACAAAGCCATGATCAACCTCACCAAGGGTACAATCAAAGCTACAATCAAGGCCGGCCCTCCTCTCAAAGTTCCACTGTTTATCAAGCTCCTCACCATCAATATTTCAAAAATCCCCTCTAAATCCCCCATTTCCTAAACCAAACCCCGAACCTACTCATTCCTCCGATCCTACCTCCCAAATTCTCCTACAACTTCAAACCATCACCCAAGCCCTTGCTCTTCAAAGCCAAGCTCTTCAAAGTCACGACCAAAGGTTACAAGAGTTACAAGCTCACACCAAAATGCTTGAAACCCAATTGGCTCAAGTGGCCGAGAAAAACCCCCTATAACCCCACAAATCAACTTCAAAGCCAACCCATTCCTAACCCCAACCTACATCAAGTCAAAGCTATCCATTTGAGTTTGGGAATGAACTATGAGGGCGCCAAGATGCCTCATGAATGTGAAGAAAGTGAAGTTGAGGTGGTTGAGAAGGACAATCAAGTTGAGGAAGATGAGAGGGAGGGTTGATGTTTAGAAATGAAGAGAAGATAAGCAAACTCATGAGCAAGTTGGTGACAAAGCTCCATTGTCAACACATCCTCCACCTAAGACCTATGTGCCACCGGTCCCATATCCTTAAAGGTTGGTGGAGAGGAAGTTGAGCGACAAATTCGTTAAGTTCCTCAAAGTTATGAAAGGCTCTTTAACTGGAAGTTCATCGTTACCCGATAAAATGATCTCTATACGATTTTCAAAATCTTGATAATAAGGCTCTCTAACTTATCTATTCGATCTAAAAGATTTCTTAACCACTAATAATGATAACTCTCTGTTACTTTTGTCCTCGTATGATGTTGGAGAGTATTCTAATCTACTTAATGGTCAAAACCTAAATGAAAACTTAACACAACTATTCCAAGTAACTCTCTTTCATCTGAGACTTTGGAATCCTGAAATCCTATTTGAATAACTTAATATAAAACTTTAAAGTCAACCTGATTCAATTTCAGGCTGTTAAACTCTACGCCCCTTAAAATAAGTTTCGTCCTCGAAACTTCAAAACATAAATTTGAAGATAGATCAACCTCAAATATCCTCAAATCACAACTCTTATCTCTTAATCTCGACGAGATACATAACTCTAAACTCTTACTCTTAACATCTATCACTCAAGACTTAAACTTAACCTGCTTAAACCTAAGATTGTTACACTCCTAGTCCATAATGTTTGATAATGGTTGTCAATTTCAGACGCCTGTGCTGAAGAGCGATCAAAGGGCATTTGGCAATTGTAGCCCATCCCTAAGCGAACGTCCAGGTAGAATCTTTTGAAAAGATTTTATCCATCGGCATAACAAAAGAGCCTTAAAAAGCCAAAGGATTATAGGCAGAAGATTTTCAACTGGCCTTATGGTCTATAAGGACGATGATAAATAACTCAACACGGGAAACTCCATTTATAATAGTCTATGGGACTGAAGTTGTATTGCCCATAAAGGTGGAAGCGTCGTCCTTAGGACTCTCCTTGTATGATGAGGATGGATGTTTTACATCCATAAGGATAACCTTGGACCAACAACTAGAAATCAGGGGCAATGCAGTACTCAAGATACAGCTGCACAAGCTTCATATGGATAGAGAGTTCAGCAAAAAAAAGTTATCTGACATCCTATTAAGGTGGATGATTTGGTATTAAAAAATACGGAGGCCGTCAGAAGAGACAAAGTGAAGGGAAAGCTGACCCCAAATAGGGAAGGACTATATATGGTCATTGAAGAAGTAGGAGATGACACTTACTGACTCCAAAACATGGAAGGCCCCCCTATTTTACAAATATGGAACTATGATAATCTCCGAAAATACTACATTTAGGCATCTGTATCTAATTTCTGTGTCAATGTAACTTGGCCCACTACCAAGTAAATTTTACATAATACAAAATTTATTACTTTAGATTAAGATTCTTTTTAAGTTTGTTAAGTATATTTCATTTTGGGGAAAATAATGGTTGTTATCTATTAGCTCTAAGATGGATAAAGACACAAGAACAATAAGGACTTGAAAAGTGAAGCACTTAGAAAACTATGACCTAATTGGACGGTCGTCTATGGACATGGTTGCATATTGGCGAAACCATTTAAGGCTCATTGTCTGAAACAAAAACCTCCACTAATCCATTGTAAGAAGAAATATGATGGATGGCCCTCCTGAGAGGAAGGCGTCCAGAAGATGTAATGCAAAAAACATTGCAAAGTTTAAGACGGACATGAATTCATTAAGAGACCATCTAGAAACTGAAAACTACACAAGCACTTGACAGACATGGCTCTAATAAGGAGGTCGTCTGAAGCTTATGATATACTTTGAAAAGCATTATAAAATTAAAGGCATATTTTGAGGATATACATAATGAGGCGTTTTTTGTTTTCGACGCCTCTTATTAGTATTTGATGCGTCTTTGTACCAAAAACGCCTCTCATAATTTGAGTGTAAATAAAACATTCATCTCATTTGCTGCTATTACCTATAAACGCCTCAAATAAGGCGCTGCAATTTAATGTTTTTCTACTAGTGTCACGTGCTCTCTCTAAATGGGTTGCCCAGGCAATTGTCCCTACTGTCTCTGAGCATTGTTTTCTGCCAATTGGGAAATCTGAGTTTCGAGAAGTTTAATGTGCTTCTCTTGGGCTCTCTGCGCCTCCTCATTAGCTCTCTGCAAAGCTAGCAAATGCCTCTCTTGAGTTCTTTGCGCTTCCTCATTAGTCTTTTGCATGCTCAACACCATCTTCATCAATTCAGACATGGAGGGCTCTTGTGGGTTTATGTTTTGTGGAGGTGGGGTTTGAAAATTTTGTGGAGCTTGAGAGTTATTGGGGTTATGGAAGTTTTGTGGTAGGGGTCTCTGAAAGTTTTATGGGGTTTGATAGTAAGAGGGTTTAGGATGGTTTTGTGGAGTTGGAGGTTGATAATTTTGTTGGTTTTGGTAGGGATGTGGAGGGGGGGAAGGTTTGTGGTCTTTGTTGAAATGCGTTTGCCTGCTCCATCTGATGTTGACTGAACTGACAATCATGCCCAAAGTGACCCTGAACACCACATACCTCGCAGTAAGATGAGGTAATGGGTGCTACGGCAGACATAGCATTAATGCTCAAGGGAGGTGTTGCTAAGGAAGAGGATTTATCTGCGAAGTCAATAATGAAATGACATCTACCTCCGATACCTTCCTCGTGAGGCTGCGGGAAGTGGAATGATCATTAGCTACAAGGTTTGATAGAAAATCATAGCCTACATCCACTTCCTTATCAAGAAAAACTCCTCCAGCAGACGAGTCAACTATACTCTTCGTCTGAGGCTGCAGACCATTGTAGAATGTCTGCGTCAAGAACCATATGTCCATGTTGTGATGTGAACACTCTCTCTGTAAATCTCTAAACCTAGCCCACGCTTCCCGTAATGTTTCATCAGGCTCTTGGGAAAATGTGGCTAATTTGTTTCTGATTTCTGTTGTTTTTGTAGGTGGATAGTACTCTCTCAGAAACGTAGCAGAAATCTCACTCCATTGAGTTTCTTTCACGTCGTTCAACCATTTCTGGGCTCTATCTCTCAATAAAAACTCAAATAACATGACTTGTAGTTGATCTGGAGTGACGCCGGCATGTTTGACGGTTCGACAAAGCTGTTGAAACTGCTGCAGATGATTTGCCGGGTCTTCAGCAGGATGCCAACCAAACTGATTTTGTTGAACCATGCTGATGAGTCCAGGCTTAATTTCGAAGTTCGCTGCGGCGATGGTGGGCATAGTAGGTCCAGTGGAGAGACCATCTGGGTTGGGCACCCCATACGACTTAAGTGATTTAGACATAACTGAACGCGAGGTGTCTGATCCAGAGGTGTTCAGCTGAACAGACTGCTTTTCTCTCTGAATTTTCTTTCGAATTCGCCTGATTTTCCTAGTAAGATCGGGATCCGCTGGGATGGGGGAACCGTTTCTTTGAGACCTGGGCATACAAAAGAAACAAAAAGAAGCAGTAAAATGTACCTCAATTGGAACGATGAAGTTCCAATGAGGCACAGAGAAGTAGAACAAATAACCAAACAAAAAACTCAGAAAACTAGCCGTCTCCCCGGCAACGGCGCCAAAAATTTGATAGGCTAAAGTCGTATCACCTATTCAAAGATAATTCCTACATTCCTCTAACAATGGTAGTCAATGGAAGTAGGGTCGGATCCACAGAGAGACGGAGTTCTAAGATAATATTTAGCAAAACAGCTACTTCAGATAGAATTCAGCTGAACTAATAATTAACTACTAAAAAGCAATATAAAGATCGGAATTTAACTATGAATTAAATTTATAGGGAATTAGTTCGGTCCACCATGCTTATACCAATCAAAGGATCAAACAACTATCAGAACCTAGGCCAAGAATCGATAGATTAGAACAATGTCAAGCTATAGTTAAGTCTCAACGTCCATAATTCAACATATGCAGCACGTTCACAAACATAATCAGAATTATTGGTGTGTACTAGGCCTCTAAAAGTAAGACGGATCTGTGCAAACGATTATTAACCTCAAGTAATCAAAGAAACTGCGCAATAACGTTAATTACTCAATAAGAACAAATCACACCATAACATATCTCATCAAACCCTAGAAACTAATAGCAATTCAAATAATCAAGGTATAAACATGGCTTCCCTATCTAAATCCCTAGAAATTAAACTACTCACTCATAATTGAATCAACAATAATAAATCTAACATGAAACCCTAATTTTAACATCATGAATGAATAAATAATTAAATTAAGTAATCAAGAAATAATTAAAGATATTAAAGTAGAGAAGAATACCAATTGACGGAAAGCAAGAACTTTTATTGAAATCGAATCTAAGGTTCAATCACCTTTAAACTAATCTAAAGTGTTTAAACTCAATAAAACTAAACTAAGAACTATGGAAATAAAAGCAGAATAAAAAGATGTCTCTAAAATAATGAGGAAAAGGTATTTATAATCCCCCTCAAAAGTCTAATTAAAACGGAATTTAAAAAGTAGAAAATCCGCGTTTACGGGCATAGGACCCGATCGGGCAATGGGCCACCCGATCGGGCCCATTGTGAACTTTTTCCCTGGCTTTGCTTTAATGAATACGCAGCTTGCAACACAGCAATACAAGAATAGTGGCTCCACCAGATCACCAGCCCGATCGGGTGGCTGATCGGGTCTAGCCCAATTTCACCCAGTATGATCTCTCTTGGCGTCACAACAGCAGCAACTCAAGATGTGGCCCACCCGATCGGGTCGGGCGGTCAGCGCCCGATCGGGCCTGGGGCTTCAAAGCATAGCACGTATATTTATTCTCTCGCCCGATTGGGTCGGGCAAGCTTGCCTCGATTGGGTCGGGCAAGCTTGCCCGATCGGGTCCGAGAGTTCAACACCCGATGCATTAAATAATGGCCCGATCGAGCCATCTTTGCCCGATCCGTGTACGCATCATCATAATTAGCTTGTCTTTGAACGTTTCTTCGCGGCTTGAGCTTGACGAACAAGACTAAAGTCTCGGGAATCTCCTAAAACTAGCAAACATACTCTAGATGACCCAACCGTACCTCGTAACATCTCGTAAAGTCGTGGTTGCTTCCAAATGGCTCGGAAATAAGGAGAAAACTCTCTAAAACCTGCAATTCAACACTAAAGCACAAACCACAAGTATATACGATAGTTAGCACAAAATAGCTCCGAAGAGCTCCAATGACGCACAAATTAGCTTGTAAATAAGGGAGAAAAGACTATATAAATACATGATAACACTCCTTTAGTTCTTTTGTTTAGGATACTTATTCCTATTTTTTGCACATCTCCTTAGGAAGCTAGCTAAGGCTCTTAGCCTTCCCAATCAGCCCAATCAGGATGTAAGGTAGGGAAGGATATCAGATAGGTAGCCCTCTTAGCCTGTCCAATTTGGATATAAGTGATAAGAGATTTTAGTGTGTCGTTAAGGCACTAACAATCGCTTAATAAATAATATTTATAATCCTAATGATCAACTACTATGAACGTATCAATGGTAAGTCAAGGGTCGATTCATAAGGAAAAAGAGAATAACTAAGGTCTATTAAGTTTAAAACTACCTAAGTGAAGGGTATTTGGGGGATGTGAAGGATTAATGAACTAACAACAAACAACTAGCTAAGGAAAAACAACTGATAATTAAGTAAGAGAAGTAAATATAATAAGGAAAACACTAGAGTTCGGGCTACTCGTATACAGGGTTAAGTCTCCTTCTAAATTACTTGAGTCCTCTCTCGAATGGTCCTTAAGAGTAATCGATTAATCAATCATCCAAATCCTCTCTCGAATGGTCTTCGGTCAATTGATTAAAATATTCAATGAGATCGGAAAACCCCTAATTAAAGGATCCCCTTAATTTCTACCCAATCCCTTGGCCTAGAAACTAAGTCGGAACATGGTAATGACAAAAGGGATCAAAATTCAATGAAGAATAATATAAACCCTAAGTGCCCTAGCATAATGTGATCAAGATATATCCTAGGGTGTCAAAACACCAAGTTCAATGCATAAACAACGAATTGAATCGTAATTATATTAACAATCTACATTATGCCCTAATTCATACTTTCGCCCAAACCCTAGATAACGAACTACTCACTATTCATGGATTCTATGCAAAAGAGATTAACAAAATTAAACATGATTAACAAAGCAATGAAAATAGAGAAAAGAGATTGAAAGAAAATTACTTGGATTGATTGAACAATTGAATCTTCAATAAAAGTATCAATATGAAAAAGTAAGAGTTTGAGAGTGTTTAGAGAAAAAACAAAGTGATTAGAGTCTAAGAGTCGGGCTAATCCAAAGTAAAAACACAAAAACCTACTTATAATATCCCGTAAATGAAGATGGAAAATCGGCAAAAAACCCGAATACAGGTCTACACGGGCGTGTCGAAAACGACAAGGCCGTGTAGACCTGCTATTCTATAATCTCAAGTTTTCAGCCATTCTCCGCAAAAGTTACTACCTTTGTAGAATTTAGCCAACACGTGCGTGTCGACATGGACACGGGCGTGTTGGCCTCAACTTCTTAAATCAGTGGGCAAGCAGAAAAGGACTATCTTCGTGGAGAAAGACCAATCAACACGGTAGTGTTGACTTCTGGTCAGCGGACAACACAATTTCAAACGATCATATCTCTCTCATCTTTTATCGAAATTAGGCTGATGACCAACCATTGGAAAGCTATCGAAACGAGATAACACCTCCCACTGGAATTCCCTTAGTCTGATTTATGGATCAAAAGTTATGTCGATTTGAAGTTCAAAAGTCCACAGCTACTCTTATAATGATCAAATGACTTCAAAAATCTGCTAGTTAGCCTAGAAATCATCCAAAAACAACTAAACAGATAAAAAAGCGACAATATAACTCAAAGTTGACAAAAACTATGCAATATTAGGCTGAAATGCTCTAAATTACATACAAGGACACTAAAAATGACCTACAATTAAGCACAATAAAGTGCTTATCAAACTCCCCCAAGCTAGTCCAATTGCTTGTCCTCAAGCAATGCAAATCAAATACAAGGGCAAGAGTTCAATATCTCCTTATAATAATACGCACGCCAAGATAGAAAATAAAGACCTTTCAAACCTTTTCATCATTAAATGCAAAACACTATCAAGTCTCAAAGTTCATAGCACAAGGAAAAGCCACCAATCTTACCACAAGTTCTCCCCAAGCTTGGCTCAGTCATATGGACGGTAGCTCTCACTTTAGTTGTGCTTAAAGTTTCTCGTGTGTTTATATGGTTAGAATGATCGCTCAAGGCTCAATTTCGTTGACTATATCCTGCCATAGGCTTGCATATCTTCTCATTGTATTTCGCGTGAGACATTAGTTCTTTTCAAGAATCATGAGGACTTTATCAAGGATGTAATGAAGGCTAAAGTTAAGGGTGTGGAGACATTTGGGAATTTGGTGCTCAATAGGGGAAAATGAAGCTTCCTAAATTAACACCATCTACAAAAACGCTAACCCTATACCATCTAACTTTGTTACAACCACTCAACCAACCAATAATACCTCCTCCAATAAAATCTCCTAATCTCTCTTTATTAAGCACTGAGAACGAAACCACACTTTTATTTTGCTGGGATGTTTAATGTTCCCAATTTTTTTCCTTTTGTAATGTTTTTATTCTTTTTTCATTATTTTTAATAACTAATAACGGAGAGAGATAGGAGGCCAACAAGAAGTGGGGAGAAGGTGAACTCAACACAGAACGTGAGTTCAACCAAAATATACATTATACAACCAACTTAAATCACTATCAGAGCACTGAATCACGAGACATGTCCCTCAACATTCTAGCTTCAGAATCCCCTAGGTTAGGAATTCGGTAATAGGCTAAAGATGCGGTTTAACAAGAAAACAGGTTCAGGCTCACGAGGGTGGCAAAGGAGATAAGATGTTGTGGGTGGCATTTGGCAATGTAGTTCAAATATATATCGAACGCCTCAATCATACCGAACGCCTCAATCATACCCAAGAATCAAACCAGTCAATGCAATTTCAAGAAGAAAGCATGCAAGTTCTAGAGACCATTCGTCAAGGAAGAGCATCACAGAACAAGCAAATAAGACTGAAAAGATGTCAGTCTATAAGGCTATAAGAAAATGCTCTCACAAAAGGTATAGCTATCACCATCGGTCGAGTTGTACAAGAGGGAAACCAATCCTACCACAACCCAAAAATTCCTTGGCCTACTAGAGACTATCAAAGCGTTTCCCTTTTCAGTTTTCATGTCATCAAGAAAAACACATGCATACCAAAGGTAGAGTTCTATCCTAACTGAAATCTATATGCACATGCAAGACTAAAGGATTCTACAGGAACACTAAACATGATACTAAATGCTAATATGCAATCTAAACATGACACCAATATGCAACTAATGCAACTAATATATACATCCTCCCACAAGCTAAACCACACATTGTCCTCACTGTGAAAAGTCCAATGATAACAATAGCAAAGGAGGGGGAAAATCCCGACTCACTGGTCGGGAGGGGAGTCGGGTACCACGTGAGTTGACAATGACATCTTAATCCTGACAACAATAGCAAAGGAGGGGAAAAATCCTGATTGGTTATCCCCTTAAGGTCATCAATCGAGTTCCCAATGACATCTTTATATTTTTGCAATATCTTAATCACTGCTAGTATAGAGATCTTATCAAGAGCCGAGTTGACAATAACAAGATAAGTACATGCATCATCAAGGAAATCGAACTTAAGCGAGGGGGGCAGGGGTTCTAACTCTACCTTAGGAGGAGGCTTAGAGCTCTCCTCTTTATCAATGGAAGCAGCAAGGACCTTCAACTCCGCCTCATGTGTCTCCTCGACGATATTTTTATCGACAAGCGTAAAGATTTTCCTTCATCTCATCATCGTTCAAACTAGGTGCTTCAGTGATAGAAGCCTAGGGCTCATCTTCAGTGTGAACTTCTCTCTCAAAAACTTCCATTTTACTCTCCACATGACCAACCTGGCAAACTCTCTCTATGATGGGTCTCTTCAATGTTTTAGAGAACTCAAACACAACCTTCTCATTGGCTACCTCAACTATGATTGTATCATTTCTACAATTTATCATCACGCCCAATGTCTTAAGAGCTTCTCTTCCAAGAATGAGGGGAGTCTCCAGATCTTCCTTCATATCCATCACCACAAAATCACACGGCACCAAGACACGTCCAACTTGTATTAGAATATCCTCCAACTCATCATGCGGCGCTCTCAAAGATCGATCCGCAAAATTAAATGGATAAGCAAACAAAGTAACACAGCAAAGCTTTTAAAAGCTGCAAAACTAATTATATGGGATGAAGCCTCCATGGCTAAGCGACAAGGAATTGAGGCAGTGGACCTAATGTTCAAAGATATAATGGATTCTGAGTTACCTTTCGGAGACAAAGTTATCGTATTTGGCGGCGATTTTAGGCAAGTGTTACCTGTTGGTCCCAAAAAAAAAAGAGAAGAACAAATTGATGCAAGTTTAGTAAGATCCAAAATATGGCCAACATTACAAAAAATCAAATTGCGTGAAAATATGCGTGCGAAATCCGACCCCGAATTTTGTGATTTTCTTCTACGTACAGGAAATGGAACTGAACCACAAACAATAAATGATGTGATTAAACTTCCTCCTTCGACGGTTATTCCATACATTGATGACACAACATCTTTGAATATGTTAATAAATTATGTTTTTCCAGATTTACACATGGCTGGCACAAATCCAAAAATGATTATGAATCGTGCAATTTTAACTCCAAAAAATCAATTCGTTGATGAAATCAATGAAATCCTTATAAAAAATTTCCCTGGAAATAGTACTACATACCATAGTTTTGACACAACTATTGATCCAATTGCACAAGAACATCACGAGGACTTTTTGAACAGCTTGACACTTAATGGTTTACCTCCTCACAAACTTGTTCTAAAACCTAATTGTCCGGTAATCTTATTAAGAAATATAGATCCATCAAAAGGACTTTGCAACGGTACACGACTAATATGTCGTCGACTAGAAAACAATGTCATTGAGGCCGAAATTGCTATTGGATATTATTGCGGCAATAGAGTTTTCATAACTAGAATTCCTTTGCAACCTTCCCAGAGTGACAAATTTCGTATACCGTTCAAAAGAACACAATTTCCTATACGATTATGTTTTGCAATGTCTATTAACAAAGCTCAAGGTCAAACTCTAGAACAAGTTGGTATATATTTACCCCAACCAGTCTTCTCACATGGACAACTATATGTAGCATTATCACGAGCTAAAACTGCAAAATCGGTCAAAATTTTAATTAAGCCTCAATCAGCCGAAATACATACCTGCTACACCAAGAACGTTGTCTACAAAGAAATACTATCGGAAAGTGAAAATCCAAGTTAAATATACAATATAATATCAAACACAACTTATGTGGTAAAACCATTTCTATATTTTCCTTGAAAAATTAGTATACAAAAGACAGATAATATTTCGTCTACTTCGTAGTACCAGAGTACAGACAAAATCAACATTATAATAATATAGCATATTATTTAGAGTCTACTATTTTCTTATGCTCTTACATTTTCTCCATTACCTATAGCCTACCAAATGCCGATCCAGTATCTATTCGTAAGAGAAGTGACTCCTCAAACAAAGAAACATTGGGCTGCGAAGGTACAAGTGGTAGAAAAATCTTATCCACGATGTTCACCTACCACATCGAAATCCTTTCAAAGATTCGTTTTTGCAGACAAAGAGGTAAGAATAGTATATATTACAACATTACAATATAGGTACAAAAACAGATTATGAAACATATATTTTTCCTCTCTGTTTAAAGGGAACAAGAGTTCAAGCTGTGATTTTTGGTGATGATATTAGATTGTTCAAAGACATTCTCAAACTTCTGCATAAATACCAAATCTCAAATGCTATAATCAAACCTATTGAACACAAGCATCGTATTGTACCTCACGACTACCAATGGATCCTAAATGGCAAAACTCCAATAATTGAGCTTACGGATGATGCTGAATCCTCAAAGATAACACCTACTTTCAATCTGGTGCCTTTTTCCGATCTTGCAAAATATGTTGATTCAATTACTTTAATTGGTATGTTATGTTACAAGTAAGACTTTTCTTTTCTTCCAATCCAAAATTTTGCATTTAACTTCAACAAATTTGTTTTCCTCAGATAAATTGGCAGTAGTGTTGGACAACCTTCAAACAAAGACTATTAGCACTAACACTGGACCATCAACTGTGCAAGAATTCGTTGTCATAAATCAAGAGTAAACTCCTTCTCTCAAATTCTTATTTTCTTGGTACCCATTAAAATTGAAGTTAAAGAAAGAATTGCATTACTCCATCTTTGTAACAAATGTTCTACTTTTTAGAGTCAATACTTACATGTTTCGGTACTATCACAGGATAATGCCAACCATACTGACTTTGTGGGAACCTTTCAAGGACAATGAAGGAGCGGTTATTGCCAACAAACTACCAAATTGGACAATTATCCTTGCCATGCGATTGAAAGTTGTATCATACAACGGTATATCTTCTGCATTTACACATATATAATTAGACACATTTTCTCGATTAACATTCCATAATATGGTTTCATGTACAACCAAGACCTTTCACTCTCAACTAAGTCATCATCGTCTTTCCTCATAAACACCGACATCAAAGAAGCAACTTCTCTGCGCACCTGGTAAACATACAAGAAAACCCCCCACTTACATTTAAAACAATAGAGAGCAGCATAATAATCAAAATTTATTAATCCAACTCTTTTCCTTCATAGGATTATGCAAAATGAAGATACATTGAGGGAAATCAAATCAAACAGAATATGTCAGGCAAAGAAGTTAGACTTGTCACAAATCGCCAACATTCTCACATCAGCTGAAGTCGTAAGCACTTCTAACTATAAAACCAATGCATATAATCTTTATAGTTTCGAAAGGTGCATACTTTCCCCATTCTAACATAATATTCTATTCTCTCCAGGGTACATCATTTAGAACCTTAGCTTTTGCCTCCATCCAAAATGCAACCCAAAGGTTCTAGTACATGAGCTGCAACAACTGTCGTAAAGGTATAGATGCGGAATACCAAACAACTTATCTCTGTGTGCATTGTGGAAAAAGTAGCATCGCCGAACCCAGGTATTAAATAGACTATATACATTGTGTAGATCATAATTTATATATATACAACATTTCAATTTAAACTACAACTTCATTTCAAATATGTGATAGGTGTTGCTTCCAAATTGAACTTGAAGATGCATCGGGAGCACTAACCACTACAATTTATGGGAAAAATGCTGAGAAAATCTTCTCCATAGATGCCAAAACGTTGATGGAATCAAATGAGGTAACATCTCTTCGCTTCTCCTTCCTAAAATTTAAAATACAAACCTATAATAATTTCAACTTACATTAAACGCATCCAATTTCTTACAGGATGCCAGTTCGATCATCTTCTCCTCCGGTTTACCTAAAAGCAAGCAACCATACATCTATATTATTAGATGCAACAAATGTGATCCAGAACTAAGGTTCAACGTTATCTCCATCTGTGAACCTGATGAAGAAGCATCTTGAAGAAACTAAAGACCACAAGAACTTCAGTACCTAAACCTCAGTGTTACATATACTTACTCCTTTTGGAACAAACAGTTTAACCTGTAAATAACTTTAGAACTTTTGGTTTGTTTATACTTTTGGAACAAACAGGTGAAGCTACGAAGCTAGCTAAGGTCAAGCGCAACCTCCGATAAAATGATGCAACCTTTTAAGGCTATTTTTGGATTGTATATAACTTGTACATTTCAACTATGTAAATATGCACGCGCTTGCATGTCTTCTATATCCAATTTCAGCTTCCTCCTTCATTTTCTTTGGTGAGACGTCGCAAGGCGAAGAGGAGGCCGCGTTCTCAGCGAAGAGGAGCGTGTTAAGGAAACCGTCTACATCCAGGTCTTCCTCACTCTTCTCTCTTCATTCTTGTTTCGTCTCTAAAAATATAGGATTAATGTTAACTATAAGATTTCGTCATCGAGATTTTTGAAGTAGCCAATTGATCGCTTCTACTCATTTCTACTTTTCTTTTATTATTTGACTTTCTATACGTTTTGTTTCATTTCTATTGCTGCTCAGTGCTCACCATCCTTCTGATTCACAATTGATGCCTTGTTTCAGGTAAGTTTTTTGCTTCCTGTTATATCTTTTTACTATTTGTATTAGAATTAAAATTATTCCATTCAATAATTCGTTGTTTGTGATTGTGAACTGAAACTACTAGTTTGTTGTTGTGATTTTTTTTTTTTTTTGTGATTACCTAATTTATTAGAAATGAATGTAGTTCATCGCAAATGAACTTAGGAGCAGATGAATGATTTGTGAATTGGAACTAGTAGTCGACCTCTAGTGAAGCTATGATTATTTGATTTGATAAAACAGTTAACCCTTATTTTTAATTCAACTTTCTGAATTACATGAGGTGTTGGTAAATCCTTTCTCTTTAAACCCTAACTCTCCATTCCATTGCTTGATTGCTTATATGCTCTCAAATTTTCCTCCAAATTGTCCCTCAAGGCTACTGCGCCAAAGCTTGTGGTTCTCACAACTTCGGGAGAAGCTATGAAAACTGAAAAGTAAAGAAGCTTGTTGCTGATTTTGGTTGTTCGAATTTGAGGCATCAATATTTCGCATCTATTTTTACATTGTTGCTGCATGCTAGACATTACTTTTTGCTGCAAATTACTTTGCTTCCGGACTTGCGCTTCCTTTGCTATCTTCCTTTTGAGCTTGATTTTACTTTGTTGTCAGTGTTCAAGTGTGCTACTGTCGCTAATGGCTGGTCCCCTAACTGCTGTGGTCGGATCGCTGCACTGACATTGCTCTTTCTCAGTGGTGCTGATGCTGTTGAGTGTTGCTTCCCACTTTTTTCCTCTTCTGTTTTAAATTCATAATATAAAAATAGACCATGATCTAAGTTTGTTACTTGGTTGATTATGAAATTGGACGTCTAATTATAACAATGCATCACAAATTCAGCTAGTGAAACCAATTTCTTTGATTCAAAGTCTGTGACTTTACCTTCATCACCCAATAGTAATTTCTGTGATTACAGGTAAATCAGTCACTTCCGTTTGCTTTTCATTTTTTTCACAGTTTTGATCCTCGGTTACTAGTTCATCAATTGTGGACTATTTACTATATATTAGTATCTGCCTTTCTCTGTAATTTGTGTGTGGATTTAATTCACCTTTTGTCGTTGAAGTCATTGTTAATGTTCACCGCCTTCTTCTGTCAATTACCCTTAGCCCATATCCTGTCCATATCCTACGGAGTATACACAGATTGCTATTATTGACAAAGGAAATGCTGGATTGCAGCAAAATATTGTTTGATAATTGCGTCTTTGGAAGGCTTCCATGTGCATAACAATAACTCTCTTAAGCTATCTAGGGAGCTCATCAATCAAGAACACACAAATGGAAGACACCTAATTCTCCAGCTCTTCATCTTTCATCTCCAATCCACTAAGCACATCAACTTTATTACCATTATTATGAGTATTATCAATATCATCTGAATCGAAATCAATCTCACCTTTTTCCCATTCTCATTCTTCTATTACACTATCAACCACTTCAGAAACCTCAATACTACCACTTCTAACTCTGTTATTAAAACTTATCATCATGTTCCTTAGCAACATTATCATTAGTGCTCTTACTACTATCATTGTTTATTTGTATCTCCTTATTTTCTTGTTTATTTTTGTGCCTATTACCTTTCTTTGATTAAGTTCCAAATGCTTTAACACCTACACCGTTGCTGAATCCCCCACTGAAATTGTTGCCAATCAAACAGGTACAACAAACAACTTTAGAATAAACAACATTTATAAAGCTGCTTTATGAAAACCCATAAACTAATGTCAGTAGCAGTTTCTTACTACTAATTATCCTTTATTTCACTACTTGCTTCTAGCCCTTAATGAGAGGAAAATGAATTTAGTGGAAAGCTGGACTAGCTGTTTATGTTCACTGATTACTATTCTTCATTTGGAAAAAGGAAAAGGTATAACTTTTGTTTTCTTAGTTGCTGGAGTTTAAAATAAGAAGGGGAGGGGACTAGAATGGGAGTTAGTAATCTTGATTCAGTTACAAGTGGTTTAATTTCTCACTCTCTTTTATTTGGTTAATGTCCTTACACTTGCGGACTGTCCCATTTAACCCAAAACCTTTTTTTGTACAATTTAACTGGAAAGCCCATCATTGTGAAGCTGAACTGGGAAATAGAGTGTAAAGGTAAAATATGTTTAGGTTATGAGCTTCTTCCTTTTTGTTTATAATTTCATGACTTCTTTTTTTAATTTGAACTTTGCTTTTATTGGCTGATAAGTCCCGTGAATCGGGAACATTTTAAAGGAAAAAAAAGAGAAAGAAGGAATGGCCATTAACAATTTTTTATGGTGAAAGTAGTTGGGTGCAACCAGCTATTGCTTAGCTATTATATTGGTGACTTGCCTGCAGCTAGGAAATACAGCAGAGTGTGCTGAAGCCAGAAGATCTTATATGAGAACCTCATCAGGTTATCAAAGGGAAATCTATATCTCTAACAGTTCAACAATGGGTTTAAACTTTCTTTAAACTTGTTCTTGTATGGCAAAGGGAAATCTCTTAGTATAAAATTACACCTTTTGGTGCTCTTTGTATAGGTTCAACAATGTCCTGCATCAGTGTGGCGTTCCTGAGGATGAAGAGATAGAAGCTGCTGACTCAAATTAAAGAAGACCATAATTTTTCCCATGAACAGCTTAAAAATATTGTTTAACCAAGGGGCACAGGAGCACAGTGACATTGCTATTTTTTGTGCAGATTTCCGCAGTCAGTCGCATTTTGCAATGAAAGTGCATATGCACCTCACATTTCCAAGAGCATGGTATTCTCTACTTACACACACCCATCGTCACCACTACTGATTGTCAAGGTGCAAATTAGATATTGCAAATCACAACATTGGTTAATGACGCTGAATATGTGGAGAAAAAATTGAAGGAGAGCCATCTCCATCCGAAGCTGACATTGAAGCAGCAAAGCTTGAACATTACAGTATAAAAGGGTAACTATTAAGAAACTTAAACCTGATAAGCAAGCAAGGAGGAAATAAATGTTGTTGCACTAAGCAAAGCTACTACAGAAGATCTTGCCAAGTTAGAAGAGAGACCTATGCTTAAACTCGAGCTTCTCAATAAGGATGGAAAGTTATATTATCACGATTACTTTACTCATCAGGTTCTTGATAGTCTGAAGTCAACTTGACAGTCGGTGGACAATTTTACCTACGCCCTTGGTACTGTTTATGTACTCTGGCCAACATATCAGGCTGACAAACTTCCAAGAAGCTTATTGAGCTTTGGATGCTCGAGCTACAACTAGCATTTCTGATTTTCAGGTAATTGTTTTATTTTGTATGTTTACCATACAAATTGCTTCTTTCTTAATTTAGCAAAACTAATTGTTTTTCTTGTTTAGATTAATGGTGTAAGTAATCTCTTTTGAAATGAGATTGTTGTAAGTTTTTTTTTTCTGGAATAACCTTATTGTATTGTATAGTTATTTTTGAATCATTAATATATATTATGAATTTGGCTATGTTAAGATTGATTTCTTATTTCTTTTAATAGTTTCATTCCTACAAGAAGAAAAAAAAAAAAAAAACAACTATATTTGAGGCTTTTTTTTTTGCTTGAAATGCCTCAAATAGGGTCTCCGTTAAAAACGCCTCAAATAGAGGCCCTATTTGAGACGTTTTAGGCAAAAAAAAAAACACCTCAAATGCGTCCTATTTGAGGCGTTTTTTAAACGCCTCAAATAGATTATCTATTTGCTGCCCCCCCATTTGCTGCTATGCTAAAAACACCTCAAATAGGGTGTTTTTTAGCGCCTCAAATAGCTAATATTCTACTAGTGTGAATGCCATCACTCTTCGTAGTGGCGCCGCTTATGATGCTCCACCATTGCCCATTGATGAGGTTACCCCAACTACGGGGAAGAAGAAGGTGGTAGAGGAAGGAAAAGGGAAGAGTTCGACGTCTACAGTCGACTTATCTGAGGAAGCTGAACAGACAGGGAAGAAAAAGGAGAAGGTTTCTGAAACGCCTTTTACACCAAGGCTACCTTTTCCTCACAGGATGCAACAATCCAAGGTCGATAAGCAGTTTGGTAAGTTCTTGGCTATGGTCAAGAACCTTGAGGTAACGATTCCATTCACAGATTTAATTACCCAAGTTCCAGTTTATGCCAAATTTCTTAAAGACATGATAACAAAGAAAAGAGACTTTGGTGGGGTAGAACGTGTCGCTCTTACTGAAGAGTGTAGTGCTTTTATTCAAAATAAAACCCCACCAAAGTTAAAAGATCCCGGTAGTTTTTCTATACCCTGCCATCTCGGACCTATTTTTATTGATAAAGCTTTGTGTGATTTAGGTGCTTCTGTTACTGTTATGCCATTATCTGTTTATAAGAAATTGAATATGGGAGCACTTAAATGCACACAAATCCCTTTACAGATGGCTGATCGTTCTATAAAATACCCCCTAGGTGTTTTAGAGGACGTTCCTGTGAGGGTTGGGAAATTCTATATTCCTGTTGATTTTGTGGTGTTAGATATGGATGAGGATGCTCAGATTACTATTATTCTGGGTAGGCCATTTTTTTATACTGCTAGTGCTATCATTGATGTCAAGTCTGGGTCTTTAACTCTGAGTGTTGGTGATGATAAAGTGATTTTTAAACTAACCAATGCTTTTAAGGCACCTATGCTTGAGCAATCTTGTTGCAGGGCTGAGGTTTTGGATGAGGTAGGTGCAGAGAAAGTGAAAAGTGCACCTAAGGTTGCCTCACCGTCTGGAGGTATTATCAAGAACATTTAGAGGAGACAGATGTTTGATGAGGGTGGCTCTCACTGCTTAGCCCCTCCTATTTGAGAGATGGAGGTATTATGGTCGTGCGGGACCTTTATAAACCAGCGCTATGCGAGAGGCAACTCGTATTTTTCCCTTTTTTCCTTTTCTTTTTATTTTTCTTCTTTTTAGTGAGCGAGAGTGAGGGTACTAACGTTGTTTTTCCTCTTAACATCGTCCTTTGTTAACTTTTGGCGTTGAGGACACTGCCAAGTTCAGTTTGCGGGAGGATTTTCTGTTTGTGCTCTCTATCTCTTTTACTGCTTTCTAGGATAGATTTATTGCTTTAGAAAAAATTCTGAAAAAATCAAAAAAATATGGTTCCCATGACTGGTTTAGTTGCCTCCCTGTGCCTCTTGTTGTGCTCTTATTGTATATGATTTGACTATGTTTTCTGGATAGCTGGGCACTTGTGATCTTGAGGCTATGATTTGATGTTTGATTGCTATGATTTCGAGCGAATTTTGATTATATTAGACTACATTGTGCTGCATGCCTGAATTGGTTAGATTGTGAGACCTCTTTGTAGCCTATTGGATTCATATCACTATCCTGTCTGTTTTTGTGTGTTAGTTCCTACTTAGTGGATTGATCTTGACTTTGACTTCGTGCTTATCTGATATTTGATGACTTGTAGCATTTGCTGTGATAGAGGCGTTCTTTTATTTGAGCCTTAGAGTGAATTTTTGATATACTTTTATCCTCCATAGCCCCGCTGAGCCTAATGACTTGTTTCATGTTACATAAACCCTTATTATGAGCCCATGGCCTTCATTTCATATTATTTCCAAGCCTATCTTGGGGGAGCTTTTGTATGGGTTGAGTTTGAGATTGGTTTCTTGGTTTAGTTTGGTTGTTGAGGAATTAAAAGTGTATTTTTTGTGGTTTGAGCGTGAGAAAAAGGAAAGAAAAAGCAAAACAAGAGTTATGTGAATGAAGTTCAGAAAAATGAAAGAAAAATGACGTAAAAGTTCAAAAGAATTCGAAGATCTTTCATTTACGTATGTTCTTAAAGAAAAATTCGCTTCATTGCTTGGAAATTGGGTTTGTTGTGACTTTACATTGATTTATGAGAGTTGGGTTATTTTTCGTGGTTATATGGTGTTGGTGGGAGTTGTTTAGGCCATCTTAGGCCTTGTTTGAGTAATTTATGCTCCCCCTTTCTTGGTTTTTCCACCACATTACCCAAAAGTATCCCCTACCTCTTACTGAAGCCCCATTACAACCCTATAAAGTCCTCTTGAGCTCGTGTCTGCATTGTTTATTGGTTTGATTTCGAGTCAGTTTGTCAAAGTTAAAGAGTATTTCTGCTAATTGAGTCGACTTGACGAGGATGAGCGTCATTTAACCTTTTTAAACACATGAGAGTGTGAGTGGGAAGGGTATTTATGGTCGGGTTGGTGAGTGTTCGGGCATATTCTTTGCCTGCCAAAAAATAGAGAGGAGTGACACCTATTCGAGAGCCTTTTCAGGATTTGTATGCCTTGTGGACGCTTGAAATTGATGAATTGCTTGAATGATTGGTGGTTGGATGGATTTGATTAGCCAAACTTGAATTTTGCCTGCTTGAACAATTCCTAGTCTTGAAAATGTTTTGAGCTTTGATTGATTTATATCTATGTGGTGAGGCAATCTATTCCACGTTCATGTTCTGTTTGCTTGAGGACAAGCTAAGATTTAGCTTGGGGGAGTTTGATATCACGTATTTATATAGACTTTTCTCCCTTATTTACAAGCTAATTTGTGCATCATTGGAGCTCTTCGGAGCTATTTTGTGCTAACTATCGTATATACTTGTGGTTTTGTGTTTTAGTGTTGAATTGCAGGTTTTAGGGAGTTTTTTCCTTATTTCCGAGCCATTTTGGAAGCAACCATGACTTTACGAGATGTTACGAGGCACGGTTGGGTCATCTAGAGTATGTTTGCTCGTTTTAGGAGATTCCCGAGACTTTAGACTTGTCCGTCAAGCTCAAGCCGCGACGAAACGTTCAAAGACAAGCTAATTATGATGATGCGTACACGGATCGGGCAAAGATGGTCCGATCGGGCCATTATTTAATGCATCGGGTGTTGAACTCTCGGACCCGATCGGGCAAGTCTTGCCCGACCCAATCGGGCGAGAGAACAAATATACGTGCTGTGCTTTGAAGCCCCAGGCCCGATCTGGTGCTGACTGTCCGACCCGATCGGGTGGGCCACATCTTGAGTTGCTTCTGTTGTTACGCCAAGAGAGATCATGCTGGGTTAAATTGGGCTAGACCCGATCAGCCACCCGATCGGGCTGGTGATCTGGTGGAGCCACTATTCTCGTTTTGCTGTGTTGCAAGCTGCGTATTCATTAAAGCAAAGCCAGGGAAAAAGTTCACTATGGGCCCGATCGGGTGGCCCATTTCCCGATCGGGTCCCATGGCCGTAAACGCGAATTTTCTACTTTTTTAATTCCGTTTTAATTAGACTTTTGAGGGGGATTATAAATACCTTTTCCTCATTATTTTAGAGGCATCTTTTTATTCTGCTTTTATTTCCATAGTTCTTAGTTTAGTTTTATTGAGTTTAAACACTTTAGATTAGATTAAAGGTGATTGAACCTTAGATTCGATTTCAATAAAAGTTCTTGCTTTCCGTCAATTGGTATTCTTCTCTACTTTAATCTCTTTAATTATTTCTTGATTACTTAGTTTAATTATTTATTCATTCATGATGTTGAAATTAGGGTTTCATGTTAGATTTATTATTGTTGATTCAATTATGAGTGAGTAGTTTAATTTCTAGGGATTTAGAGAGGGAAGCCATGTTTATACCTTGATTATTTGAATTGCTATTATTTTCTAGGGTTTGATGAGATAGGTTATGGTGTGATTTGTTCTTATTGAGTAATTAACGTTATTGCGCAGTTTCTTTGATTACTTGAGGTTAATAATTGTTTGCACAGATCCGTCTTAATTTTAGAGGCCTAGTATACACCAATAATTCTGATTATGTTTGTGAACGTGCTGCATATGTTGAATTATGGACGTTGAGACTTAACCATAGCTTGACATTGTTCTAATCTATCGATTCTTGGCCTAGGTTCTGATAGTTGTTTGATCCTTTGATTGGTATAAACATGGTGAACCGAACTAATTCCCTAGACCTTTAATTCATAGTTAAATTCAGATCTTTATATTGCTTTTTAGTAGTTAATTATTAGTTCAGCTGAATTCTATCTGATTTTTGTCTGAAGTAGCTGTTTGGCTAAATATTAACTTAGAACTCCGTCTCTCTGTGGATTCGACCCTACTTTCATTGACTACCATTGTTAGAGGTATGTAGGAATTATCTTTGAATAGGTGATACGACTTTAGCCTATCAAGGAGGTTAGATAAGAATATATTCAAAGCAACATTTGTCAGCGACCTCATGAGAGGGAGAATAATACCAAGTTTACCAAATCATTATTGAGCACCATCGTCAGAAAGTTCCCTTTCGTCTGAAGAATCCTCCTCATCAAGCTCCTGCTCACCATCAATTGCCACAAACTTGCGCTACTCTCCCCCCTTAGCTTAGCCTTGAAAGCTTCCTCGCCATGAAGGAGGCGTCTGGTGAAGCAGTGAAGCTTGTCAGGATCCTCCATCACCTTAAAACCTTCTTCCTTTTTTTATAAGTAGCCTTCACGATATCACCCACAACGCCATTGGGGTCTTAGTGCTGCTCGTGCTTCAGTATGAGGATGGAAAGTTCCCTCCTTATTTCAGCGACCACCACTAGAGCCAGATTTCGCTCGGCTACAGCCTCAGCGGAGACGATGTAAAGTGAAAGTTCCAGTTAGTCTTTCTTTTGTACATCTGTTATATTGACAGCCATTTGGGACAACCCACATGACCGACTTTTAAACCCTTAAGTCTTTTAAAGAAGTCGGCAGGGTAAGATCAGATGAGGTCAAGCTTGAACTTCTCCCTCTCCGTCCTGTACTTCTTGGAAAAGGCAGGGGTGCGCTCCTCAGACGAGCACACCATATGTTTTGGCGCCTTGTACCTCGATCTCAAAAAGATGAATTGTCAACCTTGATGGGATCCATGACCGTCAGCGATTTTGATGGACCTATAGACCTTCAACCAACCTTGATGGGATACATGTTTGGAACATAGAACTCATTGGAGGATAGAGACACCTCATGGACGTCCTAAGCCATATGCCCCAAGAACCAAGACACGACTACACTGAATTGAGCCTAGAGGTCCAACATTTGAGATAGCAACACGAGCATCCAAAACAAGGCCTATAGGCATCATAGACAAAACCAGCTCGCCCACATGCTCATCCCCTGCAAAAGGATGAGGGGGTGGTTGATAGGTTTTAGTCGTATCACCTAATCAAAGATAAACCTACAGTCCTCAAACTATGGTAGTCAATGGAAGCAGGGTCGAATCCACAGGGAGACAGAGTTTCTAAATTAATATTCAATCAATTAGCTACTTCAGAAGAAATCAGGGAAGATTAACTGAACTAATAATTAAGCTAAGGACAACAAATTAAACCTAGGATTTAACTATGGACTAAAAACCTAGGGTATTAGGTCGGTCCACCATGCTTATACCAATCAAATAAGGTCAACTACTATCAAAACCTAAGTCAAGAGTCGAGGGATTAGAGCATGTGTTGAGCTATGGTTAAGACTCAACGCTCATAGTTCAACATACGCCGCATGTTCACTAACGTAATCAGAACTACTGACGTGTCCTAGGCCTCTAGTCGTAAGACGGATCTGTGCAAACAACTATTAACCACAAGCAATCTATGAAATTGTACACTAACATTAATCACTAATTAAGAACAAACCACATCACAATCACCCTAATCAAGCCCTAGAAATTGATAGAAATCTAAATAACAATCATGGTATAAACATGGCTTCCCTATCTAACACCCTAGAAAGAGAACTACTCACTCATAATTGAATTGACAACAACAAAACTAATTGGAAACCCTAATAATTGATCATGAATGCTTAAATAAGTAAGCTAAGCAATTAAGAATAATAAAAGAGATTAGGGTAGAGAAGAATACCAATTGACAGAAAGCAGGAACTTTTATTAAAATCGAATAGGTTCAATCACCTTTAATCTAATCTAAAGTGTTGAAACTAAGTAAAACTAAACTAAGAACTATGAGAAATAAACTACCATCAAAAGATGTCTCTAAGATAATGAGGAAAAGGTATTTATAATACCCCCCAAGTCTAACTAAATGCGGAAAATAAAAGATAAAAAACGCGTAGACGAGCATATGGGACCCGATCGGGCACAGGGCCACCCGATCGGACCCATAGAAAACTTTTTCGCCTCTTTTATTTCTCGTTTCAACGCAGCAGCTCAGCCAAGTAGGCGTGAAATTGGCCCACCCGATCCAGCACCCGATCGGGTCACGGATCCGGTCCTTAGCAAAAGGCCCCAGCTTGTTCCCCTCACGCGTAGCTCCACAACGAGACCTGGGAGCTCCCCCACCAGATGGGGTCGGGCAGCAGGTGCCCTATCGGGTCTGGGCACTTGGTCTCTCGCCCTATCTGATCGGGCAAGCCTTGCCCGATCGGGTCCGCAATTTTTGTACCCGATCACAATATCTTCGCCCGATCGGGCCATTTTTGCCCGATCAGAGTACGGAAAACTCTTTTTGACTCTTTGGCTCTCAATTCTTCACGTTTAGAGGTTTTCGGACCTCCTAAACTACTCATAAAGCTCGTGAGCCATGCTACGTGCCTCGTAACATCTCGTAAAGCCGTGGTTGCTTCCAAATGGCTCGGGAATAAGGAGAAAACTCCATAAAACCTTCAATTCAACACTAAAACACAAAACCACAACTATATACGATAGTTAGCATAAAATAGCTCCCAAAAGCTCCAATGACGCACAAATTAGCTTGTAAATAAGGGAGAAAAGTCTATATAAATACTTGATATCAAACTCCCCCAAGCTAAACCTTTGCTTGTCCTCAAGCAAACAGAACATGAACATGGAATAGATTGCCTCACCCCATAGATAAAAATCAATCAAAGCTCAAAACATTTTCAAGACTAAGAGTCGTTCAAGCAGGCATAATTCAAGTTTGGCTAATCAAATCCATCCAACCACCAATCATCCAAGCAATTTATCAAATTCAAGCATCCACAAGGCATATAAGTCCCGAAAAGGCTCTTACAAGGGTGTCACTCCTCTCTATTTTGTGGCAGGCAAAGAATATGCCCGAACACTCACCAACCTGACCATAAATACCCTTCCCACTCACACTCTCATGTGTTTAAGAAGGTTCAATGACTCTCATCCTAGTCAAGTCGACTCAATTAGCAGACGTACTCTTTAACTTTGACAAACTGACTCGAAATCAATCAAATGAACAATGCAGACACGAGCTCAAGAGGACTTTGTAGGGTTGTAATGGGGCTTAGGTAAGAGGTAGGGGATACTTTTGGGTAATGTGGTGGAAAAACCAAGAAAGGGGGAGCATGAATCATTTAAACAAGGCCTAAGATGGCCTACACAACTCCTAACAACACCATAAAACCACATAAAGTAACCCAACTCTCATAAATCAATGAAAAACTCATAACAGACCCAATTTTCAAGCAATGAAGCGAATATTTCTTTAAGAACGTACGTGAATTAAATAACTTTGAATTCTTTTGAACTTTTATTTCAATTTTCTTTCATTTTTCTGAACTTCATTTACGCAACTCTAAATTTGCTTTTTCTTTTCTTTTTCTCAGTCTCAAACCGCAACAAATACACTTTTAAATTCCTCAACAACCAGACTAAACCAAGAAACCAATCTCAAACTCAACCATTACAAAATCTCCCCCAAGCTAGACTTGGAATAATATCAAGTGAAGGTCTTGGGCTCATAATAGGGGTTTAAGTAACACGAAACAAGTCATTAGGCTCAGCGGGGCTAAGGAGGATAAAAATATATCAAAAATTCACTCTAAAGCTCAAGAATAAGACAAAAGAACGCCTCTATCACAGCAAATGCTACAAGTCATCGAAAATCAGACAAGTACGAAGTCAAAGTCAAGATCAATCCACTAAAGAGGATCTAACACACAAAAATAGACTGGATAATAATATGAATCCAATAGGCTACAAAGAGGCCTCACAGTCTAACCAATTCAGGTATGCAGCACTGATAGGTTTTAGTCGTGTCACCTAATCAAAAATAAACCTACGGACCTCTAACTAGGTAGTCAGTGGAAGCAGGGTCGAATCCACAGGGGACAGAGTTTCTAAATGAATATTCAACCAATTCAGCTACTCCAGATGAAATCAGGGAAGAAATTAATTAAACTAATGAATAGACTACAGAAGACGGAATAAATTGAGGATTTAACTATGGAATAAAAACCTAGGGTATTAGGTCGGTCCACCATGCTTATACCAATCAATTAGGGTCAACTACTACCAAAATCTAAGTCAAGAGTCGGGAGATTAGAGCCTATGTTGAGCTATGGTTAAGACTCAACGCTCATAGTTCAACATACGCCGCATATTCACTAACGTAATCAGAACTACTGACATGTCCTAGGCCTCTATTCGTAAGACGGATCTGTGCAAACAACTATTAACCACAAGCAACCAACGAAACTGCGCAATAACGTTAACTACTCAATAAAGAACAAACCACATCACAATCACCCTAATCAAGCCCTAGAAATTGATAGAATTCTAAATCGCAATCATGGTATAAACATGGCTTTCCTATCTAACACCCTAGAAAGAGAACTACTCACTCATAATCAAATTGACAACAACAAAACTAATTGGAAATCCTAAGAATTGCATCATGAACAATTAAATAAATAAACTAAGCAATCAAAGTAATTAAAGAGATAAAGAGTAGAGAAGAGTACCAATTGACGGAAAGCAGGAACTTTTATTGAAATCGAAATAGGTTTGATCACCTCTAAATTAATCTAAAGTGTTTGAATTAAACTAAGAACAATGAAGAATAAAACTAGTCTAAAACCTAATGAAAGATGAATAAAAGATGAATGAAAGATGAATAAAAGATAGATGTCTCTAAATAATGAGGAAAAGGTATTTATAATACCCCCTCAAGTTCACTAAAAACGGAAACAAAAAAGTGAAAAAGCGCGCTTAAAGCACCAGACCCGATCGGGCCCGAGCACAGTACCCGATCGGGCCCGAGCACAGTACCCGATCGGGTCCGCATACAAATTCCCCAATCTTCACTCCTGGGCTCTGGCAGTAGCAGTGCAGCAATAAGGCGAGAAAAGCGGCCCACGCGATCGGGCCCGAGGCACCCACCCGATCGGGTCATGCGACAAAAAGTGCCAGCAAGCTCGCCTCCTCCGCAGCGTCCCAATAAGACCTAGAAGCACTAGACCCGATGGGGTCGGGCGGTAGATGCCCGATCGGGTCTGGGCACATGTGTTCTCGCCCGATCTGATCGGGCACGCCTTGCCCGATCGGGTCCGCAACTTTCGTACCCGATCATAAATATTTCGCCCGATCGGGCCATTTCTGCCCGATCAGTGCACGGAAACCTCATTTGACTCCTTGGCTCTCTAATCTTCACGTTTAGGGGTCTTGGGACCTCCTAAACTATCCATAAAGCTCGTGAGCCATCCTACGTGCCTCATAACATCTCGTAAAGCCGTGGTTGCTTCCAAAAGGCTCGGGAATAAGGAGAAAACTCCATAAAACCTGAAATTCAATACTAAAACACGAAACCACAACTAAATACGAAAGTTAGCACAAAATAGCTACAAATTAGCTTGTAAATAAGGGAGAAAACTCTATATAAATACGTGATATCAAACTCCCCCAAGCTAAACCTTTGCTTGTCCTCAAGCAAACAGCACATGAACATGGAATATATTACCTCACCCCAAAGATAAAACAAATCAAAGCTCAAAACATTTTCAAGACTAAGAATCGTTCAAGCACGCATAATTCAAGTTTGGCTCATCAAATCCATCCAACCACCAATCATTCAAGCAATTTATCAAACTCAAGCATCCACAAAGCATACAAGTCCTGAAAAGGCACTCACAAGGGTGTCACTCCTCTCAATTTTGTGGCAGGCAAAGAATGTGCCCGAACACTCACCAACCCGACCATAAGTACCCTTCCCACTAACACTCTCATGTGTTTAAGAAGGTTCAATGACGCTCATCCTAGTCAAGTCCACTCAATTAGCAGAAATACTCTTTAACTTTGACAAACTAACTCGAAATCAATCAAATGAACAATGCAGACATAAGCTCAAGAGGACTTTATAGGGTTGTAATGAGGCTTAGGTGAGAGGTAGGGGATACTTTTGGGTAATGTGGTGGAAAAACCAAGAAAGGGGGAGCATAAATCATTCAAACAAGGCCTAAGATGGCCTTCACAACTCCCAACAATCACCATAAAACCATGTAAAATAACCCAACTCTCATAAATCAATGAAAAGCGCATAACAAACCCAATTTTCTAGCAATGGAGCGAATATTCTTTTATGAACGTACGTGAATGAAAGAACTAGAATTCTTTTGAATTTTCATTTCATTTTTCTTTCATTTTTCTGAACTTCATTCACGCAACTCTAAACTTGCTTTTTTTTTCTTTTCTCTTTCTCACTCTCAAACCACAGCAAATACACTTTTAAACTCCTCAAAAACCAAACTAAACCAACAAACCAATCTCAAACTCAACCCATACAAAAGCTCCCCCAAGCTAGGCTTGGAATAATATCAAGTGAAGGCTTTTGGCTCGTAATAGGGGTTTAAGTAAAACGAAACAAGTCATGAGGCTCAGCGGGGCTAAGGAGGATAAAAGTATATCAAAAATTCACTCTGAAGCTCAAGAATAAGACAAAAGAACGCCTCTATCACAGCACATGCTACAAGTCATCTAAAATCAGACAAGTACGAAGTCAAAGTCAAGATCAATCCACTAAAGAGGAACTAACACACAAGAATAGACTGGATAATAAAATGAATCCAATAGGCTACAAAGAGGCCTCACAGTCTAACCAATTCAGGTATGCAGCATAAAGTGGTCTAATATAATCCAAAAACGCTCGAAATCATAGCAATCAAACATCAAATCATAGCCTCAAGATCACAAATGCCCAGCTATCCAGAAAACAGAGTCAAATCAATTTCAAATAGAGCACAACAGGGGCACAGGGAGGCAACTAAACCAGTCATGGGAACCATTTTTTTTTTTTTGATTTTTTCAGTATTTTTCGAAAGCAGTAAAACTATTCTAGAAAGCAGTAAAAGAGATAGGGAATACAAACAGAACTCCTCCCCCAAGCTGAACTTGGCAGTGTCCTCAATGCCAAAAGGTGATAAGGACTATGCTAAGAGGAAAAAACAATGTTAGTACCCTCACTCTCGCTCACAAAAAGAAGGAAAATAAAAAGAAAAGGAAAAGGGAAAGAAAAATACGAGTTGCCTCTCGCACAACGCTGGTTTATAAAGGTCCCGCACGACCATAATCCTCCCTCTCTCAAATAGGAGGGGCTTGGCAATGAGTGCCACCCTCATCAAACATATTTCTCCTCCAAATGTTCTTGACAATGCCTCCAGACGGTGAGGCAACCTTAGGTGGAATTGGAACCTTCTCCACACCTACTTCATCCAGAACCTCATCCCTGCAACAAGATTGTTCAAGCATAGGTGCCTTAACAGCATTGGTTAGTTTAAAAATCACTTTATCATCACCAACACTCAGAGTTAAAGACCCAGACTTGACATCAATGACAGCACCAGCAGTACACAAAAATGGCCTACCCAAGATAATAGGAATCTGGGCATCCTCATCCATATCTAACACCACAAAATCAACAGGAATATAGAATTTCCCTACCCTAACAGGAACGTCCTCTGGTATTTTATAGAACGATCCGCCATCTGTAAAGTGATTTGTGTGCATTTAAGGGCTCCCATGTTCAGTTTCTTATAAACAGACAATGGCATAACAGAAACAGAAGCACCTAAATCACACAAAGCCTTATCAATGAAAATAGGTCCAAGATGGCAGGGTATAGAAAAACTACCAGGATCTTTTAACTTTGGTGGGGTTTTATTTTGAATAAAAGCACTACACTCTTCAGTAAGAGCGACACGTTCTACCCCACCAAAGTCTCTTTTCTTAGTGATCATGTCTTTCAGAAATTTGGAATAAACAGGCACTTGGGTAATTAAATCTGTAAATGGAATCGTTACCTCAAGGTTCTTGACCATAGCCAAGAACTTACCAAATTGCTGATCGACCTTAGATTGTTGCATCCTGTGAGGAAAAGGTAGCCTTGGTGTAAAAGGCGTTTCAGAAACCTTCTCCTTTTTCTTCCCCGTCTGTTCAGCTTCTGCAGACAAATCGACTTCAGACGTCGAATTCTTTCTTTTTCCTTCCTCTACCACCCTCTTCTTCCCTGCAGTCGGGGTAACCTCATCAATGGGCACTGGAGGGGCATCATATGCAATGCCACTACGAAGAGTGATGGCATTCACATGTTCTCTCTGAACGGGTTGCCCTGGCAATTCCCCCTGCCGCCTCTGAGCATTAGAGCTTGCTAATTGTGCAACTTGAGCCTCGAGAAGTTTGATGCTTTTCTCTTGGGCTCTTTGTGCCTCCTCATTAGATCTTTGCATGGCTAGCATCTGTCGCTCTTGGGCTCTTTGTGCCTCCTCATTTGCCTTTTGCATGCTTAACATCAGTTTCATCACTTCAGATATGGGGGGCTCTTGTGGGTTGTTGTTTTGTGGAGGTGGGGTGGGAAAGTTTTGTGGAGTTTGGAAGTTGTTATGGTGATGGAAGTTTTGTGGTGGTGGTCTATTGAAATTTTGTGGGGTTTGATGGTATGAGGGTTTAGGATAGTTTTGTGGAGGTGGAGGTTGATAGTTTTGTGGATTTTGGTAGTTATGTGGAGGGGGGAAGGTTTGTGGCCTTTGTTGAAAGGCATTGGCCTGCTCCATCTGAAATTGACTGAACTGACAGTCATGCCCAAAGTGACCCTGAACACCACATACCTCGCAGTAAGATGAGGTAATGGGTGCTACGGTAGACATATCATTGATACTCAAAGGAGGTGCTGCTGAGGAAGAGGAACTGAAGGTGTTAATCTGTTGACTCAGCTTCGCTATCTGCGAAGTCAATAATGCTATGGCATCTACCTCCAGTACTTTCCTCGTGAGGCTGCGGGAAGTGGAATGATCATTGGCTGCGAGGTTTGATAGAAACTCATAGCCTACATCCGCTTCCTTGTCCAGAAAAACTCCTCCTGCAGACGAATCAACAGTACTCTTCGTCTGAGGCTGCAGACCATTGTAGAATGTCTGCGTCAAGAACCATTTGTCCATGTTGTGGTGTGGACACTCTCTCTGTAAATCTCTAAATCTAGTCCATGCTTCCCGAAGTGTTTCATCAGGCTCTTGGGAAAACGTGGCTAGTTTATTTCTGATTTCTGTTGTCTTTGTGGGTGGATAATACTCTCTCAGGAATGCAGCAGAAATCTCCGACCATTCAGACACTTTGATGTCATTGAACCACTTCTGAGCTCTGTCTCGGAGTGAAATCTCGAAAAGCATGACCTTCAATTGCTCAGGTGTGACCCCTTGATGCTTTACAATTCGGCAGAGTTGTTGAAATCTCTGCAAATGATTGGCCGGATCTTCAGTAGGATGCCCACCAAACTGATTTTGCTGAACCATGCTGATGAGTCCAAGCTTAATCTTGAAATTGTTAGCGGCGATGGTGGTATTGGTGGTCCAGTAGAAAGACCATCTGGGTTGGGCATCCCATACGAATTCAGCGATTTAGACATAATTGAACTCGAGGTGTCTGATCCAGAGGTGTTCAGCTGAACATACTGCTTTTCTCTCTGCTTTTTCTTTCGAGTCCGCCTGATTGTCCTAGTAAGATCGGGGTCCGCTGGAATGGGGGAACCGTTTCTTTGAGACCTGGGCATACAAAAGAAACAAAAAGAAGCAGTAAAACGTACCTCAATTGGAACAATGAAGTTCCAATGAGGTACAGAGAAGTAGAACAAATAATCAAATAAAAACTTAGAAAACTGGCCGTCTCCCCGGCTACGGCGCCAAAATTTGACAGGTTTTAGTCGTATCACCTAATCAAAGATAAACCTACAGTCCTCAAACTATGGTAGTCAATGGAAGCAGGGTCGAATCCACAGGGAGACAGAGTTTCTAAATTAATATTCAATCAATTAGCTACTTCAGAAGAAATCAGGGAAGATTAACTGAACTAATAATTAAGCTAAGGACAACAAATTAAACCTAGGATTTAACTATGGACTAAAAACCTAGGGTATTAGGTCGGTCCACCATGCTTATACCAATCAAATAAGGTCAACTACTATCAAAACCTAAGTCAAGAGTCGAGGGATTAGAGCATGTGTTGAGCTATGGTTAAGACTCAACGCTCATAGTTCAACATACGCCGCATGTTCACTAACGTAATCAGAACTACTGACGTGTCCTAAGCCTCTAGTCGTAGACGGATCTGTGCAAACAACTATTAACCACAAGCAATCAATGAAATTGTACACTAATATTAATCACTAATTAAGAACAAACCACATCACAATCACCCTAATCAAGCCCTAGAAATTGATAGAAATCTAAATAACAATCATGGTATAAACATGGCTTCCCTATCTAACACCCTAAAAAGAGAACTACTCACTCATAATTGAATTGACAACAACAAAACTAATTGGAAACCCTAATAATGGCATCATGAATGATCAAATACTTAAGCTAAGCAATTAAGAATAATAAAAGAGATTAGGGTAGAGAAGAATACCAATTGACAGAAAGCAGGAATTTTTATTGAAATTGAATAGGTTCAATCACCTTTAATCTAATATAAAGTGTTTAAACTAAGTAAAACTAAGCTAAGAACTATGAGAAATAAACTAGAATCAAAAGATGTCTCTAAGATAATGAGGAAAACGTATTTATAATACCCCCCAAGTCTAACTAAATGCGGAAAATAAAAGATAAAAAATGCGTAGACGAGCATGGGACCCGCTCGAGCACAGGGCCACCCGATCGGGCCCATAGAAAACTTTTTCGCCCCTTTTATTTCTCGTTTCAACGCAGTAGCTCAGCCAAGTAGGCGTGAAATTGGCCCACCTGATCCAGCACCCGATCGGGTCACGGATCGGGTCCTCAGCAAAATGGCCCAGCTTGTTCCTCTCACGCGTAGCTCCACAACGAGACTTAAGAGCTCCCCCACCCGATCGGGTCGGGCAACAGGTGCCCGATCGGGTCTGGGCACTTGGTTTTCGCCCGATCTGATCGGGTAAGCCTTGCCCGATCTGATCCGCAACTTCTGTACCCGATCATAATATCTTCGCCCGATCGGGCCTTTTTTGCCCGATCAGAGTACGGAAAACTCCTTTTTGACTCTTTGGCTCTCAATTCTTCACGTTTAGAGGTTTTGGGACCTCCTAAACTACCCATAAAGCTCGTGAGCCATGCTACGTGCCTCGTAACATCTCGTAAAGCCGTGGTCGCTTCCAAATGGCTCGGGAATAAGGAGAAAACTCCATAAAACCTGCAATTCAATACTAAAACCTAAAACCACAACTATATACGATAGTTAGCATAAAATAGTTCCCAAGAGCTCCAATGACGCACAAATTAGCTTTTAAATCAGGGATAAAAGTCTATATAAATATGTGATATCATTGGTGCGTCCATTAGTTGCAAAGGGACTACAACGGGGCGCTGCAATACGTACTAATAAGGCATGAATTACGAAAAACGTCATCTTGAGCACCCATAATAGTCGAAAACATCGTCTCAGAGTGCTTGTCCAACAATCCATCTTGCTGGTACTCGTTTCAAGGGATGCTCAAAATTTGTGCCCTACTAAAAGTATGACAACGTCTGCCTTTTTTTAAAAAACGTCGTCTTCAATATCAAAAACGACGAAAAAATTCCTCGAAGTTTATGCCGGAAAATTCGCTTATTGATACTCATTTTTTACGAATTCTTCAAATTCGTCCCCCATAAGTGGCAATACAATGTCCGTATTTGAAAAAACTCCATGTTGAGAATCAAAATCATCGAAAAAATGCCATCGAAGTGCATTCCCATAATCCTAACTTGTTGGTAGTCATTAATAGGGATTCTCAACACTCGTCC
The DNA here is from genome assembly GCA_947645195.1 of Patellifolia procumbens. NCBI lineage: Eukaryota > Viridiplantae > Streptophyta > Magnoliopsida > Caryophyllales > Amaranthaceae > Patellifolia > Patellifolia procumbens. Next base: position 1,130,475 of record CANSGD010001144.1, read on the forward strand.
TCCATCAAGGCAGGGAGGCGTCTGTTTTTTTAAAATGTGATCTTCATCATCAAAAAACCAATTAATGTTGTCACCAAAACCTGAAGATCTTTTTAAATTAAAAACTAAGAAAAAAAGAGAGTTGAATAAAATCAAGATTCAGTGCTAAGACCATTTATGAAAGATTCGGTTTATAGTTTAGACTGTTCATGGATTTTCCGTAGTTAGGACCTTTTATATAAGATTGTCCAAAGTTGCTACCGATGGTGTCAATTTCAAAAGATAGTTGAATAAAAAAGGCGAGGACACTAATTAGTGAAATGAAAGGTAAAGTTAGAGAACCAAGATTACACTATTTGTTTAGGTACATTTCCAAATACTCCTTCTAGGTATTATTTTTCCTAAATATCATATTACATTTTAGGGAGATTATTTGTAAATTAGATCTTTCACATAGAAGTGTCGGTGATTTTTTCCTAGTTAGTAAGTAATATCAAGTCGGTAGAGTATAATGTAGGTTGATTGTGTAATAAATTTGGTATTATAATTTGTAAAAAAGGGGGGTTTAACTTTAATCATTATCATATAAAGGATTTTTTGATATGATATTGTAATTATAACTTACAAGTCATGGCATTTTTGAGTGATTTTGTATTATACAGTTAAGGTTATGCTAGACAGAGACGATTTTAAAAAATGAGGTACTTCAATAGTGTGTACATGAAATTGAGTGGAAACCGAGGCGGGCCATAGGCCTGGTTGCTAGAGCAACTAGTTCCGGGTGAAAACCCGAGGTAGGCCATAGGCTTGGGCTCTCTTTCTTACCTAACCCAAGATCATTATAAATGCACTAAAGTGTTGGCTTTATTATTAGGAAAAATTAACGTAAAAAAAATCTCAACTATTGCTCATATATCGTTATTAATCCAAGATTTACTTATTCCCAAATAAGTCCTAATTATTATCCACCTTTCCTAAAATAGTTCCAATTATTTTAAAATATGTTAAATCTCTACTTTTTTTTTTAAAAGTGAGGACTTGGAGTTACTGTAGCTTAGGAATAGTGCTCAGACCATTTTGCCCTTTTACTTCCAAGTAATTACTTGCTGCCCCACGTATTTGGTTCTTCTGCTTTTGCTTCTCTCCCCGTTCTATCTTCTTTCATCTGGAAGCTCTCTCCATCAAAGACTCCATCATCTTCTCTCGCTCCTCATTGTGTGAGAATTGATTTCCCGAATCAGATTATCAACCATAGAAGTTGGCTGAGCTTCTGACGTCTCTCAACATCTAGCTCACTCTCTCGCTTCTAATGCTTCTCTTGCTCTTCAATTGAGTTCTCATTCGTCTACTCGTCAAGAGGTAATTAGAATTCGCGGTCATTTAATTGCTTTATTGAGTTCTTCTTTCTTGATTAAATTGTTCATTTAACCAGAAAAGGTAACTTGTCAATTCTCACACACCGAACTTGTATTTCACTCATTTAAGCAATAATTCAAAATTTACTTCTAGCAAAAAAATCAAGTTTGGGGGGTTCACCTGAATCCCACTCAACCCTCTCCTGATTGGGGCTATGGCGTCTTCAGCAAAAATGGCGATGACGAAGCGATTGAGCTAGAAAGAAGCCGACATTCAGATAATATTGGCTGCCCATGTTCATCTTCGTACCAAAAACTGTGACTTTCAGATGGAACATTAGGTCTTCAAGCACCACTGTAATGGTCTCCACTCTTTTTTTTTTGGGTTAAATTGTGTTTTATGGTATCAAATCCATTCGAATGAGAAGTAGTAAGTGATTATGCAAGGTGGTATTTAAGTTTGGTTTGTTGCTGTTGATGTTTTAATATTGTGATTTTTTTTAGTTTTTAATGTTTAAGGGATGTAGGAAATGTTTAAGAGTTGTCGTGGGTTTTCCTTTTTAATTCAGAAAATTGGATCTTTTTGTTGTTTTAGAATTCCATAACATAATTGAGTTATGTTATTGTTTATGCTCAATTAATGGTGGCTGGTTTGGAAGGACATAAGTTTAAATTATGGGTTTTTTCATCTTCCTTCAACAAATGCCATCTTTTGTTGATTTAGGCAATTACGAAACATGATTGACTTTCAGATCGACCAATCTCTTTGCTTCGTTTAAATAAGACTCATGTTGTTTTTTTGTTTTGTTTTTGAGAGGATGGAAAAAATGTGGACAATGAGATTAACAGAGATATCTCACAAGGCTGCTAGAAATTAAAATCAAAGAAAGCAGGTGGACATCACGACAATGAAGTGTCGCGTGTTGGATCCGATGCCCAACAACAGTAGCAACTCAATTCACTAGCATCGCCGCCCATCACCAAGGGCTACTGCAAAACCATGGCTTCACAAACCGTGTCTCCTCTTGTCAATTGTGGTGGTCAGTATTACTTCCTCCAAACTTTCAGTAATAGTGTTTTGATTGATACTTGAATAGTTAAATTTGATCAATTTATTACTAATTTTTGGGGAAAGGGCGAGAAGCAGTAACAATAAGATTGAGGATGGGACTAGATATTACTTAGTAAGAGCTGCAACGAAAAGAGAAGATAAATAAATATGATACATTAGCTTGAAAAATAACTGGGATATCAAAATCAATTGAATTGAATGAGTAGATATGAGCGAAGGGAGTATAGAGAGGAAGTGAATCGAGTGGAAGAGGAATTAGGGATGACGAGGAGGTGAGAAAGAAGAGAGCGGCTCATTCTTCCCTGTTGCTCTTTCTCTCAATACTTAAGTCTTCTTTTCTTCCTCTGCTTTCAAAGGTCTTCTGTGGGGAGGAGGAGGATTGCAGTTGCAGACGTGGATAGAACATAGAAAGGTACTGTCAACTGTGAAGGTAACAACGTGTAGACTGTAGACGAACGAGGTCAATGTTGTGCTTGGAAGTGCATACAAAGTCAAACTAAAGACTTATAAGCAAACCAGTTAGGGTTGTTTTCAACAACTTATTTTCAGTAGTTCAATTCAATTCAGTTTATTATTTAACCATTTTTGTTGTTGTTATTATTATTATTGTTATCTATCTAAACGTGGAATATTATTATTATTATGGTTTTCATCTGTTAGACAGTACTTTATTTGAAGTTTTTGCTCCTCTTCTCTTAAACGCTGAACAACTTTCAACCTGGAATCGATTACAAATCCAAAATGGGGTTTTTTTATCAGCTGCTACCTCTCGACTCTCGTATGTGGTCGGCCTTTAATTCTGTTATATATTTGATTCATACCGTTTATACTGTTTTCGATGCATTTTTGTTGAATTCTCGAGGAAATTGATCTTGCTTATTTTTGGAAGGTCCAGAATTTTGAATTATGGAGTTTTAGAATACTGTCCCCATTACCTATCATCTTGATGTTCGTTACGTACTTGTAGACTGTAATACACTAATGTGAATTGGTATGAGGTTTAAAAGTCTATCGGTGTTGGTATGTGTTTGAATTTGGTGATCAAAGGAACATGAGTGTTTGTGGACGGAGAAGGAGCGATAAAGCACATAAAAGCACATAGAGGAAAACATATAGAAGCGGGAGCAAAGAAGGTAACTTTTTCGATTCCCCAACTTGCTCATTGGGTTTTTATAGATAATTAAAACACTTAAAATAGAGCTTTGAAATGCAATGCAACCATAAAGAAAGATGTTCCGGATGTTAATGTGGTGATTAACCTTAGCAAGTTAGTCTGTATCTTGAAATGTATACAACTTACTTCTTTTGAATCATATATAATATCATGCAGGTTCAAATCTGTGTAGTGTAATCTGTTATGAGTTGGTTGTTTATAACTACCTGTGTATGGAGATTTTGGTAATTAAGCTTACAAGATTAGAATTGTAGATGCAAACATTCATTCTGTTAATTCATTTAACATGCATCTAGAAATATTAATTCAATTTATTTTGGTAAACTACCTAGCATTATATTATGATGGTTGAGATATCCCATCCCTTCCAATTTGAGGACTGCAGACATCATAGTATCTATAACATCACACATGCTTTGTTTTAGTTCGTATGCAACATTGAATAGTTTGTTTCCTAAAATAATCATTCTCGTTGGCCTGCTCATTTCATCCCACAAAAGGACGATTTGAGATTAGGACGGCTGGTGGGTGATATTTGCCATTTTTTGACGTAAACCTTAGCTTAAAATAACATACATTTTGATTTTTCATCCATGGCTTCTTTCCTCGAGTTCAATGACAATGGTTTGTTGTTTATACATGGTTTGCAGAAACTGAAGAGGCCATTTACACCATTGCAAAGACTTGCTATGTAGAAAGTAATTGCAGGCTGATTGATGTCAGATTATTGAAGCTTCATTCATTTTGTGCAATTCGTTTAGAAGAAATACATGTTTAACTGTCGGTAATTGGATAATGGTTCGCGTATTTTCTCGTTTCTAATCCCACCAACTTCGTTAGATGAAAGAGCTTATTCATTATTTAGGGACAGAGGGAGTACCATCATTTTTGTTACATGAGACATTTATTGATACTACTGGTTGGCCTTCTTATCATGTAGTATCGATTTCTTACCGTCATGGCTTACTTTTATTGTACGCTCAACATTAGCTTTGTATGCGCCTTGTACAAACAAACTCTTGCTTTTAACAACTTATAATATATACTAATATTGCTACTTCAAGGGCTTTCAAAAGGAACGTGAAGGTGCTTTACTTCCTCCATGTTTATGCCGAACACCCTTGCAGCTTTGTAAGACTACATTACTCTTAAAGATCTTATGAAAATGTATTAGCAGTTATATTAACTCAACTTCCCCATTGATGTTATATGCTTAGTATTCAACCGTATGCAATAGCATTACACTGCTTTGTGATTTTATTTCAATCTAAACATATTATACATGTAATCACTACATATTTTAGCAAATAAAAAAATAAAACATACGCGCGCGAACCAACAACTAGTAGATTTAAATGGCCACTTCAGGCATTTCTATTGTCTATTTTTAAATAAAATAATCACATACCCCACCTTCCACCCCCTCCCCTACTAGCCACCCCATCCCCTCCCTTCCCCTCCCACGAAACCACCTATTTAGATAGGTTTTTTTTCAACCACAATCTACGCCCCTAAAACCAACCTAGACGCACCCAAAAACCACCACACACGCCCCTATAGCTAACCCAAAACCACTCGAAGCCCACCAGGGGCGCCCCTAAAACCAACCTAGGCCCGTCCAAAAACCACCACCTATACCCCTCCATCTAACACTAAACAGCCAAGACCACCACCATGTCGCTGAATTGATGTTTGCTGCTGGAATTGGTGGTTGTTACTCAAAGTTGTGGTATTGATAGTAGGTCTGTGAGAGGGAGATGACGATGGTGGTTGGTTGTGTTTGGATGGTGATGGTGGTCGAATTAGAGAGGGAGACATCAAGGAGAGTGAAGAGACACTGTGGCGGTGGTGGTAATGAGAGAAAAGGGAGATTGCAGCGGTGATGGTTGTGGTTGTTTGGTATTAAAATTGGTGGTGGTGGTGGTTATGTGGAGTTGGAGGTGGTTGTGGCCGTTTGGTGTCAAAATTGGAGGTGGTGATTATGACAGAGATAGGGGCAACATGGGGTGGGGTGGGTTCCTTTTTTTATATTACTTCCTCCATTTTAATATAAGTGATACATTGTGCCTTTAACGTATTTTGAGGCAAAAGATTCTAAGTATGTTTAGGGGTTTTTAATTGTGATGTTAGTATGTTTGGTCCCACCCCCACTACCTTTATGTCAATTTAAAGTGTGGTTATAAATTTAAGTAGGGGTATTTATGTCAATTTACAAGCAAAAGTTTACCACATATAGAAACTTTATAAAGTGTTTCACTTATTTGAAAAAATCCAATTATAGAAACTGTATCACTTATATTAAAACGGAGGAAGTATTATTTTGTTTAGCCAAAACAAGTGCGCTATGTGTTCTTTTAAACTTGTTTAAGAGGTTACTTACTCCGTCCTATATTGATTGCAACACTTTTCATATATGGTTGTCCCATATTGATTGCAACACTTCTATTTTAGGCATGAACCCACCAATATTATATTATATATCACCCAACTAGATACCGCACTCATTCACTAATTTATGTGAAAAACATTAAAATATTACTCCCTACTATATTAACTTCCTAAAAGTATCATATCACTTTGTATCACATGAACTTTTACAATAAATTACTTACCTCTGTTTTTTATTAATGTGACATTTGTTATTTCACGGAAGCCTAAACAATATTTGTATAGGAGAGAGATAGAGAGAAATAAAAAGGGCGCTTATGTGATAGGGGAGAGATAGAGAGAAAGAAATGCCCATATATGAAAGTGTTACAACTAATTTGAAACTTTCTTATATAGAAAGTGTCACAACTAATAAAAATTGCATGAATTAATATAGCTTAGACCCTACTCTATTTAAACCTAAATATGTCATGGTATTAGAGTCGTGCACTTAGATAGCATGACATTGGACTTTACTGCCGCTCGACATTTTCTTCATCATCGACCGTGGATTACAGCATCGTACACAAGTTCAAGGTCAACCATGGATGAAGAGGACTAAAAAATGGACCATACTTCGCATACTACCTGAGCGTCGGCGATGAGCCGGGAAATGTTGTACTTAAAGGCGACAATTATGTCGAGTGGGTGGTTGCTATCATTCTCTCCATGGAAGACAGACGAAGGTTTGTCTTTGTTGATTGCACGATCCATAAGACGACTGAGGCAAGAAAAATCCTCAATTAGGAGATGGTAAAATCGATGCTGGGTCTCGTGGATTCTTTGTATTGTGGACGAAAAACTTGCTTCATCTATTCCTCAACTTAAATAGGTGAGACCATTATGGGAGTATCTTGAAAAATGGTTTTTCATGGCTAGCGGACCGAGATTGCAGCAACTCCAAGGCGATATTATTGGTTGGAAACAAACTAATATATGATGATGACTATCAAAAGGTTAAGGGCCATGTATGATGAACTTCATTGGATCAAACCGCTTCATGTATGTACATGCACTCAATGTGGGTGATGTTGTCGGAAAGTTTGCGCAAGATCGTGATGAAGAAAGGCTCTATCGGTTTTTGAGCGGCGTCGATAGAAAAGTGTATGGACTTGCTCGACCGAGCCTCCTTTCACAAACTCCATTTGTTGCATTAGATAGGGCATACCAAGCCTTGATCCAGGAAGAAAAGTAACATGACGTAGCGAGAGGGAAGGCGGTGCATGACGATGCTCATATCTTTGCTCTGCAATCCGAACGACCTCGTGGTTGAATTAAGAAACCAAAATTTTCTATCATGATCGCAAACAACATGGGCATTCTAATACAACATGTTTTAATGTACACATTTACCCGGAATGGTTTGGAGGAAAGAAATTGTGCTCTAGCTCGTACTAGTACCCGCGGGACTGCCAGGCGTGGTCGTGATCAAACACGAGCCCATGTCGTGACTGATTTGGCAAGTGGAAACAATGTAGCGATTGTGCTTGCCGAACTCAATACGGACCAATGCAAGACGTTTCTCAACATGATTAACAATGAGTCTTGCATCTCGGGGAAACGTATAACATGTGATTATTTCCCTTTAGTTGGATACGGGAGCCTCACATCATGTGACGGGCAATGAATATTGTTTGGTAAATGCTACTGTGCTTGATCATTGACCCGTTTGCTTACCGGATGGAAGAGTGTGTTGACCACATTGATGGCTAGTGTTATTTTCTCTCGAGACCTTGTACTTAAAAATATGTTATACGTCCCAAAGCTTTAATGCAAGTTAATCTTTGTCACTGATATCACGTATTTATATAGACTTTTCTCCCTTATTTACAAGCTAATTTGTGCGTCATTGGAGCTCTTGGGAGCTATTTTATGCTAACTATCGTATATAGTTGTGGTTTTGTGTTTTAGTGTTGAATTGCAGGTTTTAGGGAGTTTTCTCCTTATTCCCGAGCTATTTGGAAGCAACCACGGCTTTACGAGATGTTATGAGGCACGTAGGATGGTTCACGAGCTTTATGGATAGTTTAGGAGGTCCCAAGACTTTTATTCCATAGTTAAATCCTCTGTTTAATTAGTATTCCTTAGCTTAATCTGTAGTTCAGTTAACTCTTCTCTAATTTGATCTGAAGTAGCTGATTAGTTGAATATTAATTTAGAAACTCTGTCTCCTTGTGGATTCGACCCTGCTTCCATAGTAGTTCGAGGACTGTAGGTTTATCTTTGATTAGTTGATACGACTAAATCCTATCAAATTTTGGCGCCGTTGCCGGGGAGACGGCTAATTTTCTAAGTTTTTATTTGATTATTTGGTCTACTTCTCTGTGCCTCATTGGAACTTCATTGTTCCAATTGAGGTACGTTTTCCTGCTTCTTTTTGTTTCTTTTGTATGCCCAGGTCTCAAAGAAACGGTTCCCCCATCCTAGTGGATCCCAATCTTACTAGGACAATCAGGCGGATCAGAAAGAAAAATCAGAAAGAAAAGCAGTATGTTCAGCTGAACACCTCTGGATCAGACACCTCGAGTTCAATTATGTCTAAATCACTGAAGTCATTTGGGGTGCCCAACCTAGATGGTCTCTCCACTGTACCTACTATGCCCACCATTGCCACAGCAAATTTCAAAATTAAGCCTGGACTCATCAGCATGGTTTAGCAAAATCAGTTTGGTGGGCATCCTATTGAAGACCCGGCAAATCATCTGCAGCGGTTTCAACAGCTTTGTCGAACCGTCAAACATGCCGGCGTCACTCCAGATCAACTCAAAGTCATGTTGCTCGAGTTTTCATTGAGAGATAGAGCCCAGAAATGGTTGGACGACGTGAAGGAAACTGAATGGAGTGAGATTTCTGCTGCATTTCTAAGAGAGTATTACCCACCTACTAAAACAGCAGAAATCAGAAACAAACTAGCCACATTTTCCCAAGAGCCTGATGAAACATTACGGGAAGCGTGGGCTAGGTTTAGAGATTTACAGAGAGAGTGTCCACACCACAACATGGACAAATGGTTCTTGACGCAGACATTCTACAATGGTCTGCATCCTCAGACGAAGAGTATAGTTGACTCATCTGCAGGAGGAGTATTTCTTGATAAGGAAGTGGATGTAGGCTATGATTTTCTATCAAACCTTGCAGCCAATGATCATTCCACTTCCCGCAGCCTCACGAGGAAGGTATTGGAGGTAGATGCCATTGCATTATTGACTTCACAGATAGCGAAGCTGAGTCAGCAGATTAACACCTTCAAATCTTCTTCCTCAGCAGCACCTCCTTTGAGTATCAATGCTATGTCTGCCGTAGCACCCATTACCTCATCTTACTGCGAGGTATGTGGTGTTCAGGGTCACTTTGGGCATGACTGTCAGTTCAGTCAACCTCAGATGGAGCAGGCAAACGCCTTTCAACAAAGACCACAAACCTTCCCCCCTCCACATAACTACCAAAACCCACAAAACCATCATCCTCCACCTCCACAAAACCATCCAAAACCCTCTTACTATCAAACCCCACAAAACTTTCAGAGACCCCCATCACAAAACTTCCACAACCACAATAATTTCCAAACTCCACAAAATTTTCCCACCCCACCTCCACAAAACAATAACCCACAAGAGCCTAGCAATTTTGAACTAATGAAACTAATATTATCCATGCAAAAGACAAATGAGGAAGCACAGAGGGCCCAAGAGAAGCACATCAAACTTCTCGAGGCTTAAGTTGCACAATTAGCAAGCACTAATGCTCAGAGGCGTCAGGGGGAATTGCCAGGGCAACCCATTCAGAGAGAACATGTGAATGCCATCACTCTTCGTAGTGGCATTGCATATGATGCCCCTCCGTTGCCCGTTGATGAGGTTACCCCAACTGCGGGGAAGAAGAGGGAGGTAGAGGAAGAAAAAAGGAAGAAGAGGGAGGTAGAGGAAGAAAAAAGGAAGAATTCGACGTCTGGAGTCGATTTGTCTGCAGAAGCTGAACAGACAGGGAAGAAAAAGGAGAAGGTTTCTGAAGCGCCTTTTACACCAAGGCTACCTTTTCCTCACAGGATGCAACAGTCATAGGTTGATCAGCAGTTTGGTAAGTTCTTGACTATGGTCAAGAACCTTGAGGTAACGATTCCTTTCACATATTTAATTACCCAAGTGCTTGTTTATGCCAAATTTCTGAAAGACATGATAACAAAGAAAAGAGACTTTGGTGGGGTAGAACGTGTCGCTCTTACTGAAGAGTTTAGTGCTTTTATTCAAAATAAAACCCCACCAAAGTTGAAAGATCCTGGTAGTTTTTCTATACCCTGCCATCTTGGACCTATTTTTATTGATAAAGCTTTGTGTGATTTAGGTGCTTCTGTTTCTGTTATGCCATTATCTGTTTATAAGAAACTGAATATGGGAGCACTTAAATGCACACAAATCAGTTTACATATGGCTGATCGTTCTATAAAATACCCTCTAGGTGTTTTAGAGGACGTTCCTGTGAGGGTTGGGAAATTCTATATTCCTGTTGATTTTCTGGTGCTAGATATGGATGAGGATGCCCAGATTCCTATTATTCTGGGTAGGCCGTTTTTGTGTACAGCTGGTGCTGTCATTGATGTCAAGTCTGGGTCTTTAACTCTTAGTGTTGGTGACGATAAAGTAATTTTTAAACTAACCAATGCTGTTAAGGCACCTATGCTTGAACAATCTTGTTGCAGGGATGAGGTTTTGGATGAAGTAGGTGTGGAGAAGGTTTCAACTACACCTAAGGTTGCCTCACCGTCTGGAGGCATTATCAAGAACATTTGGAGAAGAAAGATATTTGATGAGGATGGCACTCATTGCCAAGCCCCTCCTATTTGAGAGTTGGAGGATTATGGTCGTGCGACACCTTTATAAGCCAGCGCTGTGCGAGAGGCAACTCGTATTTTTCTTTCCCTTTTTCCTTTTCTTTTTATTTTTCTTCTTTTTTGTGAGCGAGAGTGAGGGTACTAACATTGTTTTTCCTCTTAGCATCGTCCTTGTCACCTTTTGGCATTGAGGATACTGCCAAGTTCAGCTTGGGGGAGGAGTTCTGTTTGTATTTCCTATCTCTTTTACTGTTTTCTAGGATAGATTTACTGCTTTCGAAAAATTCTGAAAAAATAAAAATAATATGGTTTCCATGACTGGTTTGGTTGCCTCCCTGTGCCCCTTGTTGTGCTCTTATTGAAAATGATTTGACTCTGTTTTCTGGATAGCTGGGCATTTGTGATCTTGAGGCTATGATTTGATGTTTGATTGCTATGATTTCGAGCGAGTTTCGATTATATTAGACTACATTGTGCTGCATGCCTGAATTGGTTAGACTGTGAGGTTTCTTTGTAAGCTTATTGGATTCATATTAGTATCCAGTCTGTTTTTGTGTGTTAGTTCCTCTTTAGTGGATTGATCTTGACTTTGACTTCGTACTTGTCTGATTTTCGATGACTTGTAGCATTTGTTGTGATAGAGGCGTTCTTTTGTCTTATTCTTGAGCTTCAGAGTGAATTTTTGATATACTTTTATCCGCCTTAGCCCCGCTGAGCCTAATGACTTGTTTCGTGATACTTAAACCCTTATTATAGCCCATGGCCTTCATTTCATACTATTTCCAATCCTAGCTTGGGGGAGCTTTTGTATGGGTTGAGTTTGAGATTAGTTTCTTGGTTTGGTTTGGTTGTTGAGAAATTAAAAGTGTATTTGTTGTGGTTTGAGGATGAGAAAAAGAAAAAGCAAAATTAGAGTTGCGTGAATGAAGTTCAGAAAAATGAAAGAAAAATGAAAGAAAAGTTCAAAAGAATTCGAAGTTCTTTCATTCACGTACGTTCTTAAAGAAATATTCGCTTCGTTGCTTAAAAATTGGGTTTGTTATGAGTTTTTCATTGATTTATGAGAGTTGGGTTATTTTACGTGGTTTTTATGGTGTTGTAGGGAGTTGTGTAGGCCATCTTAGGCCTTGTTTGAATAATTTTCATGCTCCCGCTTTCTTGGTTTTTCCACCACATTACCCAAAAGTATCCCCTACCTCTTACCTAAGCCCCATTGCAACCCTCTAAAGTCCTCTTGAGCTCGTGTCTGCAGTGTTCATTTGATTGATTTCGAGTATTTCTGCTAATTGAGTCGACTTGACTAGGATGAGCGTCATTTAACCCTCTTAAACACATGAGAGTGTGAGTGGGAAGGGTATTTATGGTCGGGTTGGTGAGTGTTCGGGCATATTCTTTGCCTGCCACAAAATTGAGAGGAGCGACACCCTTGTGAGAGCCTTTTCAGGACTTGTATGCCTTGTGAATGCTTGAATTTGATAAATTGCTTGGATGATTGGTGGTTGGATGGATTTGATTAGCCAAACTTGAATTCTGCCTGCTTGAACGATTCTTAGTCTTGAAAATGTTTTGAGCTTTGATTTGTTTTTATCTATGGGGTGAGGCAATCTATTCCATGTTCATGTTCTATTTGCTTGAGGACAAGCAAAGGTTTAGTTTTGGGGAGTTTGATATCACGTATTTATATAGACTTTTCTCCCTTATTTACAAGCTAATTTGTGCGTCATTGGAGCTCTTAGGAGCTATTTTGTGCTAACTATCGTATATAGTTGTGGTTTTGTGTTTTAGTGTTGAATTGCAGGTTTTAGGGAGTTTTCTCCTTATTATCGAGCTATTTGGAAGCAACCACGGCTTTACGAGATGTTACGAGGCACGTAGGATGGCTAACGAGCTTTATGGGTAGTTTAGGAGGTCCCAAGACCTCTAAACGTGAAGAATAGTGAGCCAAAGAGTCAAAAAGGAGTTTTCCGTACTCTGATCGGGCAAAAATGGCCCGATCGGGCGAAGATATTATGATCGGGTACAAAAGTTGCGGACCCGATCGGGCAAGCCATGCCCGATCAGATCGGGCGAGAAGACGTGTGCCCAGACCCGATCGGGCATTCACCACCCTACCCGATCGGGTCGGATGCTCCTAGGTCTCATTTTGCTGCTGACTTTGAGTGGAGCTTTTCTGGCCCAATTTGTCGCCAGGCCCGATCGGGTTGTGTTGCTGGGCCCGATCGGGTGGGCCCAAAACTTCGCCCACACTGCGCTGCTGCTACGCTGAACGAGAAGAAAAAAAGTTAAAAAACCTCACTCTGGGCCCGATCGGGTCCTGTGCATTTTTTCGCGATTTTCGTCTTTTAATTTCCGTTTTTAGCTAGACTTTAGGGCGTATTATAAATACCTTTTCCTCATTATTTTAGACACATCTTTCATTATCTTTTTACAGCTTTAAACTCTAGTTTTATCTCTCATTGTTCTTAGTTTAGTTTAAACACTTTAGATTAGATTAAAGGTGATTGAACCTATTCGATTTCAATAAAAGTTCCTGCTTTCTGTCAATTGGTATTCTTCTTTACCCTAATCTCTTTTATTCTTCTTAATTGCTTAGCCTAATTATTTAATCATTCATGATGCAATTGTTAGGGTTTCATATTAGTTTAATTGTTGTTAATTCAATTATGAGTGAGTAGTTCTCTTTCTAGGGTGTTAGATAGGGAAGCCATGTTTATACCATGATTGTTATTTAGATTTCTATCAATTTCTAGGGCTTGATGAGGGTGATTGTGATGTGGTATGTTCTTAATTAGTGATTAATGTTAGTGTACAATTTCATTGATTGCTTGTGGTTAATAGTTGTTTGCACAGATCCGTCCTACGACTAGAGGCCTAGGACACGTCAGTAGTTCTGATTACGTTAGTGAACATGCGGCGTATGTTGAACTATGAGCGTTGAGTCTTAACCATAGCTCAACACATGCTCTAATCCCCCGACTCTTGACTTAGGTTTTGATAGTAGTTGAACTTATTTGATTGATATAAGCATGGTGGACCGAACTAATACCGTAGACTTTTATTCCATAGTTAAATCCTCTGTTTAATTAGTATTCCTTAGCTTAATCTGTAGTTCAGTTAACTCTTCTCTGATTTGATCTGAAGTAGCTGATTGGTTGAATATTAATTTAGAAACTCTGTCTCCCTGCGGATTCGACCCTGCTTCTATTGACTACCGTAGTTAGAGGACTGTAGGTTTATCTTTGATTAGGTGATACGACTAAATCCTCTCAGTCACCCAATTAATTGATGATTCTAAATGTCTTGTGTGTTTCACTCACTCTTAAGTGCGACACAAGACAAACATAGGGGAATCTGATTGGAGTAGGTGAACGATACGGGACATACTCTACTTCTTCCGGAGCATTCCTATTGTTCATGCAGTCACAACAACGAGTGTGTTAGAGTTTGAGTTGAGGCATCGAAAATTAAGACATCCTTCAGACAGAGCTCTCAAGTTGGTGCCCTGTGGATAAGAAAAGTCGTGGTAGTTTTCCTGTTTGTAGTAATAAAACATGTCGTAGTTTGAACTTATTTACTGTGATTTACTTTATAGTCATCCTTTTTCTTGTGATGTTGTGGATTTTGTGACTTTGAATGATGACGATTCCTGTGTCTTTTAATGTATTTGCTAAGAAGTAAATCAGAACTTTCTAAGTTTTTTCGTTCCTTTTTTGCCATGGTTTAACGACAATTTGAGACAAAAGTCAAAACTATTCGCAGTGATAATGGCACAAAGTTTACATGCATGTATGAGTATTTTACTGCTAATGGGATTATCTTTCAAACTTCTTGTGTTGGGACTCCACAACAGAATGGTCGGGTTGAACGTAAACACCAACACATTTTAAATGTTGGTTGTACTATCATATTTCAATTTAATTTGCGTTAATTATTTGGGGTGAGTGCGTGCTTGGTGTTGTTTATTTAATCAATAGAACTACCTCTGATCTGTTCGACAATAAAACCCCATATGAGATGCTCGTTGGCGAAGTGCCAGATTTTGAGTGCCGGATTTTGATCCATTACGTGTCTTTGGTTGTTTGTTCTCTGCTCACAACCAATGAGCTAGAGGAAATAAGTTTTCTCCTTATCGGCGAAAATGTGTTTTTGTTGGATATCCCAATGGCAAAAAGGGGTGGTAACTGTATGATATAGATAAAGAAGAATTTTTTTTGTTTCACATAATGTGTTAATCTACGAAAGTGAGTTTCCTTTTGTTCATGATAATTCTATTGGGGGTCCTAATGGTTTTTTGAATGACCATGGCATTGATAAGCCATTCTTGGATAATCTTGCCCATACCACAACCCCTTCCAAATCCACCAAATGCGCCCAGTCCTACTCTCACCACAGAGCCTGCAACCAAGCCCACACCTGAGCCCATAACTTATTCCACCCATATGCCCCAACATGCTCCCCTGCAAGCTTCTCTTCCCGAGCCAACAAATCTCCCTCTCCCACGAACAACAAATGACCCGCAGCCCACTACATCCACTAGACCTGATCCGCCTGATCCGGCAGTTCCTCACACCCCAAGCCATCCTCTATATTTACCTGGGCGCCCTATAGCTGCTGCTGGGCCAACGCAACCTTCCTTGGTTGTTGCATATGCTTCTTTGTCTACTAGTGCTTATGATAACTTGCTCTTGGTAAAGGGTTTCATGAGAAACATTGCTCCGTTCTTCTGCATGATTATGTCACTAATGTTGTCCGTTATTTGAGTCATGTCCCCCACTCACCCTAGACTGGTTCCCCGGGTACTCCCAATCCTTTACCAAAGTTTGGTACTTGTGGTAAATTTTCTGCATGACATCGTACTTTCCTTGTACCTCTCCTTGATGGTGTTGGACCTAGGTCATTTTGGGAGGCGATGCCACATTACGGTTGGCAAGTTTGTGTTGATATTTTATTATATTGTGACCCGCATTTCATTACCAGAACGATACATTTCATGCATGGTACCGCTACATTTTACTCTTGTTTGCAGTTTTGTGTCTTTTGAGTTATTTCAGGGACATTAGAGTATTTAGAGGTGGAATGAACCGTTCTGGAGCATGGAGATGATCGTTTGAGATTCAAGATCGCATCCGAGTCCATTTAGGTGCATTTGGATGTCTATTTGGACCCGTTTGAGGTTGAAGTTCGATGATAGAAGTTTTGATGGTTCGTGTCAGAACTCGATCAGGTTTTCCTTGGGCCCGATCGAGCTTGACCCAATATGACGGATTTCTATATTTTTACAACTTTTTCTTTAATTACTCAGTTTGAACCAAAAGTCAAATTTTTTTCCTAATTACTTAGTTTTAGACTCTTTTCATTCATAGTTTAGACAAAGTACTCTTAGTTTCCATCTCAATTACATTATTGTTACTTAGTTTTGAAGATCGAAGACTTCAGATTCATCAATTTAATTCAAGTTTGATTTCTCTATTCCTTCTTTCTATTTCTTAATTATGTCTTTGATTAGGGTATGTTTATTGGGAGTCTTAATGTGGAGTCTTAAGATAAGGCTTTGTAGGGTCTTATCAAAGACTCCCGATAAACATACTTTAAGACTTGGGGAGTCTTAAGGGTAGTCTTAAGAATCGAAGACTCACCTTAAGATTCACTTTATAAAAGAGAACCAATAGTGCATTGCAACGTGTCAATATAATATAATCAAATTTTGTTGAAGAGTCTAAAAGGCAGTCTGAGGGATAAAGATCAAAACTGAAATGAGTCTTATGTGAGTCCGAAATATTAAAGAGTAAATAAAGTTAGTGGAAAGCTAATGTGGCAGAGTCTGAAACATAGGAGGGAGTCTTATGGATAAACTCACCCTTATGCTTATAGTTTCTATTGCCATGATTAGTGAGTATTCCAAATTCTAGGATTGAGTTTAGCCTTAGCATGGATTAATCGCTTTATTTCTATGAATTGCATGTTATTGAATCGTTCGATTAGGTTTTGATCGGTTTGTTTTCATCATCAATCTGCATCGTTGTCTTGCCCTAATTTTATTATCAATGAAGTTGGAATTGAAATTGGGATTTCATTGTAGCAATTTGTTATCTTGTCGATTGAATTCACCAAAGGAAGTTGGGTTTCAATCTAGCTTAACTTGTCCTTGGTTAAGATTCGCACATGAAAATAACGAGAATCAAGATTGAAAACTTCATTGGCATTGATTCTTAATGCATCTAATTTTGTGTGTTAGCCATGAAAACAGGAAGCATGCATATTAGTTAGGCCTTTTGTAGTCACGAAAGTGGTGTTAAGGTAGTTCGTCTTCGAAAGAATGTCATCTCGCCAAAGCCTTGATTCATTAACTGGCATGGAAGTTATGTTCGGTCAATTCATGTTAGTCGCGATGCTCAATGTGAGTGCTTATTATCATAGTTATCATCATCATTTCACTCTACTTATTAGTTTAGAAATTAGTTTAATAGCGTTTACCATCGATATATAATTGTGTAGCTATTTCATAGTCTGGAGTCAGCTAGGGTTTAATCTAGCACCTCACTATGTTCGACCCGTTAGTGCTACGACACCGTCCACTTGCGGTATTAAAATAAAACCCTAACACGTTTTTGGCGCCATTGTGGGGGAGGCACGGATTAAAATTAGTTAGATTATAGATTTAATAGACTACACCTGTTCCCTCGTTTATCTTTTCTTTTTTTCTTGTTATCTCTCTTCTTCCAGTTGTTGTTCTCTAAATGCACAGGTGATTGAGATCAGTAGATAATCTATACTTCGACCCTGAAATCGAAGCCACTACAAGAAGGCGCAACGTAAAGAGAAGAAGATAGCAGTTAGAGCAGACTTAGACAGAGACAATGGCTAATCCTCTCAGAGACTACAATATACCGGGTGTTACATCAACATCCAACATTGCCAGGCCTGCT
This sequence comes from Patellifolia procumbens, assembly GCA_947645195.1. NCBI lineage: Eukaryota > Viridiplantae > Streptophyta > Magnoliopsida > Caryophyllales > Amaranthaceae > Patellifolia > Patellifolia procumbens. The sequence goes on from CANSGD010001144.1 coordinate 1,148,236, forward strand.
GTAGAGGCTAACAATTTTGAGATCAAGATCGGGTTGATTCAGTTCATTAAGCAAGATCCGTTTAGTGGCAATCCCACAGAGAATCCAAATGACCACATCAATTCTTTTCTGGAGAAGTGGGATACAATGAAGATAAATGGGGCCTCTGAAGAAGTCGTTCGACTTTGTTTATTCCCCTAAGGGATAATGTAAAGGAGTGGTTGAAGAATCAAGAAGCTAATAAGTTCACTCACTTGAATGCCTTGACTACTTTTTTTGCCGCAAATATTTCCCACCAGGGAAAACTGCCAAGCTACAAAATGCAATCACATCATTCACTCAAATGGACGGTAAAACACTTTATGAAGCTTGGGATAGGTACAAAGACTTGCATAGGTAGTGCCCACATCATGAGATCCCTACTTGGCTTATCATTCAGACGTTCTATAATTGTTTAGTGATAATAAGTTTTTAGTGTGTCGTTAAGGCACTAAGAACCGCTTAGCAAACAATACTTATAGTCTAAAGTGCAACTACTATGAACGTAGTAATGGAAAGTCAAGGGTCGAACCACAATGAAATAAGGATTGACTAAGGTCTATTAAGTCTAAGACTACCTAAGTGAAGGGTATTTCGGGGTGCAAAGGATTCAATAATTATCAACTAAAAACTAACTAAAGAATAACAACTAATGGTTAAGTAAGATATGTAAATATACTAAGGAAAACACTAGAGTTCGGGCTACTCGTATGAACTTGGGCTAGTCAACGATAATCAACACAATAACGATTCAAGAACGAGGAAAATACAAGGTTAAGTCTCCCTCTAAATTACTAGAGTCCTCTCTCGAATGGTCCTCAAGAGTAATAGATTAATCAATCAACCAAATCCTCTCCCGAATGGTCTTTGGTCAATTGATTAAAAGATTCAATGGGATTGGAAAACCCCTAATTAAAGGATCCCTTTAATTCCTACCCAATCCCTTGGCCTAGAAACTAAGTCGAAACAAGGGAATGACAAAAGGGATCAAAATTCAATGAAGAACAACAGAAACCCTAAGTGCCCTAGCATAAATGTGATCAAGATCTATCCTAAGGTGTCAAAACACCTAGTTCAATGCATAAACATCAAATTGAATCATAATAACATTAATAATCTAAATTTAGCCCTTAATTCATACTTTCGCACAAACCCTAGATAACGAACTACTCACTAATCATGGATTCAAAGCAAAAGAGATTAATGAAATTAAACATGATTAACAAAACAATTAAAGTAAAGAGAAGAGAAGAGATTGAAAGAAATATACTTGGATTGAATAAACGATTGAATCTTCAATAAAAGTGCCGATATGAGAAACTAAGAGTTTGAGAGTGTTCAGCGAGAAAAACTATGTAATAGAGTCTAAGTGTTGAGATAATCCTAAAACAAAACGTTAAAAACTATTTATATGGTCCATTAAATGAAGACGGAAAAAAGGGGCAAAAGCCCGAAATCAGGTCAACACGGTCGTGTCCAAAACGACAAGGCCGTGTAGACCTGTTCTTCAGATTTCTTCGGCATCCCAAAAGTAACTGCTTCCGTGGAAATAGATCGACAAGGCCGTGTAGACATGAACTTCTCAAATCAGTGGCAAGCAGAAAAGGATTGTCTTTGTGGAAAAAGTCCAACACGGGCGTGTTGAAATCAACACGGCCGTGTCGACCTGCTGGTTAGCGGATAACTAAACTTCAAAAGATCATATCTCTCTCATCGCTTATCGGAATTGGGATTATGACTAGTCGTTGGAAAGATATCGAAACGAGCTAACACCTCCCACTAGAATTACCTTAATCCAGTTTATGGATCAAAAGTTATGTCCATTTGAAGTTCAAAAGTCCACAACTAGTCTTCCAATGATCGTATGACTTCAAAAACCTGCTAGTTAGCCTAGAAATCATCCAAAAACAACTAAACAGATAATGAAGTGACAATATAACTCAAAGTTGAGAAAAACCATGCAATGCTAGGCTTAAATGCTCTAAACTACGTGCAAGGACACTAAAAACAACCTACAATTAAGCACAATAAAGTGCTTATAATTTAGCTTATGAGTACCACACTTCTATTGATGCTGCTTCTAGAGGTGCACTAATGCTAAGACAGTTGAGCAAGCTCTAGATTTGATCAAAGAGATGGCCACTAACAACTATCATTGGTCCAGGGAAAGGTCATCAATGAAAAAAGGAGGTAGATATGAGGTTGATGCAATAACTTCTCTATCTAGTAAAGTTGATGCATTGACTCAGCAGATTAAACAGATGTCTGGAGGTGCTAGTGCATAGATAAATGCTTTCCAAGGAAACAATGTTACTGGGTCAACTGATATTAGTATCATAGAGCAAGAGCAAGCTAATGCTCTATATGGTAATGCTAGGCCTAGAAATGACCCTAACTCTAATACCTAGAATCCGGGTTGGAGGAATCATGAGAACTTTTCTTGCAGCAACGATCGAAATCAAGAACCGATAGATTCCACTCCTCCAGGTTTTCAGCAAAGGCCACAATTTCAATCCTCTCTACCACCTCCTCATAAGTCTTACGCTGAAACTTTATTAGAAATGCTGCTCGCTAATTCAGAAGACACCGAGAAAAAGTTCAAAAGAATGGATGCCCATAATAAAATGGCTGACACTCAGATTGCACAGTTAGCTCAGCAGATGTCTGATGTGACTCAGAAAGGTGACTCAAGTCCAAAATGACACTCAAATTGCACCACCTCAGTTTCGAGGGCAGCCGGAACTGAATCCCAAGGGTCACTAGAAGATGAGTGCTGTTACTTTGTGTAGTGGGAAGACTTTGGGGGAACCCCTCAAAAATTTTAAGACACATTCTAAGGTTGTAGGGGATAATTCTGAGAATTTGAATGATATTGTTGTTGCTGATACTGCAGATCAAGCTGAAAAAGAACCATCTAAAGTTGCTCGAGAGTATGTTGAGCTAGCACCCTTTCCTCATCGTTTAGCTAAGGCTCATAGTGAGAAGAAGTATAAGAAGTTCATAGAGTTATTGAAGGGGATGCATCTCAATATCCCTTTTTCTTAAAGCTAATTATGAGATGCTTACTTATCCCAAAGTCCTAAAGCAACTTTTGTCAGGCAAGAAGAATATATATGAAGCTTCTATCGTGGAACTTTCAAAGGAGTGCAGTGCTATACTCTTAAGTAAGCTGCCTCCTAAACTAAGTGATCTTGGGTGTTTCTCCATTCATTGTTCCGTTGGGGATGTGAAAATTCAAAGGGCACTATGTGATCTTGGAGCTAGTGTCAGCCTTATGTCAAACGTCATATTCAAAAAGCTGAATTTTGGTGATTTACGCCGAACTCGAGTATCCCTGCCATTAGCTAATCGATTTGTTCGATACCCTTTGGGTATTGTGGAGGATGTACTCCTCCAAGTGGGTAAGTTGATTCTTCTTTGTGATTTATTCATTATGGAGATGCTAGAGGATTCACATACGCCAATCATGCTGGGTCGGCCGTGTCTTGCCACTATTGGAACCTTGATTGATGTGAAGAATGGTAAACTATCTATTTATGTGGGTGATGATAAGTGTATTTCGAACTCCACAAGGCACTGAACTCTCCTGTGGAGACACTTGTTATCGTGTGGATGTTGTTGAGAGATGGGAAGAAGAATCACCTGTGGAGGCTAGGGATATTGATCCTCTCCAAAGGTCTCTTGATGGTGATGAATTGTGTTATGCTGAGGCTGTTTCTTATGAGAGAATTCTAGATGATGCACCACCTTTCTAGCACAATGATCCTCCATTTTAGGTTCTACAAGTGGATGATGCGACTAAAGAGTGTTCTAAGCCTCTTGAGGTAGAGTTGTAACCCCTCCCTTCTAATTTGAAATATGCTTTACTGGGTGAAAATTCTACTTATCCTATTATTGTCCATAGTGCACTTGATGACACCGACCTTAAACGGTTGATTTGTCTTGTTCGGAAGTACAAAGATGTCATTGGTTATACTATTGATGATATAAAAGGAATTAGCCCATCTCTCTGTACTCACCGAATTTTTCTAGAAAAGAAGATGCTTAATCCGTTGATCCACAACACCGCTTAAATCCCAATATGAAGGAAGTTGTTAAAAAGGAGTTTTTGAAGTTGCTCGCGGTCGGAATTATCTACCCTATTCCTAATCGTAAGTGAGTGAGTCAGGTCCATGTTGTTCCAAAGAAGGGTGGTATGACTATTGTGAAAAATGACAAAGGTGATGTTATCTCCACTCGCACTGTCACTGGGTGGAGGATGTGCATATATTGTCGTAAGTTGAACTAGGCCACTCGTAAGGATCACTACCCTCTTTCCTTTATTGATTAAATGTTGGACCGTCTTGCTAAACATTCCTTCTTTTGTTACTTGGATGGATTTTTTGGTTTCTTCCAAATTCCTGTGCATCCAAGTTACCAAGAGAAAACGACTTTTACATGCCCATATGGTACCTTTTCCTATTGAAGGATGTCATTTGGTTTATAAAATGCCACAACTACTTTCCAAGATGCATGATTGCTATTATTTCTGATTTTATTCAGCATTCTATGGAAGTTTTTATGGACCATTTTTCTACGTATGGCACCTCGTTTGATGTATGTCTGAATAATCTTGAAAAAGTATTGCATAGGTGCCAAGAAGTCCAATTAGTGCTTAACTGGGAAAAGTGTCATTTTACGATACAAGAGGGAGTTGTTCTTGGCCATGTGGTTTTTCTTAGGGGTATCGAGGTCAACAAAGCTAAAGTCGAGGTTATAGAAAAGCTTCCACCACCAATCAATGTGAAAGTGATGATGAGTTTCCTTGGTCATGCAGGGTTCTATCACCATTTTATCAAGAATTCCACTATGATATCAAGAACCTTGACTGAACTTTTAGCCAAAGATGCCCCAATTGTGTTTACTGATGTTTGTCTCGAGGCTTTTCCCAGGTTGAAGAATGCATTGATATCTGCACCTATTATTCAGCTTTCAGGCTGGAATCTTCCATTCGAGTTGATGTGTGATGCCAGCGACCACGCTATTGGTGCTATTTTGGGTCAAAAGCCACAATGGCAAGCTACATGCCATTTACTATGCTAGCAAAACTCTAGATGGTGCTCAGATGAATTGCACTATTACTGAGAAAGAGTTGTTAGCAGTTGTGTTTGCAGTGGAGAAGCTTTGATCCTATCTGGTGGGATCGAAGTTGATTTTAGGTGCCTGTTTATTCAATAAAGGTAGAGATTATATTTCAATTAAACTTTCGAGTGAAATAATTAATTTAAACACAATTAATTTCGGCCAATCACATAATATCCAGGAGTGTTTATTATTGAGTGTTTAATCTACTTAATTCCAGGAATGGTTAAGGGAGATTAAGAGTTAATTAAATCTTTCAGGAGAGTTTGATTTAATTATCATATCCAGTTACTTTCTTGAATTTTCGGACTTATTTCTTGATTTTAAAGATCCTTGTTTTGAGTTCTTGGATGTTACTTCTCATTGGAGTTGCATCCATATCAATTGGTATCAGATTTTTCTAGGTTGGTGAGGAACGAAAGTGTCTGACTTTCTTGAGCTAGAGGACACATCTTATCGTGAAATTTAGTGGGAACACTATCTATGAGAGTGTTGTGTCAAAATTTCATTTATTTTGGCAGAGAAACAAAGCCGCAACAACATTCTACATCAGACGAAAATTCCTGGCAGTTTTGCGAAAATTTAAGGTAAACTTTAAACGACTCGATCTCACTCAAGAAAACGTCGTTTTGGGTGATTCTTGAGCCTAAACTGGTTTATTTCAAGTATATTTTACTGTCCTAAAATTTCGTAGAAGTTGAAGTTCAGTTGGTATAGTTTTGAGATAGTTCTTGTGAGTTGTGTTATTTTGGTCAGAATCTAGCGGACTGACATTGAAAAATTACTGCGAGCAACCTACTTCGAATTTTTCAGTGATTCTAGTTGGAGATGTTTCTGAACATCCAAAATTTACTTGTGTTAAAATTTCTTGATTGTTCACGAAGCTTTGCATCTGCAGTTTATCTTTGAAGTTGGGTAAATTACCTAGATATTTTTGGCAGTTTTAAGGAAGTTGTTTGATTCGAAAATCATGGGGAAGGATTTTGGTCATGTTCGTAAACTGAAACATACTTTGAGATTGTTGCAAGTACAAGAGTCTCATTAAAACTAATGAAAAGCCATTAAAGAAAATTCAACAGGGAATTACAAAAATTATGAAGGTCATAGATAGTGATATGTCGGAGTACCCTCTTCGCTCAAATTGAAAAAATCTTGTGTTCTCCTCGAACAGAGAAGGTAATTATTGAAGAGGAAGACGTTGATGTTTTTAGCTTTGGTATAGATCCTAATTTTACTCCAGACTTACCTCCGAAATTTGAAGATTCAGTTAAACAATTTGAGGAAGTTGATACTCTTTCTACACCTCAAAGAACACAAACATATGTAAGGGTTTTGGACACTATTTTTGAGGATCATCTGACTAGGATGGATCGTACTTTTGGGGCTGAGAAGGATGATTATATTATTTTTGATGATGTTATTAAAGATCCATCATTGTTGATGAAGAGTGCATGTCATATGATTATTTTGCTGATTTTGATATGGTGAACACACAAATTACATGCAATGTTCCTGTTCGTGACTTCTTCTCAAACCATAGCAAAATTCGAGGTCGGATTTTTTTCAAAGCAGGTGAGAATGATGCAGGAGCGAAGAGGCTACTCCGAGATATCACTATCTATGACCTCGCAATTTTTGGGTATGGTAATTCTTCAAAGCAAGGTCATGGGAGCTAGGAGTTTAAGCTCAACACAACCTTTTCATCAATGATAAGGTGGATTGAAGATGATCCAAGTCTATGAGGAGTGATATGGGGCGTCCATATTAGAGTCCTATAGTAATATAGAGTCTTAGTTAATTTTATTTAGTATTTAATTTAGCATTTTAATTTCTGTCAATAATAGGGCCGAAAATTGTTGTATATTTCGGTTATTCAGAGTCCTTGTTCTAGTAGTAGTTGAGTTGTAATCCCTTAAAGATTAGATTAGATTAGATTAGGGATAAGGATGAAGATAGGCATGTAAATAAGATACGGAGGGCTGAAAATCCCTATCGTATCTTATTAGATTATCTTCCTTATCTTTTCTTTATCTTTATCTTTTCCTAGATTCTAGGGATTAGATTTAAATGCTTTCTAGATAGAGATTTGGTTTCCTAATTATACTAGGACTAGCCGAATATATATAGGCGCCTGTTTATTCAATAAAGGTAGAGATTATTTTTCAGTTAAAACTTTCGAGTGATAAAATTGCTTTAAACACAATTAATTTCAGCCGTTAACATAATATTCAGGAGTGTTTATTATTGAGTGTTTAATCTACTTAATTCCAGGAATGGTTTAAGGGAGATTATGAGTTAATTAAATCTTTCAGGAGTTTTTGATTTTATTATCATATCCAGTTACTTTCTTGAATTTTCGGACTTAGTTCTTGATTTTAAAGATCCTTGCTTTGGAGTTCTTGGATGTTACTTCTCATTGGAGTTGCATTCATATCATGAACATAGGCGTCGGACTGAGTCATATTGTACACTCAATTTTAGGTGGAGCAGAAGAACTAGGAGGAGTAGAAGGACCAGCAGTAGAATTAGTCTCGGATTCTTGGGACACTCAAAAGTCTTATGACCTACTTCCCTATAGTAGAATGAGACAATGATAGATACATCACAATTCTTCCCTCGATGACTATGCTTCTCACACCTCTTAAACTTAGACGACTCAAAACACGACCTAGAACCACAACCTTGGAACCCACCACGGACACTTGGTTCATACCTCGGCTTCTTTGCCAGACTCAAAATGAAAGAAGGAACTGACTTCCTTGTAGATGAAGCCTTAACAACTTCTTCCTCCTTAATCGAAGCATGTACACTAAGGGATATCTCATACGCCCCCTGAAGTCGTAGCTCCGGACACAGCATAAGGGTCCTTACCCTTGGGTCCGTCTTCTTGAGATACCTTTTAACCCTCTCAGCTTCGGTAGGTATGATTGTAGTAGCAAACATATACAACTTTGTGAAGCGGTCCATATACTCTTGGTTGTTGAAGCTCCCTTGGGTCATTAATAGAAACTCTTCCTATTTCTGGCAACAAGCTCATCAGGATAAAACCAGTCCTTCAGCTTGGCGGATAACTGAGTCCACCCAAATCCAGGAATAGCCATACAAGTGGCTTTAACTGTACCCCACCAATAATCAGCCTATTTCCTTAATTAGTAAGTTCCAATGGGTACCATTTCAGCAGCATGGCAATTCGTTGTCGTAAAGAGCTTCACTATTTCCCTTAAACAACCCTCCACAGCTATGGGGTAAGCGGCACAATCATAGGTGGGTGGCTTATGGTGGTCAAAAGCTGACTTCCCAACAAGGGGGAGTAGTGGCTCTGTTAGCCAAAGATATGAAGACATTCTCGAGTTTTTGATAGCGATGACGGGCATCTTCCTTTTCAAGCAACCATTGGTTGTCACATAGGCATTTTACAAAAGAGAAGACTAATCAGTTGACTAAGATACGCATAACATAAACAAAAATGGTTCCCATGGTTTTCTTCCTACCCTAGTAACTCTCACTAAGCATTTTACTTGAAGCCTAAGACACTATTAATCCTCGTTACAAGTTTACACATTTCTCGTGAAATAAGTAGAAACTCAATGACACTTTTGTAACATTTGCTCTGATATCAACTTTAACATGCCATCAAATACTAACTATGAAAAGACTAAAACAAATGAAATAAAGAATAAGCGGTGATAGCGGAAATACCACCGAGACGGGAATGCCACTCTAAGGAGTAAACTAAAACTATAAATAAACGACAACCTTAAAATAGTAGTCAAAACTCTAAAAGTATATATAAAGAGGAATGAGGTCCCATACCCTCATCTCTAACCAAAATGTTCCAAAATTCATAACCGTTCGAAGTAACTCAAAAACCAAATCCATAATTCAAAAGGGGTAAAACTAATATCCAAAGGGATGAAAGAAACTCAACAAAACATAGTAAAGCTACATGAGACCCCACTATAAAGTTAGTCCTAATTTTCCACTCATAGTGCTCGTCCACAACGACAAGCACGACTCCCTTGCTCACATGGGTAAAAACGCACAACACCACTCCATACGGTAATAGCTCTAAAATGCATCGTCCTCTGTGAAATAAATCAACAAAATTCCACAATTAGTGGGAGTAGGTAGCAGTTCTCCCAGCCCAATTAAGAAAACAAATAGTAAGTTTAAGGAGTTAGAATAAACGTTAAAGGCATGGAAACACAGTAGAAACAAAGAGGCATAGCACGCATTACAACATATATCATGCTTGCACAAAGAAATACTTCAAGAAGATGCTACAAGGTTAAAAGAACAAGTATAAAAAACCATCTAAACGTCATAGTTTAGAAAATAATGGGATAATTAACACTGAGAGAGCTAACGCTAGTGACCCGCGGCCCACTTCCTCAAGAAATGGCAGGTTGCAACCTTTAGAATGGCCTATGGTTTACGTTCCCTACCGTGTGTTTCAAAGAATGGCCAAACTTCTGATGTGGGACAATATGAGCAGTGTTTCCTGATCTCTCGGACGACAACACGTCCTATGTATCTCCAATGCAGGGTAACACCTAGGGATGTCGCCTGACCTCTCGGAATCCATGTTCGTTACCTTTGCTACACTGTCCCTTTGGCCTAGCTACCTAAATCAATAAAAAACTATTTAACAAATCTGGATTAAATAATGTACAAGTTCTCAAGCTCAATTCATCAATCGTCAAATCGTCAAATCATAAAGTCACAGACCTCCAATTGGTATAGTATACTCAACAAGGTATACTAAGAGTCCACAAACCTCAAAAGAATATGGTATACACAAAAAGATATACTAAGGGCCCACAAACCTCAAAATAATATGATATACACGACAAGGTATACCAACAGAAAGTTAAAGACATACAAACAAGAAAACGTTTTCTGAGTTTGGGTTACCAAGTTAATTATGATTAAGTCACAATATACCCCGTACATAACTCTTGGCGAAGGGATAATAAGGGAAGTTTTATTCTCCCCATAGCATTACTACGTCGACAAATCAACCATAAGACCTCAACTTACATCAAACAAATGAAACCCAAACTTACTAACAATTTAAGGTAATTACCTTAGCCAACAACCTTTAAAACATACAAAACGTACTCAAACATGCTCTAACATACGTGTAGGTACTGAGTAAACATCATTTGGGCATGTTGTAATTACATCTGGAAATAAACGAAAACTCGAACAAAGGGGGAGGTAGGAACCCCGTCGCGAGGCGCGACCAGGGTCGGGAATCGTGACCTGGACAACTGGCGCCTTCGCTGGTCGGGAGCAGCTACCGCCTACTGCTTGAGGGTAGTTGCTCATACTTCATTCGATACTCAAGCACACAAGTACAATACATGGGAAGCATAATTAGGCCAAACCCACACCAATATCATGCAAGTAAAATCTTTAGCCTATCAATACCGACATCAACATTCTCCAAAATTTTCAATTCATCATTCAATCAAAAACACCAATTTTAATGATCCACTAATAACCCAATTTCCATCCCTAACACATAAAGGCAAGTTTACAACATCATAGGAGCATGCTTAATACGCGAAATTAACATTTAAAAAAGCCTAACATGATACTAAGAAGAACTATACACATAAAATATTCTAAGTTCCACCTAGCATGATTCTAAGTTCTCTAACGCAATTTCTAACAACCAAAGTTAACAATCTATTCCCTAACGTGCTAGAATAACGCTAGTTACCTTGTTCTTCTAGAGGATTGCAGAAAAACGAGTGGAAAAGTACTAGGAATGGAGCGGGTGTTCTCTTCTTCAAGGCCTAAGAGCACGTACAAGAAAACCTCTTAGGAATGATTCCAAATAGCTTCAATTTGGACTAGAAAAGGTGACAAAATTCCGAACTTTTGAGGAAGAGAAACAAAAAACTTCCTTCCCTTTCTTTTGATGTTAGGCGTGTGAAAAACGGAAGGGGAAGGGAGTGATTTTTCTGAGTTTTAAAATCAACATTTGGTAGGCATAAAGGGTGATTAATAATGGGGTTTAATGGTCATCATGAGGGTGGTTTATGAGGGTAAGTAAAGGGTGATGCTCTTGATTTGCATCGACGGTACAAAAGGGAGTACAATACTGGCCATGACTCTACATTATCCCTCTCATAATCAGAATTTTCGGACCCCATAACACAGGGTAGGGTGCGCGCAACTCGTTCGTGCATTACTCTATTCATAAATTATAAATGCTCATAATATGAATCATACGCTAATATTTTTTTAAAATTGAAATTATTCATAGCACAAGAGTTTCTACAGAACCTTGAGGTACAACCTCTATCTTGAGCTTTCAGAACTCGTTACATAATCCCCTGGCAAGGTCCTAACCGTACTAAGAGAATGCTTAGACTTTCTAGTAAGAGCATAGGCAACCATATCACCTTACCTTCATGATAATCAAGCTGCAATTCATAGTCCTTGATCAATTCCAACCATCTTCTTTGTCACAGATTCAAATCACGTTGTGGGAAGTTATACTTGAGACTCTATGGTCGTAAACACCTTACATTGAACTCCATAAAAATAGTCTTGTAAAACATTAAGGCCAAATACCACAGCATCTAATTCAAGATCGTGAGTAGGGTAATTCCTCTCATGCAATTTCAATTATCTAGAAGCATAGGCAACAACCTTCCTCCGTTGCATAAGGACACAACCCAAATCGTACTTCGACACATCACTATACAGCTCAAACTCAATACCTTCAGTAGCCAAAGCAGTAGTGAGGCGCTTATTTAACTCTTGGAAAGCCTTTTCCCACTCTTTGGACTTTAGGAAGTTTCTTTCCTTTCTCACCAGCTTGGTCAACAGCTGAGCTATATTCGAGAAGTCTTTGATAAATCTCCGATAGTAACATACAAGACCCTGGAAACTTAGGATCTCAGACACACTATTAGGATTTTCCCAATCCACAACGGCCTTAATCTTGGAAGGGTCTACCATAACATCGTCCTATTTGATGACATGGCCAAGAACGACACCTCCTTAAACTAGAACTCACACTTGGAGAACTTTGCAAACCACTTATGTTTCCTCATAATGTCCAAATTCAATCTCAGATGCTTCATGCTCTTCTTCATTTTTAGAGTACACAAGGATGTCATCAATGAAGACGACCACACACGTATCCAAGAACTCATAGAAAGAACGGCTCGTCTGATCCATGAACACAGTAAGTTTATTTGTAAGATTATAAGGTTTATCAGCTGATGGTGGGTGACTTTGTGAAATACACTAGGATAGGTTCATTTGGAATAGGCTCTCATATCTACAACATAGATTTATATGTTGGCTTGTTATGCATGGGAGACCGAAGACTTTTGATAGACTTATGGAAATGGTTTTGACTAACCGCGGTGATTGTATGATTTGCCAGAATGGTGTTAAAACCTTAGATCATCTATTTTTTAGCTGTTCAAATGCTAAAGACTGTTTGCAGAAACTGCAGTATAGGTGTCTTGTGAGGATCATTGGCAGATCTAGGAGAAGTAAACTGCAAAATAGTGTGTTGTGTGCTTCTCTTAATGTTGTGGTTTATACTGTTTGGTGGGTAAGAAATGAGGCTTTTTGGAATGTTGTGGTAGGGATGAGATCTAAGATTGTAAAGCAGTTTAAAACTCAAATTTTCAATAGGTTGAGAGGTCTTAAACCAAAGAAAATATCTAGTTGTGATAGTCTTAGGTATGATCAATTAATGGTAGTTGATGTATAGTTTTTAGTGATGTTTTTTAAGGTTTAGGGGGGTCCAACCTAGTTGGTTTGCCCTATCCTTTTAATACTCTCAAGTTGTAAATTGAAGTATTGATGTGAATACAATTTCTTCTTACTCAGAAATAAGGAAGACCAAAAGGCATAACAATGACCTCGTAATGCTCGTACCTTATACGGAAAGCGGTATTAGGTATATCTTCCTTCGTCACAGGAATTTGATAATAACCCGACCTCGAGTCTATTTTAGAGAAAAATCTGGCACCCTTTAATTGATCAAACAAATCCTGAGGTTAATACTAAACTCAACAGCTCTTTTAGGAGGGATACCTGACAACTCAACTGAAAAGACGTCAGAATACTCATAGGCTACGTGGATATCTTCTAGCTTGACTTATCGTGTCAAATCTATGACCAAACAAAGAAACACTTATTCCCCTTTCTTTGACCATCGAGAAACACTCGTTTAAACTTTGAGTTATGGAGTTTCATTATTTACAATTACATTCGACCAATAGAGAGATTTTCAGGAGTTATTATTAATCTATTAGTTAATCTACTTAATTCCAGGAGTGGTTTTCGTGAGATTAAGATTAAACTAATACGTTCAGGAGTGTTTGTTTTGAATTACATATCCGATTTCTTGTGTGTGATTTTCGGACTTAGTAAAATTCTTAGTACCTTTGCATTGTAGTTCTTGGTTGTTGTTTCATCTTGGAGTTAGCTAATCCAATCTTATCTTTTATTGAATCTTACAACTCAACTACTACTAGTACAAGGACTCATAATAACCGAATATACCCATATTTTCGGCCCTATTATTCACTGAAATTAAAATCTTTAATTAAAGACTTAATAAAATCAATTACGACTCTTAATGGACTCAATTAGACTCAAATAGATGTTTGAACACCCTAACATCAACCTTCAATTACTTGATCATAACCCATGTAATCATAGACACAAAGGAAGAGTTTGATTGGAGTTTAAACCCAAATGCTTTAAAGAGTAAATGAATAGGTTCTTCAACATGAGTTGACTTGAGCCTTGACTTGCATCATTATCCCCTTCTTCAAAAGAATTTGTCCTCAAATTTTTATCATCTAATTATGGACTTAGGTCTCCCACATTAAAGGTGTCACTCACGCCTCCATAATCACTTGGAAGCTCAATCTTGTATGCACCATCACTAATCACATCAATCACCTTGACCGGATCATCGTCCCTTGGCATGAGCTTGTTCTTTCTCTTACTCGAGAATCTTTCTTTCCTCAAATGAATCCAAACTAAGTCACCAATTTGGAGCTTAGGTTGTTTTTTATGCTTGTTTTCCCTTTCTTTGTATTGAGCATTCATATTCTCGATTCTAGCTTTAACTTGCCCACATATCTTCTTGAAAGCTTCCATCCTTTTCTTTGAGTCAACATGAATTTCAAATTTCTTTAGGGAAACAAAATCGATAGAGAGAAAATGATTGATACCATAGACCTCCTAAATGGAGATTCAGATGTAGTAGATGAGTGAGCTCGATTGCATGCAAACTCGGCATGTGCTAGCTTCAAATTCCAATCATTTTGTCTCTTGCTCACCAAGCTTCGCAACAAAGCTCCAAGAGTTATATTAGTTACCTCAATTTAGCCATCTGTATGAGGATAATGACTTGTACTGAAAAGTAACTTAGTTTGCACCATTTTCCACAAGATTCTCCAAATGTGAGTTAGGAACTTGGAATCACGATCGTCAACAATACTTCTAGGAATACCATGAAAACGAATGATTGCCCTAAAGTATAAATCCTCTACATGTGATGCATCATTAGTTTTGTGCATGGAAACAAAATGTGCCACCTTAGAGAAACAATCTACCACAACCATGATAACATCTTCCCACCTTTGAGTTCGAGGCAACCCCACTATGAAATCCATACTGACACTATCCCAAGGAGAATTAGGAATGGAAAAAGGAGTATAAAGGGATTTATTAAAAGTAATTTTAGATCTTTGACAAGTAGCACTTACTAAACACCATATGAACTTCTCTCATCATGTTAGGCCAATAAACATTCTCATTCAAAGTGTCTAAAGTCTTTTGAATGCCAAAATGTTCAGCCACCCCACCACTATGGACTTCTCTCACAAGCAATTCCCTTACACCACTCTTCAGAATACACAACCTTTTCCCCTTAAACAAAAATCCATCATGAACTACATACACGTCATTAGGATATTTAAAAGAATCCTTAAAGTTAACATCATTACCATACAATTCTTTTAGGTGTTCAAACACCTAAACTCTAGTATCAACTATGGTTCAAACACAGGAACGCCTAGAAAGAGCATCAGCAACAACATTAATCTTACCTTCCTTGTACTTAGAGGAGAAAGTAAATGACTGAAGGAATTCGACCCACTTGGCGTGCCTATGATTGAGTTTTTGTTGACCATGGATATGTTTGAGTGATTCATGGTCCGAATAAAATAATGAAAGGCTTGGGCCTCAAATAATGGGACCAATGATCGAAGGCCCTCACAATTGCATAGAATTCACGATCATAATTGGAGTAATTAAGTTTAGTACCACTCAATTTCTCACTACAATAAGCAATAATTCGTTTTTCTTGAAGCAAAACTGCCCCAATACCAATCCCACTAGCATCACATTAAACATCGAACAACTTGCTAATCATAGAATTGAAGAATTGGATATGCGCCTAGTTGCTAATCATGAAAGCTCCTCTATCTTCATTAATTCTGTGATTGGAACCATGATAGTTGAGAAATTCTGAATGAACCTCCGATAAAAGGAAGCTAGTCCATGAAAGTTTCGACATTCATGAGCATTTGTAGGCGCCAACCATGATTAAATTGCTTTGACCTTTTCTGGATCTACATGTACTCCATCATTAGATACAATGTAACCCAGAAAAGAAATACTATGTACAAGAAAGTCACATTTTTCCATCTTTCCATACAAATTTTGTTCCCTCAATTTTTCAAACAAAAAGTCTTAAATGAAATAAATGAGCATCTACATTAGTATTATAAACAAGAAAATTATCTAAGTAGACAACAATAAACTTATTAAGAAATTGATGCGTCATATTGATATAGGTATTTCATGATGCATTTAGGCTGCATTTTAGGATCATTTAGTTGCACTTTAGTTCATATTTGCATATATTTACTTAAGTTGAGAAAATATACTCTTGTGTGTGTTTTTTCAGTGTTTTTGATAGTTTTCAGGTATTGAGAACACTATTGGAGTATTATTGGACAAGCTTAAGCATGAGGAGCATATACGAAGGAGCTACGTCAAATGAGAAGTCCAAAGGACATCTTGGAATTAGAATGCAACCCAAAACATAACGGAAATATGTTAAAAGAAGTATGGAAATCGAGTCATGTGTAATCTTTTGATCATATCTCATTATCCAGGGATTTGAATTAAGTGATTCCAGTGGAGTGGGAAACTAGACTTGAAAATATTTCCAACGGTGTATCACTCGCCCCAATACGACTTCTAGTTTGTGAGATATGGTCTTTGCAAGTTGACACTGTTTTGCAGGATGAAAGGTCGCGCCTGCGGGTTATTCCGTGTAGCTTTAGTCGAATAAGGCCATTTTTTCTAGTTGTTTTTGGAAATAGAAAGGTATAAGGAGTCAGGAGAATTTTATTATTTCCTATCTTTTTTCTATCATGAATTCTTTTTAGATTAGAACTCTTTTTCTCTGAATTACTCAAGCACCCTAGTTTTGCTTTTTACGCAATTTACATTGAATTTTCAATAGAAGCTTTGATTTTGCAAGAGTGGTTCTACCATTGGTATTATTTCTCTTCTCTTATCATTTCTATTCAATCCTTGACTATGAATTTATGTCTGCTTATTTCATTATCAATATATTTCCACAATTATGATTGAGTAGTCTATCTCTATTGTTTAAGGGGATCCATGATCGATTATGAAGGGATGTTTATAAAGTATTGACTTTTGACGATGTATGTTGATTCCTATTGAATGTTTTTACTTCTATTTTATCCAATTTGGCCAGATTTGATTGTTATAGTGTTGCAATATTAGGTTATGCGTCGAGTGGTATAAACTTGATCTTAAGGCTAGTTTCAATTGGTATATTCATAAATTACGAGAGCCTGTTAATACCATTATATGGTTGATTTCGATTCAAGAGAGCAAATAAACCTATTTAACTGCATTATTCATTATTGTTTCCCGAAATATTGTTCATTGTTGAACCTATGCCCTAAACTCTTTATTTTTTATATTCTTGATTTAGTTATAATCCAAGTATAATTACCCACAATCTATATTTGACCGACAATTAGGAAAAGAACATTGTTTCTCTATGGATTCGACCCTATTTCCGTGACTACTATTTGTCAGAAGATTTTAGGATTACTTTTGATTAGGTGATACGAATTTAGCCTGTAAAAATTTGGTGCCGTTGCCGGGGAAATGATTTGTTTATTTTCTTTTATTGTCTGTGAGTCTAGTGTATATATTTATTTCTTTTTCTTTTCCCTCTTTTGTGAATATTTTTCTTTACTCTTCATGGAACCATGTTATTTTGATAACGAAATATTCCCTTAATATGCAACATAGTTGTAATTTTTGGTATTCTCATGTTTCTAGTTTTGCTGCATCCTATCCAACTTCTCTGAATTTTCACATGAGTTCATATGAGCTACATCATATTGCACATGACTCCTACATGCATGCTAGTACAGCCAAAGCAATTGTTTTTTTCCTCAATTCGAGAATGAATTGCTTTGGAGGTACTATAATAGACTACGCGATTTTGTTGGTCCTAATCATAGAATTGAAGAATTGGATATGCGCCTAGTGATCTATGAGGGTTTGAATGATGAAACGAGGAAGATTTTTGATTCCACAAGTAACGGGAAATTTTTGGAAAACACTGGAAGTTGGTTGGAATTTGATTGAGCGATTAGTTAGAGAAACTTATAAGTGGGACATGATAAAATTTGTAAACCCACCGCTACCTTCCTCTATCTATGATTCTCATACCTCTACTTCTTATATTGTTCATATTATTACTCCTATGATCATGATGTTTCTCATTGTCCATATAATGAGCTGTATCTGCATGTCAATAACTCTTCCCCACAATCTGATTTGATTAATTCTTCATCTGAATCGTATAATAATTTTACTGATTATAATATGATTTTATGAATGAATTCTACCAGGATAGAGAGGATCATATGTTGAAAATAGCATCGATTATTGATAATCAAAGATCAACGCAATCTGAACTAAATTTGATTCGCCATTCTATTGAGCAACATGTGGATTACAATGATAGTTTGGTCGATAATGCCTATTTAATAGAGGAAGATTGTAATTTGACTTTTAATACTCTTAATAATGGTATAGATAAGGAAGAATTTGATCTAATAGGCGTTTTCAACTAGGAATATTTATTAGTTTTATAATCAATGAATGAAGAACAATTTGATGAAGACTCTTATGTGAGCAAACCTATTATGAGGGTGAAGTTTTAGGTAATTCTAGCCAATAGAAGGATGAGGTGGATGCCTTAGCAGCCAACTCTTGATGGTAAAGAATTTGTTAGTGCTGAAAGCTTGCTTGAATCTAATTGTGAGCATATCGCTCCTCACCCTTTTATTCTGTCTTCAATAAGACTTGATATTATACCTTCGTTCCATGTGTTGCATTCCCCTTTTTACCTCAAAGAGTCATGTTTGCAGGATAATTTTAATCAAATTGGCACAGATACTCATCCTATGCGATCTACTTTGCTTAAGGAGCAATTTGAGGGAAATCGTAAATCTTTTGTTTTCAGTTTTTCTTCTTATTTCTTTTCCTTTGATTTCAATTTTTGTAATGATTCTTCTCATGTCTGGTTCTTAAAGGTAAATACGCTTTTAACTAAGCCATATGTAGTATTCAATGACATGTTTACAGGGGAATTTGATAAGTTACTAAAGGCATTGAATTCTTACGATTGAAAAGGAGTATATAGTCGTGCGATACCTTTATAAACCGGCGCTTTTCATGAGGCAACCTGAATTTCTAATTATTCTTTTTAATTTTTTTAATTTTAGATTTTTAATTCACTTGAATTCATTTAATTTTTATTTACTTTGTATTTTTAGTTTTTGAATTCACTTGATTCGTTTTTTTATAGTTTAGATAGTTTCTTGGGAAATTCCCAATGGTAACTGTTGTTAGCCCTGAATTGGCTAAGCTCTTCTTCTAACTCTTGTAGTTGAGTTCTTTTTGAGACTTGTGCAGAGATGCTCGTTGCTTCGTATCCGAACCTGAAAATAAGGAAACCTACCCCAGAGGTTTGGAAGTTGATTCCCCCTCCGATGCCTAAGTAAGTATTTGTGAGAGAAATTATAACGATATTTGGACAGAGTACGTTTAGAGAGTGGGTGAGATTCCCTTTTACCGGATTTCAAGGAACTATTTATAGTGTTTGTGAATGAAAAGGTGCACCCTAGAATAGAAGGATGTGATTGGTTGAGCAATGGAAATGTGACACTTGTCATGGTTTCATTGCCTTGGGTCTCTCAACCAATCATTTACTGCCTTTCATGAGAGTTTGGGCTGATTATTCCCTCTTTTAGGGAATAAATGGGCCTCTCTATTCAGACTTAGTGAGGTCACCAACAACCCTTTTTGTTGGCTCCACGTGTCGTTTGTTTGAATGGTCCACATATCGTGAAGCTATTGGGCCACGTGGCACCTTTTAACTGGTCCGCGTGTCATCTTTTGCCATGTCACAACATTTGCCCCTAAAAGGGGTTTGATCTGGGTCTTGCCTAATTAATGCCCTTTTACTGAGAGTAACTTCCGACATTTATCATACTATTTAGGCGTTTAACTGACTTCTCCTCCAATCAGAAAGATGTGAAGTGACGTGCGCACCATATGGTACTGACACGTGTAAAATCACTGTTTGGGGGTGAGGGAAGGTTTTACCCCCCTTATAAATACCCCTTCCCTCACTTTACTTTCCACTTTCCATTTTGTGGATTTTTTATAGAGATAAAGTTAGAGAGAGAGGCTCTGTAAAAAAGGAAGAATATTCTTTTCTTTGTTTGGTGAAAAGAAAGTAGATTTGGGAAATTGACCTTCACCTTTACTGAGAGTGGCGTGACTTGTAGAAAAGGCGAAGAGAGTCTTTCTCATCTCCGTCCAGATCTTTAGTTAGGTATTTCCCTCTGCTCCTTTTACTTTTCTTCTTTTATTCTTTGACTCTTTTAAAATAAAATGGTATCTTTTACCTCGTCCACTAACCCCGGCCAACCCATGGAGGATGCTAACCCTAGAGCGGATTCTTTTTCATCCTCAGCTCTCTCTAGAGTTGGGCCTATCTCGGCTGAATACTTCTTTTATTTAATAAGAACGCACGACCCGTTTCCGACGACCTAGTCTCTGCCTGTGCAGGGTAATCTGGCGCGCGTCAAGCAAACGGCGCGTCTGAGACGTTCACTGGGAGAGTTCCTGAGAGAGAGAAAAGTGATGTGGTGGAGGAGCTTCAGCCATTAGAAGTTGACCCTTTGGCGGAATATGACTTTGAGACCTCAGATAACCAGGATGAAGCCGGACCGTCCGGAAGGGCCTCAGACGAGGAGGATGAGGAGGACGAGTAGGAAGGATCTGAGCCTTCTACTAGCTATGCTGAACTTCAGGATCGTTTGGGTCCTCTTTCTGACCCGGCATATGTATGTGTGGATATTGATTGGTTGGAAAGGTATGGGACGGACGGAAGTTGTCTAGATAGGGAAATGCCCATGATTGACTTCTAATTCGTCCTTCCTAAAAAAAGGACACAATTTTTCATGCCCCGCCCAAACAATTTGCTGTATATAAGCTAGAATTATATGTCGGGCTTAGGTTTCCCTTCCACCCTGTCATTCATGAAGTTCTTAGGCATTACAGGATAGGTCACAATCAGTTGGCTCCCAATGCTTGGCTGAACATCGTAACCTTCATTGCCACTTGTGAGTTGTGTGGCTTAGTCCTGTCCCTTAACGCCTTTACACACATTCACTATGTTTCTCAACTTCAAAAGACAATAGAGGGGACTTGGTATAGCGTATGCAATAGAGCTGGGTTCTTGACTGTTTTTGGGAAGCCATCAAAACTGCACAACTGGAAATCAGAGTTTGTATTTGTCCAAGCCCCGGACGTAGAGACATCCCGAACTTATAGGTATCATAACCGAGCTGTAACTAACATAGGACGAGGTGGCCCATACTAGAACTAGAGAATAAGTACATTGACCCTGGGCTTGGGGAGGCAGGATGTCCAAAGCCAAAAAATATAGATTTGAAGGGACCGGCTGGTTGGGTTCCCTTCAAAGAGATGTTTTTTAATGAAAGATTTTTGGTTGCCGTTGGACTGAAGGACGACAAAGATCCAGGTAATGTCCTGGTCTTGCCCCACATGTTTGTCAATGTATTTCAGATCTTGACTAACCAATCGTAGTTTCTTTGTGTACAACACCGGCAAGAAGAAGAATTCCAGCGTCATGGAAAGGAGAAGTAGAGATGAGTAAATTCGGCGGGAACTTGTATTTCAGATCTTGACTAACCAATCATAATTTCTTTGTGTACAGCACCGGCAAGAAGAAGAATTCCAGCGTCATGGAAAGGAGAAGTAGAGATGAGTAAATTCGGCGGGAACTTGTGGGCGGAGCATTCAAAGGCTCTGTCTAAGAAGAGAGAGGAGACACTAATAATTTTTTTTCATTTTTTATTTTTTTGGACCGAGTTTGATTACGGAAGGAAGACGTCTTGGTGAGGACGGACTCCTTTCTGAATCATTTTCGGCTGCACGTCTTTCAGACAATGGCCTCTTACTGAAGGAAGATGTCTAGTTGAAAGGGGAATGTCCATTAATTTGGACGTTTTGCCCTCTCAAATGATCGTCTCTTTTTTAGTTTTCTGAACGACGATTGCTCAAAGAAGGAAGACGTCCTGATTAAGATGAATTCCTTCTTGGAGGAGCATTTGGTTCGAGTCCACCTTCATCCTTGTCACGTTTCTGACCGAAGGTTGTTCGTAGAAGGAAAACGTCTGGACGACTTCCTTCCCCAAACAACCTTTAGTCCGTATTTACCTTCATCCTTGTCAGGTTTCTGACCGCAGGTTGTTTGTAGAAGGAAAACGTCAGGCACTGGACGACTTCCTTCCCCGAAAAGCCTTAAGTGACTCTAACTGGCCATCAGGAACAAAGGTATTCCAAGTGAGGGTCGGCTTTATCTAGCGGGTTTCCTTCTTTATCAAAGCCGTCGGCGAGGGCAACCATCGCCAAGCCGACTTTATTGAAGAAACGGCCAGCTGCTTCGGGGGGAGTAGCTTCTCCCCCCAAAAAATCAAAGTCCTTTGCTCTAGCAAAGAGGGTCGGTCAGACGAGTACGTCTGTCCGTAAGGCACCTATCCCCTCCGTCGAGAAGGGGATAAAACCTTCTGATCCGGTGGCCTTTCCACCACCGATTACCACAGTGGGAGCTGGAGAGTCGTCCACTCCTATTGATCTGGAAAGCCAGCTGGACGCAGCTGGTTTTATTTTTGAAGAATTA
This sequence comes from Patellifolia procumbens, assembly GCA_947645195.1. Taxonomy (NCBI): domain Eukaryota; kingdom Viridiplantae; phylum Streptophyta; class Magnoliopsida; order Caryophyllales; family Amaranthaceae; genus Patellifolia; species Patellifolia procumbens. The sequence goes on from CANSGD010001144.1 coordinate 1,170,713, forward strand.
TCTCATCTGGACGTGGTCATTCCTGGGACCTCTGCCTATTCAGGGGCAGTAGCTCAGCTGGTGGGGCAAATGCCCCATCCTTTCAGGACGAAGTTGGCCTCGCCTGGTGAGTTATTCCATTCCAGCTGGGTCAGAACGCTGCGGGTTGGTGGAGGATCGATGAGTCCGTGCAACAAGCTTGCAGTGGTCATCCCATTTCGCAGAAGTGATACTTCATCTTTTTCAGATAAAGGAAAGTCCGTGGATTGGTCGGATTTGGAGCCTCCGGATGAGGCCATCCCTTCATTTGCTAAGTACTCCTCGGTCGAGAAGAAGAAGATAAAAAAGGAGGTCTATGACTCCTTTCCCAAGGAGTACGTCAAAGGTCTGAGAGGGCCACGGCTGGACATGTGGGATACTTGTCTCAACTCCTTGCCGATGTATCTCTTTTTTCTTGTTGTCTTCATATCTTAACTTCTTATCACATGACCCTATCACTTGGTAAATATATATTGTTTTTATATTTAGGGGTTCGTCCGAAGCATGGCCTTGGAGGATTACGTGAGTGATCTCCGCAAGGAGAAGTTTGCCTATGTTCACAAGGCAACTACGGCTGGATACAAAGCCATAGTAACTTGTAAGGAGCTGAGGATCCATCATAGGCAGAGTTTGGAGGCCTTGGAGAAGCGCTCGGCCGAACTGGAGTCAGCCAACAAGCTCCACCTGCTCAAGATCAATGACCTGCTGAAGGAGAAGGATGAGTGGCTCTTGGCCCGGGACGTTCTCCTAGACGATCTAGCAAAGGAGAAAGAGGCTGGTGCTGCTACCTCGGCTGAGCTTAGGGACAAAATTTCTGAACTTACAACAGAAGTTGCTCAGATGAAGGACCAAGCAAAGCAGGACTTCCAAAAGGCCCTCAAAGCCTTCGCTGAGTCCTTGGAAACGACCAAAGGTTGGGGGATTAACGTCATGGAGATGATGGCCGACCCTGACCAAGTAAGCCAGTTTCAACGCCGACTTGAATTCCAGGATGAGTGTCACAAGGCCGGAATTCGTAACGAAGATCCTCCTGTTTTAGAGGATTCAGACGAGGAAGAGGAGTTGAAGGACAAAAAGCCTCAAGATGATGCCGCCATGGAGGAGGATGTTCCTATTCCTTCTCCTAATGTCTAAATCAACCGTCCTCCTTCTTTCTTTGCTTCTCATTTGGGCTACTCATTTGAGTGAGGAAATTTGGAGGCGGTTCTATAAGAACTTGTTCAAGTCTAAGAAGGGCTTGCACCAAACTCCAAGAAGTATGACAGTGAGGAGGGCACAACAGAGCTTCCTTCTGGCCGAAGATGTGCAAAAATCCCTGCAGTCCTCCCTCGGCTTGGTTTTTGCCTAGTGTAATGTTTTGGTCCGTTCAGGCTGTCTTTCAATGCCTTGTAATCACATTAGGATATATTTTTGTCGTTTTGTTTTGTTGTAGTAGTATGGAAACTCAATTGTGCTGTATTTTGTGGATTTTGGCAACCAACTTTCGTCCATTTGAATGAATAGATTTCCTTCACTTTGCTTGCCTACTTTTTGTTTGTATCAAATTTTTCTAAGTGTTCCAGTATCTTGTCTTAAAGATGTTCCATGTGATTGCCTGTTTCTACCTTACCTGTCTAAGAGGGATCAAAGATCATCCTAACTCATCTTGAAACACAATTTTGGACGAAAATGTTCCAAACATGCAATTTTTGCTAAGTATCCTCCTTTCCCGTCTAAAAAGGGATTAAAGATCAACCTAACTCGTCTTTAAACACATCTTTGGACGAAAAACACATTTTTGGAAGAAAATTTTCCAAACATGCAATTTTTGCTAAGTATCCTCCTTTACCGTCTAAAAAGGGATCAAAGATCAACCTAACTTGTCTAGAAACGCATCTTTGGAAGAAAATGTTCCAAACGTGCAATTTTAGCTAAGTATCCTCCTTTCCTGTCTAAAAAGGGATCAAAGATCAACCTAACTCGTCTTGAAACGCATCTTTGGACGAAAATGTTCCAAACATGCAATTTTTGTTATGTCCTCCTTACTCATCTGTAACGGGTTAGCTCGTCTAAGGTTACCGGGGTATCTGCCCCCCTTCTTGGGCGACCACCCGTTTGACAAAACTTGTTGCTCAAGAAGGAGAACGTCCAGGATGGAGTCCTTTAGATGAAGTCGTCAAAAATTTCTCCGTGTTAGTTACCCACCATCCGCGTCTAAAGATAATGTTTCCTAAGACGAAGATTGCTTCGTGAAGGAAAGCGGCCAGCGCCATATCGTCTAGACGGATGAGATGGGGGGTTAATCTACTTCACAATTACTCGTCTTAATCTGATTTATACTCGTCCTACCTTCTCTTGGCAATATTTGTAAACGATCGTTGCCCCATGAAGGAAGGCGGCCAAATTACAAACCTTAGACGAGTCTTTTCTTTGCTGGTTCAAGACGACCTTCAAGACTTTTCAATTTATGTGTAATTTCTGACGGCTTCCTTGGGGAAGCAGTGTTCGTTTTATGGCTATAATAAACTTCGAGACGAACACATGTGCCAAACTTTTAATGAAGCGTTGGTCTGATTTCTGGCCGGCTTCCTTGAGGAAGCAATGTTCGTTTTATGGCTATAAAAACCTTTCAGACGAACACATGTGCCAAACTTTAATGAAGCTTTAGTCTAATTTCTGGCCGGCTTCCTTGACGAAGCAGTGTTCATCTTAATATTCAAAATATTGGACGCCACCTGTGTCAGACTTTACTAAGCCTGAGACATTTCAGCCGGCTTCCTTTAGGAAGCAATGTTCGTTTTAAAATGACTTTTCTTTTTTGGATTTGTCATCTTTTTAGGACGAACATGTTCATGATACCTGATCCTTTACTAAGGTTTTTGCTATTCCAATCCATATCTTTGTCTTAAGTCAATTTAGTAGACCAAGGTGACTTAAACAAATACAAAAATAATTTACTCATGGTAGTTACCATAAGGATAGGAATTGTATTGATGATTTTTGCTCAGCCAAAAGACTGAGAGCGCATGTATACAATTCTGTGTCGTGGCACTTAGATTACTACATTGGCAATGAAACTAAAGATGAAATTTCTTGAGATTGTCTGAGTTCCAAGTCCTGAAAATCGGACGACCTTCCATGTCCTGCAGACGATAGGTTCCACTGCTGATTTATTCCACGATGAGGTATGGCCCTTTCCAGTGAGGCGTCAGCTTGCCTTGCTCCTTAGCTCGTCCTACCGACTCCATCTTCCTTAATACAAGATCTCCTACTTTCAGTGGACGATGGTTGACTCGTTTGTTGAATTCCCGAGCCATTCGGAGCTTGTAAAACTGCATTTTTAAGAGAGCATTGCCCCTTACTTCAGGCAATTGATCGAAGGCCGTTCTCATGGCTGTCCAATTTGCCTCCTCTGAGTAAAGCATAATTCTCAGAGTAGGTTCTTCTATTTCAATCGATAAGACGGCCTCAGGGCCATACACCAGCATGAATGGGGTTTTCTCCAGTAGAGTTTTTTTTGCAGTTGTCCTGACTGACCATAAGACTAGCTGTAGCTCTTCAACCCATAAGCCCTTCGCATTATCAAGTTTCTTCTTGATGCCATTTGATAGTATCTTGTTGAATGACTCAACCTGTCCATTAGCTTGGGGATGTGCTACAGCAGCAAATGTCCCCTGATATATCTTTCAGCCAACCATTCCCTCAGCTTGGGTGTCTCAAATTGTGGACCATTATCAAAGACTATGGACTGGGGCATGTCGAACCTGGTTATGATGTGCTTCCATATAAAACACTTCACATCTTTGGTGGTGATACCTCTGACAGCCTCAGCCTCCACCCACTTGTTCAAGTATTCCACAGCATCTATCACAAATTTCTTCTGCCTTGCGGCTAATAGGAACAGTCTAAGTATATCCATGCCCCATTTTGAAAAGGGTAAAGGAAAAATAACTGGAGTTAGCAAGTTTTAAGGTCTTTGATAAAGATTTCCATGTTTCTGACAGTTGACACATTTCCTCACGTACTCCATGGCATCCTGCCAAAGGGTTGGCCAATAGTAACCTGTCCTGAAGGCCTTTTCAGCCAATGCTTGCCCGCCTATGTGGGAAGCGTAGGAGCCCTCATGCAATTCTTTCAAGACTTCCATACCATCGTCCTTGGTTATACACTTCAGAAGTGGTCGGTTAAAGGATTTCTTATACCGGGTTTCATCCCACAACATAAACCAATTATCCCTCGTCCTTATATATATAGACTCAATAGGGTCGTCAGGTAACTGACCAGTCTACTTGAAATGGATGATGGGGTCCATCCATGTGTTTCCTCTGCTGAGAAACATGACTTCCTCTTCATCTATAATTTTCCTTTCCTTGATTTCCCAAAAAACTGTTTTTAAATGTGTGACAGGCGGCCGAGCTTGCAAGCTTTAAAAGAGCATCGGCTTGGTTGTTCTCTGATCTGGGCACTTGTCTTAGGACGAACCTCCTCAGTTTTCCTACTTCATCTTTTATCAGCTTCATATATTGAGCCATGGAACTTTCTTTGCATTCATTTTCTTCATGTACATGACTGACCACCAGAAGAGAGTCTGACTTGGCCTCGATTTCTTGTGCCCCTACTGCCTTGTACATCTTGATCCCTGCTAAGAGTGCTTCATACTCGGCCTCATTATTGGAGGCATGGAATTCAAAGTGTATGGCATACTCGAACTTATCTCCTTCGGCAGATTGGCAAATAATTCCTGCCCCACTCCCATTTAAGGTGGACGAGCTATCTACCATCAATGTCCAATGTGTTCTTCCTTCCGCAGGATCACTAACCGGCTTTACTTCTTGTTGGGTCAATTCGACAATGAAATCAGCCAGAGCTTGTCCCTTTATAGCTTTCCGGGGTTCAATCATAATATCAAACATATACAGTTCCAAGGCCCTTTTTAGCATTCTTCCCGTTGTTTCCATTTTCTGTAATACTTGCTTGAGGGGCTAGTCAGTGTAGACCACTATGCTGTGTGCTAAGAAGTAGGAGCGTAGTTTCTGGCTAACTATAACCAACGCTAGACCAAACTTCTCCACCATACTGGATCTAGTTTCTGCTTCCTTCAACACATGACTGACAAAGTACATTGGTACTTGCACATTTTCCCTCTAAGCGAGGAGAACAACACTAACAGCCTCTGGTGAGACAGCTAAGTATACAAAAAGCTTCTCTCCCTCAATTGGGATGACTAGGCGCGGGAGCTAACGCAAATGATCTTTTACCTTTTGTACTGCTTCCTCAGCTTCCACCGTCCATTCAAATCTAGCCTTTTTCTTGATGGTGGCAAAGAAATGGTGGCACTTGTCTCCTGATTTGGACAGGAATCGTCCTAGTGCAGCTAAACAGCCTATCAGGCGTTGTACCTCCTTTATCTTCGACGGGGATTTCATGTCGAGGATTGCTTGAATCTTCTCAGGATTCGCTTGAATACCCCTATGGTATACCAAGAATCCCAAAAACATTTATGCTGACACCCCAAAAACACACTTCTTAGGGCTTAACTTCAACTTGTACATCCTAAGAGTTTCAAAAGTCTCTTTCAGATCACCAATATGATCGTCCTCAACAGGGCTTTTGACAATCATATCATCTATATATGCTTCCATATTCCACCCCAACTGAAGTTGAAAAATACTGTTGATGAGTCTCTGAAAGGTGGCCGGGGCATTCCTGAGGCCAAATGGCATCATCAACCAACCATATAACCCCTTTTTAGTGACAAAGGATGTCTTATCTTTGTCGTCGGGCCACATTGGTATTTGATGAAAACCATAATAGACATCCATAAAGCTTAACAGTGCGTGTCCGGCCGTTGAATCGACCAGCCGGTCTAACTTTGGCAAAGGAAAGCTATCCTTTGGACAAGCCTTGTTCAAATCTGTGTAGTCTACACACATTCTCCAGGCCCCATTGCTATCCAATCTGGGTAGTGGGTTTCCCTGATGAAGCCTGCGTCCATCAATCTCTTAACTTCCTTATACACGGCTTGATTTCTAGCCAGCCCCAGGTGTCTCTTCATCTAACGAATGGGATTTTTTGAAGGATCAACATTCAGCCGATGTACGGCAACCTCAGGATCAATCCCGACCATTTCTTCTGTGCTGTAAGAAAAAACATCTTGGAATTCTCTGAGAAAATTCACTATCATTTCCTTTAACTCTGGACCAAGAGAGGAACCTAGTTAAAGAGTTCTTTCTGGACGGGCTTCGTCAAAACAAATAGTAATGGGCTCATCTGCGGGTTCTGGACGTTCAGTCGTCACTCCCATGATGGCCATTACCTCTGCTGAAGATGCAGGCTCTTATTTTATCAGGGTGAATTTTCTCTTTTTACTCGGGAGTTCCCAAGACGCTTTCCTTGAGGGAGCAACCTTCGTTTTGTCTGCTAGGTTCTCTGCTCTTTCTTCTTTCTCTTCTGGCTTCTAGGACGAAGGCCTTAACGTGGTCAAGTTACACTCTCTGGCAGTTCATTGATCACCGTAGAGTGACCCAACTTGACCATCTTCACATTCAAACTTCACCAACATCAAGTGTGTAACTACCACCGCCTTGACATGATTAAGGGTTGTCCGACCCAGGATGACATTGTAGGCCGTGAGATCCGTAACTACTAAAAACTTAACAAAGAGAGTTCTGGACTTTTCTTTTTCCCCAACTCGAACGGGTAATGACACAATTTCCATTGGATGAATAACTCCTCCCCCAAACCCAATGATTGGGTGGTGAACGGGGAGCAAGTGATTCTCGTCAAACTTTAGCTGGGAAAGACAATCAGCACTGGTTATGTCAGTTGAGCTGCCCGTGTCTATTAAAATTCTCCTTGCTTTCAAATTGGCAATCTTCATTTCTACCACCAATGGGTCGTCATGAGGGGTTCTCAATTTTCCTCTATCACTCTCACTGACAACCACATTAGGAAAAGGCTCAATATTGGTGTCATCCGCCATAAGAACTTGGCTGAGTTACCTGAGATAACTCTTGTGTCCCCTATTTGTAGGTCCTCCTGCTGCAAATCACTAGTACCAAATCCTCATCTGTACTATCATTCTCTTTTTTTTTTCCAAACCGGTCATTTCTTTTTTTAAACTTCTTTCCTGCATGAGGAAGATGAGTATTCATCTTTCCTTGACGAGCTAGTTCTTCTAGGGGTTTTTTCAGATGCTTACATTCATTTGTCTCATGACCACAATCTTTGTGGAAATGGGAATACTTGCTCCTATCCCTGGTCCGATAGGGCGTCTTCATTTCAGCTGGAGCCTTGAGATCATGCTGGTCCTTTATCTACATAAGTATGAAGTATTGGTCCTTGTTGAACTCTATAGGGTCGGCTGATTCTGTGGCTTCTCTTTCTCTTCGTTTTCCCTTCTTAACTGAGGTCGTAGTTGATGCCACCGTCCAGGTCTCAGCCTTCTTAGGGTTGTTCTTTTTTATGGGAACAGACTCCTCCGGTTTCTTCGACTCAGGATGTTTGGCTTCAGCACAAACCTCTGTAACATGTATAAAATCTTCAGCCTCCCTCAGGGCCTCAGTTAGAGTGGTTATCTTCTTCTTAACTAAGTCAAACTTAAAGCTTCCAGGGCGCAATCCCCTGATGAAGGCATCAAAGGCGACCTCTGCCTTTAGGTCTTGTATCTGAAGTGCTTCGAGGTTAAATCTCTTGACAAAGCTACGCAAAGCCTCCTTTGGTCCTTAGATGACCTTTCCCAAAAGCATGCTGGTCTTTTGCTCTTGACGATTGGCCACAAAGTGGCTGGTAAACAACAGACTGAGCTCAATGAAGTTGTTCACCGAGTTGGCTGGGACATTGTGAAACCACTTCTGAGCTACTCCTTTCAAAGTAGCCGGGAAATTCTTACACCAGGTAGCGTCATCTACTGCCTGGACATACATTTGATATTTATAAGCTGACTGATGATCATCAGGATATATGGTGCCATCAAAGGGTTCAATTATAGGCAGCTTAACTTTAGGGTATGGCGGGGCTTCCATAATCCTGGCTGAGAATGGAGTTGGCCAATCAATGCTTAAGGTCTTCATCCTCCTTATAACTGGTATATTTTGTTGACGGTATTCTCTAATAATCGGGTTTGATGATGTGTGTGCTGGGGTCTCTCGTCGGTACATATTCGGTTGACTCACAGTCTTTTCCTGATGGCGACGAAGTGTGGGAGTGGGTCCTCCAACCTCCGTCTAGGAGAAGACTTTCAACGGAAAATCCCTGAAATAGGATGTAGGATCCGGTGATTGACCTCTGAAGGGCAGCCGCCCTTTTTGCTTTCAAGTATTCTCTGGCATCCGTAGCCATGCGAAGTTCATCTATTGGACGATCTTCTTGAGACCTTACAGCTAAGTTCCAACCCAACCTCTTGCCTGCTCACTCCGGGCTGGGCGTTTTCCTTTACTTGTTGGGCGAGAAGGACGACTGGGTCCTGCCACATCCACTTCTGAATGACCACGAGGAGGCCCATTCTGAGCAATTATAGATCCATTGTGTTGAAATAACAACATATTGCTCTTAATTTGTTCCTGAACCTCATCATCAACTTTTGATTGAAAGTCGTGCAGAACATTCTCCAGATGGGCTGCTGTCACTAGACGATCCAGGTTTTCTTCCAGCACCACATCTGCTATCTCCAAACGAGGCCCATCTCTACTTCTCGCTGGACGTTCTTCATCTACTGTATCCTCTACTACAGCTTGCTGACCCTGACGTCGGACTTGGTTTGATAAATGACAGTCTATCATCTCTGCATCTGCCCACAGACGGCGCCAAATGTTGTTTGTTAGCCCTGAATTGGCTAAGCTCTTCTTCTAGCTCTTCTTCTAACTCTTGTAGCTGAGTTCTTTTTGAGACTTGTGCTGAGATACTCGTTGCTTCGTATCTGAACCTGAAAATAAGGAAACCAACCCAGAGGTTTGGAAGTTGATTCCCCCTCCGATGCCTAAGTCAGTATTTGTGAGAGAAATTCTTACTATATTTGGACAGAGTAAGTTTAGAGAGTGGGTGAGATTCCCTTTTACCTGATTTTGAGGAACTATTTATATTGTTTGTGAATGAAAAGGTGCACCCTAGAATAAAAGCATATGATTGGTTGAGCAATGGAAAGGTGAGACTTGTCAAGGTTTCATTGCCTTGGGTCTCTCAACCAATCATTTACTGCCTTTCATGGGAGTTTGGGCTGATTATTCCCTCTTTTAGGGAATAAATGGGTCTCTCTATTCAGTCTTAGTGAGGTCACCAACAACCCTTTTTGTTGGCTCAACATGTGGTTTGTTTGAATGGTCCACATGTCGTGAAGCTATTGGGCCACGTGGCACCTTTTAACTGGTCCACGTGTCCTCTTTTGCCATGTCACAACAGTAACCATGAATTTTTACACTTTTCCGATGATAACCATGAGTTTTTTCAATTGTCAAAAATAATACTAAGGTCTAAGTAACTTCCTAAACGTGACTTTAATTGTCTAATACATTTAAGTTGTCCTTAAATATTATGACATTTGACATTAAAAAAAAGCCGCCTCCTCCCACCATATCCCTCCCTTCCTCTGTAACCACCACACATATCTCCTCCTCCTTCCCGCCATAACCACCACCACATATCAATAATAACATTGCACGTTAATTCACCAATTCGACATCTAGTATGAAATTTAAGTTTTCTCTTTGTTCATGATTAAGAGAATGATCAACATGCAAAGTTCTCCTAACAACACTAGTCATCTTAGTTCCATCTTCAGCATATGCAATGTCATTTTCAATTTCATCACTTTTATTATCACTTCCCAACACAAAATCATAAGTCTTTTGTTCCTCTTCTGTGGTCATGTATTGTCGCAAAATTAGGGTATTCCTACTAGGGCAGTTACTAGCAATTTTACCCTTCCCTTGACATTTAAAACACTTTCGACTTTCCTCAAATTTATTTGTGGAGATTACAATTTTAGGACGCTCTATTTTTTGTTCTACCTTAGAAGGAATTTCTTTCTTTTCAAAGGACTTAGAAGATGAAGGATACATGGAATTAGGGTTCTTGAAAGTGATGTTTTTACCCCCATAAGTTTTATTTTCCTCAAGTTCATGGCGTTCAAAATTTTAAGCCAATCGACATACATCATCAAAAGTGCTAAAAGAAGCAACATCAATCTTTCTAGCAATAGATTTATTAAGTCCATTAACAAATCTACGAATTTTCTCTTGTTTAACTTCGTCAACACCACACATCAAGCATATCTTATCAAATTCCACAATATAGTCCTGAATATTTGGCACATCTTGAATAACAAAAACTCTTTCTCATGTATTTCCTTTGCATAAAATCACTTGGGAAAAAAAAATTCATGCAAAGTTTTCTTAAGCTTATCCCAACTTTTAAGCTGAGATTTTAAGTCTTGTCATTTTTGCCTTTTTACTCTCTAACCAAATTCCAGCTTATTTAGTTAGTCTAATAGAGGTGATTTTAAATATCTTTTCATCATCAAGACCCTTATATTCACAAAAAATTTCTCAAGTTGATGAATCCATTCAAGCAAATCTTCAGGATTGGAATCACAAGTGAAATCGTTTAATTTAATACCTCTATAATCATCATAAATAGATTTAATAGGTTTCCCATCACCATTTGATTCATAGTTAACATGATTAGGGTCTTTCTTTTTCGAAGTAATGTCAACTAGAATCTTATGGGCGTTTTCCATTTGATTAGCCATAATTTGTGCATCAACTTGTAACTTAACCATTTTATCAACAAGACCTTTTAATTCCTCCATATCAGACATGAGAACGTCAAGAAAATCAAATTATGCCATGCCAAATAGAAGAGAAACAAGCCAACAACCACCCATTGCCCACTAATGGATCGAAACAAAATAACTAGAAGAACTAGTTAGAATCGCTTATCAATGAAAAGTAGAATACTTTCGACCCCCACCTTCCTGGAAAAATCTGATACCAATAGATATGATTGCAACTCCAAGATGAAGCAACAACCAAGAACTCCAATGAAAAGGTACCTACAATTTTCAATAAGTGGAAAAATCACACACAAGAAACCGGATATGTAATCGAAAACAGACATTCTTGAACGCTTTAGTTTACTATTAATCTCACTTTAAACCACTCCTGGAATATAGTATATTAAACAATAGATTAATAATTAATGTTGTCAATTTCGCGATTTAAATCGTTCAATCGCACGATTTTACGTTCTGCAAGAGCTAAAAGGGGAGAATCGGTATTAGAATCAGACTCAGGTAGAATCATTCATAGAATCAATTGAATTGGTCACAATCGGTAGAATCGTTCATAGAATCGATTGAATTGGTCACAATCGGTAGAATCGGTCTATTCTATACTATTGAACCTATTACACTTTAAATCCCCAATTACGCATGCTTTTGTTTTGGACGAAGGCTCTTAATTAGCCCAAAGCCCATCTTTGTTTTCTATCCAGCGCAAATGCTCCTACAACCCATCTTTCTTCATTTCCTCTTTCTGCCCAACAATTTGAACGCTCTTAAGAGAAGACAAAAGCAGTACGGCATGCACCACTTCATCTCCTTCGCCAGCAATTCATTTTCTACATTCAGGTGAATCAATTCTACTTTATTCGTTTTCCAACTTCAATTCTACTTCAATTTCTTAATTCTTATTTCTTATTTTGATTGAGATTTTCTACTCTTCTACTTCTTTGTCTTTTTTCTCAGTTTGTTGATTTAGGGTGTTTGATTTTTGTTTTGCCATTTCTTATTTCGTTTTGCCCAACAATTTTAGTTTTGCCATTTCTTTCAGTTAATGGATTATATAGTGAGCAGCAACATTTAATTGTTTTTTTCTGTAGATTCTTTTAAGTTGTAATATGCTCAGGATTTTTCTGTGACATGTTCAATAGATATAGAACGAACTGAACTGTAATTGACGCCTTCATTTAAGAGTAATGCAAATATTGTTGTTGCTAATTAGAGTACTGCATTTTTTTGTTCTCATTAATAGTACTTATCAATGACGCTAAATTGCTAATTATAAGTAAAACATTTACACGCTATTATTAATTGTTAAGTATTAAGTCTTAAGTCATAATGTTGTAACTTGTAACTTTTGAAGTTTTTTTGGTAATGACTTAATGGTTTTTTTATTCATAGATTATATTTAATTAGTAAATATACAATAAAATGTCAACTATTGCATAAAAAAGAAGAGTAATGTAGTAACGTATAGGTATATTATCCATTAATGCCTAAGTAAATGATACTAAATGTGTAATTTGACATCTTTTAGCTTTGTTTTCCTTAAGATATGAGCAAAGAATGAACATGAATAAGTGTTATGTCTTATTTCTTTGAAAATCGTAGAATCTCACGATTCTACGATCCGATTCTGTGGGACCCTTCCGATTCAAGGTAGAATCTTGATTTTAACAGCCTTGTTAATAATGACTCCTGAAAATCACTTTATTGGCTGAATGTAATGGTAAACAATTATATTCTGTAACTCAAAGTTTCTAGTTAAAACAAGCTATGTTTCTATTGAATTATGGAAGCTATAAATACTACCCGGTTCTATTTGCCTTCGTAGTATGATTAGGAAGCCGGAATCTAATCTAAAAAGGCATGAAACTAATTTCCTATAATCTAGTGAAAGATAAAGAGGACAATCTAATAAGATAAGGCTTAGAATTTTCCGCCCTTATCTTATTTTCACACGCCTAATCTCCCTATATTTTAGCTAATCTCATCTTATCCTTTAGAGAATATTAAAACTCAACTACTACTAGTAAAAGGACTCCTAATAATCATAATATAACCATATGTTTGGCCCTATTATTGAATGATATTAAAATACACAATTAAAGACTTAATAAATTAACTAAGACTCTTAAGGGACTCAATTGGACTCTAACAGACGTTTGGACGCCCCAACATTAGTAAAGCTATTTGAGACCCAATATAAAGCTATTTCTAATGTTGACTCATAGTGCTCGTCCACAACGACAAGCACGACTTCCTTGCTCACATGGGTAAAAGGCACAACACAAGTCCATACAATAATAACTCTAAACTGCATTGTTTCGAAGCCCAATTAAGGAAACAAATAGTCAACTTAAAGGAGTTAGAATAAACGTTAAAGGCATGGAACCACCACAGCAACAAAGAGGCATATCAGACGTTACAACATACATCATGCTTGCACCACAAAATACTTTGAGAGGATACCCGATGGTTAAAAGAACAAGTACAAACGTCATAGTTTAGAAAAATAATAGGATATAATTATTACTCAGAGAGCGAACACTAGTGACGCACAACCCACTTCCTCAAGCAATTTCAGGTCGCAACCTCTAGAAAGGCCTATGTTGCATGCCCTACCGTCTGTGTCTAAGAATGGCCAAATTTCTGACCTCTGGAACGACAAAAAGTCCTAGGTATCTCCAATGTAGGGTAAAACCCAACGTGATATGCTGACCTCTTGAAGTGCATGTTCTTTACCTTCTGGACACCGTCCCTTAGGCTACCTAACTCAATTTAAAACTATTTAACAAATCAAGTTCAAACACTGTACAAGTCCTCAACCTCAATTCATCAAATCATCAATTGCCAACTCGTTAAATCATCAAATCACAACCCTCAAATTGGTATAGGATACTCGACAAGGTATACTAAGAGTCCAGAGACCTTAAAAGAATTTGGTATACATAACAAGGTATACTAGGGGTCCACAAACCTCAAAAGAATATGGTATACACGACAAGGTATACTAACAGTCCAGAGACCTTAAAAGCATTTGGAATACATAACAAGGTATACTAGGGGTCCACAAACCTCAAAAGAATATGGTATACACGACAAGGTATACCAAGAGTAAGTTAAAGACATACAAACTACAAAACGTCGAGTTTGGGTACGAAGTCAATTATGACTAAGTCACAATATTTCCCTTATGTAACTCTTAGCAAAATGATGCTAAAGGCACTGTTATTCTCCCTCGAGCATTACGACGTCGACAAATCAACCATAACACCTCAATTTACGTCAAACAAAAAATCCCCAAAGTTACCCAACAATTTAAGGTAATTACCCTTAGACAACAACCTTTAAAAGATACAAACATGCCCAAACATACTCAATAAACATGTATTACTGATTAAACATCATTTGGGCATGTAGTAATTACAATTAGTAATAAACGAAAAATGCGTCAAAGGGGGAGGCGGGACCCCTGGCAAGGTGCGACCAGGGTCGCGAGTCACGACCAGGACACTTGGCGTCTTCATAAGTCACAAGCAGTTACTGCCTACTGCTTGCGGGCAGTTGCTCATACTCCATTGGACACTCAAGCACACAAATACAATAGCTGGGAAGAATAATTAGGCCAAACAAACACCAATATCATGCAAGTAACACCTTTAGTCTATCAATACCAGCATCAACATCCACCAAAATTTCCAATCATTCAATCAAAAACACCAATTTCATTGATCCAATAATAACCCAATTTCCACAAGTAACACATTAAGGCAAATTTACAAGATCATAAGAGCATTGCTTAATACGCGAAATTTATATATAAAAAAAGCCTAACATGACACTAAAAATAACTATAAACATAAAATCTTCTAGGTTCCACCTATCTTAATTCTAAGTTCTCTAACGCAATTTCTAACAACCTAAGTTCACAATCTATTCCCTAACGTAATAGAATAACGCTACTTACCTTGTTCTTCTAGAGGAGTGCAGAAAAACGAGTGGAAAAGTATTAGGAATCGAGCGGGTGTTCTCCTTCTTCGAGGCCTAAGAGCATGTAGAAGAAAACCTCTTAAGAATATTTCCAAATAGCTTCAATTCGGCCCAGCAAAGGTGAGAAAAATCTAAACTTTTAATGAAGAGAAACAAAGAACTTCCTTTCCTTTTCTTTTGATGCTAGGCATGTCAAAAATGGAAGGGGAAGGGAGTGATTTTTCTAAGTTTTAAAATCATCATTTGGGAGGTGTAAAGTGTGATTAGTAATGGGGTTAATGGTCATGATGAGGCTGAGGCTCTTTATTTGCATCGATGGTACAAAAGGGAATATGATGCTTGCTATGACTCTATGTTATCCCCCTAATAATAAGAATTATTGGATCCCATAATGCTAGGTAGTGTGCGCCCAACTCGTTCGTGCGTTACTCTATTCACAAATTATGAACGCCCATAATTCAAATCATACGCTAATTTTTGTATAAATAAAAATTATTAAGAGTAAAGTAATATAAATATTGTAACACCCCTGAATTTCCGCTACTTTTTAAAGATAATATAGTAAATAATTTAAGGAAATTCCAAAGGTGCTACGCTACGATAATAAATAATAACCACAACACAAAAGGTTCTAACTGAAATACGTAGTCAAAGAGTTCTAATAATCAAAACTAACTATAATCTAAATAATTATTACAGACTGAAAAAAAATACTAAAGTCAAATGACTAGCAACGGAAGTCTTATTAAACCTACTGAAGCATAAATAAATCCATCACACTCTTTAACCCAAATTTGAGCTAACCACCTTCAAGTCCCTACGCATTGAACATTATCGTATCACCCAAAAGCTTGAGCAAGATTTCATACTGTAATAAAACAAAACTATCGAATGTGCAGTAAGAAATATATAGGAATATCTTACAAATTCATTTCAAAGCTGTACAGATCAAATATACAAAATAAATCAACTTTCCAATAATATCAACTTTCAATCTTTCTCTTTCTGAAAACTATTCTGTAAATACATTTCATATGCAAATGTTTGAAACCTGTGACTAGGAAGTATTAAAGTCCAATGAGTTACCTAGGTTCACGAGACAGGTAAACACCAAAGCCCCTAGTATGCATCACCCTAACTTGATAACGAACCGAGAAGGAAGACAAATGACAAGTGTATTGATCAACATACACCCAACTACTAAATAATGGTTGAGACAAAACTCAACCTACTTCCAAACCTGAGGAATACCGTTCACTAGCAACCCCACAAAAACATTCCTATAAAACATGATAAATCATAATTAAGTAAACATAGAAACATTCTAGTTTACTCAAAACCTGTAGCAATGAGGAACATCCTCCTTTTTAATCTCAACTAGGCATATGAGGAACTTCTTCCCTTTTGAATCTCATTCATAACCTCATAATTTTCTTTCATAATAAATATCGTCAAAACAATCTAAATCTCATTATGTAAACCACATAAAACCTTTTAAATCTCAATTTAAAATTTAAACCAATATCATCCATTTTCCAACATAATCTGTACAAGTATTAGTAAAAAATCTTACATTTTCAGCAACCACAATCAACCAAACTCATTCCCAAGTCCATACGGTTCTTCTACGAACCCACAATCTACAACATAATATAGTATAGTTTAAGTTACTTGACTTTATTTCACATAATCCACATACAAATAACCTAAGTTAGTTAATGCGTTTTGACCGATTGAAAAACGACTCACCTAAACCCAGATCAACGCAAAAGTCATTCGAAGTCGGCTAGATAAACATCAAATGTATTAACGTCAAACTAGTCTAACTAACTTTGATCCCAAAAGTTTTAATATTTATTCCTACCAACAATACCCATCATGTATGACCATAGAACTGCATCCCAAAAACATTATGTTTCCAAACAAAGTAACCCTTAATAACAAATATAAAATGCAATTATTCCACAAATATATCATATAGCTACAAAAAGCAATCCTTATTATCCTACCACTCCAACCTACAACTTCGCACAAGAACAACAACAACAACAAATACAACATCAAACCTGACACTAATCATGACTCCAATAACCCAGACCACAGTTTGGCTAATTAATCAAACTAGGAAACTAATGTCAATCTAAGGTAACAACTTACTAAGAATAAAGTTTGGAAGTATTATTGTAAATCAAACTCGAAAACATTCTAATTTAGGCAAATTAAACATCAGACATGAATTAGTTTACTGTAATTTCATAAACTAAAAATTTACCCAATTCAATTTTAGTATGAACCCTAATTTAACAAAAACGCCCAATTTGAAAATCACCACATAAATTGAAATTAAAACATGGGAATGAATCTTACTTGGTTAATAGAGTAAATGGAATATAGAAGAGTGTAAAAAGACCCGAAATTGACCTCCTTTCATCCGAAATTCGACCCAGAAGACGCACCTAAAATCCTTTTTCTTTCCCGAACTTCGAACCAAGTCATAAGAAATGTCATGGATGGAGATAGTGTCTTCGAGCGTACATAGTCGAGCAAGATTTGCAGCGCTAACTGTGTTTGGTGATTAAGCTAAAGGTAGAAGAAAGGGAAGGAGGGATGCAGGGGAGAAAAAATGCTTGATGGCTACTGCCAATATGCTTATGAGCATATTGGTATACTATGTTTACCAAGTACTCTAGGTTTGTTATTGTTTTTTTTAGTTTCTTTTATCTTATCTTTCCTTTCAACTTATCTTTTCTATTTTCGTTGTTTACTTACTAATGGGTGTTTAACCTAATGAGTTTATGAATGAGTTTTTGACTACTTCTAAAATAAAGTCGAAGTAAGGAAGAAAAATAATGTAATCAGAGGCTAATTTAATTTTTTTTATAAAATAATTTAATAAATATATATGCTAACAATATACAAAAATATGGGGTGTTACAATCTACTCCCCTTAAAATCAATTTCGTCCCGAAACTTAAAGCATATAACACACAATCAAACATTCAAACTTAGACTCTTTTTTTCAGAATATCTCATTAACTCAATAGGTTCAACAACTACTAGCTAGACACTTAAAATGTAAAACTTCAACTTGCATCCTACCATCATACTATAGCAAGTAGGGAATTGAGCACATAGCAAACTTAACCACCAAACTTGTATTGTAATAACCTTCGACGCTAAAAGCGCGACATAAGTACGCATTATAACCACCTTAAAAAGGGAGTTACGTCCTCATAACTAGGAGTTTACCTCGGTGAAGGGATGAGGATACTTAAGACGCATGTCATCCTCGCCTTCCCAAGTACACTCCTCCGAATTGTGATTTGACCATAACACCTTCAAGATCTTTGACTCCCTTTGCTAGTTTTTCGAACCTTTTGATCTAGAATATGAAGTCTGAACTAGAAACTCTTCACAACTCATGTCATCATCTGACTATAGAGATTCAGGTTGTATCACATGCGAAGGGTCACTAATGTATCGATGTAACTAAGAAACATGGAATACGTTATGCGTACGATCAATGCCTGGTGGCAACGCCAATCTATAAGCAACATCTCTTATCCCCTCCAAAATCTCATAAGGGCCAATGAACTTAGGGCTCAAATTGCCCTTCTTCCCAAATCGCATCACTCCCTTCATAGGAGAAAAAAATGTAATACCTTTTCTCCTATCTCAAACTCCTCATGACGATGATGCTTATCTCCATAGCTCTTTTGTCTATCCTGTGCCTCCTTCATTTTATGTTGGATGAGCTTTACTTGCTTAAAAGTCTCTTGAATCATCTCTGGTCCAATCACAACAGATTCACCAATATCACAACACAAAAGATTACGACATCGACGACCATACAAAGCTTCATATGGAGTCATCTGAATGGTAGAATGATAACTATTTTTGTACGAGAACTGTACCAGATCAAGCTTATCCTCCCAAGAACCCTGAAACTCCAAGGCACAAGCTCTCAACATATCCTCTCAGGTTTGAATAATGCGCTCTGTTTGACAATCTGCAGCAGGGTAACAAGTTGTACTCATCTATAACTTAGTCCCTACAGCTTCCTAAAGCTTCTCTCAAAAGTTAGACAAAAATCTACAATCCCTATCTGAAACAATATCACTCAGAACACCATGAAGTCTAATCACGTGCTCTCTATAAGTAGCAGCCAGTCGCTCATATTTCCAAGTATCCTTCATGGGAAAAAATGAGCAGACTTCGTAAGACGATCCACAATCACCCAAATCATATTATTCCCCTTCGTTGTCCTCGGAAATCCACAAACGAAATCCATAGAAATCGAATCCCCTATCCACTCTGGAACCTCTAAAGGCTCAATCATTCCCTAAGGCCTCTTATGTTCACTCTTCACCTTCTGACAAGTCAAGCATCTCAGACGTACTTAGCGCCATTAGTCTTGATATAAGGCCACCCAAAAGTCTGCTTGAGATCCTTGTACATCTTATCCCCTCCAGGATGTACAGAGTACTGCGTTGTATGAGCTTCCTACAAAACCTCCCCCTTTAACTCATGAACATTAGGAACACACGATCTACCTTTGAACCTCACACTTCCATCCTCAACCACTGTGAAATTGACTGGCTCATTAGCTTGCTTGTCCTTCAGAAACTGATCATTTACTTGTGCTTCCTTGATCTCATCAAACAAAGTGGACTGAATGGTAAGAGCATTAAGCTGAGCTCCTATTTGCACTATTTCCACATCGAGACTCTGAAACTCCTCTCTAAGACGATTTCTAGAACGCAAAGTCTGAAAAAAATGAGAAGGTTTCCTACTAAGTGCATCTGCAACACATTAGCCTTACCCTCATGGTATCGATTCTCCATATCATAATATTTGATCAGTTCCAACCACCTCCTCTGCCTAATGTTCAACTCTGCTGAGTGAAGATGTATTTCAAACTCTTATAGTCTGAAAATATCTTAAATGACGTGCCAAGCCGATAATGACGCCAAATCTTAAGTGCAAAAACAACAACTGCCAACTCTAGATCATGCGTTCGGATATTTCTCCTCGTCGTTCTTTAATTGCCTAGAAGCATAGGCAACAACCTTCCTATTCTGCATAAGCACACAACCAAGACCATTCTTCGAAGCATTTGTAAACACTTCGTACTTTAGATTTTCATCAGGTAGTGTCAACACAAGAGCTGTAGTGAGAAGTCCTTCTCATAATCATCATCCCAATGATACTTAATATCCTTCCTCATCGATGCGGTTAAAGGACGAGCTATCTTTGAGAAGTCCTTCACGAACCTTCTATGATAACCCGCCAAACCAAGAAAACTTCGAATCTCAGTCACACTCTTCGGAGTAGGCCACTCCGAAACAACTTGGATTTTTGAAGGATCAACTGAAACGCCTCCTTTTGAAATAATATGGCCAAGAAATCCAACTTTCTCCAACCAGAATTTGCACTTGGATAACTTAGCGTACAACTTATTCTCTCTTAGAACTTGCAAAATAGCACGAAGATGCTCTTCATGCTCACTAGCATCCTTAGAATAAATAAGAATATCATCAATGAACACAACTACGAACTTATCAAGATACGACCTGAAAATCCGATTCATCAAGTCCATGAACAACGCTGGAGCATTAGTCAACCCGAAGAGCATAACAATAAACTCATAGTGCCCATAACGAGTTTGTAAAGCCGTCTTAGGAATATCATTCTCTACAATACGAAGCTGATGGTAGCCAAATCTCAAATCAATCTTAGAGAAAACTCCAGCTCCCGCCAACTGAGCGAATAAGTCATCTATTCTCGGCAAAGGGTACCTATTCTTCACTGTGACATCGTTGAGCTCCCTATAATTTATACACAATCGAAGCCTCCCATCCTTTCTTCTTCACAAACAGAACAAAAGCACCCCATGACACATGGTGTGAATTTGTCGTATACTCCTAACCAAATATAATTAACCTTCTTTCCTTAACAAGTGAATGTATAGCGGAAGTAAGGATCGTATCCACAGGGAGCACAGTACAAGTCTATAAGTAGCGGAATCAAACCCCTAAAGTCTTCTAGGAGTCATGTAACCAATGGGGGGTTTTCTTAGGAACAAGGACTATATTAAAAGCGATTAAACAAGAAATGTTGTAAGTTAAATCAATGAAAAAGGAACTTGGACTCGGTTAGCATCCACTTTCAACCAAAGTATCGATCATGGAACTCATAAACATTTATCCCCTTTTGGTCACCTATTGAGAAGTCTAAACTCCTAGCCTCCTAGATCGTGGTTAAACAAACATGATCAGCGTGGTTTGAACACCCTCTTACTATCACCCAACTCAAACAAATAGCATTTAAGTTCAAACCAATAGTAGCATTAGAACCGAGGCACAAGAGGATTGCTAATGATAATGAAGCATTAACATTCAAGCAATAAGTAAGGTCTCTCTCAGCACTTGAAGCAAGATCAGCATTACAACAAACACCTAGTGTGCTACTAAGGAACTAAGAACACAAATAACCGATTATGTTCTTAACTCTAGCATTTGATCATTTACACAACTACACTAGTAGTACTCCTAGCAAGATTATGCAAAAATTAATAAAATAAGCTCAAGAAACCTTACAATACAAGAGTTGAAAGCTTCAACTAACCGGATCCAATAACAAGTTTACGCTAGAACAAGCATGATTTACACCAAAGATTTCTAAGATATATTAGTGTTTGAAAACCCTAGGAATGGAAGCTAAGTACTCTCAGGTCTACTCTCTCTACAAAATAAAGACAAACTAAAAACATATGCTAAAACCATCCGTAGAAGGAAACATAAAAGAAAGGAGAGGTGGGCGGCAGTGCCTGGTCGCGATCCGCGATCACTGTCTCGTCTCGCGAGCAGCAGGTCGCGACACGCGATGGGAAGCTGCCCCTCCTTTCAAGCAAGTTTTAACATAAAAGGGAAAGGGGAAGGGGAAAGGCTTGGATAGCCCAGCAGGATCTTCCTTGGTGGCTTGGATAGCCCAGCAGGATCGATGCTCGGAGCTCGGAATCGGGAGACTTGGAACTTGGCTTGGAAGATTCAAAGGGCTTCGGAAGGCTTCGAGATGACGTACGAACAAGACAGACACCAACACTTGGGACACGACTCTCTAGACCTCTTTAACACCAAATCAAACCAAAACCCGAACTCTAAACACAAACCGACGCACTAAACCCTACAAAAATCGCCTAAGATTGGCGAATAACTTTCACGCATCAAATTCCCCCACGCTTAGACTTTACTCGACCTCGAGTAACACAAAACAAAAGGGAAAATAAGACCGACAAGCTAGAACACGCACCAAGCTACAATCCCCTTATTGCTCCACTCCAAACCGTCCAAACTACCAAATCCCAACCATCTAAACCTGGGACTACACAAAAAGAAGTACACCCCACTCAATGGCCCAAAAGAATACTCTACAAATCAAACTCAATTTCCGAAAAGTTTAGGGAATCGAGTTTTAACAATCATCATCACAATTCTATCAACCCAAAATGCTTTCAAAGGCTAAACGCTAAGGACTCGACGACTCCCTCACGCTTAGTTGTAAGCTCACCCAATATACACTCAAACATCACCAAAAATGAGCCAAACAAAAGGACACGTCCTCACCTCCGAAGACACAAGACTCAAGCCTAGACTAACCCGAAAAAAAACTCCAATGTCGCCCCACTTATGACGCCAACACTGGCAAATGAGATGAATGCACCAATTTTTTTTTCTTTCTCTCTTTTCTTTTCTCTCATTTTTCCTAAGAGCCCTTTCGGGTTTTCATCCTACCTTAACATTCATTTTATATCTCTTTTCTTTTGGCTCACTACCTCACCGCTCATGATAAGCCATTTTTTGCATAGGCCGCCCTTTCGGGTTTTCGACCAATCCGGGCCTCCCAATTTTGCCCGAGTCGCCCGCCCTTGCGGGTATTCAACTCAACGGGATTTCTTTCCATCTCTTTTTTTCTTTTTTTTTCAAAATTACATCAAATTACAAAGTAAAGGCTCATAATAAATTAAAATCAAATGCGAAATAAATATAAACAACCACATTTGCAAAATATTCCCCCACCCCCACACTTGAAAGGCACATTGTCCTCAATGTGGAAAGGACAAAAAGAAAAAGTGGGGAAAGAAAATGGAGGAAAATCTCTAGGAGCCGGAGGGACCCCCGGGCTCACCTTGCCGGGCAGCCCTCCTAGTTTCTCTCTCTCGGCGGCGTATTGCGCACGCCATCTCAATATCAGGAGAGGGATTGGTGTACCCAATTTCTTGGTTTTCTGGTCCACCATGAGGATATCGCGACACAAAGAAGGTGTTCATGGCCAAGACCATTGAACTCATGGTGTACATAGTGTCTTCCATCCCATTGTATCTCTCCTGTAAATTACCCAACTCACCCTCAAAAGTGTCTAGCCGCTGCATTACCTTAGCCTGGAATGGGGGTGGAGTCATTTCTGGTTCGGGCTGCTGCTGATGATGATGGTGTTGGGGAGGTGCCGGCGCTACTTGGAGGCCCAATTCTTCCTCTACCCCCCGCCTATACTCCTCATCAGGGGGTAAAAAGAGTTGCTCCACTGTAGTGTGCACTGTAATGGTAGTCCGCTCTTGCGGTAATACCATATATTTCACATTATGTGCCCCGAATAACCATACATACCTTGTCACTCCTCTCACGTTTTTGGTCCACAACATTGCCGCACTTTTTAACTGGTGGACACCATAAATGTTAGTACCCGCACTAAAACGCTATGCCTCCTCGCCCAAAGGTTGAAAGATGGGTTCCCCTTTTTCAGTGGGTACTTGAACTCCCAAATAAGTGGCTAAGAGTGTAATCATTCCCCCCATGCTCAATTTTCCCGAGGTTTTCCCCTCCGCCGATTGGGCTAGGCACTTTTGCACCCATACACTCACCCAATCTGGAATACCTTCCCCTTCACTGGTCATAGCCTAAAGACACTTAAGGTCGAAATCGGGAAGGTTAGTGGGTTCCCCTTGGCAAAATACGGTCATAGAGAGAAACCGGTGCACAAAGCGCAGAGCGGGGTGGGGGATACTACTGTTCTTTATTCTACTGTGCCATTGTTGTCCACCAGTTATTT
The DNA here is from genome assembly GCA_947645195.1 of Patellifolia procumbens. NCBI lineage: Eukaryota > Viridiplantae > Streptophyta > Magnoliopsida > Caryophyllales > Amaranthaceae > Patellifolia > Patellifolia procumbens. The sequence continues at coordinate 1,194,585 of CANSGD010001144.1, forward strand.
TATACCAAAAGATGACATTATTGTAATTTTCAGTGTGGAGGAATGCATCATAAGGCTCATACTCCCACCCAAACGCCGTTTTAATTTCAGAGTAGGTCATTGTATAATTTCGGTCATTTAGGTGGAAAGTAATATACGGTTCCTCATCCTCATCCCCTTCATGATTTTCCACTGTAGCTAGAAATTCTAAGGTGTATCTCTCGTAGGTTCTTGCTTGTTTGAAAATAAATAAATGAAGGCCAACCTTATCGAGAAGTACTTCCACGGACTCTAGCAACTCTAGTTGTTCGAAGGTGGACACATGAACAAATTTGGTTTCTTGAATGGTCCTCCCCGGTCTTGTTAGTCTATCCCAATGCCTCTTATCATCTCTACTAAGTTTCTTAAGGCTTCGGGCATTAATGGCGGGGAGGCGTCCTGAAGAACTACTAGGTGTGGAGGATCGGGCTCTTTTGCTCATCTTTTTGACACTTGTTTTTCCTTCTTTACCTTCACTAAGCAATTCTAGGCACAATCAGAATTCTTCAATACAACTTCAATTTCCACTCAACAACTTCCAAACACACAACTAACACCACAATTTCAATCAACAATCAACAACAACAACCAAGGATGACACTTAACAACCAACAATCAACAACCAACAACCAACAATGACACTAAATACTCTTATAGGCAAGTAAGAATAAGAATTTCAACCAAGAACAAAGAGTACTAGGCAAAAGAGATTTATACCCCTAAAAGTTGGTTGTTTTGTGGAAATGATGGCCAATGGAGGTTGAAGAAAGCTTCCTTGATCTTCAAAAGTGAATCTCCAAGCTCCAATTGTGGTGAAAATTGCTCCAAATGAAAACCCCCAAATTCTAGGGTTTGTAGAAATGTGAAGAATTTCAGAAATTTTGTGAAGAAGGTGAGTAATGTGAGTGTGGAGAGAAAGATTGTGTGAGGATTTGAAGAAAGTGAGGGAGATTGAGAGATTTATTGAGGGAGATTGGAGGCTTTGAGAAGGTGTGAGTGAAAGCTAGAGTGAGAAGGGGGGGTATGAGAGTTCATGAGTGTCGAGTGAATGAAAGGGAGGGGGGAGGTGCTGAGTTTGTAAAGAAAGAACGAGAGGGTCAGTATCCAGTCGCGACCCACGACAGCCGTCCCGACCCGCGACCTGGCCCTCGCGAGTCGCGATTGTGATCGCGAGTAGCGACCGAAGCCTGATTCGTCCTTCCCCTTTTTTTTTTTCTTTCTTGCTTCAATCCTATGTATTATGCTTCAAGTCTATTAATCCCTCCTCACTCTTGTTCTCCTTTTCGCTCTTTTTTATTTCTTTCATGCTCATAAGTCTTGCGAACAAAGTTCGATCATCTCAAACCTTGCAATTCTTGAATCACAAGCCAACCATTCACACAAGCTTCTCACAATTCCCAAACTCACTTTGTGCATGCTTCATGTATTTCTTGTAAAAAGCACAACCAAAAAGCATAATATCCTACAAGATAAACAAAAGACTAACTTTATACAATTATATACACTAATATTTGTTTATTTAACGTCGTCGACACGACGTTGCAAACCTCAAGAACTCATCCATACTCAGGGTCACCGAGAGGAACATCCTCGGCCCCTGCTTGCTGAAAACCTTCAAAGTACGGCTTTAGCCGCTGCCCATTCACCTTAAAGACCTTCGATGTGGCTTCACTCATGATCTCCACAGCTCCATGGGGAAATACTTTTGTGATAATGAACGGCCCAATCCAACGAGAACGGTGCTTTCCTGGAAAGAGGCGTAGACGGGATTGAAAAAGGAGAACTCTTTAACCAACCTTGAGTTCCTTCCTTATTATTAGCTTATCATGCCATGCTTTCATCTTAGACTTGTAGATTTCCGCATTCTCATAGGATTCATTCTGGATTTCCTCCAACTCTTGAAGCTGCAACTTCCTATGTAGCCCGGCTTCATCAATATTCATGTTAAAGCTCTTTATTGGCCAATATGCTTTGTGCTCGAGCTCCACCGGAAGGTGACACGGCTTCCCAAACACCAAGCGGTATGGGGACATACCAATGGGTGTCTTGTAAGCTGTCCTGTAGGCCCACAATGCATCCTCCAACCGCAAACTCCAATCCTTCCTACTTGGATTCACTGTTTTCTCAAGAATGGATTTGATTTCTCGATTTGATACCTCCGCTTGACCATTTGTTTGTGGATGGTATGCAGTGGAAGTCTTGTGAGTCACATGATACCTCTTAAGCAATGCTCCTATGGTCCGGTTGCAAATGTGTGTCCCTTTATCACTAATCAAGGCTCGTGGAATCCCGAACCTACAAAATATGTTAGACTTCACAAAATCCGCAACCACCTTAGCATCATCAGTTCTAGTGGGCTTAGCTTCCACCCACTTTGAGACATAATCAACTGCAAGTAAGATGTATTGAAAACCAAAAGAGTTTGGAAAAGGCCCCATAAAGTCAATACCCCATACATCAAAATTTTCACAATACAGGATTGAAAATTGGGGCATTTCATTCCTTTGGGAAATATTTCCAACTCTTTGACAATTATCACAAGACTTACAAAAATGATATGAATCTCGATGTAAAGTAGGCCAGAAAAATCCACAATCAAGTATTTTGCAAGCTGTCCTTCTTGCTCTAAAATGCCCTCCACAAGCGTGGGAATGACAAAAACTGAGAATAGAAGTTACCTCTTCATCCGGGATACACCACCTTCTTATCACTTGATCCGAACAATGTTTCCATAAGTAGGGATCGTCCCAAACATACCATCTAGCATCACTCTTCAGCTTGTCTTTCTGTGCTTTTGAGAAATGAGAAGGAAAACAGTTAGAAACAAGATAATTCACAATATGAGCATACCATGGGTGTGAGCATCCAAGAGCAAACAAATTCTCATCCGGGAATTCCTCCCGGATTGGTTCCTTCCACGGCTTCTCCGAAGTAGGCTCTAGATCATATGATGATACTAATCGACTAAAGTGATCTGCAACCAGGTTCTCCGTTCCCTTCTTATCTTTTACCTCCAAATCAAACTCACTTAACAACAAAATCCACCGTATCAATCTCGGCTTGGCTTCCTTCTTCGTCATTAGATGGCGAAGGGCTGCATGATCAGTATAAACAACGACTTTGGTACCGAGTAAGTAAGGTCGAAACTTCTCTAAAGCATAGACCACAACTAATAACTCATTTTATGTGGTGGAGTAATTTCGCTGCGCTTCATTCAATGTCATGGATGCATAGTAAATGGCATGAGGTATCCTTCCTAGTCTTTGCCCAAGCACGGCCCCTACCGCATAATCACTTGCATCGCACATTATCTCAAAGGGCTTGGACCAATCTAGGGGTTGAATTATAGGAGCTGAAACTAGCCTCCTCTTCAGCTCGTCGAATGCTCTTTTGCAAGCTTCATCAACCACAAAATAAACATCCTTCTGCAACAACCTGCATAAAGGAGATGAAATCTTCAAGAAATCCTTAATGAACCAGCGATAAAATCCTGCATGTCCAAGAAAAGATCGAATTTCTCGCACATTAGTCGGATAAGGTAAAGAATGAATAATGTCAATTTTTGCTTTATCAACTTCAATACCCTTTTCAGAGACTACATGACCCAAAATAATGCCCTGCTCGACCATAAAGTGACATTTTTCGGAGTTCAAAACAAGATTAGTTTCAATACATCGTCTAAGCACTAAAGTCAAATGGTCTAAAGAAATTATCGAAGGAGTTTCCATGCACGGTAAAATCATCCATGAAAACTTCTACGAATTGCTCCATATACTTCGAGAAAATGCTTACCATACATCTTTGGAAAGTAGCGGGGGCATTACATAACACAAAAGACATGCGTATATACGCGAACGTGCCAAAAGGATAGGTGAACGTGGTCTTCTCCTGGTCTTCCGGTGCTATTGCCACCTGAAAATAGCCATCTAAGAAGCGATAAAATGAATGTCCAACTAATCTTTCCAACATTTGGTCTAAGAATGGCAATGGGAAATGGTCTTTTCTCGTTACCGCATTCAATCTACGGTAATCAATACAAACCCGCCACCCGTTTTGAATACGAGTGGACACTAACTCTCCATCCTGATTTTCAACAACAGTTACTCCAGACTTCTTAGGCACAACTTGAGTGGGCCTAACCCATTCACTATCATAAATAGGATAAATCATACCTGCTTGGAGTAATCTCAAAATCTCGGCTTTCACCACCTCCATCATAGGTGGATTTAGCCGTCTCTGAGGCTGTCTCACCGGTTTTGCACCTTCTTCCAATAGAATTTGATGCATACAGATGGTAGGGCTTATTCCCTTAATGTCTGCAATAGTCCATCCAATTGCCTCTCGATGATCCTTCAGCACTTTGAGAAGTTTCTCCTCCTGTTCCTTGGTTAACTTACTCGATATAATCACTGGCAAAGTATTTTCATCACCAATAAATGCATACTTCAAATGCTCGGGAAGTGATTTCAGCTCCACAGTAGGTGCCTGCACAATAGATGGTAAAATCTTGTCCCGAGGGACGATTAGTGGAATCGGCCCTTTAGAAAAATGGTACGATAGGAAGCTTTTCATATTCTTCCAAAGCTTGAACCGCCTCCTGCAAGTTAGCACTCAAAACATCCTCAGGAACATGTAGCAGCTTTCGAAACCCCCATAGTGCCGGAAAAGTACAACGAAGCTACATGGTGCAGACACTTACTGACCACTTTGATTGGGATAGCTCATACTGGGTTCAGAACCATCCCCCAAGGCACTATAGCTATCTTTGACAAACTGAAGAAGATATTCAAAGAGCGTTTTATAAGTGGAGGCAGAAGGAGCAAGTCCACCCATGAGCTACTGCTGCTGAAGCATAACTTTAACGAAAGGCTGCGAGACTTTATCGGAAGATTCAACAAAGAGCGTGTACACATCCCAGAACAGGAGTAGAAGCTAGGCCTGCATGCTGTGAGAAATGCTCTACCACACACCAGCAAATTCAAGAATGACTAGAAATTGGTCACCGTGAAAGAGCTAAGCCAAGCCCTGGCTCTGGCAGAAAAATATATTGCGATCGAGTTTAACAAAGCCTCAGCGTTGGGAGCAGCCAAGTCTACCAAGCTAAAGACCAAGAAGAATGATTAGCAATTCCAGGGAAGCAGACTTTGGAGGTGGCATACCTCATTAGAACAGAGGAAGAGAGAGGCAAAAGGAAGCAAAAGGGAGGTGGACTGGCTGAAAGCGCATGAGAAGTATAACAATTACAACAATCTCACACTACCAGAGCCGAGATCTTCCTAATTGGCAGAGATTGATAGCAAGTGGCATAGACCACTCCCCACAACATAGAGGAGCCTAGGACCGAACATGGCAGAGTTATGTGCTTTCCACGAGGCCCCATCCCTCAACATCGAAGACT